>JAJLSM010000004.1:0-659142 GCA_030567595.1 Kuraishia piskuri
GCCCCCACAGCCCGCTGCCCCCATAGCCCTCTGCCCCCACCAACCTTTCCCCTGCGTTTGCCATGTCCCCCCCTACTAGCTGTATGTCCTCTGCCACCGGTACAGCACGCCGTAGGCACTGTTATCTCCATGGTGACATGGGACTCCATGCACGCAGTTTTCTTGGCCACAGCAAAGGAAGACTTGCTTGCCAGTCCGGTGCAGATAGCGAGGAGAGCCGATGTGCTTTGGAGCTTCGGGTGTGTTGGTGTGTGACGTAATGCCAGCTTCCCCTGTCGAGTAAACGAGCATATGGAAGGTGAAGAGTTGAGAGTATTTGGTTTCAACTATACTTTTTTGCACTCCTTGATTCTCTTGTAGCTTGGATGGAGTATACGTGCAGGAGTCAGGCTTAAGGTTTAGAATCTATCCTCGCCAGGTTGGTCAGTTGACACCAAGAGATCAGTTGATACCAAACACATCAGTTGACACAGATCACGGTGAATATCCACACACACACACGTCAGCCTATGACCCCTGTTGTATGTGACAACTTACTGGCTATACCACATCATTCTTTATTGAGATATACCAGTGCACTCGCGCGAGAACCACAACACACTTTCTCATGATACCTTCACACTCATTTGCACACACACAAATATAACATGGCGACCCCTAGACCAGGCAGACGCAGGAGAGTGTTGTTCCTCCTGTTTTTCTTGGGAGCTCTCGCTGCGCTCTCCTTTTCTTTTGTCGCCGTTGTCCAACGTGTGATATCAGATGCTGTACTCCAAATTCACTCCTTCTCATCTGCAGATCTTACAGAGTCGTTGACCCGAACAGCCACTGGCAAGGGCTTAGTTGACACTGAAGCACCAGAAAGTCCACCTTCCGATAACTCTTTTGCCCTTCAGGTTAGCCCGCATATCAAAGAAAACGCAACTTTCTTCACCCTCGCAAGGAATTCAGACTTGTATGGAATTCTCAAATCAATCAGAAGCGTCGAGGACCGTTTCAACCACAACTACCATTACGACTGGGTATTTGCCAATGAGCAGCCCTTTTCGAAGGAGTTCAAAACGATGGTTTCTGCGCTGTGCTCGGGCAGAGCGAGATTCACAACCATCCCATACGACATGTGGTCATATCCCGATTTCATAGACCAGGAGAGGGCAGCACAGGCAAGGAAAGAGATGGGCAGGGCCCGCATCATCTATGGAACTTCAGAATCCTACAGGCACATGTGCCGGTTCAATAGTGGATTCTTCTTCAGACTGCCGATAATGCTTCAGTACAAATACTACTGGCGAGTAGAGCCTGACATCGAGTTTAGGTGCGACGTGCTGGATGATCCCTTCACTATAATGAGACAGGGGAACAAGGTGTATGGCTTTACTCTGATCCCCATGGAGATTAGAGAAACCGTAAAGACGTTATGGGCAACCACCAAGAAGTTCATGGCAGAGTTCCCAGAGCTGATCGCCCCGAACAATAACATGCAGCTGTTGACGGATGACGGTGGTGAGACCTACAACATGTGCCACTTTTGGTCCAACTTTGAGATTGGCGACTTGGACTTCTTCAGGAGCGAGCCTTACCTTGGGTTTTTCAACTATTTGGACGAAGCTGGAGGCATATTCTACGAGAGGTGGGGTGACGCCCCTATCCATTCCATCGGTGTGTCTTTGCTGGTGGGCGCAGATAGACTGCACTACTTCCAGGAGAGTGGTTATTATCACCGGCCGAATGGTGACTGTCCCAGATCTTTTGAAACTCGTCTGGCAAAGAACTGCGACTGTTCGCTACGCAACGATTTCACCTGGAGCGGCTATAGTTGTGCCGCTAAGTACTACGATCTCTACAACATACCAAAGCCCAAAGGAGCCCCCAGACGGAGATATAAAGTGGTCAATAGTCTAACCAAGGGAAAAACAAAAGATGAAATTGCGAAGGAGGAAGCAAGCAAAATGGAAGAGAAAATGACTGCTGAGCAGAAGGAGCGGTACGAGAGAATTCAGCAAAAGGATAGCGAGGAGTTCAAGAAGCACCGCGCCGAACAGGAGAGGAAGGAGGCGGAACAGAAAAAGGCAAGTGAGTTGCTCAACTCTGTTCCTGCCGATCAAAGAGACATCGAGGATGAAAAGGAAATCAAAGCATGGCTCCAGGAGCAATTAAGGGCAGAAGATAGACTGGAGAGTTGAACATAGAAGGAACAACCCCATAGACACAGCACAGACATATAGATAGTGATGAACCTATCGCTTATAGAGATGAATCTTGAAAGCCGTATATATCAATTCTCTCATTTATGGTATTATTAACTTTTCATTAATTATGTATTACATATTGGTACAATTCTATCATGACATTTGTGGTTTGCGCCTCAACCCCTAGGTTCTAGACAAGACTCTCACCATTCCAGGTCTGGTGCCCATTGCACTCTTCTACCTATTCTTCCTCTCTGCCCCATCATCGTTATCCTTTGAAATGTTGGTCGTTTTTCTATATCTCTTTTTTGCTGGTTCTCCTTGTTTCCTGTCTGATGTGTGCTCTTGAGGCCATTCTGCTGTATGAAGGATATCTGCTGCTTTTCGCTGTAGAATCCAACCTGAGCGACATTCTGGTTGGTCCTATTGCTGATAGTGTTGAGTGCGCTTCTCTCTGCCTTGAACAATACGGCCCTCACAATTGCTGCCTTTTTGCCCTGACTGGTGTCGGAAGCAGGAATAGTCACAAGCTCGTTTGTCTTTTCAGGTAGGGGGATTCCCTCGCTATTCTGGGAATTGATTTCCGTTGCGTACTTAGTGGCGTCATCCAAGCTTCCATTGCTTGAGTCTACAAAAAAGGAGAGAATGTTCTCCTTCTTTCGCAGAACGGACTTCAAGGGTCGGATTCCAGGCTTGGGAGAGCATATACGTCTGGGTGAGTCATGGATGATTGTCTGAAGAGCCGGTTGTAGTCTTGAGTTTGGGCCCGAAGTACGTAGTACATTGTTTTCTCCGCTTTGATCACACAGTGAGAACGCAGTTTTTGAAATTGGCAATCGAGAACCTTTAGCATTAAGCCTGTTGGGTGGTGTGAACGTGTTGTTGCCGGTAGAAAGGTCCCTAGGAACATACTGCACATCCCCGCTGTCATCATAATCATCCTCGATATCCCAGTCACTGGATGGTGAAGCTGAGTGTGCGATCTCGAAATCGGCAACGCTATCATAAGGTGAAAACCTTCCAAAGGCATCAACACCCTGCACAGCTTGGTTGAAGCTGAAATCTTCAAACCCGGTCTCCTTATCGAAAATGTGATCAAGGTTGTCAGCATCAATGTTCATTTCCTCCTCTGAGAGGAAGTCATAGTTCTGGAAATCCATCTGGATCTCTCCCAACTCAGAGTCATCTTCCAAGTGGTTATCATTGGCTCGCACCTGACAGTCAATCTCATCTATGGAGAGCTGACCGATGAGCTCGTCCAGTATACTGTCTACATCCTGGGTCCTGCCCTGGGTTTCGCTCAGGCTGCTGTTCTTCACTTCTTCTTCCTCGATATTGTGCAATGATGGCACAAGAAATTGGTTAAAGTCGAAATCTACCATATCCATACTGTGTGCCGCTGTATCCACTGAGAATGAAGTTGTGTGGGTCATAGGTGAGGCTTCTCCTGTTATATGAGGCAAGAGAATATCCCGTATCTGATGATCACTCAGGTCAAACTCAGGTGCGTGTGTCGGTTCGCTGTAGTACCTGTCTAGTTCAAGCATCATCATGTCATTTGTATGGAATGGAGCGTCAAACACTGTGCTTGACAATGCCAGTTTCTGTGCCATTTGAAACATGTATATAGACAGGGCTTGGAATTAGATGAATCGGATGTTTAAGTGTTGAGAATGGCAAGCAAACAAAAACGACACTAAATGAGTTCCACACCACTATTGGCTATGGTCACTTCTATGTTTTCCGTGAGTTGTGACAAGTAGGAAAAAGAGCACCTTCTATCTGCTGAGGACCTAGCCCAGAGGTAAACAGCGTGTGCTCTCAATACAGGGTAGCCAAATGATCGGGTGCAAGTTTAAACGGAAGCAGAACACTGTCTTGACATCAAAATACGAATAACATCAACTAGACCCTTCTTTTTAGTTTTTGCACAAGACAAAACAGGTCAAGTGACCATAAGCCGAATTGATGTATATAATACACGAGAAGTGTCTGCCAAGATCAGTATGGGTTTGTTGACGAATTACCCGATACGGCTTGCTCGATGAGCCTCGGGGGCCTCTCGACGCATGCACGTCTCACACACATACACAGCAACACCACATAATCTGTAGCTATGTATAGGGTCTCTAGTAAGCACTAGTCACAATAGATGCGATAGGGATCACTACACCACAGCTTTCTCGTTAAGAGTGCTGCTCTTCAAGGGGAATACTAATTTGAGAAAACTTTGCTTCTAAATAAATGAGCCAATGTAAACCAGGGAAGGTTTATAGATGTTGCCTTCGGTCAGAATATATACAATTGGCACATGTGACTCAACGGTAAGACATAGGTTTGGGCTTACATTAAGGTTCGCTTTGTGATTCCCTGCAGCCGTAGATGAAGAGATGGTGAGTTGAGGAGTGAAACCCTGGTGTGGCCCCCAGAAGCCCATTTTTGTACTTCTGGTGTAATTTAGATGCATGCTTAGTTTGCGGTTTGTGTAGTTATGTGTACAATGATTTCGTGACAGAAGCAAATTTATATATACATATATATAAGGAAGAGAGTATTCCATGCAGTTGGTTAGCTGACCTCACCCAGGAGTGTACCATAGTTCCTCCTTTATCGCCTTCTTTTGCTCAGTTCAGCAAAGCTATTTTAAAGTAGTCACAATCAACTGGCTGATTTCATCTCTCTGCGTAAACTGAGTTAATCCATTTGCACTTTCTTCCAGCCTCTCAAGATATATAACTTAACTTAACTGAGCTTGCTTGCCTGCGTGGTACTCTTAGCACTTCTCCAGCTCAACGGTAAGGAAACTTCTGAGGTGTAACTTACCCTTGAGACAAGCTTACTGATACGTTCCAGCCATGGCTACTGCTGATATTTTGGACATTCCAATGTCAGGTCCTTCACAGGAGGAACCGTCACAGGTTGAAACTGTGCACCAGCCAGTAGAGACTGCTGCTGAACTCAACCCCGGTAAAACTGAGCAAGGTGAAGTAAAGGCTGCCGTCGAGCCTATCAACGCTACCTACACCCATCTGATGCAGTACCCAGTCTTGAAAGCAGTTTGTGATACTCTCCCAAACCCAGCACCCCCAGTCCTTCCAGAGACAGTCCATACCATCTGCCGTTATCCACCTCTCAGGAGCATGGCTGCAACTGCTGATCACTGGGGTGACCAAATGCTTGCGGAAGTGGACAAAGCAGTGCCTCAATTGCAACAAGTTGGGGTAGCTGAAGCTCGCGATGCCATCGTGAACCCTATCAACAATGCTGCTTCAGGCGTGGACAATGCGGTTCACCAGGCTGCAAATGCATACTACACCACAGTGGTCACACCAACCAGAGAACTGGCAAAGGCAACTCGTAGAGCTTATGCCCCGGTTTATAACACAAAGGGCAAAGCACTGATTCGTTCGCAGCTAGACCCCATTGTGAGCCCACTCAACGAGGTGAGCATCCAGACCATCCGCAGATGCCTCCCAGAGATGGCAGAGGTTTCCAGTGCAAACTACTCCAACGAGATGTCTAGATCGGTCGGAATTTCAATTCAGGCCCTCCATGCCGCTCGTATTGCCATGTCCCGCAGATGTGCAAATATTGGTGAGCTTCCTGCCCAGATCACCCAAAATTTCCAAGAGGTTTTTGCGGAAAAGGCTGCTTCAAGAAGTGCTTCACTTACCGGTAATCTCATCGCTGCCTGTGAAACAACTAGGACCTTAAGCATGGATGGTGTTCTTGCAATCAGAGATGCCATCTTCTCCCCTGTTCCAATGCCAGATGTCTCTCCCATTGTGGCTTCCGAAGGAGAGAATGCTGAAATCACTCTTATTGAGCCTGAAGTGATTTGAGGAATACTGTGACCAGGCACCATAGGTCTTTTTCTCCTTGGCTTTTATGATACGTTCACCATGGTTTATTGTTTCTCTTTGGACTGGTGAGATCTGGATTTGTTCTTGAGGGGATGTTATGTAGTGCTACAAATGCATTTCAAATCAGTTATCGATATAGCAACGTCTATGTAAAGTCTAGGAGCTGAGGACAGCTGAAGTAGATTCTCGGTCAAACAGAAAGAGTCTTGATCTCATCTTGCAACTTGATTATAGCATTCTTTAACTCTTGGATATCGGTGTTAAATGCTGTTTGGCGGTCATACAGGGCCTTCTTCCAGCCTTTGAATTTCCGATCTTGGTTGTTCACTATCTCTGCAAAATTTCTTTTTACCTCTCTCTGAGACTCAACAAAAAGCATATTTTTCTCCTCTAGTTCACGTTCAACTTGCTCAGAAGTTGAATATTTGCTCATCAGAACTTTGAGCTCAAGCGGATTTGCTGTCTCTAGGAGAGCAGCAGCATCGGACGAAACTTTGGTCTCTGGAATTGACCCACCAAAAGTTTCTATCTCATCCAACTTCGTCAGCTCTTTGATATCAACATCATTGGTCTCCTCTGCTTCTTCGAGATTAGCTTGCCCATCTTGGGTAGAGCTCCTTGTCTGTTCCACACCGATCTGTAATTTTTCTGCTTCCAGTGACAACTGCACAGCTCGCTGAAGTCGAAACTCCCAAAAAGTTTTCTTGAACCTTTCATAATAAGACGAAGTAGACAGGATGTGGTCCAGCAGATGGCGTCCCATGAGCAAGTCCCGAATTATTACGAAATCACAATGATCGGGGTTTTCAACTTCTGCAACTCCCCAAGGATATAATCTGCCTCTGATTGAGGTTCCGTCAGACATTTCCACCCAACCATCTGAGTTTATGAGAGATAGAGGGAATTGACTGGTGATATTTGGATCGATGTCATCCTGTTCTGCAATCCCAAAGGGTTGAATTAGCTGTCGCTCCATGCAATCTCTGATCCTCTGTTTGAAGGACTTGAGCCCATCTTTAGACAACCCATCCGCTTTGGCGATAATTGGAACCAAATTAACTCGGGAAGAAATAGCTTTCATAGCATTCACATCAACAGTTGAAATGCAGTCGCCATGTGGAGCCAAAAAGTACAGACACAAATGTACTTGGGTATTCACCATTTGATGACGGTCTGGCTGCTCCTCTTGGTACACACAAGACCTCATCTGATAATCTAGAAAGTTGGTAATATGATGCCAACAACCGCTGTTATCGACATAATCTCCGAAACCAGGAGTGTCAATGACTGTCAGTCTCAGCTTGAAGTTATCCTCTATCAACTCTGCCCTATATGGGGTTATTCTGGTGGTCTTCCATGAAGGTTGCCCAATGTTTCTGCTGGGGTCCTTTTCAAGCACGTCAGAATCAAACAGAGTGTTGATGAATGAAGTTTTGCCTATATTCTCCTTGTTAGAGAGAAATCAAGAGATGCATGTTTTTTTAAGTGACCATACCCAAGCCTGATTCTCCCACCAAGAGAATTGTGAAGTCAATTCCCTTCAAGAAAGATCGTCTCTCTCTGACACGATTCATCGTTCAAGTTAGTAACAAAACCGGGCTGGGTGCTAAACGTCAAGGAGTACCTACAACTGTTGAGGAAGGCATTCCAGTCCAATACGATCCATGGAAACTCTGTTCTCAGAGTCGAGCTTATTTTCGGCTAGGATATCTTTAAGAATTCCCTTCAAGACGGAATTAGAGCTATCGACCGTGGGCACCTTGCTATAGGAAGGTAGTACATATGTCTGTAAAAAAGAGGACGCCCCGCTCTCTTCAGTAAGAGCAGTCCTCAACAGGTCGTGATCGATGTCTTCACTCAGGCTGCGATCCTTGAACTCAAAGCTTTGTTCTTCGGTCAAAGGACCCGCTCCATTTTCGATGTATTCTCCCGCGAGGTCCCCCTTGAGAGAGTGAACAATTCTAGACTGAGCAAACACAGACATGATAACTCGATAGTTAAAAATCTCAATGGTTATCAGAATTATGCTTATTCAACAGTTAATGAAGAGTTTCTTATGATTAAGATAATCACATTGGCGACTGCCGAAATGCTCAGAACAGCTGCCTGGTCTTTGTGGATAAGAACGGTATCTGATATGAGAAACCCTAACTTTTGGCTGGAGTCTATCTGCTCGTGCCGTTTTGTGGAGTCAAGCTATTTGTCAATGCATGAATTGTATGTGAAATTATATTTTACACATATAATTATATCAATGCACATTTTTGTTGGCCGATGCATTCTTTAGCGAAAGAAAGCAGTTCCAAAGAACGCCAATGCTGGAGCTGAATGGGACCTGGAATCTTTGGGGCATTACCAAGAAATTGATAAACTGAACAGGGAACCAAACACAAAAGTTTATCGCGAGTGTAGAGATGTATACTTTTGTGAGTTTCTCCTTTACCTTCTCTGGCGTACCCCTCTCTATGACCAATGTTCCATATGTGAAGAATCCCATCAATGATATGGGTGAGAAGCACAGCTGATCGGTGAGGCACCGCTCCAGCACACTCACTATTGTGGGCTCAGAGCGGTACAGGGAGTTGAGAATGGAATACCAAACCACCTGAACAAATGCCATACAGAACCCCCACGCCATGAAAGCAGTGAACCTGTGAAAATTAAAACCATACGACAAAGTTACATTAGCAGCCGTGGAATCTGAACCTCCTCCCAACTTAACAATATCCACGTCATAAGCACCCATTCCAATGCCTTGCTCCTCGCCATAATCCACAAAGAGATCTGAAGGGTTCGTGCTGGAGTTGCTGTTGGCGAGCCTGGATCTGATGGTCTGTCGTACTGCATCGTCATTATATTCCTGCAACATGCTGTTGTTCAACGTCACCACTATATCAGTGCTGTAAAATGCCGTTATCGTCTGCGCCAGTGTATCTGCAATGCCATACAACACCAGGTTGGTCACAATGGTGGCTATGAGGGAACTCCGTGTATAAAGATGGTGATATCTGAAACTCAGGCGCAGCAAGAAATATGAAAATACCCCAAGAATGATGTAATTTAGTACTGGTATGTTGTAGAACTTTAGCGAGGATGAGTTCACCTTGAACCTCTGCCATGCCCCCCTCCACCCGCCAATCATGATTGATGGATACCTGTGATCTGCTGGTGTCGTATCATTGCTACGGCGATGGGGGAAAAAACCAGCTTCGTTTGCATCTGCCAGGAGAATGTCATCCCCTGCAAGCCTAAATGACATGGCAGTTTCGATATCTTGATGTGGATGCTATGCTATAAGCGGTGTTGATGCTCTAGATCAGATGGTGCCGCAATTGCCCCACCGAGTTGACTGAGCTCTTGCATTCACCGATAAAACCACAAACAACTATATGTATATATATATATATATATATATGTATATGTATCAAAAGCAGAGCAATGATCTGATTGCCATTGCCTTCCTGGAATCGTGTAGTCTTTTAGTTGTTACCACGCCGGTTACTTGCCAAACCCCATCGCTCACAGTAACCGGCCTCCAAATTCCCCTCATCACCTATCTAAATTATTATGCCACCCTCGCATATCCTTCTTATCCGCGAAGCGCACGCAAGCAGGGCCGGGATGAGCTTATCAGTAGGAGGGCTGGTTATATCGGCTGACGGGTACATAATAGAATCTCGGATGGGCAGAGCGAAGAGCGTACTGGGTAGAACGCACCATCAGAGGTTGGGCAGAGAGGCAGAGAGGAAGAAAGGCATAGAGTCTGTCCAGGCTCAAAGCCACAACGCTCTCTGAAGCTCCTACCTTATCTGCTTAGTGAATACACTACCCTTTTCGATGGGCCGGCAAGAAGGGTGAGAGGTTGTGTGCAGACTCAAATTTATATGTCACGTGCATCTGTCTAGGGCTATGTCCCTGCCGTCACATCATGTTTCTCCTGCATCGCTCCTAAAGTATGAATGTCTTCCCAAAACGGGTGGCCCAGTTTATATGGCGCGTGAAAAAAACCCACGATATAGTGCACTGCACAAAATATATTCCACAGCGACAGCTGGGAAACCGGGAGGGAAAGTAACACACAGAGTACGCAAACTGCCTTAGACGGCTACCATCATCTACTGTGAGGTTGATCAAAAACTAGCTAAAGATATAAACGCTTTCAGAATTGTTGAAGAAGCTCGTATTCAGACAGTCAAGTATTATTCAACATGCTTATTCCAAAGGAGGACCGTAAGAAGATTCACCAGCACCTCTTCCAGGGTAAGTTTTTCAGCCAGCCGCCGTGGCTCTTGATGATGGAGGATTGAAAACTGTAGCGCTTTAGAGGAACAAGACAAAATGACATGGGCACCGCGGGAAATAGAGTGAAGATGGGCAATATACAACAGTATCGACAATTTTGCACACAACTGGCTCGAGAGATATAGCATTTAAACGTGTATTAGGATTTAGTGCAATGGTGACTCGCCGAGCATTTCACCCTCAACAGCTACCGCATGTGTACCGCAGAACAACAACCACAGAAAATGAAAGAACCACCGAAAGAGTCTCACCAAGAGCAAGGTTATACCTAGATGCAACTATTCATCGATCTCCCAAGGGAGTGGGAGTACCGACTCTATACTCTTCAGGTATGGGGTACTGTCTATGAGCCTCAGTTTTTCGACCCTCTTTCTTCCACTATGAGATTTTCTTTTTGCATCTACTAACAACTTTTGAAGAGGGTGTCGTTGTCGCCAAGAAGGACTTCAACCAGGCTAAGCACGAGGAGATTGACACCAAGAACCTTTACGTCATCAAGGCTCTTCAGTCTCTCACCTCCAAGGGTTACGTCAAGACTCAGTTCTCATGGCAATACTACTACTACACTCTCACCGATGAGGGTTTGACTTACCTCCGTGAATACCTCAACATCCCAGAGGGTATTGTTCCAAAGACCTTGCTCAAGGACCAGATCCCAGAGAGAGCACATGCTGGTTTCGGTCAGAGACGTGACGGCGGTGAGGGTGGTTACAGAAGAAGACGCGAGTAAACGTATCAATAGCCAAGCCAAAGTCATTTTTTAGGGTAGCTATTATGCGTTCTGTTCTACATTATTAAAAAAGTATATTTCGATATATATGTGAATATAACTTCAGTATTAATGGATTAGTTCTGAGTAGAGAGATCTGCCCCTACGCAGATTGGGATTTATATGTTCTGAGGGAGGGAGATGAGTGTGGATGAAGACAGACTGTAGGACATCCAATACCGTGAGTCTCAATAGCTTAGAAAAGACTCGTGTACTCAAACTCGGTGAATACCTGACATCTATGCGCTCTTTGCAGCATTGCAGCATGTTTTATATGCCTAGTGAGCATTCTCATTAACCACTACACTTAATCAAGCACTCTACTCAGCAAATCACTCTCTACTATACAGCTTGTATACTAAGCGTTATGTATCAGTGTACTTAGTAAACATGTATACATATCTATAATGAACACGGTGCATACATCCTCCTCTTCTGGTGCACTCACTCCCCACGTACACTGCAGTGACATCCATAACAGTGTCGCATCACCCGTCTTAATACTCCCTGAGGGAGGTCGATCACCCTGTTGGATAAGAAAATCTAAGGCAGTGTTCAGCCTGTCATTGATGTCCCCTGCTATTCCCAGACATATTTCCTTCACTAGGACACCCGCATCGAGAGTGACCCATGGTCCTCGTACAGCGGTACGGTACGTGCGAATTGCTACGCCCCTACGCATGGGGGACGCCTTTACGCATGGGAAGGTCCTACTACGCATGGCACGCCTTACCGGCAACTAGGGACATCTGCCAGGGGAGACGGGCACAACTTTATATGTATAGTTAGCATTGTACATAGGGAATGCACGGGTTGTTTGCCCTTCCCTGCCAGTGTTATGGATTTAATGATTTATCGTATTGGCATTGGGCAGCAGTAAGGACCATTTGCAACAACCGATAGCAGGTGGTTTTATAGACACAGCCAGAGCCGTTCTTTACATTCACATTTCATTGTTGGTTCACATTGACGGGTTCCAAGATCCGACACGATCATTCATTATAACTAATACACGCTTGGACGCGCACATATACACATAACATATACGGTAATCATGGCATACGGAAAGGTGGATATCAAGATAAAACCCGACCCCATGCGGAAGAATGTAAGTCAATGATAAGATATGTGAGGAGTCTATCAGGCTTTGCTCGTCTCTTCACTCAGTTCACTAACCCTCATAGTTCCAAACGCCAGCTGAGGCTCTGGCTAGACCACCTCCTCCTCCGCAAGTGGCACAGCCAATGCAAGTCCAGCCCTCTCCTCCCCACCACCAACGTACTCACCACCAAAGGCCTCCTCCCGCACAACAGCAGCCGCAACAGCCGCAACGTTATGCTGCTGCTCCCCCACAGCCAGGGCCCCAATACAGATCATATCCTCCATCACAGCAACAGCAACAGCAACAGCAACAACTACCCCCTCAACAACCGCAGTACCAGAGTGCTCCCAGGCCTGCTCCCAACCCTCAATACCAGCAGCAGCAGCAGCCTCCTCCCATGCAGCAGTATCCTTCTCAACAGTACCCTCCTCAACAGGCGCCGCTCCCACAGCAGCAGTTCCCCCAGCTACAGCAGCAGCATTCCCGCCAGAGATCCAATCCAGAGAATTACGTAAGGAGTTCTGCAAGGTACCCAGAGTCCAACAGGCCTCAATCGAGCGCCCCTAATATCTACGATCCTCGTGACATCAACCATGTTCAGCACTCTCCCAGTACACATAGCAGTGCAAGGGTGGGAAGCTCCTCCTCTTCTTCGTTGCCTCCTCTCCCCAGTGCAGAGCCACTCAACTTGGTGAAGGAGATTTGTTCGTTTGGCCCAACTACCGATATCACAGAAGACACTCCAAGGATTAGGTCCATTTTCGGAGCTGTGAACAGGAACCACGACGAGCTCGTCTCTCCTTCTGAGCTGAGCTCGGTGTTGATATGTGACGGTAAGCCCTTCAGGCAGAGCATGGTGAGACTGCTGCTGAAGTTATTTGATACCGGTAAGGCAGGAGGGATTGACTTTTCGAATTTCGTCAAGATGTGCAACTTCCTCAAGACCTATGATCTCATCTATAGAGGTGCAGATTCGAACTCATCAGGGGGTGTCTCCTTAAAGGAGTTCCGTACTGTTGTTAAGGATTACTTTGATTTGCCCAAGATGGGGTATGGTAAGGATGTTGTTGAGAACGTATTCTCCAAATTCAAGGATGGGAATAAGAATGCAGAGCTACAGTTTGACGGCTTTGTAGAGTGCATGGTTTGGCTGGACAAGACCAAGACGTTGTTTGGGAGATACCAATCGGGAGGGTCTACGGCAACTTTCAACCAGGATCAGTTGATTGAAGAGCTGTTGAGCTTCAGGTGGTGATACCCATCATAACTGCCATACGCGTGATGTGTTTCAATTAATCAGCGTCTCGGTATCAAGTGGGCAAACAGCCTTCTTGCTTATCTGAGACGATTGCAAGTTCATTACAGGGAATGTCCTCATTAGGCTGGCGATCAAAATGTGAGCGCAATTTGCATCCCAGCTGTTTTGCCCACTATCAGGTGGTGTAATTTATGCCGCTTAATAATAATAAATGTATTAATAGATATATATACCACGTTTGGCCCTCTATAATCTTCCCCGCATCACACCTTCCATACTTGGCTCTGCACTACCCAATTCACTGTCTGCTTTCTTGCCTCGAGAAGATAGTATTTCATATAACCAACAGCAAGTCAAATTCTGTGTGCAAACTTGAAATCATCTCAGCTTCTCATAAATATACATATGGCTCTAAGTGCTCAAATATTGATAGAGTTGACACCGACCTTCGTCATGTTAAAAAGTGCATCAACTCCCAATCCGGCTCCCCGCTAAGCTCCTACATTTATGTAGTGCAGCGCACATTTTCTGAGACCGAACCCTACAAACAGATAGGCATAGTTACCCTGTCTCTTCGATCCTCAGCGCCTTCATACAAATTCACCCATACTGTACGGGCTATATAAATTTTTCACTCTCTCTCTAGATACCTTACATCAAATATTTATTGATGTTCTCTTTTACAGCTGGAAGAGGTTAAACAGAGAGACCCATAATTGGAACATGAAATATAATATCGTGTGGATATGATCTTGTCTATCGGATACAGTAGTATCTGATCGAGGTAATATCTGCTCGATATCATAATATGTGGAAGCAGTGGTGATGTATGTCCAAGGGGGGCGTCTGAAGGTAGGAGTGTGACCAATGCTTGTACATTCGTATATCCCTTTGTATATGTTCACCGATTTCCTTCGCATTGTGGTGCTTTCTGGCTTCTTTGTGCTCTATAGCTTTCGACGTTGTAGGTGGTTTTCCTTCTACCCAACATGCATTCCACAATCAAATGCTGAGGTTCTTCTATTGCATATAGTGATGAATATTTTATCAATAGTATGTTTTTTCTGGCATCTCTAATGTTAGAGCTTTTCAGCTCGATGAATACAACCTTTGACAATTATCTGATGGTATGCAATGAAGAACTCAACATTTTGGTGGTGGATGGATGCTGAAGGGAAGGTTCACTTAATGTGGCGTCTGTCTAAGACACTCTTGTAAATTATTGTTCCTAATCTAGGTAGCTATGAGAAAGTACAGGATATAATTCAATTGTTTTATTCTGCTCAACCTAAACAGGTGCGGTGACATCTGCCTCCTCGACTAAATGCCAATCTGGCCGTTGATATTTTAGCAGTTGGAAGGGTTGAACATTGGGAACCTGACCATGGGAGTCAGAGCTGCTCAAACCAAGGTTTAGATTATTTAGTTAGACGCTCCTAGTATGATGATCATCGGCTGGGTTCTCTATTTTTGAACTCCTAGTGCTGTGCAGACTCATCGGCACATGTTGTTCTATGATGTATCACAATTGCTGACCGTTGTAGAATTGATATCCCAACATGTGTGTAGCTTGTGTTTCATCTGTGCAATTACGGTGTCCACAGTTGACCCGTGCCGCGCGAAGCATACTCCATCCTGTCAAACTTCTCTCTGTAGATTTCTCCTGGAGAAGGCGTAGCAGTGCTCGTCTCGGCCTCAGCGCCGGCAGCTGCTGAAGTCTTCTTTCCGTGGTGTCTGCGATTTCGACGTGTCTTCTCTGGTTTACCGTCAGATGGCTTCTTGTCGCTTGGAGATTTGGAGTCACCTTCCACTTTATATGGTGTATAGCTGTACAGTGACTGTGACCCTCCATTAGAGCCGTCGATCACAGCACTGGCCTCGTTCAGGTTCAACACATTAAGACCATACGCCTTTAACCATATGGTGGTGGTTAGATCTTCACAGATCACGTCCCAGCCCATACCATCCTTCTCTACCGACTCAATAAACTGTTTCTGGATACATGCCCTTATTAGAAACTTAAACTTCGCGGGCAGTTTGGCCCTTCCGTTGACTGCTTTCTTTGTCTCTTCACCGACTCCATCTCTGTGGGGCCCCTCAAGCATCACCACCTCGTCTTCGGCTGCAATCGATGTAAGGCCACTGTCTCGCTGCTGCTGTTGCCTTTGATTCCTATTCCTTGCACCAGCACTCAGCTCTCTGTATGAGTATTTGAGTGTCAGAAGTGATCCCTGTTGCGGTAATTCTCCGACCATAGGAGTTCTCTTGCGGTAATTAGAACATAGGCTCCATTCTGGTCCATCATCCCCGGGGCCCTGGATAAGCACCGTGGTAGTGGTATCAACAGGCTTGGGTGGAGGCGACTTGGAGTGAACAGAGTCATGGACATCCTCCAGGAAATCAGAATCATCGTCCGAGAGACGCGTATCAAATTGAGAATCTGCAAACATCAAATCATCGCCAGAGGTCATCTTGTCGATGAACTTGATACTCTCCCTGGCATTGATGGCTATCAGCGATACACCCTTCTTAAGATGGTCAAGCTCACGAAGAGTGTATTCGGGAATGAAGAGGGTAAGTGTGTGTTCACCCGCCCACTTCTTGATGTTGCCAATTCCACCCACGAGTGCTGAGGGGTCCAGGATAAACCCACGCACTGCTCGCGCACTGCTGTCCGTCGGTTGTGACATGGTGTGTGGTGTATGTCAAGTGAACTTTTGGGGGAACAATGCACACATGCTAGACACTTTCAGTAGTTGTGTTGAGGCATAGACAATACTATAATGTCTGCAATGTGTGTGCTTCTCTCCTGCCTTTACTTCTCCACTTTTCACTCTCTCAACGGCCCCTGCTCAGATCACAGGTCATCGCCTTGCCGTGCAGTATGAATAGCAGATAGCCTGCATGCAGAGCATCTTATGTTAAGGGAAAAAAAAACTAAGAAATATTATAAAGTTGATAGGCCTTGTTCTGTCGCAGATATGTCAAATCACTTTTAATTCTTTTTTTTTGCTTTTATTGTTTTGTACTCCTCTGAAAACAGTAGATAAATAATCCTAGGTGTTATTAATGAAAAAATTCTGAAATTTCACGTGCGACAATCTCCAGTTTTGATTCATCGATGCAGTTACGTATGTTATTTTTCATAATCAATATATGAACTGTAAATTCATTTATAGGAACGATTCTTATATGCGGTTACTATGCTGAAAATTGAGCAGTTAGAGCTCAATTGATCTTGGTAAAATCTCCAAGACACATGATTCTGTGATGCAAAAGATGCCCTCTTCATCCACGGAAATGAGGAGCGCAGATGGGTATTTTATGTGTAGAAACTCTCCTCACTGTGCAAGAGCTGCATTCTCATATCGGGTCTGAAAGTCCACTCTGAAAATCTGCTGGCAATTTCGGCAAACTGCTCAACGCTCAACTTATTTGGAGAAAGCTCAAGGTATTCAGCCGGTAGCACAGTCTGGAAATACTCTAGGGCCAAAGGTCCCAACATGCTAATGGAGTTCCTCAGCGGCACTGTCTTGAGCTGGAACAGGTTGGTGACAACAAACTCCCAGTCCTCAACAGGCACGGAATTATACTTTGGCTGGATATCTATGAGGCACATATCGTAGTCCTTGACAACTTTATCATGCAGTGGGAGTTCTGGTGGGTCAAACATCACAGGCTCGTATTTCTGTAGCAGCTTGCTGTCGATTGGGCTCTTTGCCATCCTCGACACGGCAACTAATGATGTATCGCTGAAGGTCTCTCTCATCACAGAGCAACGAGCCCTCCTTGTGGTTCCCGATTCGGCCAGCAGCTTAGCTGCCGTCACCTGGTGGCACCAGAAGAGCATCCGCACCCTTCCGTACTTCTGGAGCCAGTTTTTGCAATATATGCAGTTCATGAATTGCATTAGCAATGCCTCACCCCTCGCATATGCGAGGTTACCATGGATCAGAAGGGAAGGGTGAATAAAGGCTCCATCTTGGTGGAATGGTGGCGTGATCACCTTCTCCTTCTCCAGCTGCTGGAACGAATCCCAAAAAAACGGGTTCAGCTCCGTCACTTTAAAACTCTCTTGCTCTCTCTCACTGAGATGAGGCATCAGGTCCTTCCAAAACGCAAGATGTTTCTTTTGGTTCTGCATCAGCACATGTGTGCGAGGTTCCAACGCCCTATTTAACCCAATGGAAAAGGCACCGGTTGATGGATATATATCCACAATCTCCAAGTTCCTGCTGTCTGTGTAGCTCTCTTTGAGCTTCAGTTTATCTATTATTGCGGCATTGAGCTCCTCATCGTACACCAACGGCATATAACCATAAAGACATTTGAGGTTCCTCAACGCCGTGTTGAATAACGGCGGTGTGAACTTGGTCACTGACATTCCGTACAAACACCTTTGATCTTTGAATTGTCAACTGCCTTTGGCCCTGATGCTTCAACCACTAAACCAAGTGCGCCTCGCTCTCTCTGCCAGATGTATCTTACAACACTCTGCTATGAACCACAGTGCAACTCAGTTCACTCAGTTCACTCACTTCCAACAAAAGGCACAACTCCGGTTACTCCTCTGCCTGTGAAGCATCCATGGACTACACTATGAAATATTTCACTTCACGGCCTTCGGCCTTGCAAAAAATAAGCCTGCATGAAAATATTGTGCATAACCTGGCAGCCCATAGTTAACCACACCGTTGCAGGCTCATCTCCTCCACACTCTGATCTCTTTAGACAGAGCGCCATCGAGGGGGCCTCCACAATGAGTGCGAGGCTCAATTTGACAAACATACTCTCGGAGCTTCTACTTAGTGGGACGTGGTGGGTGCAGTGGTATACATTGCAGTAGATAGATAACAAAAGATAGCAGGATGTCTCTAATTGTTGTAGCCAGAGACTGAATTATACTGGTGTGATTTTCTTTACGGTTTTTGGTTTAATAGTTTGAGTGGTTGGAGCTGATCGTTACTTCATAGCGCCCACACATACCCAAAGGATCCTCAAGTGAGTTGTGAGAAGGGCTATCGCACATACAGACATACAGACACCGAGACCCCCCATACTACACCCATATCTCTGTACACTCTGCATATTACACATCATGTTGAAGCTTAAACTTCAACCAAAGAAGGCCGAGGAGCCACCTGCAAAGAAAAAGAGACAACCAAAAGGTTCGAAGACCGCTTCTACAAAGGCAGTGCCGAAGATCAAGGTGAAAGTTGGGAGACCCAAAGCGGCAGAAGCCTCTGAGACCAAAATTCACCTTCCTTCATCAGCTGTGGCTGCTGCCACCGCCTCCAATGTATCGCGTTCTTCTTCGTCGATTGTATTGCCTACATTGAAATTGAACCCTGGAGTGAAGAAGATACCGAGAATTAGGGTAAAACCCACCAGAGTCCCGGGAGATGGATACGATTCTGAAGATCCAGACAGGGAAGACGACCCTTTGGTAGAGGAGGGACTGATCTTGCGGATGCTGCCGGATTCATCTCTTGATTACGTACGAAGATGTGCGGAGGATGGAGACCTCAATGGAATCAGCATCAAATGGAAGGACAATAGGAGGGCCATTGTCAAGGTGAATGGTGTGATATACGGAGGCAAAATTGTGGATCTCCCAACGATAACAGAAATACACAAGACAGTAGACAAAAAGAATATCTTCAAGACCATCGATGTTGCACAGATGTTGCTCATCGTAAAGAGACTGGAATCAGAAAAAGACATATCGGAGATCCCGGTGGATGAAAGCGAGACATATCCGCACGGTTTAACGCCACCATTGAAGGAGGTGAAGTCGAGGTTCAGGAAGAGGTTCCACACCAAGGTGATAGAATCTGTGGAGAGTAAAGTGGAAGAGCTGCTGAGGCTGGATGATGAGGCCGAGTCGAGCAACTACGAGTGGGTGGACAAAGACAACCGGACACCTGGCAGCACGGCTGTATCAACTCCTGCCCCTATGGCACCATTGGAGACTAAGCCTAAGATTCGTCTGCCTCTCAAGAGCATGAAGGTGAAGTCCGAGGGCGCAGTTGGCGATGCTCTGGAAGGCGCTTTGGAAAACGCCATCGCAAGGGCCTCTGACGACATGCAGCAGGACGACGTTGCAGCTGATGACGAGGATGAAGATGGCGTTACCAATGAACTGGAATTGGAGCTGGAGCAGGCATTTGGTGAAGATGAAATGGATATCGATGGAGACGAGGCTGCGGAAGGCGCGGAGGCTGCCTCTGGAGCTGTTCAAGATGTGGATGCAGTGGAGGAAGATGAAGAGGAAGGGGAGATTGAGGGTCGTCCAGAGGAGGGTGAGGAAGAAGAAGAGGAGGAAGATGATTCGAGTGATGATGACGAAGAGGAAGATGACGATGATGACGACGGGCGTGCGGGTGGCGCTGATGTGGATGAAACAGCACAGCACAACGAGATCCTCCGCGAGGAAGTGTCTGAGCTCGAATCTACGATTAAATCTAAGGAGGCCGACCTCAAGAAAGCCAGCAACCCCATTATGCGTGGCAGAATCACAGATGTCATCAACAGACTGCGGCAACAGCTGGAGATCAAAACAAGAGAGATCCGGGCAGTGGAGAAAGAGGAGCAGAAGGATATTGGGATCGTCAATGCCAGTGATGAGGAGCAGGAAGATGCAGATAATGAAGCCAATGACGAAGGAGACGACGATGAGGATCAGGAAGAGGAGGAAGATGACCAGGACGAAGAGGATGTGCCTTTGGGCCCCGAGGATGATGATGCCGATGAAGATGATGGGTTAGATGATCTTTTCTAAGTGGGATGTATGTATATTAATGATATGATGACCATGCTGTTCAGGGTGATTTAAGTATACGGTGACATTCGTTCGCAGCGACTGTCTTGAGCAAACGCCGGAACCCCATATCCGTGCATCGCATATCCCATCAATTGCATACCCTCTCAGCGTTTCGTGGTTGATTTCCTAAATAGGCAATCATCGAGCGTCTCGGAGAGTGCAAGATCGGCCTGCTTGTCCCTCCCCACAGAGTAATAGTCTGCCACGGAGATATAACACCATGCCTCGAGTCAGCGTGGGTGAATATAATTACGGCGGGCATGGAGCTACCGTAAATATATTGTTTACACTGTATATGCAGATTACTGGAAAACAAGCCAGACTAGTAGGTTAGCAGGGTCAATCAACTACTTATGCTCGGCGTAGTCGCCTTGAAAAACAGCGGCATCTGGCCGTAAATGGCTCTAGAACAGGGCCCACGCCAGCCACCTACGTGCCGCAGGTACCCGAGTACCGAGCTTGCTGGGACCTTACCGCACAGTGCCTCCTCATTTCTCTCCAAGTGCGTCTCTGATAGATAGTAAATAATTACATTCTGGACGTGCTAATGCCAGTGAGAGGTAGATAATTGGCTTTGAAATGGCTCTATTTGGCAGGTGCGTGAAAGAGGCGGAAAAAGACACCAGCTGCATGAGCAGAAACTCGACACTTGGATGGATGCCCACCTGGAACCCTCGGTTTGTATTAATAGGAAATGCTCGGGTGCGTGGGGAGGGTATCGGACCATTTATAAACTATAATAATATAGCATATTTGCTACATGGTCGACTTCCAAGCAATAAACACAATAAAGCCATTGGGATCCTCGGCCATCCGGGCGTAAAAGATTGGGGCCCATTTCACAGGCTTTTTTTCTTTCTGTCTAATCTATATATGCACCTTACCTTTGCTGTCTCCCCGCCTGCATCGCATACAATGATTGGCTTCCTGGACAACTGGCTATTTCACCATCCTGATGTAGCAACTTGCAGGCAATGTGAGACGAGGACGAGTTCCGGGACCATTGCTCTGCCGTGGATAAGCCACTAGAGATGAACAGCCATGGTGGATGATCTGCTGCGAGTTACCTATGGGCTCACCTTGCCTTGGGATGAGCTGTAAGTGATAACCCATGCAGTGAGTGTGTGCACCTTTTACCTTGGCGCCATACAAGTGCAGCTTCACAGTATCCTATATACATCTCCTTAAAACAAAGAATATAAAAGGAAAAGCTTTCCTCTCTTCCGATTATCACGCCTTTGGCCCTAGAGTTCGCCATATTACAATATGCAACTTTGCCCACGAGCAGGTTTGTGTATCTTTCAACTTTTACCCTTTAACCCTCCCTGCACAGGAGCCCCAGCACACGCAGCCAGAGCCCACATGATGTAAAATGCCCGGCTAAGCAGTGCAGAGCATGCAGCGAGCGAAGGCTTGTTGATATCACCGCATGCTTGCCAGGCAGGAAGGATGGAAAGAGGAGTGTTCTCATTGGGCGAACTCCATCAAAGCACAGAGATTTGCTGATCTACCGTAATTAAATTCGAGTCGTCATCTGGTTGCCTCCTTTTTTTGCGTTCGTTGTTTCTCTTCGCCTGGGGCAATTCCCGCAATCTGCATTTGTTTTGTGTGCAGTTGTGGAATCTCCCCCGAACTGGGGTGGCCGTTTGTATAAACCCTCCTGCATGAGGCTGTCGTTTCTTTTTTTCTGTAGCCACGTCTCGCCTGTACACCCAATATTATCACCTACAGCTTCCGCAACCAGACCGACCACCCTTCGGGGGCATCAAGAGGAAGGAGCAAGTGAGGGGGGTGGGCGGATTGATAGGAGTGTTTGCAAAAATCAAGAGGTTTGCGGCAATTTTACGCAGATGTGATGTAGAAAAGCATTCAGCGCGAGACAACAGAGACTGTGCATTCTGCCGCGTTCAGTTCTGGGATGGGGTTCCCTCCAATACCGACGGTTCCAGTTGCAAAGACGCAGGTGGGATGAGCAGAGAGGATCCCATCGGACGGAGTGAGGGGCTTCTTGACCTGCTGCTCCTCCCATGATCATTTCTGTTTCTGCATGTCTAGAGTAAAAAAAACACACAAAACCAAGGGGGAAGTAGATAAATTTGCAAATAAATGGCCAACGAAGTGGTCTGAGTCCTACTGGCTACTGAGAGTTGAGTGACTATCTCTCTCTCCCAGACCCTTATGTATAAGGCATGATGGCCTTTAGTATGGGGGAGGGGGAGCTCAAAATCCATAAGGAGGGGACTAACAGGGCAAAAGGGATATGGTAGAGGGGAGAGGGGAGAGGGGAGGGGTCGTGCAGGTGCAACGTCTTGAGTTAAAGTAGGGATTTGCCGCAGCCAGCAGCATCGCACAAGTGATAAGCACCGAGAGCTGTAGGTGGGTGGGCCTAGGATTGCTAGAAGAAGGGGGGGGAAAGATGTTACGCTACCTACCTCCCCGTAAACGACTATCGTGAGTTATACCTAGCAAATAGCAAGGTAATTAAACAAACAAAAAAAAAAGCTATAATCTGCAAGTTGCAACCGTAAATTAGCATGTGGTCATGAACTGGGCCCATTTCGTGCTCGCAAACCAAAAGTACTCCGTCCCTTCCAGGCTGCCGATAGACTATGCACATACATATCATACAGAGCATACATGGATTGTTTTGAGTGGGGCGCACCCGATACGGTTAGTTGGCACACATATATGCAATAACGTCATTCCGGGTCCATAAACACAGGACAAGTGTTACGCAGAATCAAAGCACGCTTTTCCCTGAAATGGGTCATCATTTACTTTGTGCACCGATAGAGGCAAGTCAATTCCGCACCCCATGTTTTTGGTGGATGGATGTTCATGAATAGGCACAGGACAGGCACAGGACGATTCACTAGAGATCTCCTGATACAGAGCGTTTTAGTTCCAGGCGCATGCAATCTTGGCAAGCGAGCTCAGTCAGTTCCGAGAGGACGGAGGAGGGAGGAGGCGGCACCAGAAGCAGAGGCGAGGAACAGTTAGCCCACAGCAAGTTTACGAAAATTAGGAGCAAAATCTGCAGCAAAAGTAGACAACCGACATCAACAAAAACAAAACAGGGGGTGTCGTTTGATCATGGATTTAAACCAAGCAGGAAAATCTGGCACATATCGAAAAAAAAGCATAAAAAAAGAACACGCACAATGGTGTAAGGTAATATGCAATCTGCACCTCCAGCTCTATATCCATCTGCGCCATCCTACGGCAGAGGCCGGCAAAAGCGCTCTAAACCATCCATTTCCGAGGGTGACAAGCCCCCCTCTTCTCTCGCAAAGCTACATAGTAAATCCCCCTTAACTATAGCACATCTCCGAGGGTAAAATGCCGCTTCTGCCCCCCCTCGGTATGCCCCCATCACACAGGCACCAAGGCGAGGAGGAGGGGGTGTGTCACACACACATGGAGCAAATTTCTCCTGAGCCGTTTCCCACATCCAGCATGGAAGCGGCCCGCAAGGGCAACGAAGGAGGCAACAACAGCATAATATACGCTAATAGAGTGGAGGTGAATGTCAGGAACCAGTCTCGAGGCTGTATTATGTAGTGAAGCCCGATTTCGGCACCCCCTCATCAAACGCGCGTGTCTCGTGTCTTATTTACCGTTTGGATTGTGTCTCGGCTACATTGCATTGGGGCCACACGTTATCGGGGGCGAACCTTATTGTTTATCGATCACTTAACCCCAGGGGGTTTGTTCAGTCTCAAGAGAGGGTGCGTCTGTCAGCGTCGTTTTCGTATACCCATACTCAAACCCCAAACTCCTCCACAATCATGGACTCCTCGCTCCAGCCCAGGCCAGTCAATAGCGAGGAGGTACAAAGTGCCTTCTTGGTAAGTTAGCTTTCAGAGGGTATCCACTTGGTGTGTCAATTGGTGTATGCCAATGGCATACGAACGTGTATACCAACCAACTGATATACCCATGTGCCTGTGCTTGAGCCATGAGCCGTACCAATCCATATACTAACACATACCCCCCCATAGAGGCTACAGGAACTCAAGAGCCAGTACGGGAAGAATGCGGCCAAGATCCCTGAGTTTGTGAATCTCGCACGGTTTCTCACGTCTGTGGCCAAGTCCCGTGAGAGACAACAGCAACAGGCTCCAATGAATAGCGGCAACATTCCTCCAGGGATGGCTGGCAATGGGGTCCAGCCCAGTCGCGCTAACAACGGTATGAACGGTGGTGTGCAGGCCAATGGCATCCAGCCCAATGGTATGCAACCCAACCGTCTTCATCCTAACGGCATTGCGAGTATGCAACAGATGCCACCTCAACAGACACAGCGACAGCCACCACCTAATATGCAACAGGCTCAGCATGCACAACAGGCACAACAGGCACAACAAGCCCAAGCTCAACAGCAGCAGCAACAACAGCAACAGCAACAGGCCCAACAACGAATGGGTAACAATAGTCAACTGCTTGGCCAGAATGCTGGCATGGATGATCAGTCCAACATGGCTGGAGGTTTCAACATATTCACCAGTCAGCAGACGTTGTTGCTTAAGGCCCAGATAAACGCCTTCAAGACCTTGGTGCGCAACCAGCCTATCCAGCCAGAGGTTGCGAGTTTTATCTTTGGCTCACAGACACAGCGGCAGTCGCACCTGCAGCGTCCTTCTCAACCACCACAACAACAGCAGCAACAGCAACAGCAACAAGCCGTTGCAGGCAAGTTTGGTCCACAGAATGCCGGTGCAATGAATGCTATGGGGTTCTCCCAGATGCCATTGGGTCCTCCAATGCAGGGCCAGCCTGGACAGCAGCAGCAACAACAACAGCCTGGACAGCAGCGTATACCACCTCAGCAAAATCAATCGCAGAGGGGACAGCAACAACAGCAGCAGTCGCCTATGGCCAGCCAAGGCATTCCTACTCCGCAGCAGCAGCAAGCACAGATTCCGTATGCTCAGCAGTTGGCTCAACAGCAGCAGCAACTATCTCAAGTCCAACATCCACAGCAAGCACAGCCTCAGGTATCGAGGCAACAGTCTGCTAAGGCAAGGCAGGCCCTTGCCCATAAGCAGCAACAGATGCAGGCACAGCTTCAACAACAACAACAGCACCAACAGCAACATGCTCAACAAACACAGCAAGGACAACCGGTGCAACCAGTGCCACAAGCGCAGCAAGTGCAGCAAAGCCAGCAGCTACAATCTGCACAGCGCGCAGCTCAGCGTTCGCAACAGCAGCAGGTTCGTCAGCAACCTCCTCAGCCAAAGCCTTCTCTGAGTCTGCCTCCTCAGCCTCCGGCAAATATTCAGAAGCTCACCCAGCAGTACCCTTCGGTGAAAACGGTTATCCCCATCAGTGACCCCAGTATTCGTGTGGATGCATACACGCTGCCCACGACGCCGCAGGCCATCCCATATGAGGCTTTGGCAAACCCCAAGTCCCGTATGATCATTCCTGGTGTTTACCCCAGACCGCTGGACATTGCCGGTGCCATCCACACCAGACATCTCATGCGTGACCTTGAATTGGACTCTTGTGTCCAGGAGTTGAAGAAGTTGAAGGAGGCTGCAGATCAGAAGAGACAGGGTGCAACCGAAAGCGCAAGCGAACATACCACCTCTCAGAATGTTGATGCCGATGGAGATATCGACACCAATGGCGATGCCGATGTAGCCATCAACAAGATTGATGGTGATTTTGATGCTGATGGCGACGTCAAGATTGATGTCACCGTTGAATTGGAAACGATCGACAAGAAGGTGGAGGAGGACATAGATTTCGATCTAGACGTTACTTTGGACTACGAGGCTCTTCAGATGTTGCCTCTCCAGAGAGCGATGAGAGGCCATGTTCTTGGGACCATGTGGCATCAGCAATCGATGCTCACCAACACCCACCCCAACTTCCTTGCGAAAACACGCAAGGTTGGTGTTGCGGATCTCTATGCCACTAATAACCTGTACAACGAACAAAAGTCGCTTGCGCTCCGCGTTGAGCGTACCAAGGCAGTGCAGAGACAAAACAGCATTCTCAGTGCTGCACAGCGCCGCATTTCTGGTAGAACTTCCAGAAAAGAGCGCTTTGTCAAGATGGGCCAGCAGGCGGTGCAGTTCCACTCATCTGCCGAGAAGGAGGAGCAGAAGCGTGTTGAGCGTAACGCGAAGCAGAGGCTCCAGGCGCTCAAGGCCAACGATGAGGAGGCATACATCAAGCTGCTGGACCAGACAAAGGATACCCGTATCACGCATTTGCTGAAGCAGACCAACACGTTCCTCGGCACCCTTGCTGAGGCAGTGAAGAGCCAGCAGAAGGAGACACAGGAGAAGGTGATGGAGGCGGGCCACATCGTGGAACCTCATCCAGATGCGCCTGAGCCGGAGGATGACGACGACGCCAGCGTGGACTATTACTCTGTAGCACACAAGGTAAAGGAGACCGTTACCACACAGCCCTCCATCCTCGTTGGTGGTACCCTCAAGGAGTACCAGATCAAGGGTCTGCAATGGATGGTTTCGCTGTTCAACAACCACCTGAACGGTATTCTAGCTGACGAGATGGGTCTAGGTAAGACCATCCAGACCATCTCGCTGCTCACCTATTTGGTGGAAGTCAAAAAGATCAAGGGTCCCTTCCTGGTGATTGTGCCCTTGTCAACGTTGCCCAACTGGAACCTGGAGTTTGAAAAGTGGGCACCAGCCCTCAAGAAGGTTACCTATAAGGGTCCTCCACAGTATCGTAAGAACTTACAGCACGACATCAGGCATGGCAACTTCCAGATATTGCTCACCACCTTTGAGTACATCATCAAGGACAAACCATTGCTCTCCAAGATCAAGTGGGTGCACATGATCATCGACGAGGGTCACCGTATGAAGAACACACAGTCCAAGCTGTCCTATACCTTGACGCAGTTCTACCATTCTGATTACCGCTTGATTCTCACCGGTACTCCCTTGCAGAACAACCTGCCAGAGTTATGGTCACTCCTCAACTTTGTCCTGCCCAAGATCTTCAACTCTGTGAAATCGTTTGACGAGTGGTTCAACACCCCCTTTGCCAACACAGGTGCTCAGGACAAGATCGCCCTTTCTGAGGAAGAGACACTGCTGGTTATCCGTCGTCTTCATAAGGTGCTGCGTCCGTTCCTGCTGAGGCGTCTCAAAAAGGACGTGGAGAAAGACCTCCCTAACAAGGTGGAGACGGTGGTGAAGTGCAAGATGTCAGCTCTCCAGGCTAAATTGTACGAGCAGATGTTGAAGTATAACCAGCTCTTCATTGGTGATTCCGAGAAGAAACCTGTTGGACTCAAGGGGTTGAACAACAAGCTCATGCAGCTGCGTAAGATCTGTAATCACCCATATGTCTTTGAGGACATTGAGAACATGATCAACCCCACCCACGAGACGAGAGATGATATCTGGCGTGTCAGCGGTAAGTTCGAGCTATTGGATAAGGTTCTGCCCAAGTTCAAAGCCACCGGCCACAGAGTGCTGATCTTCTTCCAAATGACCCAGATCATGGATATCATGGAGGACTTCTTGCGTCTTCGAGGACTCAAATACATGAGACTCGATGGTGCCACCAAAGCAGACGAGCGTACCGAGTTGCTGAAGGATTTTAACGCGCCTGACTCTGAGTATTTCGCATTTTTGCTTTCAACCAGAGCAGGTGGGTTGGGTCTCAACCTCCAGACGGCCGATACCGTCATTATCTTTGACACCGACTGGAACCCGCACCAGGATCTGCAAGCCCAAGACAGAGCGCACCGTATTGGGCAGAAGAACGAGGTGAGAATCTTGCGTCTGATCACGGAGGATTCGATCGAGGAGATGATCCTCGAAAGAGCACACCAGAAGCTGGATATTGACGGAAAGGTCATCCAGGCTGGTAAGTTTGACCAAAAGTCAACTGCCGAAGAACAGGAAGCGTTGCTGCGTGCGCTGCTGGAGGCTGAAGAGAACAAGAAGAATGCAGAGGACGAAGACGAGGATCTCAACGATGCTGAGCTCAACCAAGTTTTATCCCGTACAGATGAAGAGCTTGCTGTTTTCCAGAAGATGGATGAAGAGAGGGGCAAGGACCACAATGGCAAGCCACGGCTGTTTTCGGACAGTGAGCTGCCCAGCGTTTATCACTACGAGGCGGCAGAGGCTGTTTTCGCCCCCGCAGAGGATGAAGCGATATATGGCCGTGGCACCAGAGAACGCAAGCAAGCACATTATGACGAGAACATCACCGAGGAACAGTGGCTCAGGGAGATCGAGGGTTCGGATTACGACTCAGACTCAGAGACTGAGCGGGACTCAGAGATTCCCAAGAGAGGTGCCTCTGGCGACGGCGATGCGGACGACGAGAAACCCATCAAGGTTGTCAAGCGCCGCAAGACAAAGAAGAGCAGAGAGGCAACTGGCTCACCTGCTACTGCTGACGTTACGGGTGCTACTCCTGGCAGCGTAGCTGGCGGGGCTGCGGCAGATGATGACACCATTGCTGTTTCTGCTGCTAATACTCCCGGATCTGTGACCAGCAACGGTTCTGCTTCACGCAAGCGCCATGCTGAGGAGACCAGTTTCTTGGATGACGATGAAGAAGAGATCAAGCGTGTCAAGACTGGCGGAAAGGAGATCAGAGGCAGCGGTAATGGCGCTGGAGGTACACGCGGGAGAGGAAGGGGAAGAGGCAGGGGCAGGGGAAGGGGCCGCGGTGGGTCCCGTAGCGTCACTCCTCTTTCCCGTACAGCCTCTGCTGCTCTCTCGCTGAGCGAAGAGGAAAGAGCCACGCTGCAGAGCCATATGAATACCATCTACGACTTGGTGCTCAACCACACCCAGGACGAGCGCCGTTTGAGTGAGATCTTCCTGGTGAAGCCTCCTAAGCGGTTTTATCCTGACTACTATATCCTGATTGCGTACCCAATAGCGCTGGATGTGATCAAGAAGCGCATTACTGGACTGATCTACGGGGCTCTTGCGGAGTTCATGGAGGATATACACCTTATGTTCAACAATGCCAGAACATACAACGAGGAGGGTTCTGTGGTATTCCAAGATGCCGTCACTCTAGAGGCTTTGGCCGTGTCAAAGTACACAGAGCTGACCGGAGAGCCAATTTCGTTTGCAGAGTTTGATGCTCAGTACAACCTTAAGCCCTTGACGATGCCCAGTGCTGCAACTACCACGACTGTAACCACGGCTACTACCGATCTGAGCGCAAGCGTCAGCGCAGGGGTCAATTCGCCAGCAGCGGACGCCGTGGATGCAGGGATGGAAAAGTCAGCAGATGGTGAGAAGGACATTAACCTCTTTTCGGTGCTGGAATCTCAGTCAGTCACACCAATGCCTGTGAAGGAAGAATCCAAGTCCATTGAGGATGAGAAAGAAGAGGTTAATGGGGATGTAGAAGCAGACAATGGCATTCAACCAAAAGAAGAGACTAAAGGAAGCAGTACAATAGTTCCAGATGGGACCACAGAGCAGGAGAAGGCGTGATTTGTGTTTTAACGATGTATCGTGCGCCCGAGGGGAAAGTTGTTGAATATGTAAAGGAAGTCACCATTGGTGGCTGGCGGCTATTTTTGTTTTCGATTTCTCTCATGTTTTCTCTCTCGGCATTTTTAGATATAATATCCTGTAATATACGATTTTGCATTTGTTTAGTTAGACACGTGTGTTTATTGAATGTGGTAACATATATCTGTCTATAACTTAACAACCGCAACCATCACCATGTGCTTTCCAAGTTGCCCTGATTCCATGTGGTCAGTAAATTAAATCTTGCGAGCAAGGGCTGATTGTATTTATAGGTTCTGGGTCTGTTGATCCAATATTGGCCTGGACAACCGTGGGGGATTGGTGGCGGGTTGAGCAATGGTCCCCCAAGTCGCCATCGGCCTTCTCTTTTCTACGCTCAACAGCAGCAGGTGATTCATCAAAAGGCGTCCGAGGTGTTGGGGCTGTGGCCACTGCTGTTGGTGGCCGGGGAGAGCCCTTTGCTGGAAAAATGTCCTCTTCTGCCGAATCTAAAAAGAACCTGGGACCAGAGAGCATTTTACTGGAAGGGAGAGTTCCTGTTTCCAAGCGTGTTTCCCCCTGACTTTCAAATGGGATCATATGAAAATTGCAGTATTCTCTATATAACCATATTAGTACGAGCATTATGAAGAGCTGGAAGAAGTTCACGGAGCAGTTGAAGCTGGCTTGTTGGTTTATTTTGGATACAGCCACCATTGCCGAGAGTACGATGTTGCTCAGTATGAGAGAGCTCATGAATAGCCCCATGCCGAAAGTGATGGTCGCAACCGCTCGGTTGCTTATCACCTGGCATAGCGATTTGCCGTAGCTGTCTCTCCGCAGTATATTCCAGGTACTCATTGCTACAAGAAATAAGAGCATCGCCAGCGAGAGCACAAATATGGCAAAGCTGACCGCTTTGAGTATTTGGTGAAACTCCAACATCGAGTCCAAGAGATAGGATGTGGGATCCTCATCAGAGAGAATGAACAATGGATACACAAACTTTCTCAAGAACTCGATAGACTCTTTCGTATTATCACTCACCTCCATCAGACACGAAGAGGAAGCATCGTGGACATTCGCCGGCTGTAGTCGTTCCTTATGAAGAGGTTTAAATATCGTTTTGTACTCCATGAGAGAAAAGGGGTGTGATTTTCTCAACAGACGACTTGGTGGAAGATCATTTCTCTCGATGTGAAACTTTACAGAAAGATCACTATGATGCAACAGAACATATGGCGTCACTCTTGGGGAAGTGGAGTTGATCGTGAGAGCCTCGTAAGCATTGTAGTTACCAATAGTCATTTGGAAGATTTCCAGCAAGCCGGCTATCTGTGATAGGTCCTGTCCCTCATAGGTGTACTTTCCACTATCTGTTGTCATCAGATTGCCCATAATCGATTCCAACTCCAGGGAAGGCAAGCTCGTGCTGAATGTTGTCTGAAAGAAATAGTTCTCAAAGCTTAGATAACAGAAATACAGTAGGATCAGTGATATCATTTGAAGACTCTTCTGATCTTTCGCACAAATACGCCGTAACACAGATCCATCCCACCTCATGATACTGGAATAATAGCTCAAGTTACTAAGTTAATGGGTGATGATTATGATATAAGGGTTTGAGATGCAGGTAAACCACATTCTAGACTTTTCATGAACCAACAATAGATAAAAAACAAACTTCACTTCTTCTCATAACCAGGGCCCATCAACAGTAAAACTGTTCACCAACTGGCTGACAGGCCACTCTCAATGCGAGAGACCACAAAGAGCACACAAACCAACCATTGTGATCTCGGATCCAAATACTGCGCACAGGGTCTGTGTCACACCAACACTATTCAAAATCCAAGAACAATAGATACGTCAGGTAGACACAAATAGATCATCTATTCTCAGCCATTCCACATGGAAGATCTCTCTACATGCCTCATCTCTTTCCCTTTATGAGAATGGCTATGGGGTATATGTATCTTACTATCAGAAATACATAAGAAATTATCAGAAGCAATCATTATATCAATGAGGAATCCTTTCAGCTTGAACAAATTCTGCATTATCCAAAAATGTTTAGGACTAGAGAGTATCGACTTACAATGGTTAACGGTCCATGCAGTCAGACGCACGTATCACGAGCCCGACTGGAGGCAGAGCTCAGTTAATGTAATGCCTGCCTACTAAGGCTGTATACTCCAAGCGTTCGATGACCGTAACATATTGACAGACATAGGAAAGACAGGTAGAGAGGACTCTAAATGGAGAGGTAGCTGATTATAGAAGGAGATATCAGCAGATGTCGACGACAACAAAGATTCGAATCCCCTGTCATCCATCCACCCAAACCCGCACATATATATCACAATGACAGTGCTAAAGCAGCAAAGGGTGAAGCCCGTGAAAGCGCTAATGGGTGCCGCTGCAGAATGCTCTCATCAGTCAGTCATGTATGGGCAGTGCATTCTAAAGAACTATCAGAATATCTCCAAGGACGCTTGTGTTGCCGAGTTTAACGTGTATAGAGATTGTGTACAAAAGACACTTGGCAAGAGGTGGTGAATGTATCGAAATGTGTATCCTTCAGGAAAACTCTTTAGGCTTGGTGTCCCCGATAAGGTGGGAAGATGGCAACTCGCGTAGAGATGTAATATAGACGTAACATAATGCTACTGTTATCTGTATACTCATAAATTCGATGTAATGAAATATGTATGAATAAATATACCCACATGGGTGTTCAAACATCATAGGCCGAAAACTCCTTCACCAATCTCTTGAACCGCTTCTTACTCTGAGTGCGTCCAAAGAGCCTTTTATGAGTCTTTGCAATATGCACAAACAACCACTTGTATCCAATCTCGAGAGCAACCAAGTTAAACACAGCCGTCATCCAGATGAAAATCCTGAATCCTCCAGAGATATCTGTCAAGTCCATGAGATCGGCAAATGTTGTGGTTGAGGGAACAAACATCAACGCCCCAGACACCAATATACACACACCTGTCGTAAAGATGAATGGCAGGTTTTTGGCTGCAGACTCCCTGTAGGGAGGTCCTGCTGTCAGAACCAGAGCTGCAGCCACATACTGGAAGTTTGCAAATTCAAAGAGCGCCGTGTTCTCCGATGACTTCACCTCATCGTCGTTTCCCGGAACGGGCTTGATGTACCATGGCTGATCCTGAACGGCGGACCAGATAATAAACTGGAATCCACCAAGCAGAAGGATGTTGCAGACAAGAGGAATCAAGATCTTGGGCGATACCAGATTCGCAGTCGGTCTCTTGATGCACAATGTTGGGAATGGCTTTGACCACGACATGAAAATGGCAATAGGAAGGATCAAAAATAGGTCAATGTACAAAAACTGGAAATCACCCAGGTTGGTACCACTCTTGTACAAGATGGATACCGTGATGAACTGGATCGCTGAATACAACGACATGAACTGGAAACACGAGAAACTTGTCACGAGCGAAGCTCTTCCCTCTTTGATGACATCCAAAACGCACGAGATCTGGAAGATACGGGACGTGAACGGGGCGGCGACCGATGCCTCAGCCTCGCTCAATGATATACCCAAATCTGCGGCCTTGAGGGCACCACAGTCATTGGCACCATCACCACAGAATCCAACGGTGTGGTCCAGTCTCTTGAGCTGTTCGACAAGCTCGTGTTTCTCATCAGGTGACATTCTGGCGAAGATGTCGGCTTTCATCAGCATCTTCTCGATCAAGTACTCGCTGTCCTTCATCTCTGTGAGGATAAACTTAAAGATGTCACCGGTGATGGCCAGCGTATAGTGATTAGATCTCCCGGTCAGCGGAGCCAGCGTTACGGGATCAAGGCCAATAGATGGATCATCCACACTCTCCCACACAAGAGACAACACACGGGGATCGTACACCTCGCCGTCAGCTCCATCACCTTCTGGCCGGAACACAGGGAAGGACGGAATGTAAACATCGGTTTCCTCCCCAACAAGACCAGCCTCTCTCCCAACGCTTACCGCAGTCAAGACATTGTCACCGGTACACATTATAGAGCGCAAATTGGCATCGGCAAGACTCTTCAATGTTTGTTTTGTGGAGCTCTTGAGCTTGTTTTCAAACACGATGAATCCCAGAAAGTCGAGATCACTCTCGCAGTCCTCTCTGGTGAGATCGTTCAAAAAGGAGAGACTCACCTTCTTGCTGCGGGTCACATTAGGTGTCACCTTGAGCGTCTTTGAAGCACACGCGATCACACGGTAGCCGTTATGGGTATAATGATGCAGCAGCTCTTTGTAGTTCACAGGGAGGGTCTCTGGGAAACAGATATCCTCCATCACTTCAGGGGCTCCCTTGACGAAGACAGAATATTCTCTGTCTTCGTCCCCATGGTTGGCAAGAGGAGTAGTGATAACAGACATCCTTCTGAGCTGGGAAACGAACTCAAACTCCTTAAGCTGGGCAAAGTAGTTCCCCCTATCAGCACAATCAAACGAGGTAGATGCCGGTGATGGCTTCAACAGCACGGGCGAAACATTGGCAGGTACCTTATGAGAGCCCCTAAAGTCAATGATATCAGGGTCTGTCTCGTCCTCGATGAGTTCCCATTTGGTAAATTCAAACATCTTGTAGTCGAGCGGATCACCAATCAGTTCCCCACCAACGGTCTTCAAGGAGTGGCAAGTGAGCATGGCCAGGAACAGGTTCATTGCCTTTGCCTTTGCGTCTGCAGTTCTCTCTGCAAACTCCTCACTGGTGGAATCCACCAGGCCGTCCGCGGTGATTATGATATCCTGGAAGGCACAGTGATTGGTATCTCTGACTGGCACGGCGACGTGGACACCAAGGATATCCAAGCCATCTTCAGTCAATGTCCCAGTCTTGTCAAAGCACATCACGTCAACTTTACCACCAACGTTGACCCTGGTGGGAGCAATGCAGTGCAACTGCTTCTTACGCAGACGAGCCAAGGAGAAAGAGGTGCCAATGGTGAGAGTGGCAGGCAGGGCTGGGGGGACGACTATGGTGATGAGATCCAAGGCTCTGAGAATGATGATATCCCAGCCAAGACCTAATTTGATGAAGTTGATCGTGGAGACGATAAAACCCAAACAGGCGATAATGGTCATCACGCCAATGTATTTGAACGAATCCTCGTAAAACTTGAAGCCAGCTGGTTTGGGGAAGAGCATGGACCTTACCAGGGCCCCCTTGGTTGTGTTAAAGCCAGTCTTGACGACAATTGCCATCGAAGGCTCGTCTGAGGATCCTTTACGGGATCTAATCACTTTAGTTCCATTGTAGAGAAAAGATTTGGCCAGTGTTTGCGACAGCTTGGACTTTCGGAACTCTTCATCCAAGGTCTCCACTGCTTCTGGAGACACGGCCACTTTCGAAACGGGCACCGACTCACCGGTAAGCATCGACTCGTTGACTATACAGTCACCGGAGAGCAGGATAGAGTCACAGGGCAGAATGGAGAGCGAAGGATCACTCACCTCAAAGATATCGCCAGGCACCAGGTCACCAGAAGAGGTTTCTTTCCAGAAACCATTTCTCCACACTCTGACATCACACTGGAACCTCGACACGTTTCGCAGCCTATGCATGGTCTGTTTGGTTTCCACGAGCGTCTGAGTGATGGACACCATGGAAATGACAAAGATGCAAAACGCGTAGTAATAATAGTTGTCCATCAGCCACAGAATGATTGAAAATACCTGGAAAATGTAGAACGGATGAAGTACCTCGTCCACCAACAACTGCCCCACACTCTTCTCCTTGATGTCGATAAGATTTGCTCCAAAGATCTGCTGCCTTGCCTTCCATGTCTCCTCTGAAATACCATCTTTGATGTTGGGGTATCTGCACCACTCATCATCCACCCAGGTGGAATTACCTCTGAACATGTCGTCGAGTGGAGAGTAAAACAGCTTCATATATCTGTAGTCAAATGAGATCAGAACCGGAATCTGCGGGTCTTCCTGCTTTGCGTCCGAAAACAGGTTACTACCAGACGCCTTGTCCGGAGTTTCATCTTCATCATCAGGAGAAGCTAGGGTGAGAAAAGATGAGAGTGCTTTGTTGTACCACTGTCTGGAAATGTCTATAATTTCTAATTCACCAAACTCTGTCTCCACAACACACCACTCTGACTTACCCAGTGGTGCCTTATTCGCCATCATGGGAATTCTATAACGTGGGAACCATCTCAGTAACAAGTACCCCAAACCACCGGTGAGTATACACACCAAATAATAACCAATCAGCTTGGTAGTGGAGTTAGTGTATCCCGCAATACCAACCACCAAATCCTCTTCGGCAATGTAGAACCGCTGGTAAAGGCGTTTGGCGGGGAAACCAGCAAACACATTGTCGTGGTCCTTGATATCAGCCCTTAGGTCTCCACCGTCCTTCTGGTGCTCAGAGTCGCTGTCATAATCGACAGACTCCCTGAGCAGCCTGGAATTGGCACTGCTGTGGCTATCGGCCATATCCTCCATGGTGCCATAATCCGGAGAGCTGGACCTTGTGATTCTGCTGCCACTATGAACCGACGGCACAACTGAGTTGCGTCGGCTGGTGTAGCCGTTGTAGTCATCTTGATAGGAGTTCCAGTTTGTGTCATAGTCAACGTCCTCAGCAGTTTGCGAGATCTCAATGGTGGAGACACCTTGGGCGTGTTCGATTTCGTCAACAGTGAAGAAACGGAAGTTAGACCTCTCGTGGAGATCCACAGACGAGGTGTTTGAGTGCACCTGTGTGAGTTCTGCTCCATCGGGGTAGTCAAGGGAGCTCCTTGTCCTTGCCCTTCCAAGTCTGTCATCTACACTGGTGGATCTGAGCTCAAAGTCATCGTTGACGTAGGGCTGGTTGGACACGTTGGAGAGCCGTGGAGAACGGAAATGGTGGTGGTGGTGGTGGAAACTGGAGATCGAGGACGGGATCACCTCCGAGGCAGCACCAGAGAACATCTCATGGTCGTTCTCATCCAGGTGCTGTGTGGCCGTGCTGCCAGATGTAGCCTGGGACGACATCGACTCCCGGTGACGGGAGGACGAACGTACTTCAAAGTTGCGGTTATGGGGTGTCATATTTGCATATTTGGTTGGATGTGCAAAGTGCTCTTTGTTCTGAGTCCGTTGATCACTGGGGGTGCTTCTCTGTGTAGTTGTTTGTGGTTTTGCGATTTCAGAGAGTAACAGGTGCAATGAGCCCACTGGAATGCAGCTACTCCAGATGTATGCCTACTCCAAATGTGTATAAGCCCACACTATGCAATCAACGGATAGGACAAAATACAAAGCCTAAACCAAGGGTCAGGAAAACGAAAGCGGTAGCAATGACACGCAACTTGTCAGATTCAAAATCACCTGCTGTTATGTTTGGTTCAACACCCACCACAACACTCACAAAACTCACTTGCCAAACGTCTCACCTCTGCTGCGTCTCTACACTATGCTACCACCATAAAGCGTAATCTATTGCGTGCCCTATTGAAAATTCACAGTCCCTTTCCTGCGCAAGGCAAGCTGCTCCTACAGCCAAAAGCAAGGCACATACGGAAGGGGGACAGAAGGGGACGCAGAGTTATGCACGTTAGGCTGTGATTACCCGCGATGAGAGACCGTGGGAGAGTACTTATCTGAAGAACTGGAGAGGGTGAGGGAGCGGTTACGTTGGTCAGAGGTGTGAAGTTGAGAACGTAGGCTTTGCTATTTAACCATTTGGACAGGGCAATGGGAAGGGCATAGCGCTGGGAGGTGTAGCGGCCAGTGAAGAGGTCAGTGTAGCACCTAGACAGTGCCTGGGCCCTACTGTAGGTCTCTACGCTGTATGGCCTAACCTGCTTACACTATGCAGCACGGCAGGCGTTGGGGTGTGGGGGGCTGTATGCCCAATGAGTTATAATACCTCTGTGTGTCCTAAACGATCATGTTCTAGCTGGGACCGGGTTTCATGATCAGCTACAAATTTATCTTTTATATAAATATCATAGAGTAGGGCAGATTGTATCTATCAACTGGTCTCATGCGGTAGCGTGCACCTGGCACACTTCCCTTTCCAACCATTATATCTTGTTAATATGACCTTATAATACCACATACGCCAAAAAATGCCCCCCTTTGATCCAAATGCTGCTGCTAATCGAAGTTGAAACAGTCTCTCATAGATCAGTGAGGAGCAAGGCTTATTAGGTAGGATGGATATGCAAACCTCATTATGAACACTAGGAGAATAGACTCTCACCCTATCAAAAACTGCTCCCCTCTCTCACCGTTTGCCTAAAAACGATGGTTTGGGAAGAGAAACGGCAGCCGGAGAGCTGTGGAAGGATGCGCCAGCATACGACGAGGTGTCTTCATCCCCACCATCAGACTGAGGCCGGGTGGTTGGTTGCTGCTGTCTTACAGAGCCGTATGGCTGTCTCTTGTTATTGCTGTTGTTGCCGAAATCAGGCTTCTCACCATTAGGAAGGCTTGGGGTCGTATTCCTCTCATGAGAGTTGGCCCTATGCTTTGGCTCATTCTTTGAAGAGTTGCCGAAATTGGGGCTTTGTCCGTCTGGAAGGGATGGCACAGAGCCGTTGAGAAGCTTCTTGAGCTCCTGCGTCATGCCATCCACGTCATTCTCGGGTTTCTTGGGAACCGATCTGTTCTTGGGGGTATTTGAGCCCTTTGTGTTGTTTGCTCTGTTATTGTTTCTCGAAACGGGCGTAGAGCGACCACTGTTCTGAGAGCTATTGGGGTGACTGCTGTCGTTGGAGATCTTCTTCTTGCTGGAGTTGCTCTTGGAGTTGCCAAAGTCGGGCTCGGTTCCATCAGGAAGAAGTCCCCTTGCAGGAACTGCGCCCCCAGACAGTTGCTTTGAATGGCCACTCTTCTTTTTTGAGCCAGCCTTCTTGGGTGCCTGCTGCTGGCTACCGTCTGAACGGGACGGCGTGGAGGTTCCCCGTGCGTTGTTGTGGGATGAGCCGGGGAGATGGGAGGAGGAGGAAGAAGGAGATGGTGTAGAAGTCATTGGTATAGGTGTGACTGCTGCTGGATGTACCATCATCTTGGTACCTGGATATTATGGGGTGTGCGCTGGTGCTGCTTCGTCGTTAACTGTGTCTCGCTGATGCTTATTGGGTATACCTCTCGATTCCTATCTGGGATCAGAATCACAAACCGTGGGATATATTGAAATAAAATAAGAAAGCTGATGATATACTGATAATATACTGGAGTTTCTCATGACACTCTATATGCAAAGTTAGCCTCGTGTACTGATAAATGAAGACCGATACTGAATACCTTTGGTATATATATATGCCTAACTGGTGGAGTTGGTCACCTTACGCTTTTTATCAGCCGTCTATGGGCATCAGATAGCTGCACCAGAATGGGACGGAAACGCCCAGGACCACACTCTCCCCGCCACGTAAATTGGTGGATACCATGACATCCCACGTACGCACAGCGATACAAGCGGCGTGGCAGGTGGTCTCTCACATCCAGAACAGATGGTCCCCACGTCCCTAGAAGGCCCAGCAGGCAACAGCAGGCAACAGCAGGCAACGGCAAGGAGAGAGATGAGATGACATAGAGAGTGGACTGTAATGTGATGGAAGGGATGGCCGCTTGCTCAGGCTAGGGATAGATGGGGTATAGCTCACCGGAGCTAATGTAGTATGCTGTAAGATGCATCATTGATACCGTAGTGTGACTATGCATGCGATGAGCTAGCTCTCGATACTGTAAAGTCAACAGGATGGTTATTGAAATATCTATGCAAGATTGGGTATTTTCATGTACACAGATGGAGGCGCTCTGAAAAAAAAATGGTGCTGCACAACTCCAAGTGGGATCGCAAAGCCAAACGCAATTATGAGAGAAAACATGGTATTGTGCATATGCGGAAAGAGACTATAGAGAGTGAAGATTCAGACGACTGGGAAGAGGTGCCTGAGACAGAGAGTCATGCATCCCAAGAGGAACCAGAGGTGCAAGTAAAGATTGCCAATGTCCACAATGGAACATTGAATGATGAACTGGAGGATACCGAGGAGGACGAGCAAGATGGTGAAGACCAAATTGCCCCGGGTATTACTTCGATCCCGGGCGGAGACTCATCGGCTAAGCAGATAGATGGAGCTGCTCCTGTGAGGAGGCGACGTAAGAAGCTACAGTCGAATGCATGGAGATACCAGGAGTTACCAGAACTGCAAAGCGGTGAATATGAGGACTATTCTGCGCAGGAATTGGTGAAAGAAGCACTCAGGTCCAAGGAGCCTGCTTCGGTGGTTCAGACCACCAAGCAGAAGAAGGTGAATGAGATGACAGTTGAGGATCTTCTCAACTTGGGCAGGGAAGAGCATGAAAACAACAACACAACAGGAGACAACAAGATAAGAGCTATGACAGAAGCAGAAAAGGTGCTATTCAGAGAGTTTCAAGACAAGACTCAGCGTGACAAGGCGCAGAGGGATATGAAGGCAAGGCTTGCCGGCAGCGGGTCTCTTCTCAGCTCTGCTGGTCGCACCAAGAACAACGAGATCGAGCTCACATTTAAGGGAACGGATAACAACTATAATGCAGTTTTGGAAAACCAGCTACAGAGTCACAGGTATGATCACAGTGCCGCTGCAAGCAATCCGGCTTCTTTCAACGAAGACCTAGCGGCACTTATAGGAACAAAATTAACCATGGAGGATGAAGCCTCAGCTGTCCATACGGACAGTAACTCCACAGATATCGATGCCTTCATAGGTAGTTTGAATGTCACTGCTCAGACGCTAGGCACTAACTCCAAGAAGAGTAACGAAGGCAATGCAGCAGTGCAGCCTCCCCCAAAGAATGCGCCTCCCCCTCTGGAAGCATTCTTGGATGAGTTATTGGGTTGAGCGAGGGCTTTAGCCGGATTATATTGTTAATGATGAAATAGGCTATATGAGATGGAAAGATTCTTATGCATTCTAAAGTTGAATATTTTTATAATGAAAACTTTACTCTACTCATGTGCTGCGCAACTCTAACCTGCTGGTGAAGCAGCTCACATAGGCCTCATCTCTCATGCGTATTTGCTCCAATCTCCACGATCTAAAAAAAAGTAGAAGGACCAGCGAGCCTTGTATCTATTTCTAAGATTTCAGCACATTCCATTTTCTAAATAATGCTCTCTAAAAAAACAGGCTCCCTCTCACTTACTGCTCTTACCCTTTGATCACTTAACACATCTTCCCTGACAGCTCGTGCCTACTCCATAGCAGCTGCAGGACTTGCAGCGATAGCAGCAGCAATTGGTATGGTATGCATCCGGGTAACCACTTTTCTTTTGATAAAAAAATTTAAGGCCAACCGTCCGAAAGCGGCTGAAAAACAGAGAGCGATGGATCGTGGTGAGGTTTGAGATAACAGTGTACACTTTTCATAAAAGAATTTTTGGCATTAGTTTTGCAGGTCACTGAAAATAGATCATTGAAACGTTGAAAATGTCTGTTTCTGCATCTAAGGCTAAGAGAGAGGCCAAGAGAGCCGCTGCCGGTAAGGGAAAGAAGGGCAAGAAGGAGACCACTTCTGCTGAGGATGCCGCACGTGAGATTGAGAAGCTCAAGTTGCAGCAGGACGACAATGGTATGTCTGACCGTGTCACCACTGGTGTGTTGGACTCCCTTGTCACCTCTAGAGATGTCAAACTCTCTTCTGTCTCCCTTCTCTTCCATGGTAAGGTGCTGATCCAGGATTCTGAGCTGGAGCTCAACTACGGCCGTCGTTACGGTCTCCTCGGTGAGAATGGTTGTGGTAAGTCCACTTTGCTCAAGGCTATTGCTGCACGTGAATACCCAATCCCAGAGGCCATTGATATCTACCTGCTGAACGAGCCAGCTGAGCCAACTGAGTTCTCTGCCCTTGAGTACGTTGTTAGAGAGGCAGAGCACGAGCTTGCCAGACTCGAGAAGGCTGTTGAAGACATCATCGTTGAGGATGGCCCTGAGAGTCCTCTCCTCGAGCCACTTTACGAGAAGATTGACTCTATGGACCCAGCCACCTTTGAGTCAAGAGCTGCTGTTATCCTTACCGGTCTCGGTTTCAACTCTGTCACCATCAAGAAGATGACCAAGGACATGTCTGGTGGATGGAGAATGCGTGTTGCCCTTGCCAAGGCTCTTTTCGTCAAGCCAACTCTGCTGCTGCTCGATGACCCCACTGCCCATTTGGACCTTGAGGCCTGTGTGTGGTTGGAGGAGTACCTCAAGAGATTTGACCGTACTTTGATCCTCGTGTCGCACTCGCAGGATTTCCTCAACGGAGTGTGTACCAACATGATCGACCTGAGATTGAAGAAGATCACCATGTACGGTGGTAACTACGACTCATACGTTAAGACCAGAGAAGAACTCGAAACCAACCAGACAAAGGCATATCACAAGCAGCAAGAAGAAATCCAGCATATTAAGAAGTTCATCGCTTCCGCCGGTACCTACGCCAACTTGGTGAGGCAGGCAAAGTCGAGACAGAAGATTCTCGACAAGATGGAGGCGGATGGTCTCATCGAGCCAGTTGTCCCAGACAGAGTGTTTTCCTTCAGATTCCCAGACGTTGAGAAGCTGCCACCTCCAGTGCTGTCCTTCGACGACATCTCCTTTGCCTACGATGGAAAGGCAGAGCACAACCTTTACAAGAACCTCTCGTTCGGAATTGATATGGACTCGCGTGTTGCCCTCGTGGGACCCAACGGTGTGGGTAAGTCCACTCTTCTCAAACTCATGACCGGTGAGTTGCAGCCACAGGCCGGTAGAGTCTCCAAGCATACACATATCAAGATGGGCGTCTACTCCCAGCATTCTGCCGACCAGCTCGACCTGACAAAGACCCCTCTCGAGTTTGTCCGTGACAAGTTTTCTCACATCTCCCAGGACTTCCAGTACTGGAGAGGCCAGCTCGGCCGTTACGGTCTTACTGGTGAAGGTCAGACCGCCCAGATGGCCACTCTGTCTGAGGGTCAGAGATCCAGAGTTGTGTTTGCCCTTCTTGCTCTTGAAGCTCCTAACGTGTTGTTGCTGGACGAGCCTACTAACGGTCTTGATATTCCAACTATCGACTCCCTTGCCGATGCCATCAACGCCTTCAACGGTGGTGTGTGTGTCGTGTCGCACGATTTCCGTTTGCTTGATAAGATTGCCAAGGACATTTTCGTCGTTGAGGACCAGACTGCCACCAGATGGGATGGATCCATTCTCGACTACAAGAAGAAGCTGGCCAAGAACATTGTTCTCTAAGGGTGAAGGGTATATATACAAGTTTTGTTTTCTGGCTTTCTCAATGCAACGCTTATAGATTTGGTTTTTATATTACGTGTATGCGTAGCTATAACACATATGGGGCCTGTGATATCCAGTCGAGATAACAGTTAGAACTTCTTTTTCAGGATTAAATTGTTTCAGTAATAAAAATATTTCAGCAGCTAACTATTTCAGCAAGTTTTTCAACAACCATTTCGTTGTACTACCTCGCTACTACTCCGTTCTACATCAACTTGACATCAGCTTAATGGTTGGGCTACCAATATCTGCCTAACAAGTTGAGCACTAACTTATCAACTGCTGACCGGGCCAACTCTCAGCCAACTCCCTGCTGCCACCAACTCACACACAACTAACTCCCTGCAAACCAACTCCCTGCGGAATCCCTTTGAAGCGTCAGTAGCCTGCCTCTCCTGTACCTCTCCTGTACCTCTCCTATCCCTCCACTACACCTATCCCTCCTGCCCTTTAGGAAAACTCCCTGTTTCATCATACCTCGTAGGACGCCCTCCGCTGTCTCTACAGTCCATTGTCACAGAGCCCTATTGCCAAAACCCTAAGGCTAGCAAAACGGCATCCTGCGCTGCCTTGCTGCAGCGGCTGAAAATTCCCCTCCGACAGGCACTCAACCACACGGTATCCCAAAGGGGAACCATTGCTCGCTACGTAGGCCATCCTTAGCCCTTTGCCTACGTGACAGACGCAGCCTTCGTTAAAAAAAAAAAGGTACGCGTAGCGCGTGCTGATGCAGGAAGCATCTCCGATGGGGCATCTCATAGTGAGGGCAGATCTGTACGATAGAGAGAGAGAGAGAGAGAGAGACACCATACGTAAAATATCAATGAAAGGTACCGTATGCCTGTTTTTCTGGCTTGCCGTTGTTCTTTAAAATCCAAATCTCGCATTTGAATTCTGTTCAGATACATTCAATCGGAAGTTGCAGACACTGAAGTGAGTAGACACGGTGCAAGCGGCTGATCTATCCACCTGCTTAGCCAAACTCGAGCAATTATCACGCAGCATTGCTCGAGCAACTCTGTGTTTTGATGTGCCAGGAGTGGAAGCCACATATGGAAACCCTCTTCAACAGATCACCGGTCACAGGAATACTCAATTGGCCTCTATACACAACCATCACCCATGATGAGCTCTGCGGCAATAGAGAGCTCTGCGGAGCGAACAGACTTGCATATCAAAGAGAACACCGCTCCCTCAACACAAAAATCACACCTACAGCGTCACAGATCCCAAGCAGCGCAATCACAGCAAAGAAGCAACAGGTCGAGGCGATCTCTCACACCGGCTAATGTCTCCCCTTCACCACCTGTGGTGGCTCCTTCACCAGAACCTTCAGTAAAGGCAAAGAAGAGCTCAAACCGTAAACGCAGAAAGAAGTCGGGCCCAGCAGCTGCAGCTAGCCGATCCCCCACACCTCATTCAGATGTTACAGCTGACGAGCCCCGAATAATCACACGGACCCCTAACATGCATATCCAGGAAGAGATGAGGACACAGAACATATCCCTCTCACCGCTAAAAGAATCTACTCCCCACCTAAAGGATGTCACAAATCAAATCGAACCATCAAAGGCATCCAGTACCCCACAATCGTCTCCATCCTCCAATGCCATGCCCGGTAGTGATGATGTGAGTCCGCAAGGCTCCAAAAGAGCCATCTCGGCCCGCAATTTTGTCAAAAGCTCTATTGAAAAGACGCTCGAAGTGTTGCCGTCTAGGACATTCAAACCTCCCATCCAATCACCCACTCAGAGGGGGAACGATATTTTTGGTAAGCTCCTTTCCTCCAGGAAACTTTCCCGCAAGAAGACACCACATCAAGAAGATACCGAAAACATTGATAACGATACCCAAGTGATAGAATCTCAAGAAGAAGAGATTTCTTTTTCATCGCATTATAAACCAAACACCTCTGTCGCTGATATATACCAATTGTCACATTCTCATAATACTCAACTTCATCCTGGGGCCAGGTCATCTGTTGACACCTTCAGGCATCCTATCGATTCTATGTCCTTTGATCTTGGAGACAGCAATATGGACTCCAGCAGAAGACCTAGTTCAATCACAGATAATGCAGCAGTCGATAGCGGCGATCTCCCTTCCTCGCCAATATTGGCTAAAGGGAGCCACGGTGGAGTTCAACTTGCTGAAATCTCTGCTGATGACAGCCATACCAACATTCTGGGGCAGATCCGTGCAGATGGTAGTGGCAGTCCCTCTTCATCGCCATTGAGACACTCTTCTCCACTGAGGAATGCTGGTGAATTCCTAAAGGAAACGCCTATTGCCAAGAGAGTGGTATTTTCCTCTGACTTGGAACAGCCTACAACGCACTCCTCTCCTTCTAGGCAACCCACCCCTCTGAGACCTATCCTCAAGAACCAGATTCTGTCTCCTAATATCCTTGCCAGTCAGCCATTGACCGAAAAAGACCTAACAAAAGATGAATCATGGGGCCGCGGTTCTATTATACAGTTAGAACCGGGCTCCAAAGACACAGCTTGGCTGGTGAATGTTTGCATTGAAGCTTTGGAGAGAAAGACGTTCCAGAGAAAGTTTGAGGTATATGCTACACTGGGCCATCTGACAAAAGTGAATCATGCTAGTGCCATGCATAGAATTCTGGAGAAAAAGGCAAATAGTTTGTTGAAGTCAATTGTTCGAGATGTGGGGGCAGCCGATGTTGTGGAAAAAGACGGTCTAGATGGAGCAAACAACGTCACCACCTCTACCACTATCCATAATGATGACGCATCTCCTTCACCCTTTGAGCAGAGAATCCATGTCCAGGCGATCAAGCTCACGTCTTACATTCTATCTGCGCCTAAGATCATTTCTGTGCTGTCGTTGTCAAGCTGCCGCGCCATCCTAAGACACTCCAGTAGAATGTTGGTCCACCCTAGCTCGCCAAAGAGCATTGTGGCGGCCTATATGCAACTGATAAGGGAGCAGAACATCAACCCGCAATCTTTGGGCACCAAGATCATTGAAACAATGCTCTACGCTGTGCAGAACGTCAAGTATTTCCCAAGCACCAACTTGGTCAACGAGAAGCTGTCTACCCTCAAAGCCTTCATTGTCAAGTATAAGGCCATTATGGCCAAGTATCCCAAGATCTGGTTTGGTTATGTATGTGTTGTGCTGACGGATGTCTCGTACGCCTACCGTGACAAATTCATCAGCGGTGCAACAACGCTGCTTGCTGAAGCTACAAGAGCGTTCCTGGATAACCAGCATGTGAAGTTTTCCGTCTTTGAATTCCTCAATGCACAGGTCAACTCTGAAGAGGTGCAAGCTGTCTGCTCTTCGGAGTCTGCCACGATGGCTCCTGACGTGAAAGTGGTTGAGTTATTGGCAGAGCAGCTTGGGATATTCATTGAACATGGTGAGCACAAGGGAGCAATGGACATCTGGAAGTTCACCACTCATCTCATGCACAATTTCCTCTGGAAAAATGGCCCCGAAGAGTGGAAGGGTATCGATTTGTGGGTCAGCGTTTATGACAGATGCCTCATTTCAGCTCAAGGAGAGGCCCAAGTCGAAGCTGCTAGAGCATGGTACAGCATCATTCATATGTATCAGTCCACATTCAGCTCGAAGGCTTCTTTCCAAGAGGAGCAGATGACCAAAAAGTTCAACCTCCTGTTGTATCCATTATCGATGGTGAATAAGACAGTGCTGACCGTCAATGACAACGGAGACGCCGTTGGAGAGAACCCAGATATGGTACAGGCATTTGATGATATTTTCCGCAGAGTGTACTACTCCATGAACAGGTTCCAGTCGAGATCTCTTCCCAAAGAGTCGTCAGCTCTCATGGACCAAGTGTGGTCGAAGTGCTTCCAGAGAGTGTTTGCGAAATTCTACTTCGCCAAGAGATCATCCACCTTTAGAAACAGACTCGGACTGAGAATGCTATCATTGGCTGTTTCGTTCCGTAACTCCCCGGCTCCAGTAACCCCAGATACCTACCGCTTGCTTAGTGCCAGTGCCATAAAAACTACAGAGTTGACTCCATTGAGCACAGTATGGATTTTCTCCGCACACAATATGGTGTCACCGGTTGTTCTGGCGGCTCTGGGCTGCAAAGGCTTGCGGTTGGAAGCCAAGATCGACCTGTTCAACCTCTACCTGAACACTTTGAAGAGTGTCATGAAGAAAGAGTATCTCACTAACAAGGCAGCTCTGGGGCCGAGTGCGAACGAATTATCGGAGTCAATGGCAAGATTTGTTTCTGTAATCCTTACATCCCGTCATCCAGACGATGAAGGAGGGCCCTCTAACGACAGTCTCTACAAGATTCTGCTAAATATCAAAGACTGTTTCGGTGTCTCATCTCCCATGGCAGGGGATGGAGACCAGAAAAGTTGTACATATCTGATAGTCTCTTCTCTGTTGTCTAACTGCAACAGTCCGGGAGATATTACTGGTACGCAGAACCTGGAAGATATGTGCAACTACATAGCCAATCTCGTCGGCCAGCACAAGCAGTTGTTATTCTTTCAGGAGCTACTCACTATTGGTGATAAACGCCTCGCTGGGTTTGTCAGAGAAAGGCTCAATGAACGTAAGGTCTTTGAGAAGCTTACGGTTGCGGAGTACTCTGCGCTGGGTGATATTATGTGTGGCCTCAGGGTTGAAACTGCAGTTATAAGACGCCTGGTGGAAAGCCTCGGGAAAAGCGGTGTACCTCCTCTTTCCAACATATTCTCCCTTGTGAGAACAAACGAGTGGAATAAGGATACCTTTGAGGATTTCCTCACGGAGTTGTTTAAGAAGTCGCCCTGGTCTAGCTCCCGCACATGTGATGAGAACTCTGCTTTGGATCCCACTTGTGCGATGATACAACGCAGACTCCTCTCCGGTCATGTTGATTCATTTGTTACCATTGTCGGATTTTTATCTCTGAACACCAAAGAGTGGATCTCATTGGCTGTGTACAGAGCTCTTGTAGAACGTGCTGATAGCCTACATGTTGCAGATTCACTTCCCGCAGATGTTGCAAGGGATATTCAATCCAGCTTCCAGTTGCTGTTAGTGGCATTGGGCAAGTTGGCTAACTGCCGCCACATTCATGAATATCTAACTAGAGCCGCCGTTGGAACCTTTCTGCAATCTAGTTCATCTAGTGCTGAAGTTTCAGTTTCAGTTTCTGGCGAACTCAGAGAGCACTCGCAAGGGGAGGATAACTGTGTTGCAGATACCCTTCGTATAGAGGAAGCTCATGAGAGTTCTGGTGATTCTATTGACAAGGTCATCAAATCAGTTAGCTCCAGCCTGGAATCAGTGGACACAGACTCATTTTCCAATAGTTCTACAGTTAAAAAAGCCAGCAGCTCAGTCCCTCAGAGGGATTCCACATCCATAGAGGAGATCGAGTCTCTTACGGATTCAACCAACTCTTGTCAGGACGGCGACACCGTTTCCGGTGTTCATATACGTACCAAGAACACTCCAACCCTATCAAAAAGCGCAATAAAAACTGCGAATGATGAAGCCGAGAAAAATATTCCCAATTTGTCCGATGAGCCTGCGAAGCCCTCAGGCTCAGAACATGTGCATGTCCTCAACACTCCCGAACAACAGAAAAGTGGATTAGTTGCCGATGGTGAAATGTTTTACTCGCCTATTGGTTCGTTGGAGATCTCATCGAATGAATGCGTGCAAAATGAAAGCAAACAAAATCCAGATGTTCAGGGCTTTGCCAAACATGAGGACACCGCTGCAAACTTCACGATTGGATCCGACGTGACAGACTGGGAGAATCATTCTACAGAGCTGCAAGCAACACAGGCCACAGTCCTTTATGGTGATGCAGGTAATCAGTCACAGTCTTTTGATTCATCTTTTGAAACTTCACCGAACTCAAACGTTAGCAGTGGGGTTGTGGAACTGACGAGTAGTTTTGTGAAGCAGGAAGTCGACAATCCTGCTCCGGACTCGGATATCAACAAAAGAGCAACAGCAAAGCAAGTTGATATGACTTTGCAGACTCCGCCGAGAAAGAAGAGGCGCTCAAAGGATTCCCTTGAATTTGGAAAGAGTGATATCAGTGTTCGGGAAGGATCAACCTCCAAGAAGGAAGGGGATGGAGACTGTGGTGAACAGAAGACCACCAATGTGGCGGTTTTTGCAACTTCAGACGAGAAATCAAAGGCACATCATCCTCTGGAACCCATTGACCAACAGGTTCCTCTCCAGCAGCAGCAGCTTCAACCACAGCAACCTTTCCACCCTCTTCCTTATCCATACCCATATCATATGATGCCATATCCCATGTTCCAGCAGATGCCGGCTGGATTTCCTAATAACGCAGATCCAAATGGTGTATTGGCTGTAGCTCCTGGGGTCACAGCAGTGGAACCAGCTGCTGCAGTCGTGTCCGCTGAAGAGACGGCTTCTGCTGCTGCGTTTTCACAGGCTCAGTTTAATGTTCTGCCTATACCTTGCCAGGGTCATCCACAACATTTTGTGGGATATCCAGGTGTTGACACACTCACACATCCATATGGTAACGGGTACCCTCCCATGTTTCCTTTTGGGCAACAGAGAGGGCCGTACCATGATAGACCACCGGTCGAGCATGTTCGTGTTGGAGATACTGAGCGAGCCGCAAACTGGGACCAACTGGAGCAACTTCTTAACAACATGTCAGCAGATGATGATGTGTTTTCACAGATAAACGAGAACAGGAAGAGGGTTTTGGAAGACAAGATGTTGAACTTTATGGTGAAATTGAGAAGACACCGATAGATGCAGATATCGAAACTGGGAATTTTGTATTCGCCAAGGGTGACGCATTCATTCATGTATATTACTTATGATTTAAACAATACAAAACTTTTAATGATGATCAAAGAACATTCTTAGCAGTTCCCTTCAGACGTATTGAGCCGGTCAGCTTTCATACCTGATCATGCTTGCTAGTAATTCCACCCCAACCCGAACTGTGTCTACAAATTTGACATCTGGAAACAGAGGCCCAAATTTCTTATCGAGCCCACTCAAGCCAGCACATCCCAATATGATGATCTTGGCGTTTTGGTCAGCAAGAGTTTGCACTCTATCACGAAGCGAGGAGAACTTTGTAGGATTTGAAAGCTCTAGCACGCTGACGTTTGCAGCAACTGTAGGCAGGCAGAAGGATGGTAATGTCAGTGACGATGGGGAAGATGAGCCTTTCTCACCATGAAAGAAGTCATACAATGAGTTATCCAGTATTTTCTCCCAGGAATTAGAAGAGGTGAGAATTGCCATCTTTGTGCTTGGCGAGCAAAAAGCCATGCCATAGAGCAGTGATGCCTGGAATATTCCCAGCACAGGCTTTGGCGTTATCTCCCGCAGACGGTAGATGAGAGGATGATCTGAAAAGCAACATATTAAAAAGCCATCATATTTGTCAATGATCTCCTTTTGAGAAAGAATCGGGAAACAAGCTTCTGTGGAGAGTTTTGACGTCTCGGAGCCATCTATCTCCGGTGGGGAATCTGGTGGACCTGTGAAGTAAGCAAAGGTAAATCCGGGGATTGGAGATACCAGTAGCTCCAGGTTGTCTGTGACTGACTTTGAGGAATTGGGGTTAACTATGAGTATGCTTTTTGTCATATCGCCATGAAAGGGAACGTCACAGTTGAACAATGGCGAGCGGTGACGGATACCTATAAATATCATGATCCATCAGTGAAAAGTTCCTGTCTCGCACTATCTAGCGTAACTGCTGCATATCAGAGTACCCGAATAGGCAACTCCTCCAAGGCGATTAGCGCAGCTCTCCAGAAGCTGCAGACGGGCCGAGATCAGAACCCTATCGCACTGATAGCTGATAGGCACATGGTTCTACAGGCTTTGGAGAATAAGGCAAGAATTGAAACTCAACCAAATCGTTTGATCGTCCATTTTAATAACCAACACTCCGCAGTTGGTATCTAACAAGGTTGGTGTCATCTAACAGTTTAATGGTGAAACGCTCAGTGTGGTTGACAGCCTCATAGTCGCAACTGCATAGTCTACTAAAGCCTTGCCTCACAGAAGCCCTAACACAGTCTAGTCAAGGGAGAAAGAGCCCTACAGTAGGCTGATCGGTGCATACACTACGCCTTCGTTAAACTTTTCACTGGGCAAGGGTGTCTATGGGCTTCACTTGGGATAAATGCTTCAGCTTTATTTCATGTTGTTGGGGGGTATGTCTACGCACCCAGGGATCCCTTGATTGATTTCAAGGGCTTGTGCTAATATATTCTATTGTTCTATTTTGGGTTTTTTTTACTATCAAACCCCAAGGATACGTTCCAAAATGTACGTTCTCTTTATGTGACCCGATGGATGACCGATTCGTTGTGCTAGTCTGATGATACAAATAATCAATGCATAGTTCAACTGATTTAATATGAAGATAATCCTTACCATCAAACGTCTTTCACCCCTATCTGATCATAGCACAATAGAATTTCGGCTATCGCATGGAGGCTACCTCAGCTCTACAGCTCGACGAAAATTACTAACACAACAGTAACAGTTCGCGGTATGACTTGTTTTTTGCACTTTTATCATTTTGTTATATAGTCCATGCTAATGCAATAAAGATACATAATCTAAAAGAATAACCATTCGTTTGTATCCTCTAATGTACAATCCCTCATCTCCATCTCTTCAACCTCAGTCCCTAATGGGCTTCAAGGCATACATCCTGATAGGATACAATTCCTTGGGCACCCCCTTCTGCACGTCTGTGCTAATGAGCTTCCAACCTCCTTCCTTAAACAAACGTCTGAAATTCTTATCGGAACGGGTTTTGGAAGAGTCCTCCTCATCAAACACATCGTCGTCACCACTGGCATTGTTCTCCTTCACGACAAGGAGACCGTTCTCCTGCAAACCCTCCTTGCATCTGTCTAACCACACGAGAAATGCTTCATCAGGGAGATGGCCGCAACACCACTGACACCATATGAGGTAATACTTGTTTGGCTCGGATGGGACCCAGTCTTGCATGGGGATTTCATAAATATCGCCGATCTTTCCCTCCTCTATTAGAGGTTGCAACTCCACCCTCATGCGCTCCACAAATGGAGCAACGGGCTCCAAGAGGTCCACCTTATCACACTGTTTGTGAAGGAAATCCCTGGTGACTCTGCCGATTCCAGCGCCGAAATCCAAACCATACTTCAATTTCCCTGGTTCTGCCGAAAACCTCGTCTTCAGTTTCCGCACAAATGTCGTTGAACCTATCACATCAGCCTTGGGCACCGAGGTGGTCTCGCCGTATCCTCCCAGAACACCATCTACCGTCGCAGGCACCGAAGACCAGTACTCTATAGCGGTGTTGTAGTTGATCTGGGAGTCTATGCTCACCGTTGAGTCTACCTCTGCTGTCGTTGCTTCTGACTTGAGCGGCATCCCTGTTTATATGCTGAATGCTTGTTTTCCAAGTCAATTTTTCTGGTACGGTCCTCCATAAACAGGCCTGATATATGTTCTGAGTTTCGCATCCTAGCCTGCTATTTCAACCACTGTATGGGCTACGCGGTGCACACACACTAAACCTCAGGTGCATAGGGGAGAAGTTTACTTAGGACACTCCAGTAGTGTATTAACCTTCCACCATGGAGTGTAAAGCACGGGTGATATTGCTCATAACATCTGTAGAGCAATTATAACACATGTCTTAGAGGAAACAGAGAGATTGAAAATAGTTGACCAGACACACATTTTTTTTTTGCCAAGTTTAATGAAAAAAAATAGGTTCTGTCTTCTTTGCACCCAGGGCGAAAACCCAGGGCGACTATCTCATCCGAGCCCTGTCTGCATGCCGAATCGCATGCCCACTAGTAAGCAGTAAGCCCACTACGCCAGCCCCGTCTACGCTTCTCTGCCCTTACTCCACTGCCCTTACTCCTCTGCTGGAAGCCACGCTGTATGCATTTTGGGCAGTGAGTGGTGCCGCGACAAATCACCTACAACTGAAAGAATCCATCCAACCCCGTATTAATTAAATATTATAGTTACCCATCATCCATAGCAGTGCTATCTCTTACAATTCTCATCCCTCCCTCTCTCCTCCACATCTCTCTTGCATCTCTCGTATGCATCTCCAATCACGTGAGAGATTAACCCAATTTGGAACCGACGATGAAAAGCTCCGAACGCATGGCTCTCGTTCACCGCACACCCTATGGAGAATACAGGCTGCCGGGCAGTCGGCCTCACACTGGGGTGTATGAAAATAGGTTAAAGGTAGAAGGGTATTCAAAGGAGGTATAAACTACTTCAGCAACATACATAATCGCATTACATTATGAGTAGATGTAAGTATTAGTTGGGAAGAAGACGGTGTGTGTTATGTGAACTTTGGCATGGCAACGTTTAATAGGGATGCTTTTACGTTCTGTTGATCAGATCCCTCGTACCGGTGTTGCTGCGTATTTTTCACTTGTTGGTTTGTGACGGTGGAGGGTACGAATGTTCTGCTCCCTTGTCAGATTCTATTGAGAGAGATAAAGATTCAAGTTGAGTTTCTGTTCGCATGGCTCAACATGTCCAGCAGCAGTTTTCCAGCTCACCTTTCGCTCACTCGCAGTTGCTCACTACCATTTGCCTTCTACCTAATGAACACACACATTCACATTCACCACTGGTTGAACTATCAAGCTAACATGTCAATAGTTCGTCTGCTTGACCTAGTCAAACCATTCATCCCAATCCTCCCCGAGCTGGAGCTGCCATACGAAAGGCTCACATTCGATGACAGGGTGGTGTACACCATTGGTGCTGCCATCATCTACGTGGTGTCTGCGATCCCAGTCTATGGAGTGAAGGTTGACGGTGTTGCTGACCCCTTTGGATGGTTGCGTCCATCATTTGGCTCCTACGCCGGCACACTCCTGGAGTTTGGTTTGCTTCCAGTCGTCACTTCAGGTTTCCTCTGGCAGCTGCTGGCAGGTGTCAAGTTCCTGAACGTGAACTTTGACCTGAGAAGCGACAGAGAGCTCTTCCAGAGCTTGCAGAAGCTTTCCGCCACTTTGCTTGGCTTTGTATATGCCGTTGGCCTTGTTGCTGTTGGCTACTTTGAACCAGCCTCCCCAGCTGCTGCTCCCTTCTCCCTGTGGACCAAGGCTATCATTGTGCTCCAGATCACTGCCATGAACTTTTTCGTTGCTATGCTTGTTGAGATCCTTGACAAGGGCTATGGTTTCTCTCCTGGACCATTGGCATTCATTTCTGCCACATCTGCCACTCAGCTCGTCACTGACGCCATTGGCCTCACCACTTCCCCAACCACCAGAGGAACCGAGTCCCACGGTGCCATTGTGCAGCTCGTCAGAAACCTTTACAACAAGCCATTCAACAATGCCGTTGTGGATGCCTTCACCAGACTCCAGTTTGCTAACCTCACCCAGGTGTACTTGGCCGTTGCTGCTGGTATTGCCGCTCTCTACTTCAACAACGTGAAGTACGACTTGCCAATCAAGTCTGCAAAGGTTAGAACCATGGCCTCCGTGTACCCAATCAAGCTCGTGTACTGTGGTGCTCTCCCATTGTTGTTTGCCTACACTGTGTTGTACAACTTGAACATCCTCACCTTTGTGATCACCAACCTCTGCAAGGATGTCCAGTACGTTTCTCTCCTTGGCCAGTGGGAGGTTGACTCCTTCTTGCCAAGAACCTTCAAGCTCACCTCCGGTGCTATCTACTATCTGTCACCATCTGTCTCTGGTTCCTGTTTAATTGGTTCCATCGTGAGACCATTTGTGTACGCAGCTTTCCTGATGGTTGTTTCCGTTGCCTTTGCCATCACCTGGACCGCCACCTCTGGTTCTTCTCCAAAGGACGTTGCCAAGCAGTTCAAGGACCAGGACATCTCTCTCATTGGCCACAGAGATGCCACCCTTGTCAGAGAGCTCAACAAGGTCATCCCAGTTGCTGCCACCACCGGTGCTGCCATTCTTGCAGGCATTGTGATTGTCGCAGAAACTCTTGGCTCCCGTGGTGAGGCCGTGGCCGTGGTGATTGGTGTTGTTAGCACCTTGACCATCGTGGAGAGTGTGGTGACCGAGTGGCAGCAGTCTGGAGGCAGTGCCTCTCAGTTCGCTGCTCTCTTTGGTCAGCAGTAAACACGAGGATGGATTTCGAGAGAAAGATTTGCCAAGCAGGCGATCTCAACCATAATTGCCGTGTATGATCATAAACAATACGTCTGAAGTCTAGTGTGTTAGCTGGACGCGTGTGTATGTATATGTAGATGTAGATAGAGAAAGAACGAGCGAAGGTGTACAGAGCGCATGGTCGTTAATGTTTCCCAACAAGAAACGTACTGAAAAAATAATATTTTATCTTAATAAATTAATTGTCAGTCTGGATAGTCCATGCGGTTATTGCCAGCGGATCCTCGTAGCTTATTCTATCTACAAATAATAAAGCACACCACGATCGTTGAAACATATAGATGTATACTTTGCGCATACTTATAGATGAGTATATGCTATGTATGGTTGTGCCATTTATATTCACGCGCATTATTCACACGCGTTATGGATACTCATGATAGATACTCATATATATTGTGATTGCATATTTATATATTCATGTCTCTCTTCGTATCCCTGAGAAGCCTGCCCTCAAACCTTTGCCAGCCCTCCCTCTACGGTCCTGTCAATCGGCTCATCTGCAACTAAAGGGAACGCATCGGCCAAGCCTTTAAGTATCACCACCTTTCACTGTGGGGTAGACGCACTGCAGAGAGATGAGCTGTGGAAACGTAGAAGGCAGTAGAGGTAGGAAAGGGTCCTAGAGAAAAGAATAGACAGTTGTTGTACTGAATATCAGATTTACGTATGCTGGAAGATCCTCTGACATTTGTTGGTAGTTATAGTTTTGAATAGAGGTTTTTTCATGCCAGATTGAATTGTCTGGGATCGTAAGACACAATTTGGCATTGTGGAGCCGGATCAGCATAGGATATCACGATCAGTAATGTCATTGGTTCTCTATCAGAGGGACAATTTGAGTGTGGTACTGTGAGTAATGGCGGAGACACTATGGATATAGGTGTGTTGAGGCTGGTTACTTTGCCCCGGATATTTACTAACCTCGCTAAGCAAACATCCTCAGTCCAAATCACTGGTTGTCTATGATAAGCTCTTCAATAGTGTGGAACTGATTCAAACAGACCAGCCTGGTGCAAGAGAAAGGCTCAATGAACTGAGCGAGGATACCGATATACATTTCGACGATGTTGGCGGTACAAAGACACGAAACCACAAAAACAGCGAAACCATCATATGTCCCCATTGTGGGTATGCCATTACAGTAGATCCACTTGAAACAGAGCACACTACTATACCGAAATATGATGACAATGAGCCAGATGGTAAAGAAGCATCACCTCACACTAACCCATCAGACCACAATGTCTATATGAGCAGTGATTACTTCAAGTTGTTGGCTGCTGCGGAGTATGGACATAACAGGAGGAAAGAGCTGTCTCTACCGACTGCAATATCCTCTGATGGTACATCTGCTGGTCTTGCTCATGACCAAACTACCCTTCCAGTACAAGAGAACGATTTTCAAGCAAATGTTTACGGTGATCTCCCATCTAGCCTCTTCACCCAGGGGTACTTTGACAAGTTCTTCACCGTGAACAAGATCCTTGGCCGAGGTGCCAGAGGCACTGTATTAAAAGTTGAACATCAGCTCCATGGATTACCTCTGGGTATCTTTGCCCTCAAAAAGGTCGCGGTGGGCACTTATCTGTCTGATCTAGATGACATACTGAGAGAGGTGAAGCTGCTCTATCACCTGACCGAGGCAACCTCGGGCGCATACACTCTCAGCACAGAATCCGAAGAGAATCTTCTGGAAAGCGATTCCACCGATGGACTGGAAAATCTCATCAGGTATAACCATGTTTGGCTTGAAGTAAGTCAAGTAGCTGGATTTGGACCCAAGGTCCCATGTGTATTCATTCTATTTGAGTACTGTGATGGAGGCACCGTAGAAGAGCTTGTAGAGGAACTAATGAAACCTCATTTTGATCTTTCCAAAGAAAGGGAGTACCGCCGGGCTCTCAGACACAAGCGGGCTAATAAAATAACTGACAGCGAGCAGAACATCTTGAAAGAACCTAGTGCAAGAGGAGAACACAAACCAAGACATCTCAATAACCTAGAAATATACCACTTGTTCAGGGGCATATCTGCAGGTGTCCACCAGTTGCACTCCAAACACATCTTGCACCGAGACTTGAAGCCCTCCAATTGTCTATTGAAGACTAGCTTCCCTGCTGACTTGAAAGAGCATCCAATCACGCGTCTTTCACAAATGAGAAGGCTTCCTACAGTTGTTGTGAGTGACTTTGGTGAAGGCGCAATCGAAGGAGCCAAGAGAAGATCTACTGGTGCCACAGGCACAGTTGAGTATTGTGCACCTGAGCTTTTCTTCCCCGAGGAAGGTAAGCATGATGGTTTGGACATGCCTATACTGTCGTCTCCACCTCTTAACAACTTCACCAAGAGTTCGGACGTGTATTCGTTGGGCCTTATCCTCTATGTTCTATGTTTCGGTACTCTTCCATACAGCTCAAGCGATCCCAAGATTGTGAGAACAGAGATAGAAAAATACTACCGTGAATCGCTTTATTCAACCCCCGCATCATCTTCCAAAGCGTACATCGGTTTACTGGAGAAGATAGAAAGTTTCAGACCCATATTGAACATAGCTACGATAAGTGACTACAGGGAAGGTCTAGATATGCTTGCTGGTCAATCTTTGATGGTGGAATTTTTAGTGTTAATACAGAAGATGGTTGATCCCATATCTGCAAATCGACCAAGCACAAGGCTTGTGCTCGATGAGTTGGATGAGATATATAGAAAGATGAAGAAGGTAGAATCTATGTTCTTCACGTCGAATGGATCTCCAAAACCAGCAACAGCGGAGCCACAGACTGGGGGGTTAAGAGCCTCCTTCAGCCTTGGTGATGAAACACACGATGGGGTGGTTGGTTCTGATGAAGAAAGTGAGGTCACAGGTAGAAGGAGATCATCCGTCACTACTTTAGTTCCATTCAAAACTGGCATATCCTACGGCGATAGCACCACTGAGTCTGTCACCACAGATGCTAATAGCTTGGTTAGACAAGGAGAGGATGATAAAGTTAATGACGAAGAGTCTGACTCCCTCAAGTATATCGATGCGGGATCAAGCCAGCGTAGGATAAGCAATCCACATTTGCATGAGCATCGTTTTGGTATTGACGGGATCGGTAGATGGGTTATACGAGCATCCATATTTCTATCTGCTCACAGCAGAGTCACTGCATCCCTCACAATGATGATCAATATCTTACTGCTGAAAGCCTCATCCAATCTGAGAGTCTCACTTCCAGATTATGAACCTGAACATTTGTTCGAGTTCGATGGTGCACAGGGCAGCATCATGGGCCAGTACGCTCTGTTTTCCAGCATGGCTGATGCTACCTTGGCAGGGGCGCTGCAATGGTTCCTCGTGTTCTCTATGGGTGTTGCATTTCCTCTCGGTGCTCAATATAAGGTGATCATCGTTGGGATTGAGTGTATTGCTTTTCTCTTTTTCTATGTTTGGCTTGGGTATATGTAGAAGAACAAAAGGGGCTTACGACCTTGGTCGGCTCCGCCAAAAATGAATTAATAGACATTATACAATTCTAACCTCTCACATATACAAACGTCTCTCAGGTTAACAACTGCAGCCTCTCTCCGACGATAACGTGTCACCTAGCCTAAGGTCGATTAGTCCCCTCTTGGGCTTTTTCCTCCCACCGTCCGGCTCCAAATCGTCCTCCTTCACCTCAATATACTGGCTATCACTCAGCTTGGATATCACATGCTCGAATATTTCAGAGATCCCATGGCCAAGCTTGGCACTCGTAACAAAATAGGGGAATCCTGTTCTTTCGGTGTATTCCTGTATCTGCAATGCAAATGGAGATGTTGGCACCGGTGGACGCTCTTGATCTTCACCGGTGGCCGGCTGTTGCGGTGTCTGATCCTCTTCACTTTGTTCCGGTGAGGTCTGCTCTGGTTCATATAGCAGATCTACTTTGTTTCCCACCAATATTATCTGAAATCTCGAGCCATTAGAGCCTGGATTGTTAGAAGAAGCCTCATCCAAACCATGGTCTCGCACAAACGTCTTAAGCTCCTCCACCCAGTTCTCGGCTCTTTTGAAACTGGCAAGGTCAGTCAAGTCAAATACCACAATTGCCACGTGGGCGTTTCTGTAATACATCGGGGTCAGGGACTTGTATCTCTCCTGGCCGGCCGTGTCCCATATCTGGAAGTTGATGAGGCTCACGATATCATCCTGTGACGCGGTAGATTGAGTGGTGGTGTACACTTTCTTGGTGATGAATGCGGCGCCAACGGTGCTCTCCTTATTGGAATCAAACGAGTCCGTAGCGAACCTCTGCACCAGCGAGCTCTTACCAACGGCAGATTCTCCTTGATAAATCACATATGTTAGCACGTGCAGTAGATCAGAGACAGCATTTATACTCACCTAACAGCACAACTTTCAGGTCAGCCACTCTTGATGGGTTAGGCAGAGGAGCCGACAGCGTTGCGATTGAAGAGTGGTGTATTAGCATGCCGGTACTAATAGGGATAAAACGTGGGGTAGTAGTATAAGTTGGTGGTGTCCCGCTGGTTATATATGTGCAATGGGTATGCAGAGCATTTCTACACCTCCTATACACTCACAAAGACAGAGCTATACAATTTTTCAAATGTACAACAAAATTTCAGATGGTACAAGACTATACATTTCATCTAGGCTGAGTTGTACTCACTCCTAATTGATGCTTCCCTCTATGCATTGCATACCCTCTTCCCTCTCACTTATACAGCACATCGAGCGACCCTCTTCCCATACATTAACTGTATAGTAAGGGAGAGGTGCTGCACTATGGACTGCTGGGGTGGTTCTGGGGGGGTTTACTCATCGGGGGCTCTCGTGGGTGCTCATCGCAGGGCGCATCTCGGCCGGTGGGAGTTGTAAAGGTGCAGAGGTACACAGTCGTTAAAATTAAATATAGCATTAGCTAAATGTATGGTTCTGGATGAATCTTTGAATTTTTACTGAATGGCTCCACGGGTCTCTGCTAGAGGAGCCGGGATTCAGTCGCTCAAAGAGAGACTGTCTAACTATGTCGCGCTGCTCTCTATCCTTCTCTTGCATACTGCGGTACATCCACACCCGTTCAGTGGAGACGCATGTTCAGTTAGGAGAACCCCCCTTTAGGACTGACCGGAAGCTGATGAGTCTGTTGTCCATCTCCTCCTTATCCGTTGTTCATCCCCTCCTTATCTGTTATTCGTCACTTACTTATCTATTATCCGTCACCTACTTATCCGCTAATACACTCCAGACCTTGGAGCCTTTACCCATCTCCACCCATGTTCATCCCCTCCCGTTATCCTTACGCCTTGCCTACGCCCCTGTGGACCTTATCGGGTGACAGCAGCCTTCCTGCACCTCCATGTAGCGTTGCGATAAGCCCTACGGGGTTGCACCGAGGTGCCCAGGAGACTCCTGTTTACTCCTGCAATTTCTGGGGAGGGCAACTGACCTGCAAAAAAGCCACCTGCAGATACTTTCAGAGAATCTTTTGAAGGGGAGCTTGCAGAACTCCACCAGACCTGACGGGCTTCCGCCTCTCCTGCTCCCGGTTGCGTATTCTCTATTATCATCGTATGTGCGTCTGGATGCGTACACGCATTAAGCACATACATACATACATATACATTGGCACCTACATCGGGGGGGATAGACTGCCTCATCTGATGCGCGAAGAGGTTCAACATCGAAGGATAACTGAGTCCCGTATTTCTGGAACTACGTGTAACATAGCACAACCTTTCCAAACTCTTTGTTTTCGTTCTCTTTGGATACGCTTGAAGTAGATGGACGGATGCTGCTATTGATGACTGACACTACACCATTTTGACATTACACCACACATTGGCACATCACACGTTGATCATCTGGAGCATTTCTCTCCATCAGTTTTATACTCCAACCCACTCCAACCATGTCGCGGTTCAATGCGTTTTTCCTCTCCATTGCTCCCTATGAAGGGTTGGGTTTTTTGCGTAAGTAAGATCAACACGTCAGTGGGCAACAACGCGTCTTGGCTGCAGTCGTATGGTGTTATGATGTACTAACTGCCGCACAGGTTTGGGAGACTCGCTATTTCAAACGTTGGCCAAGCTCAGATCACATGGCGTCCACGATGGTGTCCGTTTCATCTTCTCTGAATCGACGGGGAAAAAGGCACCAATCGTTCTCTCGCTGTCGACTTTAGGGATCCGTCTTACTTTTGATCCCAAGTTCCAGAAACTGCTTCTCATCGAGGTCACAAGCTGGGACAGAACAGAATTCCTCTACAAGAATGACTCTCTCAATAGCAAGCATCAGCCAACGTTCAAATCAATCTACAACAGGTCATTCGGACCAACCTATCCTGGTGTTTTCATCGAAAAGTCCAGCTCGTTCATACTGTCCTATCCTGGGCTTTCTTTCAAGTTCAAGCTCTCACCAACGTTGGTTGAAAAGTTCAAGGCATTGCCCGCGTCTGAAACGTCGTCGATGATTCACATCCTCAACAACCAATCGCACAGTGTTGTTTGTGAGTCGTTTTCTGTATTCAGGGGTGTCTCGTGGCTGGAAGGATTTAAGCGAATTGCCGATTTCATACGGCAAGATACAATCACGACATTACAAGATGGGTCCCCCGAACGTCTGACTTTAAAAGAGCTGGGACGTTGCGAGGCTGGACAAGAACAACAAAAACAACATTGCATTCAAAACATCGACATTAATCTGCCACTTGGTCAAATCCAAGTCAATTTCTTATCGCATCCGCAAGGTGCAAGTTTTTTATCAATTGACCTGGGAAAGACTCGTATGCACGATATCATTCCTGTTCTGGGACCCCCAGATGATATAATCAACCGTCTGAACGATTCAAAGCTCTCGATTCACAAGGCACATACACTTGCTAGTACCAACGCGGTAGCTGACAGGGTGTCTTCCTCCAATGGAGCACATTCCTTGGGGAAGATCCACAACTATTTCAAGTTTGGCTTTGACCTGATATATGATACCTCATCAAGTGTTGAGGGGAGTGCCGTTGTGGTGAAGATAGTGCTGCATAGTAATGCGGTGAACTCGCTTGATTTCATGAGATACGAGAAGTGTAATTGGGTAATGAGAGGCTATGATAGCGAGAATCTAGCAACCATTACAGAGAGCAAGTCTTTGTCCCGCCCGATATGGTCGGCAGGGCAATCTGGGGCGGGAAGCAAATTTGCAAGTTGCCTTGCCACATCCGAAATGTATTACCACGAGCTGAGCACGGGGCATTTCAAGCCCGTTGATCCCATGAAGGCTGGTCAGCACATATTCTTAGACCGCAGAGAGTATGAGCTATTGAATACACTGAATGGCGTGGACACAGTGGGTAATGATGGTCCAGGAGGAGCAGGAGGAGCAGCAGGGATAGCAGGAGGAGATGTCGGTTTGTTAAACACCTCCAAGGGGCGGCGGTCATCATCCAAGTCTAATAATTTGGGAAACTTTGAGCTGATCAACTACGAAGACGATGACTTTGATACAAATGAGGATGATACCGACTATAACACTGTCAGCATTGCAAGCCAAGCCAGCGGTGCTTCCAAAAATTCTGGGACTAGCGACACGAGCAGTGAAGGTGTGACGCCTTCCCTTGATGGCACATCAATTTCGTTGACTGCTGACACAGTAGGTGGTGAGAATGTGGTGAGACCAGAATCAACAGTGATCAGGGATATTGCAACAGAAGCCAGCACCAGTAGCCGTGCCAAGGACTGGGGTCTAAGCAAACTTTATGGCTACAACAGATGCATTTTCGAGGTTCTCATTGCAGATGACACCATCAGTGCTCTGACTTTGTTTTGATAGCCCGGTACATCTCTCGGAACTAGAGCTTTTGTCGATGCTAGACACCTTTTTGATGCTAGAGAACATCATTCCAAGCCATGATTTATTAGCTAGCTAGGATGTTTTTGCTTATATTCACTTGTACTTTTTATTGATTTTCCAAAATAACCAGAAAATACATTATGCATAGATCAGTGGAGTTAAGAGGATATCACTTCGTAGAGATGGTTTACCTCATAGAAATGGTTTACCTCATAGAAATGGTTTACCTCATAGAAATGGTTTACCCCATACAAATGGTTTACCCCATACAAATGGACGACCAGTGTTCGGACTGGCTCTTTGGGTTGGTGTGTGTTAACATTCCCCCGTATCATTAACTAGATATAAATAACGACATTTCATGGTATCCCAGCGCCTATTTATACTGGGTTCTAGCACACTGGGTTCCACAACCCCCTGTTCCACCAAGATATAGGCAACTATTCCCTGAGACATACAGCCTCACGTCTCATTAACTATCATGGTAGTCCCATACACAAAACGCCCTGCAAGTGCAATACACGGTCCTCTCCACGTTATAGCGCTGAGCTTCAGTATGTACACTATTTATCGTGTTTGGGTATCTTAGAGAGATGCAAGGCATGGAGCACCATATAGTGAAAAAGAATACAATCAAAGGGTAATCCATCAGCAATCAATCGGATAAATTGAGTCAGGGGTGGATAATCATCTTTGCGTTGGTGTATTTTTATTGGTGTGTGGCTATTTGCGTGAAACCCTCTTTTTGTATTATTTTTCACTCTGGTTGTGTCAACCAAGGACCGTGGGGAAGAAACAGCCAATACATACAATCACTAGGTAAGCCAATAACCACTGAGCGTGACTACACTGGGCACCCAATCTTACGGATTGCACACATACATATATACATACATACACAGCCCACAAAATCTAGCAGTGGAGGTCATAACACGAGTGGCTCGTTTGACTTGTTGAGTCCCACATATACCCATAAATTCATTCACACAATAACATCTCAACTAGCCATATGTCTGTGAAGCGAAACCACGACCAGATGAGTGTGACCTCCCCTGTAATGGGAGGGCCGGTGAACCAGGTCAACCAAGTCAACCAAGTCAACCAAGTCAATCAGGTAAATCAGGTAAATCAGGTGAATCAGATCAACAGGGTTAACAACCAGGTCAATAACCAGGTCAATGCTGGTGCGGTCAGCGGAGGAGGAGCAGGAGGCTCAGGCACCTCACCGCTCCTATCACAGCAGCAACTGGAACAGCGCCAAGCACAATATTTGGAACAAGCAGCGAGACTGAAAATGGCCGCGGCAGGAGGTGCGTATGCTGGTGGAGTGAAAGGAGTGTCGCGTCCGGGGAACGCAGTGGGTTCTATCAATGGCACTGCGGTTAACCACCATCAACAACAGCAGCAACAACAACAGCAACAACAACAACGACTTGCTCATGGTGTAAATAGCCCTTCGGCAGCGGTGGCTTCTGTTGCAGCCCAATTCTCCTCATTAACTCCACAACAGCAGCGAGTAGTCCGCCAACAAGCGCTGATGGAGAAGCTGCGACATCACCGCTTCACAGAGACAAGCGCAGAGATCTTGAAAAAGTATGACAAGTATCCACCCTCGTTGGAGTTTCATATCTACAAGAATCACTATAGATTTGGAAATCAGGACATGATCATCAGCAAAACCTCAACGATGATAAAACATTTCCTGGAGCATGTTGCACGGGAGGAGATACCACACTCGCTCGTGGAGGTGATAAAAGATGGTGGCATTCAGCTGTATGAGGGAAACCTGATTCTGAAGGTGTACGACCACCGGAACCTCGTTGAAGAAGCCATAGGAGCGCCAGCTCTCCCTGTGAACGAACAGAGTAAAGGGGCAGCGTCCAGCACGGCAAAGGGCCACAGTGGAGCTGCATCCACACCAACTCCAAATACCACTGCACAGCAGTCACCATCTGGTAATAACGCAACAACTCCCAACTCGGCAAGCACTCCCAATACTCCTGCTGGGCAGGTGCAGACCCGCAAGATCCCTAAAACATACAAGACTCTGATGAGACTTACCCAATTGTCATTGTACGCTGATCTGCTCTATCAAACAGACTCCCTCCAACTGAGGTTCACGGATCAGCTGGCCCTGAGTTTAGAAAGTGAAATTCTCACTATCACTAATAGGAACGTAGATCTTTCTGTGCCCCTCAACTTGTATCATTGTGCGGAACACCTAAGACCAGATAGCGAGTATCCACGCTATCTACCGGAAGTGGATGGTCTCCAACATTTGCATAGAGCTGATTCCAGAGGTGAGAATTTGACACATGCCAATTTCCCCTTCAGGTCATTACATGAGGATTTGCCACATCACAACTCCAAGTACGAGCAGCTCATGCTCATTAACAGTGATCGCTTCAACCACAACTCTCTCAGACAGGACACCCAAGGAGACACCACAGGACAGTTCCAGCGCCTTCGGTTTGTGGAGCTGTGGAGAGCAAAGAGAGAAAGGCTCAAGCAACAGGCTTTTGAGGCCGGTGCGGCTGGTGCCTCGGCACAGAACAGAGCCCAGCTGCAGTATCATCAGCAACAGCAGCGGGCCAATATGGGTTTGCCGGGAACGGGCCCCGGTATGTCGCCCAATATGAACGTTGGCAATAACCCCCATGATACTCATGTGAACGGGATGTTTGGTCTCACTGAGAAGCAGAGACAGCTTCTCAATCAGGAACGCCTACTGCAACAGCAGCAGAAGGAGCAGATGGCAGCTGCTGTGGCTGCTCAACTGCCTGCTGGCAGAAGTGGCAACCCAATGAATAATAGATCCTCCTCTCCGGCAGTGGATGGGAAGGGTCACGCTCTGACCGGATCAGCATCCGGGGCTGGCAGTGCCGATGGCTCACCTGCCAAGAAGCCGGCTCCAAAGAGACAGAAGAAGAATCCGGCTCCAAAGAAACAAGATGCTCCTGTTGCTCCTCCTCAAGGTGTTGCTGGAAAGACGTTGCCTGGACAATATGCTGGCAAGACGCTCCCCGGTGGAGTGCCAGTGCCAGCACCCAACACATCTCCAGATAAGAAGAAGAGGGTAAACTACAAGAAGAAGAAAGCAGAGGCTCTCGCCGCTGCCGCTGCCAATGGTGAGGGGGCATCATAGTTTTCCATTTTTGTTGTGGTTCAGCGCATATTTTGAATAATGAATGGGGATCTCAACATGAATGTAAATGTTTAATTGGGTACACCTTCCATTTGAGAGCTGGTTGTGCCTAGCTCTCCATTATATAATACACACCCTTTATCACACCTCTTAACTAATTTTCTATACAGTATTTCAACAACTGGCATATGTACAACCTATCCTTTGTGTCAAATAACCACAATCCAAACGTCTCGCCCTTCATGTCCCTCACGATTAACAGCTCGTCGTTCTCTTCCACAATCATCCCATTAGACTCCCGCTGTTTTGGGTCCAGAGACTGTGTAGGTATCACGCCAATGGAGAAATTGGCCGGTTTGATCCTGTTGAGCACTATAATTCCATATTCGTAGTATGAGTTGCCCGATAGCACAGTCTTCACAGACACCGTGTGCCTCCCATCGCTCTCGCCAGCCTTTGGCTTTTTGTCTGCTGCTTCTGCGGCCGCAGCCCTCTTCTGTTGCTGTTTCAGCCTCTGGGACTCTCCCTTGTAGTGCCTCGAATATACCGCTATAGGGCCCTGGAACTCCAGCTTATTCCAATTGTCATCCTCGTATTTATACACCACGCAATGCGCTGACAAGTATAGCAGCTGGTTGATCTGTGGGTCGTACTTGCCTATCACGTTGAACGTAAGGGCTTTACGGTATATGTCCAAGGCCTGAGCCTCCGCATCTGCCATCTGTTGTTGCTGTTTCTGTACATCTGCCTCAACCATTTTGCTCTAATTGTTATTCTGTCCTATATGTTATCTCATGTGTTGAAACAACACGGCTTTTCAATCATATCTCGCTCAGGACTCTTGCAGTAGCACACTGTGGAGGTTGAAAGACGGAGCATTTCAGGTGAGTACACGACCTTCATAACTTACTATGAGAAACCAATTTCTAAGTTGTATTGATGGATATTATATTTTGTAGAGAGAAAGTGGATAATGGAGTCCTTTTTCTATTTTGGCTTTTTATAAAAAAACATTCCTAGGGGTGTTTAAGGAGAAACAGATGATGGGTATATTTATATGGGATCCCTGAAATCACAGCTCAATTTCGTAAAACTTAAAACGTACAAATGGTTTAGACGATACTCATTTTACATGCAATGAAGCGAATCTTCGTCATCATCATCAATTTTCTATGTAGCATTCAACAAATATAATCTACATACCCTTGAAATCATTCTGCCACTCATTCTGTGGGATAATAACTAGCACACTGTGTAACCAACACTTTCCATAACTTAACGAGAGAGCAAGTTTTGAGATCTATAAACATTTGCTTCTCAACAAAAAATCAACAATTGAGAGACCATTGATTTAATCCAGCCCTGGAGCCTCGGCAAGCACTTTTGATGCTTCGCTGACATTGATACCTGTATTGTCAGGCTCCACAAACTCCTTGGTAACCACACCGTGATCGACGAGGAGAGCATACCTAACGGATCTCTCTCCCCCAAACACCTTGGTGGCATCAAATGTGAGACCGAGCGCTCTGGAGAACTCACCAGTGGGGTCTGCTAGAAACTCGACATTAACCTTATTGGGGGCAGTGGGGGATGAATAGGAAAAGGAATCCTTCCATGCGTTGACAACGAACACGTCGTTAACGGCAATAAAGTAGATCTTATGGAAGCCCTTGGCGATGAAATCAGAGAGGTGCTTCAAGTAACCTGGAACATGCGATTGAGAACATGGTGTCGAGAAAGCGCCTGGAACTCCAACGATGATGGCTCTGGACTCAGAGGTCTCTTTGTAGAGATTGACCGTCTCGGAAGGGGATGATTCATACAGCGCAACAGATGGCAAGGAGTCGCCAACCTTGATTGAGGAAGGTGCGCTGGTTTGGAAACCCCTGCTGGCAGCCGATTGAGTTGCTGACATAGCTAGTAATTTGATCCTCGAAGTATATACAACTGTTGATGCTGGTCTGGCAATGGCACTGCGGATACTCCCAGCTGATAACGGCGTGATGGTGCGGATACCTCTCTTTAGTATGAAGGATGACATGGCGAGCGAGATGCAAAATGGTTCTATACGTGAGCTGGTGGATTGGCCGCTTAAATAAGTAATGTATATACGATAGCAATTGATTGAATTATTACGTCAAGGCAATGGTCACCTCTCCCCTCATAAACTCAAATTCCAAACAGCAATTGTGCTGGTACATCCGTGATGATAGGCTGGCTCAATGGCTCTGTTCGTTGCCCCATCCCTCTCCGCCTCCCCCGGACGGGCCGTGCTGCCATACTGCGTGGGACTCCAGCAGCCATGCACAGTGGATGCCTGGCCTTTCTCTGCAGATGGCACGTTATGACAGCATGTGACGTGTGGGCCAATGTTTGCTCTCCATCTTGGAAAGAGCAAGGAGATGATACAGCAATTGAGAAGGTTGAGGCACCCTTCCTTTTTATGAATGGGGATTGGCAAAATTAATTGAACGGCTTCATTCAGGAGTTTCTTTTTAGCTGAAAGGTTGTCGCTTTGGCCTCAGAGTGCGCCGTAAAGGAGAGGTGAGGAGGTATCGACATGCTCATCTCCCGGAGAGCCATGTGGAACGATAAGCCCGAGAGGGGCCGGCCCATCATTCTGCACGGCTGGGGTTAGTTGGCAAGGCGCTAAGAAGGACTATACAGAAAGAGAGAGAGAGAGAGAGAGAGAGAGAGAGAGTAAGGGGCAATATGTAGAGTTATATCATCTCTCATTGTTGGTGTTCTTGTATGAGATATTTGAATATGCGTATCTTGCTTTGTTCCATGTCGAGGCCACGGTGCTTCCACAACACACGTGGTGTGTGGTTTCTGTTCCTATGCATGGGGTCCGACGAGACACGGCACTGGGAACCACCAGCTTAAGAAATCTAGTGTTACCGGCTTTGCCAGTGATCTATGGTACTGTAACCACACAGCTTTCAGTGTATGCTGGTGTAGCCTCCTCTCTAGTTGTGCTCTCAGTATACTCTCATTCGTTAGTATAAGCAGGACCAATGGAACCAGGTCTATCGTCAATCCTCTTGCAATCTTCTCACTTTTTCTGTTTCCTCGAAAATGTTCCTTGCATCTCACATTCGAACTGTGGGAGTTCAACGGAAGGAATAGAACGTTGTCCTGTGTATACCTTCCTCAAAAAATTTCAGTTCATCAGGCACACAGAGAAACCTTCAAACAAACATGAAACCCTACTGAGTGGATTTTTCTATCTTATGCTTGGTTTGTGTTTGATTAGTTATCTTCTATCCTAAATTCTCGAAGCCAGCGGGCCACAAGCCTGACACCAAAAGCCGCACATCACCTGCGTGAAAAGAAACGATGAGAGCGATGAGGTTGAAATTTTATTATCTGTGTAGAATGCTGCAGTTAAAGTGGTCACTGCGTACTTTAGGAAATCCTCTACCTATGTACACCCAGGACTTCAAAACACTTTTGAAATGAGCTGTGGTAAATTCATTAGTGTCGCTGTGGCAACTGCCGTGGTTACCGCTCTGGCATCAGAATGGTACCATAACGGTTTTTCGAAGAGCAGTGTTGGCAGAGACCACAAGAAGGTGAAGAGCTACAAAAAATCCTCCCACGAAACCATCAAGGACTATTCTGAAGAGCTCATTAGAGAGCATCTTGCGAGAAACTATGCATTTCTGGGTGAAGATGGTGTGAAAAAAGTGAGAGACCAATTTATCGTGGTGGTGGGAGCAGGTGGTGTGGGGTCAAACTGTGCAACCGCATTGGTTAGATCTGGAGTGTCAAAGATCCGTCTGATCGACTTTGACCAGGTCACCCTTTCTTCGCTGAATAGACACGCCGTTGCCACTTTAACTGATGTTGGTGTTTCCAAGGTGGATGTTTTGAGAAATCACCTGTTGGATATTGCTCCATGGTGTGAGATTGAAGCTGTCAATGAACTGTGGAATATGAACCAGGCGGAAAGGTTACTGTTGGAGGGAAACCCCACCTATGTGGTTGACTGTATCGATAACATTGACACCAAAGTGGATTTGTTGAGCTTCTGTCATGATCATAAGTTGCCAGTCATCTCTTCTATGGGTGCTGCCTGTAAGAGCGACCCAACCAGAATCAACATTGGTGATATTTCAACCACCGACGAAGATCCGCTTGCGAGATCTGTCAGGCGCAGACTTAAGAAGAGAGGTATAATCACAGGTATCCCTGTTGTCTTTTCCTCTGAGAAACCAGATCCTAAAAAGGCATCTTTGTTGCCGCTTCCGGATGATGAGTTTGAAAAGGGAAAGGTTGAGGAGCTTAGCGCTTTGAAGAACTTCCGCGTGAGAATCCTCCCAGTGTTGGGGACGATGCCTTCTATGTTTGGCCTCACTCTGGCAACTTTCATAATAACAAACGTTGCAGGTTACCCAACTGAGAGCATCGAGGGTAAGAACAGGTATAAGGTGTATGATGGTATCTTGCAGAGCCTCGCGGCCCAGCAGACACGGCTGGGGGAACAGGATCAGCGTGTCCCCATCGCGATGAGTGATGTAAACTACATTGTTGAGGAGGTATTCAGAGGCAAATCGCCAGTATCAGGATACTCCACCAGGCTGACACTTTCCAGATGGTTCCCAGATCGTGACCTTTCTCTGCAAAATGTCGTTATATTGACAAAGGAAGAGCAAAAGAAGCATGAGGACAGGGTGTTGAAAGGAGGCGAGAAGTTGGAGGATGTATACTCCAAGGATGTGTTGGATCTTGTGAATAAGAGGTTTAGGGAGGAGAGTCATTACGCAAAGTACAGATAGAGGAAGAGTTGTGTCGGAAGCAATCGTTATGTAAATATAAGAGGTAATATGTATATGAGTCAGATCCCGAAGGACAATATGTTCAAGTTTTAATCGACCCGTGTCTAAAAGAGCCAGCCCCACCATTTCTGTTTGTTGTTAGGACGGGAGCCAAATTTGGGGTTGAGGGCTGAAGGATCAGGCTTTGCAGCTGTGGTAGCAGTAGCAGCAGCGGCACTGGCGGTCCTTTTGTTGGCATCTGCAACAACACTCTTGGCCCCAACGGAGGTTGCGGTGTGCTTGATGCCATGCTTTGCTACAGAGTCCTTTGCTGCGGATGCAAATGTCTTGAGTTGTGTGTTTCCTACTTTGAAACCCAATGCTCTTAGCCTGGACACAATTGCTGGGGTAATGGCTGCTGTGATAGGTAGTCTGATGAAGATCAACGATTTATGGATACCGTATGCAATTGCCAACTCAGCCAGCAAACTTCCACTCGACTTTTCGTCTGATTCCTCCTTGTGCGATTTACCTAGTCCTATCCACTGTTTCAACTTATCCTGGTATTCTCCAATCTTCTCCTCGCCCATGGAGTGAACCAGGATGAAGCAAAGTGGGAGGTCGATGAAACTCAACCCCAGGTAAACACCAAGGGCACTGTATCCGTACTCCTGTATGAGCTGTTTTATACCCTTGGAGCCGGGCTTGGATCCGCTCGCCGTGGTGCTACTGGAATTGAAACGGCGACCAAAACCAGAACGCATCCACCCTCTTGCTGCGATGGGCCACTTTGCCCCAGCCTGGCTAACCTTCAGTCCACCCAGGCCAAGTGCTAGCCTCCTCGAGAGTAGCCGCCCTGCAAGCATATCAGTTATGGTGTATGTGCAAAAATGATTGCAAAAATGAAGGCAAAAGATTTCCTCTTAAGCAACGAGGCTATCTATGTATAATGCTACCCCAATTATTCTCTACACTCAGCTTTCAACAGCGCACGCAATGTGTATATATATATATTTCATTGCCTCATCTCACGCATAGACACAGTATGGCACGCCTCGGCTTTAAGCTTCGTCTGCTGGTAGTGTGGCAACGGCGAGCAATGCCATCACTTCTACTCCGCATGTGGATAGCTTAGCTAGTGATCCCCGCAAGGAACGAGAAAGAGAAGCAGTTGGATAAGTAAAAACATATAATCTGATTATATTGTAATTTTTTTTTCAAGTCTCAACTCTTATATTATTTTCTGGTGGGAGTTTTTAGACGCGTCGTCCTACGTTGCTGATGTGAACTTCCTTCGATATATGCGTAATATTATGATTGAACTACATGATGATAAAAGTAAATCTGTACAAGTAGCATGTGTTTTGTTACTATGATATGCGCATCTCTATCACGCCTGCTCATTGGTTTTCAGACCTACAGCTTTGACTTAGGTTGCCTGCCGACAGTGCACTTGATCAAACCACTTGGGTGTGAAGATGGGTAAAAGAGCACATTGTCGTTGTCCAGACCCTTCCATTTGAGGTCATACAGCAGGTAATGCTTGTTTGGAAGAGCATAGGACACGTTCTCCGCATAGGGCACAAGGTTCAAGATCTTGGATGCCATGTTGAACATGGTGGCCTGCACAGATGCGGAGTTCTCAGTCGCAAAGAGATCCAACGTCACATCTCTGGCAGTGGCATGGGCCTTGTCAAAGACGCCATTGTCAGCAAGCTTGTACACATTCTTGATGGAGCCAATCTTCTTCGAGTCCCACTTCCAAGTGGCATCGATGTCAGTAGAAAGGATACGGTCCGTGGTTGGAGGGAGGGTGGTGTAGTCACACACGTTGTAACCGTAGAACATGGAGTTGGTCGACTTGAGAACAGTCACATCCTTGATACCAGAGGCGAGCTCAAAGTCGCCGTTTCTCCAGTAGTGCAGAGAGGTGGTTCTGAGCTCAGCACCATCCTGAATAAACGAATGGTCGTGGGGCTTAGAACCGTTCAGAATCTTCGTCCAGCGGTGCTGCTTGATCTGCACATCCACATCAGAAATGTGAGAGTACTTGTTGATGAAATGCTCGGCGAGGTGAACGGCAAACCTCTCAATTGGCCACACGTCAAACGTCCGAGCCTCCACGAGGATCGTGTTCTTGACGGTGTCGGTTGGTACAATCGGAGCGTTATCAGCCTTTGTGTAGGAGATGTCAAAGTCACCCACCAGGAGGACTCTTACTGTTGCCTCCAGTACATCTTGCACCTTTGGATTCTTGGGATCCTTCTTCACCTTCAAAAACTTGACGAGGTCCTTGCCGTAGGTGGAATCAGTCAGAAATGTTGCAGGCATCGTTGCGTTGTGTATTGTTTGTCGGTTGTAATGTGTTCTGTTGCACAGTTGAGATGATCCCGACCAGCAAAGACAAGATGGATATCCTGTGTACTTATATCTTTATCTGAATATCTGAAATTCCCTTTACCCCATCAAAAAGGCATTATCTGGAATAAACACGTTGCTGCAAGTGCTCATCTCGTACGACGGAACGGCTGGCTGTCGCGCACTTTGCTTGCACTGATAAGAGGACATCCCCGGCCGGATAAGACCGTGCACTGCTACCCTCTGGTGGCCAACCTGCATGCAACCCTATACCTGCATATTCGTACGTCAACTCGGCGTGCCGAGTAGCCGTTGAGAGGAACAGTATAGAGGAGAAACGGCGGTGACGACTACGATATGGACGATTACAACGGTAATACAATATCTATTGCTTATTTTGGTTTATCTATGACAATTGTCTTGTATTGGTTATTTCTTATTGGCGAAGTATTCAACGAAATAGTCGACTGATTTATGTGTGAGTTCATGCGTCAACGTTAGAGAGCCATGCAAGTTACGCGAGATGGTAATTGAAGAAGGCCACCTACATCATAATATCTATCACATTGGTAGAGATGTAGTTATAACAACCATAGATTAGGCAACTCATTTAAACATTATGGTGCAACTATATCTAGCACGCTGTACCTTAAAATAAGGATCTTAACATTAGCTACAGACAGTTTTATGTGCAGCGCATGCACGGGAATCTCCGAGAGCGTTAGTGTGGACTACCCCACATAAGAAAATACATGAGAGTGCTCCAAACCCCGACGGGATTACTATCTGACCGATCATCGAGTATGGTTAATTGCATAATATGTGGGTATATACCAAATGAGAACACCTATAACGTAAATGCGTGCAACAGAATAGTATGACAAGAACCAGCAAGTTAGGCTTATAGCTTCTTGTACTTTGGGTACAGGCTCTTGACCAAGAATCCATCCGCCAACACCAAACCTGTCAGGATTGTGGCTTCTATAGCTATGGCGTACTTGTTGTCTGTTCTAGGCAACCGAATATCTTTTGTGAGGCCAAGGACAACAGCTGTCAGAGCACCCAGCCCAAGCACTACCTGTGAGGCAACCACCGGGTTCTGAATCTCCCTCTGGGAGGTAGAGACGGCTTGTGAGGTAAATGAAGACACGGTGTGCCCAAATGCCAATGCATGGGTCTTGATAAGCTCCAGATACCCCTTGGCCGTCTTTTTCTTGGGCTTGTTCTTGGGTTCGGTGATAATCGCATCCTCTAGCTTTCCGATTTTGTCCAACACCACATCTTCTCCGGGTTCTCTAGTAGCGTTGGCTACCTCCTCTGGAACAACTTGGACACTGCCTTGAGGCTCCGTATGCTCAACAGCAGGAGGAGAGGGAATTCTTGTGTCGCCTGGAGGTCCAGAAGCTGCAGCTACATCTGCGTAAGAGCTTAAGGGTGGTGACATATTAGTACGAGTGATCGCAACGGAGAGAAAGTATGGATGGAACTCACCTCATGACTAGTATTTAAAAACTCTGGTGATTATATAGATAGCGATTTGGGTTACTCGCCTTCGACAGAGAAAAGGCTTAAAATAACGACGATACGCTGTGCAGGTAAAGAGAAACTCTTGCTATCTAATTGATCGATATCATCCAGGCCTACAACAGTTATCGATTACTTGCTAATTGACATGAGACAGAGCAACGCTAGAAGCAATGCTAGCAACAGAAGCAAGATGGTTGAAACGAGGATAAAAGTGGGCCAACCAGTGAAGGGTCCCAAGATCCTAAGGCTATGTGTGGGAAGGGCCAAAGGGCCTACCAAATGGCACGAGAGGCAAACCCACCAGGCTACATACACAGGCTTATAACTGCAGGTGACCCCGCTATGGTAGCACACCAATATCACACGCCTCATTAACAATAGCAACTTATCTGCAAGTTTGGTGCCACCGTAATCTGTCTGATCCATCGTAAGGACAGCCATAGAAACCACTACTCACACTCACAACCGTGTAGGTCAGGGCAACTCAGCTTGCGATTCTCCCAATAGACTCATGCAGTGTGATGCAGGAGGCAGCAATCATTATCAGCTCATCTCCTGTGGGGAGTAGAGTGGAAGGGGATAGCAATGTATCGTGCATCAACCGATACTTGTGGATGACTGGAAAGGATGGCAAGCAAGATCAGCCATGAGAGTAAGGTCACATGACATGCATCAGGGTTTCGATTTTCTTAATGACGGAGAGATGGGGTTGTATGGCATAGCTTAGCCTGCATATCCCACCTCTACTCTGCGCTTCTCTACTCTCTACTCTCTCTCTCTGCTCTCTGCTCTCTCATAGTTACCCGGGTAATGTAATTTTCACCTGCCTTGCACTGTTTCCTTGTAGGTAGAAGTAAAAAAGGAAGCTTTGCAATTTGTGAAACAAATTTTGGGTGCTTAGAAAGACCAGACATCGTCGATCGAAAACCACCACCATCGGCTTTCCACGTACATTCCGACGTCATATCATTTAACACAATGTCTGCTCCAGCTGCTCCACAGGGTGAGGCTCCAAAGAGAGCCTTCGGCGGTCGTCCAAAGGGTCGTCAGCCAAGAAGAGGTCGTCGTGACACCGAGGAGAAGGGATGGACCCCAGTCACCAAGCTTGGTCGTCTCGTGAAGGCCGGTAAGGTCACCTCCATCGAGGAGATCTACACCCACTCCCTCCCAGTCAAGGAGTTCCAGATCATTGACCAGCTCCTCCCAGAGCTCAAGGACGAGGTTATGAAGATCAAGCCAGTCCAGAAGCAGACCCGTGCCGGTCAGAGAACCAGATTTAAGGCTATTGTTGTCATTGGTGACTCCAACGGCCACGTTGGTCTCGGTATCAAGACCGCTAAGGAGGTTGCCACCGCTATCCGCGCTGCCATCATCATCGCCAAGCTCTCCATCATCCCAGTCCGTCGTGGTTACTGGGGTTCCAACCTTGGTGCTCCTCACTCCTTGGCTGCCAAGACCACCGGTAAGTGTGGTTCTGTCACCGTCAGACTCATCCCAGCCCCAAGAGGTTCTGGTATCGTTGCTTCTCCAGCTGTTAAGAAGCTTCTCCAGCTCTCTGGTGTTGAAGATGTCTACACCTCCTCCTCTGGTTCCACCAGAACCCTCGAGAACACCCTCAAGGCTGCCTTTGTCGCCATCGGTAACACTTACGGTTTCTTGACTCCTAACCTCTGGAAGGACTTTGGTCTTACTGAGAACCCACTTGACGTCTACGCTGACGAGGCTCTCGCTTCCAGAAAGAAGTACTAAGCTGTGTATATTAAATAGGTTGTAGCCCTTTAAATATATTAGGTTTTCGGTAATTATGAACGAGCTAGCGCGAGATGAGTATATCCTGAAATGGCGTAGAATAAACGATACACCTTGCGTAGTTGCATATATCACATCGAAAGAATCTATTAGCGCTATACACTGTGAAGGGTAATATAAGCTTCCAAGTGTGAATCCAAAAAAAAATCAAAAAAAGGGCAAAAAAAACTAAAAGACCCAGCACGATAAACATAAAATAAAATAAAAAGAAAAGCCAAATCTTAGTATACACGTTGCCTTGTGGTAGGCCTTTGGCAAAATAATAATAAATAGCTGAAATATACGTTCAAGACAGCCAATCGCGTATATCAATTCAAACCTCCTGTGGGGGGGCCTGCTCCATGACTTGGTCATCAGGAACAGCAAACTGCCTCTCGCTTGTGCCAGCCTGATCATTAACCCAAACAGCAGACCTATGAGTGTTACCCGTTGGAACGACTCTTCCCTCGGGATGGGTGAAGGCACAGTTGGAATTCTTACAGTTGATTCCAAAACGGCATGGCTCGTCCAATGGATGCGTGAAGTAACAGTCCAATCTCGTACAGTTGGCACCCTCACGGCAAAGGATGGGGCTTGTAGCGTGGCGTCTAGGGCACTTGTAGTTCATACAGTGGCTGCCGTACTTGCAGGTCTCCAAAAGCTTTTGCATCTTCTGTTCCTGGTCCTCTACAGTTGGGGTGTAGTTTGGAGAAGCATGGGCTTTAGCACAGGATGGGTCGGCGCACTCCTTGTTCGCAGCGCACCACTCCATGTTGATGACCTTAGCCGTCTTGTTGGCTGGTGTAGGATGGCCAAAGGGACACAGCTCCTTCTGACAAACGGATCCGAACTTGCAGAGGGTGATTGCTGGTGTAAGGGGGGCCACGTGCTGGTTTCTCTGGCCAAATGTGTTTGCTTTCTGTTGTCTGTAGAGTTCTTTGGTCTTCTCAAGCTCCGCCATCAATGCATCATCCTCACCTGGGTGGAGATAGTTACAGGTACCTGGTGGGTTAGAACAGTTGGGGTAGGCAAAGCACACCCTGGTCGGGTGGGCGAACTGACACTCCTTGTTCTTACAGTATGGGAATTGGTTGCATCTACCTTTACCCTTCTTCTGGACAAACGGGGTGCCGTTGTTGACATTCAACACCTGACCAGGGAACTGGCCAGCCATGTTGCCATTCATGGCCATTGCAAATGCCTTGTTAAAGTTAGCCTCATTCTTCATGGCAAAGTTGGGTCTCACTCTGCCCTGTCCGTTTTTGCCGATACCGTTGTTGGTCTTCTTGTTTACAAAAGATCTGGGCTGTGTTGGAATGCCAGCCATGCGCAGATCTGAGGATGTATTCTCTGTGCTCTGGTCAAAATGCACCTCTGGCTGTTGTCTCTGTTCCTCTGGTTGCTGCAGTTGTTGCTGTGGCTGCTGAGCCTGTACTTCAGTCTCCATGTTCACCTCTGGCTGGAGGACACCAGGGTTCTTGATGTGTCTCACCTCATCATACACACTCTGCACGAACTGCTCGTTGATCACATCGCCAAATAAACTTGAAAGCTCCTGCACAATCTCAGAGGGAGACCTGTTGTTGGACACCAGCACTATGATGAACTCGGCAACGTAGTCGGTGTCTTCGGATAGCTGGAGCTGGGTGAGCTTCTGGCTTATGGAAGCCTTGAGCTGCTGGCCTACCTCGCTCTCTATATCTATCTGGAAGTCGGACATCTCAAACAGAGCAAATGGTGTCTAATTAGAAAAGTGTGAATAATCTGTGTATTTATCGTATAACGTATAACGTATGACGCGCTCTAAGAGATGAAACACAAGGATGTAATAGCTAGTTTCCGTTTGTTTAATCTGACAGCTGTTTGATCTGTAATGTCCAAACCAACAATGAAAAAAAAACACGCAAAATTCACAAGTGGGTGATTCACGGGAATATACTCAACAAACTGGTAGCGTAGCTATAACAAACGCATCTACTCCATCCATCCATATTATTATTTCCCATCTGCATACACAATGTGCCCTTAACTAAGAGAGAGAAGGGGACCACAAAAAATTTGGCGGTTGCCACCCGGGGCTCATGTGCATTTCTGCTGGCAGGACATAATGGGTTGGCAGAGCAAATTGGGTTAGCACTTTAGGCGTGTGAGTGTAAATGCGCAGCAGATAAGGTGGGAGATTGTATGGAAGGGCAGACGTTTTGCTGCAGAGCCAGAGAGACACTTAGTAGTTGGCTGTTGGAGTTGGAGCATGCGGTTTGAATATTCGAAAGGGTTGAGTGGGATCACTTGAGAGGGATCACTTGAGAGGGATCACTTGAGAATGATCGCTTGAGAAGAAATAGGCACACCGACTCAGACCTCGGAGAAGTTTATATGGTTATCCCAATCACTGTTGGGAAGCTTACGTTTTGAACACCCTCCTATTGTATATGCACCTGGTGCTTGGTTAAGCTTATACATACAAGATTAAGTATTATATGTGTATCCCATGAGGTTTTTCGTTGCGCGCCTGTCCCGAAAGAAAAAAAAAAAAAAAAGAATAAAAACATGAATAAAAAATGCCTATAGCTCGAATGTATCTTCTGTAACCAAGCCAAACAGCTCTCCGACCAATCTGATCAGTTCATCCAACTCCTCCGTTATCGCAGACGTGACGAGGTTGTAAGAATACAACAGCACAAAATCCTCGTTCTTCAGCATCTGCTCAGCATTGGCATTTCTCTCTCTAATTTCACTCAGCTTAGCAAGCATCCGGTCCTTGGCATGCTCTGTGGAGGCAGGCTTCCTGGCCAACGGAAACCCCAGCTTCATTGCCGATGCAATCATATAGAAGATCAAGAACACCCTGTGCTCAAGCTCGCTCCTCTCGTTCTTTATGTAGTTCATCACCACCACCTCATTTGGTGATAGCCTCGGGTCAACCTCGATCATGCTGTTCATGTTCTCAAACGCATCCACTACTTTTGTCGTTGTCTTGAGTAGCTTTTCGTATACCTTTGTGGGAAATGGACCCTTCAGCCGCACCTCCACGGGAGCCTGTTTCATCAGTAGCTCCAACTCGCCTATTATGTGGTGAATCATCTTTCTATCACGTATACCCACCAAATTGTTATCCTGGGTCTCTGGATTGTACTCATAACTCAGTGGATCGCTGTTCCAGATAACTCCGAGCCTCAACCACAAGATGGAAAACCCCTTTCTGAGTCGGCTCCGCGCACTATTGGGGAAAAACATCATCGTCATCAAAACTGCCCACGCAACACCCACCGAAACACCCATGAATCTATGGAATGCAATTTCAATGATAATGGGGTGGTCGCCTCCTTCGTCATCCCCAGGAAGCTCATGGAATTCCGAGTCCTTCTTCTGCGACATCGTGTACGAGTAAAGGATCGTAAGGTTAAAGGTGAGCAGAATGAACCTCCCGAACGCGTTGTTCGACTTCCAAAAAAGAATGATGTAAAAACAAGGAAGCGATATCAAAAACCCAGAGATGGCCATCATGAACTCGTTGTCTTCAAAGAGCATCCATATCGCATACGCGCTGAAAGCACCCAAGAAAGTTCCTATGAATCTCCATTTCACTGTCATGGTCGTTCCACCCACTGACTTATTGAGAATAATACAGTATGTCACCAGGGCCCACTCACCTCTCCAATCAGCAAAATAATACTTGGTCTTGTCGAGGAATGCAAATATCGCAATGGCAATGGCTCCAAGTCCAACTCGGATGCCAAATTGGACATCCACCCTGCTGAAAAATCTCGCACATCGCCATAGCCTGTAACTAGCAGAAGACTTCATCTGACTAACGGTTCCAGGGTTGGAATGCTGCATGCTCATAAGAGCGTCGTTGAGGGTGTTTCTACGAAGTTTGGGGCTGTTGTTACGTTTCCAAAACTTCAAGAACTCCCAACTCTTCTCCTCACTTCTAAGGACATTTCCATACTCATCCAAAAGCTGCAGGTAGGTGCTCAGTTCCTTGGAGAACTCCGACAACATCGATGCAAAGTTGCCACAACTTGCAGCCACTTCCTCTTGGTCGATTTTGCTGGCTATGTCTGTATCGGTCTTAAAGATGTCTTGGTCGTACAACTTTGCAAGAGCCTTGGCCTGGTTGTGATCAAACAGCTCCTTGGCCAACGCCAAGCTTCTCGTATACTGAGAAGTTTCTCTGACTGGGAAATAATGTGAATCCTCAAAGGGTACACCGTCAAGGATCTGGCGCATGGTGATTGCAAACGACTTCAACGATGGTCCCAGGTGATACACAAAAAGGTCAAAGAGCTCTTTGGAATTCAAAGCCACAACCCGCTCATCGGAGCTCTCTTCTGAGTGCATTGAGCTGCCATTATAACTAGCCATGTTGGCAGTCGAGTCGTGAGAGCGATACAAATAGCTCTGTGAGGAAAGGCTGTTGAGGGTGGAAACATCATCCGCCTGGTTATTTGCATGGGTTTCTGAATAGTTGAGAAGATCCCATTGCATTTCAGCAGATGTTCTCAGGCCCGCCAGATGAATTGCCAGTCTCTTTGAAGAAGCAACCATTTGGGTCAGCAGCTGGTATTGCTTCTCTTTCCCACTAGGGAGCAACTCGTACATGGACTCCTCCAGCTTGGTATCCAAGGAGTTTATGTTTGATTTGAGGGAGGAAATCAGTGTGCGGGCCTCGGCAGAGTCGATGTTCTCTGCAAGAAGGAAATTATTTGTTATCATTCTTAGTGTAGAGGCCATGAGATCACAAGAATCATTCATCGACTTGTGCAGCATATCAATGCCACTTGTGGGCCACAGAAGATAACAGAGCGACACAGATACGATGCAGCCAGCCACAACGATCTCAAAAATGGATATGATCCTCTGGTATGGAACATCCGCTCCGTTTCGACTCCCCTCCTTGATTATACACGAGATGAGTGAAATGGCTGATAGGGAACACGCGGTGTTGAAGGTCTGCTTGTTGACCCTTTGCTTCATGTATGAGATGAGACCCAGCGAAGCGCATGATACAATCAGGTCAATACCGTAACATATCTCCGGTTCACCAATGTTGAAGAAATGGGATGCCACTAACATGCACCAGAAGGAGACTCCGAATGCAAAGGCCAGTGAGAGCACCGCATAGATCACCGACTGCACCATGGAACCCTTGGTCCGCGTGGCGTGGAAGTAGACAACAATGGTACACACCAGGTGTTTGGAGTCGGAACGTCCGAATAACCGGGATATGGGAGAACAGTACACCGCTAGCGACCCTATGAGGTATGCCAGAGAGGACTTGAGGACACCTCGCGAAGCTTCGCTGTTTGCAAAGGCTATAATCCTCGAGGAAAACCTAGTTATGACGCCATCGTTGGAATTAAAGTGAATGCGTGAGCCATTGGATCTCATGGATGGACGATGGCCGCCCAGCAGAGATCTATCGGCTTGGAAGTTCGTGTCTGAGTTACGATCGTCAAAGAAAGAGAAGGTCCTGTTCACCTTCCGCCCTGTGTCGGCCAAGATCACCGAGCTCCGTCTCTGGAGGCCAAATGACGATGAAGACTGCCGCAGGTGTGATATCGAGATATCCGGTCTGCTGGGTCTCCCATCCTTCCATTCCTCGATGTCTCCATGGTATACCTCAACGGGGGTCTCATCTGTATCATGATCATCCTGCGACGACACCTTTGTGCGCGCAGCCTCTGCCCAGTTCTCGTGTGACATGAGAAATTTGAAAAACCAATGGCGGCAATGGCTGTTGTGCACATGCAGTGCTTTAGATTCGAAGCTTCAAAAAGATAGCTATAGCGACTGGCTGATTATTTATGAACACATCCTTCCTGGCAACTCTTCAGATCCCCCACTCCGCCCCCACCTATCCAGTCTAGCCGCGTTTGGAGGATCGGCGTGCAACGGAGAACTAACTGCGTGCGGCTGCAGTTAGATAACGGTCGGTGTCTAAAAGGAGAAGTAAACACCGAGTAACGGCAATGAAGCCTAGACATTCGGGTTACGATTATTTTGTGGTTTGGCTTTGCGCAAAAAAATAAATAGTGTCATGTTTTTTATTTGGTGCAATTTGCAAAGAACGTAGCTATTATGTGTGTGGGCGGTTAAGGGAGGGGGTACAGTGGTAGCATCTTGCAGACCGACCGCCCATGCATCCCATCTCACCGATGTATAGGCTGTTTTGAAAAATCTAGATGGAGATGCATGATTTTATTATATATATACAAGGAGGGCTAGTCGAACCCAATGATCTCTTCAAATAGCTTTTCACAGGGCACTTCTGCTCCAAGACGTGCACAGAGCAAGAATGCACCACTAAGTTTCCTGTGGAGACTGTATGTCTCCTCTGGAGGGGGGGTGAGTCTCTCGTTGAGCATGAGGCCGATGTTACCTCTAACCCTGTCGGTGACGGTCTGGCTGGCAAAGTTGTAGGCCGCTCCATGGTTGTGGGAGGGGGAGAAAGGTTCTCCAAGAGCAATGATTGAGTCAACGTGGGCCTTCACCATGGAGTCTGTCTCCAAGCCTGTTAGATACCCGAGCTTCTCTGAGTAGAGCTTGGCTTTTTCACGATCCTGGTTGACCGCAGCCCTCAGACATCCCACATAGTTGTCCACGAATTCCTTGCCAAAGTCCCTGCAGGCGCCGAAATCAAGTAACTCAATCTTGTCTGTTGATTCGTTGTACAAGAAATTTGCCCAGTTGGGGTCGGTCTGCATGAACCTGAACTGTGCAATCTCCATAAGGCACAGCCTCATCACGTTTGTAGCAATCCAGTTTTTCTTCTCCTGTGTCCAGTTTCCCTTCACTATTTCGACTCCTCTCATCTTTTCCATGGTGATCACGTGCTCTCCGCTCAGCTCATGGATTACCCTCGGCACAACAAACACTGGGTCGTCGGCAAGCAGCTCTCTGAACCTCACGAGACTCTGTGCTTCTCTGATGTAGTCACATTCCCACTTCAGCTCCATTCTTGCGTTGTCCACACTCTTGTCCAAGAAAAGGCCAGGAGGAAGCAGCCTGGATGCGGTTAGAAGCAAAAGCAAATTGTTGAGATCAGAATCAATGCTGTCGGCTACTCCAGGGTACTGGACCTTGACAACAACCTGCAAAAGATCCTTGGTGACAGCCTCGTGCACCTGTCCGATCGATGCGGCGGCAATTGGCACATCGTTGAACGAGGTGAACAGCCTTGGCCGCCAGTTGTCTCCCAACTCCCACGACATCACCTTCTCCAGCTGGCCAGCAGGCATGTAATGGGCGCTGTTCTGGACCCTGAGCAACACTTGCTGGATCTCTGGGGGCAACACCGAGGAATCCTGAAACGAAAGCATCTGACCAATCTTCAATGCAGCGCCTCTCATCCTGCTGAACTTCTTGGCCATTCTCTCAATGTTGCTGGGGGACAATATGAGCGAGCTGATGGAGGGGGGCGAGTTACCGGCGGCGTAGTGCTTGACGCTGTCCTTGGCAACGTTTAGGCCCACACCAGCAGCAAGGGCACCATAGTGGAATAGCCTTCCAAGTCTCGTGGAAGGAACAGCCGACTGGTCCAGCTCAAACTCTTTCTTCTCTGCCTCTCCGATGATCACAGGCCGCACAGGTGCCTTTGGTTTATCCTGAAGGAGAACTCTGCGAGTGGAAAACTGCCTGGTATTCGAAACCTTCTTTGGCTTGGCCTTGGGCCTCTTCTCCGTTCCCACAATAGGCGAATTGTCTGTCTGCGTGTCAGGATTCGACACAGCAGAGTGCTGAAGACGGGCCTCCTGCGCCTTCTCTTTGGCCAGCTGGAATATATCAGGTGACTCTTCAAACTTGAACCTCTCCTGGGACTCTATATCCTTAATAGACTCCTTGGCTCTCTGTGGGTTGCTGCGGGCCTCCTCAGAAACGGCACGGGTAAGATCCCATAGTCTATCGCTCTCGTTGTAAGCCCTTGCAGGAACTATGCCCTTCACGCTCTGCTGGATACCGGCAGAGATGATATGGGCATTTTCACCAACCACACGCGCAGCCGACGACGCTACAGAGCACAGCTCGTAGATCCTTCTACCAATCATTCAATCTGAATTGCTTGGATTTCAATGGCTAGTAGCATCCAAATGAACAAAACGTAATCACCACTTATATGTCTGTGTTGCGGCCCGTCACTATATCTCCATCTTGAGCATCCATCCATCTGCTGTCCTGCACTGCTCCACTGCTTCAGTACGTATTGGTAGGCACAGTATCGTTCCTCCTCTAGTAGCTGGTAACGATATGCAGTGCCTTGGCCATAGTAAATTAGCTGGCCATAGTAAATTTGGTAGTGTACTCCACGAAGCTCATCTCAGGTTTTTTTTCAAAATATATTTTTTTGCGTCTATCTAAGATAAAACAAATGTGCATACATGAAAGCGCTTGATTGTAAAACTACTGGTGTGCTGGTAGGGATCAATAGGCGTCAGTAGAGAGTGTAGGGAAGAGCTTTATTTTTCCAAAACTCTGATATCAACGATGACGGATCTGGAAAGGCCAAGCAAGAAGCTGCGCACTGTGGACACCTCTGTGTCGGAGCATGCAGCAGAGAAGGCGGAGGAGGAGTTGAGGAGACACCCACACCCAAGGGACGAATTCAAGCCTGATGTACACAATGGTGGTGAATTCGCCAACATGGTGAGACACCAGACCACCTCCAAGCAGGCAGAGGCGCTGGAATCAGCGCTCAATAACCCTTTCACGGGAAAGCCATTCACACAGAAATACTTTGATATCCTCAAGGGTAGGCGCGATCTGCCCGTTCACGCACAGAGGGAGGAGTTTTTGAGGATCTTCCACTCCACACAGATAATGGTGTTTGTTGGTGAGACCGGTTCCGGTAAAACCACTCAGATCCCCCAGTTTGTGCTGTATGACGATATGCCACATCTAGCAGGCACCCAGGTGGCATGTACCCAACCCCGTCGTGTTGCTGCCATGTCCGTGGCTGCAAGAGTTGCAGATGAGATGGATGTGGAACTTGGGAATGAGGTTGGTTACAGCATCCGTTTTGAGAACAAGACAAGCAACAAGACGCTCCTCAAGTATATGACAGATGGTATGCTCCTGCGTGAGGCGATGGAGGACCATAACCTTTCACGGTACTCGGTTCTGATTCTCGATGAAGCCCACGAGCGTACCCTTGCCACGGATATCCTCATGGGTTTGCTCAAGCAGGTTGCTGAGAGACGCCCAGACTTGAAGATCATCATCATGTCTGCCACTCTTGATGCCGAGAAGTTCCAGAGCTATTTCAACAATGCCCCTCTCCTGGCCGTTCCCGGACGTACTCACCCCGTGGAGATTTACTACACTCCAGAATTCCAGAGGAACTATCTGGATGCTGCCATTAGAACTGTTTTGCAGATCCATGCCACAGAAGAGGAGGGTGATATCTTGTTGTTCCTAACAGGTGAGGAGGAGATTGAGGATGCCTGTAGAAAGATCGCTCTTGAGGGTGATGAACTCATTAGAGAACAGTCGTGTGGTCCCATAAAGGTGTATCCACTGTACGGTTCTCTGCCTCCTAATCAACAGCAGAGGATCTTCGAGCCAGCGCCCCCTGCTTTCACTCCGAATGGCAGACCGGGTAGAAAAGTCATCGTTTCCACCAACATCGCCGAGACCTCGCTCACCATTGACGGTATTGTCTATGTTGTGGACCCAGGTTTTTCTAAGCAGAATGTCTATAACCCTCGTATCAGAGTGGAGTCTCTTTTGGTTTCCCCCATTTCGAAGGCTTCTGCACAGCAGAGGGCCGGTCGTGCTGGTCGTACAAGGCCTGGAAAGTGTTTTAGACTGTACACCGAGGAGGCCTTCAAGAAGGAGCTGGTGGAACAGACCTACCCCGAGATTTTGCGCAGTAACCTTGCTAGCACTGTGTTGGACCTGAAGAAGCTCGGCGTGGATGACCTCGTGCACTTTGATTTCATGGATCCACCCGCCCCAGAGACAATGATGAGAGCGCTCGAGGAACTCAACTACCTTGCATGTCTTGACGATGATGGAGAGCTGACTGCTCTTGGTCGTCTGGCTTCAAATTTCCCATTGGATCCAATGTTGGCCGTAATGCTGATTGGATCGTCTGAGTTCAACTGTTCGAACGAGATCCTCTCTATCGTTGCCCTTCTCTCTGTGCCTAACGTGTTTGTTCGTCCAGCATCTGCGCGCAAGAAGGCAGATGAGATGAAGAACTTGTTTGCTCACCCTGATGGTGACCATCTGTCTCTTTTGAATGTCTACCACGCATTCAACTCTGATGAAGCCTTCGAGATCGGTCAACACCAGTGGTGCAGAGACCACTTCCTCTCTTACAGATCCCTCAAGAGCGCAGATAACGTGAGAGCACAGCTGCAGAGATTGATGGAAAGATTTGACCTGGAGCTGAACTCCACGGATTATGAGGACCGTCGCTACTATGAGAATATCAGAAAGGCCCTGGCAGCGGGATTCTTCATGCAAGTTGCCAAAAAGCGTTCTGGAAACAAGGGTTACCTGACTGTGAAGGACAACCAGGAAGTGTTGATCCATCCAAGTACCGTTCTGGGACAGGAGAGCGAATGGGTTATCTATAATGAGTTTGTGCTCACATCGAAGAACTACATCCGTACCGTGACGTCGGTAAGACCGGAGTGGTTGATCGAGTTGGCTCCAGTGTATTACGATCTCAGCAACTTCCAGAAGGGTGATGTCAAGCTCAGTCTCGAGAGAGTAAAAGAGAGGTACGACAAATTGGTGGAGGCCAGCAAGAAGCAGAAGAAGAGCAAGAGAGACAGGTGAAGTCTATAGAGATAAAACTAGATGTTAACTACTACATGAGGGGTGTGCGCGTACGTGCGATGAATATACAACAGAGATCAAAAAGACATATATATCTATAACACATTAGAATTCATGATACACTTATTAGGAAATGGGAGAAAAAATATGAGTAACTTGTGTGTTCATTTTCTAACTCTTCCAAATATAGAAACGCAGTCCCAAGTGAATGGGGCTCTATATATACTAGCGATTCCAGTGGGATACCAAGAGTTTGTTTGTTTGTTTGTTTTCTTACTCCTTCAAAGACAAAACCTTCTCAATGGCTCTAACAACGGTTGGAGTGTCTGGGAAGGCAAAGTCCTCCAACTCCTTGGCGTATGGAGTTGGCACCTCACAGCCTGTGACTCTCTCAATTGGAGCATCGAGATAGTCAAAGGCCTCGCTCTCCATGATCTGGGCAACGATCTCGGAGCCGACACCGAAGGCTGGGAAACCGGCCTCGACGGTGATGGCGTGCTTAGTCTTCTTGACCGACTCGACGATGGCTGGGACGTCAAGTGGCTTGATGGAACGGAGGTTGATCACCTCGCAGGAGACGCCGTACTTCTCCTTGACCACCTTTGCGGCCTCGATGGAGAATAGCACGTTTCTGGAGTGGGCAAAAATGGAGATGTCGGAACCTTCAATCTCGGTCTTGGCCTTGCCAATTGGGAGGACAAAGTCAGGGGAAAGAGCCTCCTCGGACATCTCGAAGGACTCACCGTACATGAGCTCGTTCTCGAGGAAGACGACTGGGTTGGGGTCTCTGATGGCAGCCTTAAGGAGACCCTTGCAGTCCTCGGAGGAGTAAGGGGAGATGACCTTGAGACCTGGGATGGAACCGTACCAAGCGGCGTAATCCTGGGAGTGCTGAGCAGCGACACCGGCAGCGGCACCGTTGGGGCCTCTGAAGGTGATGTTACATGGCTGCTTACCACCGGACATGTAGTAGGTCTTGGCAGCAGAGTTGATGATCTGGTCAATGGACTGCATGGCGAAGTTGAAGGTCATGAACTCACAGATGGGCTTGAGACCGGCAAGGGCAGCACCAACACAGAGACCGGTGAAACCCATCTCTGTGATTGGGGTGTCGATGATTCTCCTTGGGCCGAACTTGTCGAGGAGACCTCTGGAGATCTTGTAGGCACCGTTGTACTGGGCAACCTCCTCACCCATGAGGAAGACACCATCGTCCCTGTCGAGCTCCTCGATCATGGCCTGGTTGAGGGCATCTCTAACGGTCATGGTGACAGGGCCCGACTGAGAGGAAGCGGCTCTCACCGATGGAATGGCGTTCATTCTCATGGCCTGGAAAGTACCAGCCTTCTTGACGGCCGAGGAGGCCATGGATGCCAAGTTTGCAACTTGCGAGATCTTCTGCACCATTGTAAATCCTAAAATAACTACCGGCTTGGGGCAACGAGTAGGCGATTCGCTCAACAGGTAATTTGCTTGGGCCAAAACGATGGAGAAAAAAAAACCTACACAGCAATCATGGTATTCCAGCACGCCCCTTCAAAAACAAAAATGCAAATCGCAACCCACACAACGCCCAATTGCTTCCATCCACCATTGACCCTCGCAATCCTCGAACCACAACCACCCCTGCTACTCCGAACCCGTTCGTTCGTTCGTTAGGTGCTTGGTGGTGTAGTGCCTGCTCTCCTCCTTCCTCGTGATGGTGCTGGGTGCCGGTGGTCTGTCAATTCTCAACGGACGGGAGGTGTTCGACCGCTCACAACCCAACGGGAGCGCTGGAAATCGGAGAATCCCCTCCCTGCCACTGCCAGGGTTTGCCATACAACAAATGGCAGCGTCCAATGCCTATGCACTACGCGCCAGGGCAACTTGGGTGCATCCAACTAGAGGGAAGAGAAAAAAAAATGCCTGCACGATCGGCCTCTGCAGACCGGGTAATTGTTTGCCTTTCGAGGGAGGCTCCTTACAAAGTGCTCCGGGAGATCTTGGAACTGTGGTAGTGTCGGCGCCAGTTTATGGAGGGAACCGGAGCGGGAGCTACTTACTAGAAAGGAGGGGAGGAGGGATACGTATGGGTGATGTATCGTTGATTATGCGTTATGAAGGCCGGTTAAAGATGAGCGTGCTAAGTATGCTGGGTATGCAATGTGTGCTGAACTGAGTATGCTAAGTATGCTAAGTATGCCTGGCTATAGTTGATTATGGCTATGATTGCCATGCTATGGCTGAGAGGTCAGGCTGTATCTTGATACATCTGTACGGGAAAGCTAAGTGGACCACCCATTCAAGCGGTCAAATGACCAATACCGGCACGTTAAGGTGGCTTAGTGTAGGCAGCTTAAGTTTGGCAGGCGCCTTGCTAGTGGGACGTTTAAGGAGGAGGTTCCCTAATGTGTCGATAAGAGAGCTTATGTTATTAATACTTATTGAGTAAACTAATTCTCAATTAATGGCTAGTTGCTGCTTGTTTAAGTCTCCGTTTTTTTTTTAAAGACAGAGTTTCAGTAAATCTTAATTAATTACATATACACGCCGTCGAGTTAAAATTGTAAACCTCATACTGCAAAGAAGAAAACATTAACACCATTATATTAATCGACAAAACTCATAGAATAATAACTATGTGTCGGCAACCTAAACGGCCACCCTTTTACCATTCATCAAGTGGTTGAGCAACTCAGACGAAGAGTTACCACCCTGGTCTGCTGCAACGGCTCCAGCAAACAACCCAGGAGGTGGTGGAGTGGCCGCAGGGTTGAGCTCTTTGGCCTTCAACAAATCAACACTGTTAGCAGCACCCATTGTTTGCTCCTGCTGCTTCTGCAGGAACTGCTGCTGAAGTAGCTGCTCCTCACGACTAAGCTGAAACATGGCCTCAGGGTTACCATTGTTCAGGTTGGGGAGCTGCTGGATGCGCTGTGGTTGTGGTTGGTGAAACTGTTGCTTCTGTTGCTGCTGCAACTGCTGGGCTTGCATTTGCTGAGCCTGGGCCTGTGCCTGCACTTGCGCTTGGGCCTGGGCTTGAGCACGCACCTGGGCCTGCTGTTGTTGCAGCTGAACATCGTGAAACTGCTGCTGTTGCTGCTGCTGCTGCAAAGACGTGGCCTGAGGCTGGGCAAGCTGTTGTGCAACTTTGCTTAGTCCATAATTCTTCACAAATGGTGTGTACAACAGGGACTCAACAAGCTTGATGGTAGATACCTGGTCATCAGTTCTGCCCTCGGAGGCCTCATTCGACACCTTGGCGCTCACTTGGAATAGTGGTACAGAGTTCTCCATGACAGAATCCGAAACGAGCCCTGCCTTGATATTGTATGAGATCTCCGACAGATTGTTGAGCATTTTCAACGTATCAGAGATGAGCTGGAAAGAGGCACCCAAAGAGTCTTGCTCGTCACCACGAGATGCCTCCTTCCTTTCCTTTCTCCTCACCGGCGTAAAGGATCCATTCACAGCTGGCGTTACATTGCTATGGGAAGCCGACTCTGCCAATGTGGGGAAGGCGTGTGTGTTGTTTACTGTGTTGGTGGATGAGGCTAGGCCTGCAACATTTGTGCTGGAGCCGCCTTTTCCCCAAGCCGCAGTCACAGGCAGGGCAGGCCCATCTGACTGTGCATCATCGTTGCTATCATCTTCTTCGTTGTTACTCCCCGAGGAGTAGGTGGCTGGAGGTGGTGGAATAAGGCCATGTGTTGCCGAGCGCTCCTCCATCTTGAGTCCCTGTCTTGTGGAAAGATCCTGTCTTGTGTAGGAGTCAGCCTCTTCGCCTGGCTCATGCAAAAACATACAGTTGGGGTTGGGACAAGGCTGGCCCCTGAGGTAGGACGAGCAGTACTTCGTAGTTCCATGGGCAGCCCTCAGCACGCAGCCATCGGAAATGGAGCCATCCACAGCAGCAATACAGCGGGACGCATCCTCCTTACGTGCAAATGTCACATAGACGCTGAACCCCGGGTTAGCGTTGTGGTGTGGGTTTGTGGGATGAGGGTTACGCCTGTTGACCACGATCTTCAGGATCTTACCGTACTGGCCAAAGTACTTGTCCGTACGCAGTGTCAAATGGAGCTCTTCTGGACTCACGGGTGGGTTGAGCCCCACAACGTACACGAGGTTTTTCTGGATGACGCGCATGCCGGCTAGGTGGCGTCTGGATGCCTGTTCTGCGTCCTTTCTCTCCCTCTCCTTCTGCTTCCTCTCACGCTCCTTCCTCACCTGCTTGGCCTGGTTCATCTTCCACTCTTCGGTGGACACCACCTTGTACTCCACGTTCTTGTCGTCATACAACCGACGGCACGCTGGACACTTGCCGTTCAACTCAGGGTTCTGACGGATGTTGTTGTAGCAGAACTGGCACACCTGGTACCCACATGGACATGGCCTGAAGTTCTTGTCAGAAATGTCCATCTCCTCCACACACAGGGGGCAGAGTTCTTCCTCCTCATCAGAGATAAATGTGTCGTCTGTATTCATGGCGTGCGGCGGTTTGTGTCAAATCAACGATCTCACGGAGGGAATACCTATACGGTGGGGTCCGAAAAAAAATAAATCAAATATTTCAACAAAAGCGTACAACTACTTTGACTTTTAAAGTATATATACTACGCTAAAATATTGCACACCTCAACAACTCCCACGGTGATTACTTCCCCCACAGCCCTAGCAATTTGTAATAAAACTGTGAGCATCATGGCCCTGCTCGCACACTTTCTCTCCGTCACACGCCTCCCTGAGATCTTCTGGTGGCAGGGACTTTACTATGGTAGGTCTCCAGGCAGGCTCCCAGCAGACCGCCCAGCAGGCAAGCGACACACTGGGCAAAAGACCTTACATAGTGAGCGACTTGGTTGTGGCACTACGACACGCTCCACGGTCAGTATGGGGGCACTTTGGCGTGTCGTTTGCTAGTGATACTGGTGAGAGCAGGCAGTAGAGAGGAGAGTTTGATGGGTTGATGAAGAGGCTCTCGTTCAAGATAGTAGCAGTCCTTTGGAGTCCGCATTGCATTTGGCCCACTTTCTTCCTCGTGGATGTCTTGCACATTTGTCATTTAACAAGTGCTCACCGTTGTTTTTGTTGTTGGCTTTGCTTTGCTGCTAATAGCCGTACGACGGTCAATCTGCATTTTGCATAATAGGGCAACGAGACTGACGTGATCACTCTGCACCCACTACATAACTAGCATCGGCCCAGCACGCCCTCTTTCGATATGGATTTTGTCGACAATCTTGTCGCTTTGCTGGTGGGCCAGAGTAGCCCGACCAACGAGGTGCGAACTGCTGCCGAGGCCCACTTCAACGAGCTGGTTGCCTCTGACCCCACGCAGACCAACCTCTCTCTGGCCATTGTGGGCGCCAATACCGAAGTTGCCACATCTACGCGACAGGCAGCCCTGTTGCACCTCAAGAGGCTGGTACCCATGTACTGGTCTCTTGGGTTCACCTCCTTCATAGGCCCTCCAATCGGCCAGGATGCGAAGGCCGTTATAAGACAACGTCTATTGGAGCTCGTTGGCGATCCCGATTCAAAGATCAGAAATAGCACGGCCTATGCCATTGTTCAGATCGCTGCTGTTGACTACCCTGATGAGTGGCCATCGCTCTTGGATGATCTCTACTGGTCTGTGGATTCTCAAACCTCCAACTTGTTCAGAACTCTCGGCTCCCTCGGTCTGCTCCGTGATCTCTTTGACGATCTCATCTCCGATGAACAATTCTTTGAAGGAGGACTAGGCGTGACTGTCATGAGCACTTGTGAGAGGCTGTTGAGTACTGAGACACCTGTTGCAGTGCAATGGGAGGCACTACAGTTGTTCAATGTCTGTTTGAGACAGCTCCATGGCCCTGAAACCCAGGACCACCCTAGCAGAGTCCAGTTTGTGGACCATGCCCTTCCAAAAATATTTGATATCATGCATAGCTTGCTGCAGATATACTGTGGACTGCAGTACCAGTCTTCGGCTCTGGTCCTTGGCTACAGAACAGAGATCTACAAAACACTATGTGCACTGGTGAATGAGTTCTCGTCATTATTTGCTGCCAAGGAGAAGGAGTTTGTGCACTCCTTGATCAATATCACCATTAATGATCTACACAACCTGGACCAGGTATATCTGGCCCTAGTGGTTTTCGAAGGCGACTCGCCAGGTGAATCTATGTTCACCGACCTTGAAGAATTCAAGGCCTCACAGGTGGAGCAGGTGGAGTTGAACTCTCTAATAGTAAACCTGTTTGCTGAGGGATTGCAGTTACTCACTTCCCTGTCGGAGTTTGCAAAGATATCCGGGCTACCAAACGCACAGGAGGTTCTACCAACCTTCGTGGACACTCTCTGTAAGTTGAGTTTGCTGCCCCTGGAAACGCAGATCATCTGGGGTGATGACTACAATGAGTTTGTGACTGTTGAGACGGGCATGTCATTCACCGTTGAGGTTAGAGCTTGTGTTGATAACTTCCTCTCGGAGATCAATGGCCGTGATTCTTGGATGATACTGGAATTGATTCTCAAGAAGTTCGAGCTGACACTCTCCCCCGATTTGGCCTCCAACTCTCCTCTCTCCGCCGAAGATTGCTTGCATAGAGAGGTGATCATGTTCCTTCTGCATTGCTGTTTCAGAAACGAGAATGAACTGAAGAAACACAACTTGCCACTAGTGGCTCTGTTGGAGTCTTTCCTTGAATTGACAGAGAGGTATTTCAAGTTGCTGTGTAATCCAAATAACTCTTCCGACGGCTCAGAGCTGCAGTTCTTGGTTGCCAGACTGATACTTGTGGTGCCCAAGTTCCTTGACAAGTTCTCGGCCAACATCAACTCCAAGTCGTTTGGCCTCAAGTCACTCAAGCATCTGGTTTCTATCTGTGAGAGCGGATTTTCTCATCCGGAGATTTCTTTCGATATTGTCAAGGCTGCATTACTCATCAGCTTCTCCTATTTCCATCATGTGCTTTCGCCTCCAGAGATCGGAACCAGTATCCAATCCTCGCTCTTGATCATGATCAACTCCCTCGTTGCTACTGCAAATGAGGACACCAATACCCTTATGTTGGAAGATCTCTCGGTGTTGTTCAAGATTGACCGTTCAGAAGTCACCTCGTGCGGGAAAACGGATGCCCTCCAACTGGTGTTCACCATTGCCTTCAAGGATCCTTCCAACATTGATAATGTCTTGACTTCCAAAGACTGTCTGCAAGTGCTTCTTGAAGATATGCCGCCTAATGACTTTATGTCACAGTGCCAGTTTGGATTAACATACCTACTCCAGATAGTCCAAGAGAGCATGGATAAGAAGGTTGAGTTTGCTCCTCATTTGGATCTCTCGCTGGAGCTGTTGATGGTCTTCTTGGACAACTCGCCAACGGCGGAAACCAACGAGCTCCCAGTTGAGGTATTCAACTACGTGTTTCCTGTTCTCACCAAGTTGGTGCTAACGACGGACGATGACCAGATCCTTCAAACATCCAATGAGGCGTTCAACACGATGATCAGGCGTTCTGCAAACCTCGTTTCCGGATATGTGAACCCGCAGAACGCAGAGGAGACTGGCCTCTCGTTGTTGCTGCAGATCATCTCCAAGTTCCTCTCTCCTCAGATGTCGGACTCAGCCATCATGTATTTTGGTGACCTCATTGTCACTCTCATTGACAAGTTCAGCAACCAACAAGTGATTGCACAGCACCTGGAAGAGATATTGAAGGCAGTCACGCTCAGGCTGATTGTGGCAAAGGAGATGGTCACCATTGAGAGTTTGGTTCTCATCTTCAGTAATCTTGCGCTGGCGTCGCCGGCCGAAACCATCAAATTTCTCTACGATTTCCCGGTGACGGATGCAAACGGTACTCCAAAGACTGCTCTGGAGGCTGTGCTGCCCATCTGGTTCAATGCATTTGAGGTAGTGAGGGGATATGACAAGATCATGTCCAGCGTGAGGGCATTTATCAAGATATTTGAATTCAACGACCCCAGACTCGCAAACTTGCTCGTGGACGGCGAGCCAATTCCCTTGTCGGACCAGAATCCCGATCTCATCATCACGAGGTCTATGGCAAAGAACATGCCCCAGCGGTATGAGCAGATTCCAGCATATCTGAAGATAATCAAATTGTTGATCAGTGAGCTCCAATTTCAGTGTCAGCAGGAGTCGGAGGAGGACTTATTGAACTCTGCAGGTATTGATAGGCATTCCGGTCATGGAGATGAAGCTGATGATGAGGACGAAGGTTGGGAAGAGCTTGAGGATGTTGGCGTTCCAAGCTTTGAGAAATTGCAGTCCTACATAAATACCGATGATCTCAAGCCTTCTCGTGAAGGAGACGAGAAAGAGGATGAATTGCGCGATATTCTCAAGTCTTTCTTCAAGACGTGTGCGGTCAACGACGTGTCCCATTTCAAGCAGCTCTATGAATGGCTCACCGATGAGGAGAAAAAGATTCTCACGGAGTACATAATTTTTGACTAGGACACAGGCGAAAAATGCATTCATGTACATTCAATTCATACATGTCTATATATATATAGTTGGTTCATTAGAGTACACAGACAACATATTTAAACGTCAATCTCAATATCCATGGTGATATCTTTTATCAGATCATCAAGTAAAAGACCTCTGTGCTTGTTACCGCTTCCTCTCTTGACATCCACGGCATCGTTTTTGATCGTGACAGCGTTCTTATCGCCATTGGAATCCTGCTCAGCAGAGTTCTTTCCTGCATCGGCTGCGTAAAAGATCCTGGTGGTTGTTCTCAGTCTGCTAAATGGGTCGGAAATCGCCAGGTTGGACTGGGCCCTTCTCTTTTCAGCAGCGAGCACTTCGGCCTTCCTGATGAACTCTTCGTTCATCTTTCTGTTTCTCTCGTTGACCTTGGCCATCGCAGATGGCGCGTTGTCGTCCACACGGCTTTTCTCCAGCTGTTGCAGCTGCTCTTGGAAGCGTGTAGCGCTGGCCACGTCGTCATGGGCAAGAGCTTCGGCAATCTTATCCTTAAGTATGGTGGTGGCCTGCACACGGTCATTTGCCTCCAAGGCAGCCCCCGAGATGGCAGCTCTCTTCTGCATGGCCTTGTTGATCTGTTCATCAGTGAGCGGCTTGGCAAACATGTTCTTGAGGTTGTGAAACCTCGTGTCTACCTGGCCGATGTTTGGCAACGCGATATTAGACTGGTCCAAACGTGCCTTCCAGCTTGCAAACTCCTCGGGAGTGATTGGCGAATCGGAGAAGTATGTCATACGCATCAACTTCTGGCTGTTTCCTTGGGACACAATCAGGTAAAGATTCGTCATCTTGTTGTTGACGCTGTAGGCACCACCCTCCTTCACCCCCTCGATGATCACCATTCTGTATTGGTTAGCGCGTGTTTGGGCATTGACACCAATATTCACTCTTGCACAGGCACCAACTATAGCCTCCTCAAACTCGGGGTAATAGCAGAACTTCAACAGCTGGGTCCTCCCCACCCTTATCTTGTTGAGATCAGAGAACGTGGCCTCCTTGCTGAATGCGGCGTTGATCTCGCGGTCCTTCTTCCTGCGGTTCTCATACTCGTAGTCGTAGTAGTCATCCTCCTCGGAGTCCTCGTCCCTCCTGTCGTCCTCATCGTCCTCGTCTTCGTCGTCCAGATAATCGCCACCCCTGCGGCTCTTGCCTTCCCTTTTGGTCTTCTTTTCTCTTTGCCTCTTTAGCTCCGATAGCTTGCTCGTTTTGATGTTCTTGGAGCGACCTGACTTTCTGTCGCTCTCGAGCCTACTCTGCTCCACCTGGTTCTGCTTGGCTCTCAACGCAAGGTATTTACGCTCTCTGAACCTCTCCATCTCCTGTGTTCTGTCAAAGAGAATCGACTCTCTAGTCACTTCGTCCATCGCCAACAGCTCGGCCTTATCCTTCTCGCTCTTGTACTTCCCCTCCAGAGGATATGGATCTGCACCACCGTCTCCGTCGTCTTCTGATTCATCATCCTCGTCGGAATCAAAAGACTTTACTCGCTTACTGCCTCTGCCCTCTCCAGAGGCCGCTCTCTTCTTGGGTTCTAGCGTGGGCTCGTAGTCTTCGCTGTCGTTCTCTTCAGACTCAGAGCCGGCACCGGCAAGAGCCAAGAGATCCTCATCTAAATCGGACATGGTGTATATATATAACGCAGATGTATCAGTCCAAAAGGGGGTAACCAAAAACCAATCCCGCGCTGAATTCAAATCCTACCGGATACAACAATACCTAGTTCCAATTCACACACTGAATATATATATATATGAGTTGAAGAATCTCATCAATCGATTCATATATCCATCTCTCTCCTTTTCATCCCCACTGCATCAACGCCGTTCCGTGCTTCATCAATCCCTCTACTACACCGTTACCCGGTGCATCTATCTGCCTATCTCTCTCTATCTCCACCAAGAGCATTATTTACTATGGGCGCTGGCCTCTCTCTCTCTCTCTCTCTCTATGTATGTGTGCGTATGTGCAACACTCAAACATCCTGCATCTGCGAAATGTGCCATAGTTAATGCTCTGCATAGATAACGGTGCATGGGAAGGAAGGAGGTGGAGTTTAGGCTGTGCTACACTGCATGTACAGATCTGGTGATATAGATATAACAGAGATATAATCTGCTGTGGTTTGTGGTTTCAGTCTAATTGGGCTTGTAAGAGAGTTTGTGAACTACTCCTTGCAGTGGTAATGTCTTCGCAACGGCCCACAGCCAAGAGGTCACCCTCTATTCTGGTGACAGACGCTAGAAACAGCACCACCAAGGCACCGTTTGCCGGCCACAGGTACGATGCCACTCCACACCAGGGATCAGGCAGGGCACCTCCTTATAGGAAATCAAAGTCAGCGGTACAGCGACACCCCACCAAGTTCAGTGACATATCGGTGTCAAATATCATCTCAGACATAAGTGATATCCCTTCATCGCAGCGAAGGCTCCCACCCACGGTGCTCCTTTCTGGCTCCTCCTCTGTTTCACACTATAGACAGAGTTCATTGCACTCGTCGCAGAATGACCCGGCATCTCTCTATAACCATGACTCCGCAATGGGGAGCAATAGATTGCCCTCCAAAAGGGTCCCCAAGCCAACGAAATCCCTCCCAACTCGTACATCAAAGATGTCGGAGAGGTTGGTGTTGATTCCAGATGAGGTGGAACCCTCATACAGGAGAGTGGTTCACTCTCCACCTCTGGTTGCCTCGTCTTCTTCGGCAGCAACTGCAGCAAACATGTTCACCAATGAGTCCTATGTGCGATCTAGAGCAGAGCAGATGACTAAGGAGCAAAGAGCAAAGGAGTACTCTAGGGTGACGGCATACCTCATAGCGGACGAGTTCAATCTCAAACTGACCTCTTCGTTCCTCACAAAGAACCACCTCGTATCACCTCGACTCTACGATGAAGTTCTCTATGTGCCATATTCGCTTCCCCTACTACCGGGGACCAATGGCTACCGCGTTCAATCAAATAACTCTGCAAAGATGCTGCGTGGTAACCAGCTGATGGAGAACCTCATAGATAAGTCGGAGCAGAAAGACCACCATTTCGGCTACTATTCTGGTGTTGAGTTCTCCAGAGAACCCGAACACATAGCGTCTGCGGAGATGGGCACCGAGGGTTCCTTGGAGACTGGGGGCGTTCCCGTTGATGTTGTGGCAAGTCCACACTTCGATCCCTCTGAACCACAATTCTTTGTGAATAATAGCCCCGTAGAAACAATCAACACTGACCACTTCGATCGATCCAATTCGCAAACTAACGGAGGCGATGAGACCACAAAGGAGACTCAAAGCATGATAGGAGAAGAAGGTGGTGCAGTCCCTATGGATCAGACGAATTCAGGGAGTGTATCGCCAGAAACAGAAAGCGTCTTATCCTCGAGCCTTCCAGACCTCTCGAAGCACGCTGAAATTTTCATCTTTGAGTATGGTGTAGTTGTTTTCTGGAACTTCTCTGAGGTGCATGAGAAGAACATCCTGGCGGACTTGGCATTTGCAAAGATTTATCCAGATGAACTGCTGGACGACGATGACGATGATGAAGATGAGGAGGATGAAGATGAAGATGATGACGATGATGACGATGATGACATTCACAAGAAGCACTATGGTGCAACTGGCGGCTACGGCAACACTGATGAAGACGGTAACCGTAAAGGTGACTTGGAGGATGACCGGGACCCCATTCAGCTCATCAAGAAACCACTGCCGGAGCAGGATATCGAGACAGAAGAGTTCCATTTTGAATACAACAGAGAGGTGAGTACTCCCAGAATCTACAACGATATGATCACACTCAAGGCGGGTGATCACCTCATCAAGCTCTCTATATCACACTCCATTGCACAGTCCACCAAGCTGTCGCTGTTCGAGTCCAAGATGTCGGTGATCCTCAGCAGCATTTCCAAACTTCCAAAGGTACTAGCACTGACGGGAAAGCTGCAGAGTTACACAGGAGAGAAGCTACTGATGAAGACCGGTCGTCTCTTCCAGTTGCGTAATGAGGTCAATCTTTCGTCAAATGTTCTAGACACGCCTGAGTTTTTCTGGTCTGTGGAGCCCGCTCTCCATCCCTTGTACAATGCTATTAGGGAATACCTGGAGATCGACCAAAGAGTTGAGGTGATCAATGATAGGTGTAAAGTGTTTCTCGACTTCTTTGATATCGTTGCAGATTCGATTGCTGAGAAGAACATGAACAAGATTACACTCATGATGATAGTTGCGATCGGACTGAGTGTGTTGGTGTCGTTGATTGAGATTCTCGTTCGCTATTTGATCATTAGCAGGAACAACAAGGCACATTTACAGATGGAATGACTATTTTCGATAATTCGACTGAAGGGGATATCACAAGCTAAGGCTACATTGCATATAATAATTAACTGTGTCAGGCATCTTTCTATAATAATCATGATGTGAAGGGCTAATACATGTAATTCTTATTCTCATTAATACGCAGTATAGACATTGGGTGTTCGTACTTGGGCGGGAAAATCCTCTATTTAGCACCGTATCTGTTGACGGTCTTTCCATCTGGAATGGTGAAGAAGACATACTTTCCATCAGTGGCACTATCGAGTCTGAAGTAACCCTTTCTCTCGAACTGGATGATGTCACCAACAGCCATGTTCTTGACGTTCAAGTCAGCGAGAGCAGGAGTGTGGAATTCAGTGTCAGGGTTGATGAAGTTCTCAAAATCATCGCCCTCCTCGAGCTTGTCCTTGGTGATGAGGTGGTCAAAGTCGACAAGGTCAACCTCAACCTTGTCATCGGTGTTGGCCAACCAGGTGACCTTCTTCTCGGTCTTGCGGAAATCACCCTCGAGGTGAAGTCTGGCTTCAATAGAGGTGACAATGCCTGCGTCGTCCTGGACGATCTTGTCAACGATGGCATTACCCCAGTCCATGAGAGTAAGCTCCTCACCTTCAGACAAGGTAGCGGCATCTTCCTGCTCCAGGAGGATATCTGAGCCAAAGAGGACCTTCTTCTCACCAACATCTGGGTTCTTCTTGTGCTTTGGCTTCACCTCTGATGTAACAGAGGCGGGGCCATTTGTGAGGTGGACAGGAACAACGTTCTTAGCGTTGAGAGCAGTATGTCTGGCAGCAACAGGATCGATGATCTTCTTGTTGACAGCCCAGATCAAACTCCAGTCGAGGTTGACGATGTTTCTGGATGGGCCCTGGGAGATCATGAAGTTCTTGAGACCCTCAACGGTCATACCTCTTCTTCTCACACCTCTCACCGTTGGGAAACGGGGGTCGTCCCAGTTGGAAACGTAGTTCTTGTCGACAAACCACTGCAGCTTACGCTTGGAGAGGAGAGTCTTGACAAAGTTGAGACGGCCAAAGTCCCAGATGTGCACCTTTCTCAGCTTCAGAGCCTTGATCATCCACTCGTACTGCGCATTACGGTCACGGTACTCGTTGGTTCTGAGGGCGTGGGTGACACCTTCGATGGAGTCGACAACTGGAGCACAGAAATCGTACGTTGGGTAAACCTTCCAGGTGGTGCCAGTTCTGTGGTGGGGGGTGAGGTTGCATCTGTAGATGACTGGGTCACGGAGGGCCTTGTTGGGGGCATCGAAGCTGATCTTGGCTCTCAAACAGTTCTTGAGACCTTCCTCAGTACCCTTGGCCATCTCCTCGGTGAAAACCTGGAGGTTCTCCTCGACAGATCTGTCACGTCTCTCTGACTTGATACCGTCCATTCTCTCGGCTCTCATCTTCTCGAGTGGGGTGTCATCACAGTAGGCCTTGCCATCCTTGATCATCTGAAGGGCAAGCTCGTACATCTTGTCAAAGTAGTTCGAGGAGTACGACACAATGTCACCCTTGATACCGAGCAAGCGGAGGTCCTCGATGATGGAGTCCTGGAACTCAACTCTCTCCTTTGATGGGTTGGTGTCGTCGAACCTGATGATCAGCTTACCATGGTAGAGATCGGCAAAGTACTTGTTGAGAACAGCGGCCTTTGCGTGTCCGATGTGGAGGTATCCAGATGGCTCTGGTGGGAATCTAGTGACCACCTCTCCATCCTTGGCTCCTTGAAGGTCAATCTCGAAACTGGCCTTGTGGCCCTCCTTCTTGCCGGCACCAGCAGCCTTGGAGGCCTTACGGATCTCAGCAAGGGACTTGGTCATGAGATCAACAATGCCGCCAAAACGCTTGTCGGTTTCCAAGAAGAGATACCATCTGGAGATGTTGATGTACACGGAGTTCTTGATGACGGAACCCATGAGGGCGTTGGCTCTGAGGACACCCCAGATGGCAATGTCAGCAAGGGAGATGCTGTGGCCGATCACAAAGGAGCGGAAGTTGAGGTGGGCATCAAGCTTCTCGAGATCGACAGAGAGCTTCTTGAAGTCCTTGATGGAGAGGTTCTCGAGGGCGAGCTTGATCCAGTCCTGCGACTCAGACTTGGCAGTGAGGATCTCGGGGAACGCATCGGCAAGCACGTTGAGAACCTCAGCAGAGCCAGACGCAGACGCATCACCGCTCAGCTCAACGGTGGTCTTGGAATCCTTGGCAACGGTCTTGTCGTCCACGAAGCTGATGTTGATCGAAGACTCAGACTTGCTGTTGACGAAAGCAGCTGCAATGAGCGCAGCATAGTCCACCAAAGGTGCCTTACCGGCAACAACCAATTGGTATGGCATGTTGTTCTGTTATAGATGTGAATGATGCGCAAACAAAAATAACAAATGTAGAGATGCTTCAGATATAACAACGGGAAATATGATCTCGACCTCAGCGTTCCGTTAACTTGTTTGTCCAAACGGTAGGCTGTCCTCTGTCCTCTGTCCTGTGTGGGCTACTCATCTCATGTGAGTATGACAATTTTCCACTTTTCATGCCAGGCGTGCACCTACCAGGTATTTGCAGCGAGCTCATCACATACATTAAACCACATATAATATATGAGTATTGTGTGAATAGTAACGATTAATTATTTTCAGTGGTTGGAGAGAAGTCGGAAGAGGTATTGGAGGATCGTTCATACATATAAGAGAGGCCCCATTATGACGTTGCACAAAGTGTATCCCCTCATCACTCGGTCCAAGCAGACCAAGCTGAGGCAGCCGAAGGAGCTCACCTCCTTCACCAGGAACATCGATGGAGAGTACATCATGGATGACTCTGGGCTGAGCTATTACTACCTGCCGGATAGTGAGCTAAATGATCCTTCTGGGATTGATCTGCAGGCCGGGTTCCAAAAGTTCCTCAAGGCAGACGAGTCCAAAGACGGAGAGTTTGTGGGTCTGCTAAGGGCGATTGCTGAGCTCGAAAGGGCGAGTGGGGAAAAGATACAGGCGGACATAATAACTTGGAGAGGCATAATGACCAAGCTTCTCACCCTCCCATACAACAATAGGGATGCCATTGATTTGAATCTGGTCAAGTTCGACGGTCATCTAGTCATCCAGTCAGACAAGGCCCTCGACACACAGAGGAGACTCGCTGAGGAATCACACCGTAACCCTCTGCAGGAGAAGATGATCTATTCTGGCTACAAGTTTGAGGCTATCACCACGCTGCCGAAACCATGGCCGCAATGCACACGGAAGGAGGTGGAGAGGCGTGGTAGACTCCCCGTGAATAACGTAGAGCAGTACTGCTCGGTCGTACGGACCGGTATCGGCTCCCTCAAGACTGTGATCGCAGGCGAGGTGGATTGTGTGTGGGACTACAAGCCAGACCCCCATGGAGAGTTTGAGAAGGATCACGATGTTTTGCCGCATTACGTAGAGCTCAAGACCTCCAAGATAATAGATCAGCCGGGCCAGGTGATGAACTTTGAGAAGAAGCTCTATAGAACCTGGGCGCAATGTTTCCTGCTGGGCATAAAGAAGGTCATCTATGGATTCAGAGACGATAATCTGATTCTCAGATCCATTGAAGAGTACAAGGTGGACGAAATCCCAATACTGTTCAAGCAGAATCCTTTCAACGCTGAAAACCAACCCCAGGCTGATAATGCCAATCCACAGACTAAGAGGAAAACGGTGAACAAGTTCACGGACTCGCTCAAATTCTACGGTGGACTGTTACAGTGGCTGGTTGACACCATACCGAACGATGAGACCAAGGTGTGGAGGCTGAGCTACAGCCCATTGACAAACAAAGATTACCTTTCGCTCACTGAGCTGCCAGCCGAGGTTGCCTCGCCCCTTCTCTTGGGTGACAATGCCATTCTAACCCAAGAATTCAAATCATGGAGAAAGGAACTTGAGGGTATCGAAAAGAAGAAGTCGTCTGCCGAGGAGGAGAAGAACGCAGAGGACGAGAAAGATGCAGAGCAAACCAAGTAGGAGGGTCTGTAACAGAAAGGGGGAATGGGAATGAATTACAACAATAAAAACCATGTCTAGTTTCATGAACACATCATATCCGGAGTCGTTAATGCATTTAATTCGTTACAAATGTCCCGAAGTTTAGTAAACTCCCTTCGAGCGGTCACCGTAAAATAACTGTCTATGTATAAGTGAATTCACTGTCGGACTGCTGCTACCTCCGACAACTACTGGTTCGTGGACCTTATTAATGTTAGCACTCGCAGATACCCTCTTCGCTGAGCCCGGGCCACGAGGCGTGGCTGTAGGGTAGTAGATATTATTGTCTGTATCTTTGGATCCCTCATCTGCTATCAAAGCTATGGGCTCTTTCTGTTGGTACTGTTGCTGTTGCTGTGTCTGGTGATAATATGCTGCACCGTCGTATTCATCCCCTGCTGAAAAGCTTCTATATGTGCCAAAGGCTGTATTGGTGAAGACGAGAGATCCGATAGTCATCAGCAACAGGAAGAAGATTGATTTCCACGAAATCGGCTTGACAAACCCGTTTATAATTTCCGCAAACGTCTCTGCACCAATCTTTGCCCTTCCAACAAGTGCAGGATCTCTGTTCATACACTTTTCCCAAGCCATACATGACTTCTCAAGAGCTGGGACCCTCTTTCCTGGATCGCAGTTGTTTCTCAAATACTCCCTGGAACACAGGCTTATCTCCTGTAGTACATCCGTGGCATAGTTCTCAACTTTGTTCTCCACATCGGCTTGCACCGTTGAAACAAAGGAATATATAAAATATCCGATGATGGATACCAGCACAATGTTGAAGAACAGCTGAAGGTAGAGAGAAAGGATGTACGGTATAGAAGGGTCTGTCATGAGGCGATGGAAAGAGAGCCCCTTGGGTGTAGTGGACTCACCACCGTAGTTGTCGTCATTATTGCTAGATCTTCTCTGCTGGAATCGCTCTTGGGCCACATTTTCATTTTCAGTCTCTGCTTCGTCGTCTATAATATCTGTTACATCTGCTCTATCCACTCCTTGGCCTCTCCAATTGTCGGAAGAGTCTGAATCACCCTCCTGGACAGGACTTGACATTACATGATGTGTTGGTCTTGGTGGCCTTTTCGAAAAACTCCGGCGCTGTCCATACGTGGCTCTCGTTTGGCTACCTGATGTTGAGGCTCTTGCAAGCGGGCTTGAAAAAGTGTGTTTTGACTCATTTTGAGTGTGCAAAAAATTTGTCCTTAGAAGAGGTGACCTCCTTGGGGAAAACATCACCTTGGCAGCTCGCACGGGATTTAGGCGACCATTGGCTCCAATTGCTGCTGTCAGCTCTGGTCTTGAGTCCACGAACGACTTTGATAACTGGTAGTTGGAATTGCCTGGTTTCTTCAGTATTGAACGTGGAGGCGAAATGTTCTGTGAGGAAGGCCTCGATGGGGGTAATTTCGTCTTCCCATTCAAGTTGTTGGCATCGAGATTAGGCTGCCGGTTGTTGTGCGTATCCGATATGTCTTCTAGCACGCCGTTTGCTGAGACATGCGTATGTTCTGGTGTGCTACTGTCCAGCAAGTGGGCCAGCTTGTTATTTTCCACCCTGGCACCCTTGGTGTCCAGCTTCGCCTTATATGTCACGGGAGTGATCGTCTTTCCGGCCTCAGCACGCGATAAAGTCGAATGTAGTTCCGATCTCATGAGAGGTGTCTTTGGGTCTTCACTCACCTGTCTATGGCTGATTGGAGTCAGCTCAGCCCCAGATAGCAGGGAAGAGGAGTGGGTTTCGGTATTGGATCCCTCAAAGCTCCCATTCACAATACTGTCCAACACCATTTTGTTCGGGCAATCACTGCGAATGTGCTCGTACAATAGTCAACAACTTAACTCGTCCTATTTTTCAGCTGATTTATTATATCTCTCTGCTAAAATGGCAACCTACATGTAAACAGCTTTTGTTGACACGTTGATGTATGGCAGCTGCTCGCAGATTCCCAGTAAGCCAAACAGAGAGACCATATTACCTTCTCCGGAGGGAAGCATGTCACTGTGGAATTGAAGAGTACTAAAAGATCACGAGCCAAATATATTTCACAAGCTTCTATATTGCACAACACAACATACCATATAGACAATGAGACCATCTGCCATCTCTCTTGCTAAGCACGTACCGCTCATAAAATTTGTGGGTGGCCCCCACATCGCTCCCAGTAAGTAGAGCCGAAGTGACCCGGGATGAGGATGGGGCTGGTTCATAATGAGAATCTCCTTCAACATGGCCATTCTACCGTCCCTGAGAGTAGTTTAGGGATTGCTCATGAGTTTAATTACTAATGCGTTTCACAGGCAGCATATCACATGCCCCTAAGGTGCACCCATGTGCACCCAACGGCGAGTTGCCAAGCGGTATCAGTGCCTCAAGTCCAGGTGTGAGCTCTGCTCAGTCCAACATTCCACCTGTTGCATTTGAATCCAGGAATAAGCTCTCCTCCAGATTTTCATACGGCTTCCTGGACGATCTTGAAATCGATGCTGTCAACACTGGTGGAGCCGCTTGGTTTACAAAGTAGTGGTATGGTTTATAGAATCACAAATACATGAAATTACGGTATCATCACAGGCGTTCGCGGCCCTGCATATCACACATGTAGAGTAGGGAATGCTCAGAGCAGATAATGTATAGGGTTTGGCTTCACGTATGGATTGGTCCATTTTGAGTTTTGTCTACGATTAATTATATTCGGCTGATTTTACAGAATCACCAGATAATTTCGATTCTATGTTAACTCTTCTAACATCCTCGCAACCGTGTAATCCCACATTAGTATGTATTGGTAGTGCGCACACCATGTTAGGCATCGCAGGACCCGACGTCGCCCTCACCGTTTGCCACACCACATACAATTAACAGAACATGGAGGGGATATTAGCAAAGAGTCTCCAGGATTTCACCCTGTCACAAATACGGGCATTTACAAGACCAATTGAGTGGAATTGGACGTTTAACTAAAGGTTTGCAAGTTTCTTCCTTGGTGACTTTGACACAGATTTCGTACCAGCCATGAATCACGATCCTTTTAGCTGGGGACGCCCCTCCACTGAGACTTACGGTCAGTACAACTACAACATTGCAAATGCCAGCGTTCAAGAGCCCAGTGAGGCCTCTTTCCCCAGAATGAATACACAGCAGCCAATCATCACAGGTACGTCGGTTATTGCAATCAAGTACAACGACGGTATCATCATAGCTGCAGACAACCTTGGATCTTATGGTTCGCTGGCAAGGTTCACTGACATTGAGAGATTGATCAAGGTGGGAGATAAGACGATAGTGGGTGTCAGTGGTGATATCAGTGATATGCAGAAGATTGAGAGGTTGTTGGACGACCTTGAGGTTGAGGATGTGTATGACATGGAGGCTCCAAACCTGGCTGCATCTCACGTTCATGAGTACCTGTCACGTGTGCTATACAACAGAAGATCTAAGATGGACCCTCTTTGGAATTCCTGCGTTGTTGCAGGGATTGACGCTGAGGGTGAGCTGTTTTTGAAATACGCAGACCTGTTGGGTGTCACATACTCATCGCCATCCCTTGCAACTGGGTTCGGTGCTCACCTTGCGGTTCCCCTCTTGAGAAAGAAGGTTGAGACAGAGGAAGATGCCGCTAAGCTGGAGGAGCAAGAGGCTGTGGATCTCGTCAAGGAGTGTATGAAGGTGATGTACTACAGAGATGCAAGAGCATTGAACAAGTACTCTCTCTGTGTGATCAGCAAGTCGAGAGGCAAGATAGACTTCCACAAGGACCTCAAGTGCGAGGGCATGAACTGGGAGTTTTCACAGCATATCAAGGGTTACGGCACACAGGTTGTGTAGGTCTCGGCTCGCCAGTTTTATCTAGTACAGATACAGCGCTCATATTATATTTGCATGCTTTCTTTTTCGTAGTGTTTTAGGTATATATGTGTGTGTGCGTACGCGGCCACCACCCACCCACCCCGTACGCACCAGCTGTGCATGAAGACTATAAGCAGGAGCGCGTCCAAATGAAGACGAGCTGCCTCGCTCTGTAAGTCAAAGGCTGGCTATGTGCATTGTCAGGAATTCTCCTTGGAATACCCTCCTCCTCCGAAACTCTGTACTGGTGCTTACATTGACATGTATTCACTTTGCTTTCGTGGTGGGCCAAGAGGGTCTGCGAAGGGTACCACTGGAGAGTCGTCGTCAGTTACAAACACCCTGAGCTCTTAGTTGCTGTGGAGTATGTCCAAGTAACTTTATACAATCAAGATACGATCCTTCTACAGCATACTTCTACAGCCAGTTTCATCCGTACCTAATGCGTTGTTCGCGGCATCATCACCTTATTCTACTCCTATTGTCCTATTGTCTGACGAGCTCCGGCACCGGACGTACAAGGCGCCTCGGAATATCAACTCAACTGTTTCAAGACCCGTAGCAGCACAGCGAACATAGAGAGAGAGTGAACGCTAAGGCACACGGCCGTTTCGGGGAGTAACGTGCATGCAAGCAAAACCTAAGGTAGCAGAAGAGTAGAAAACGAAGAAGACGAAAATTACAGGCAAATTATTACAGGCAAACTATCAAAAGCAAAAAAAATATATTACAGTGCTTAGCATGTATGAATAGCGTTGGGACACTCTGCGAAACAGGCATCGTTTTTTCGTGTCGTATTAATCCTCAGCTTTGTCAGAGGAGTCGGATTTCCACATAATTAAACCTTCGCCCGGACAGAGTCGTACTCGTACATTGCGCCATGCACCCGCGATCTGCCCGTATGCGTGCCTCTCTCTCTCGACGAAACCTTCGCTTCCCTTCCCCTTCCAGGTGGCAGCGAATCCACCCCCGCCTGCAAGGTGTGTACAGTGAGTTTGGCCCGGGTTGGCGCCCAATGCCTTCTGGAAGCATGTCTTGTACTGCAGAAGAAAAGGGAATCTGCTCTAATGAGCAAACGGTAACCCTTTTGGCAACATCATGCTATGGAAACAACAACACCTGCATATGGTTTGGCTGGAAACAACATTTCTCCCATAAGCCGGCATTGTTGCGGCCCCCCTTCACGGCTAATCATAGCGGGTGTGGCCTTTTCTTTGCATTGGCCGCGTCCTTCCCACCTCATGTCTCATGCCAGCTGTAGGGATGCATTACGCATGGCTGGCGTCTGTGCCGATTTTGAAGTCAAGAAAAGAAGTTCCCCTCATTAGGGTGATGCTTCCAAGCGCCGTGCAGCTGGAGATTTGGCTCAATCGACTGAGCGCTGTGTGCGTCTCTGCCAACAAACACACACACACACAGTAGACAATTCTTTTTTTTTTTTGCTTTTGAAGCAGTTCGCATATCATTGGCTTACCTGGCTGTTTTCTCTGTTGAAAATATTCTTTTTTATTTTTCTTCCTTTTCCACTTCAATCGTCACTTCCCTTGGAGTTACTCTCCATTTGAGTTTGGAGGATACCCCGCAGTAAAGGCAGGCAAGTTGCAGAGACCTCGCCTTTGAAGTAGCGCTTTATCTCTATCCTTGCGGCCTATCATATTTGTACATAGAAACGGGCTTGACACTGATGGACTCACAAAAGACTGGTTCCTTTGAGTTGACCGTGCTGGGGTGTTCAGGTGGCCCACTCGATGGCAGAACTTGCGCCTACCTGTTGAAGCCGGCAGGAATCACTTACGAGGAGATCCTCGCCTCAAACGACGGCGATAGCTTCATCTGTGTCGATGCCGGAACAGGAATCACCGGTCTAATCGATATTGTGACCAAGGAAAAGAGAAAGCTCCTCACCAGAACATCCACATTGCATGACGGCGGTTTGCGGATAACGCCCCAAGATGACTCTAACCAGCTCTTGGACATATACTCAGATTCATTGCCTATAACAGCATACACTAGTTGCCCAACATCACACCCATTCACAACTGCATACCAGACATCAAGCGAATCAAATTCACTGCACATATCACGACTGGGCCCGCTCGAGTACTCATTTAAACTTTTTAAGCTGCTGTCATGTTACCTCATCACCCACACACACTTGGATCATTTATCGGGAATGGTGATAAACTCCCCAGGTCTGCTCCACACAGCTCCTGTTTGCGACACCACTTCAATTGCAACTTCAACTTCATCCGGTGTACTGACGAAAGTGGTGTATGGGACCCCCTCTACAATTGATGACATAGAAAAGTATGTCTTCAATAATCGGATATGGCCAGATCTCACCTCGAGTTCTACAGGTGCTCCAATAACGCTGAGGTGTCTACAGCCGAGTACACTGGTTGATGATGCCACAGATGCAGATGAACGAGCTGACTGGGTAAATATCAACAGGTGGTTCAGCGTCAAATCTTTCACCGTATCTCATGGAACTTATAGAGACGATACGGCCGCAGAGCCTTTCGTGCACCAGTATGAGAGCTCTGCATTTTTGATTGCGAACAAAGGCGCACCTGGTCAGAAAATTCTCATGTTTGGAGATGTGGAAGCAGACTACACAAGTCATCATGCCCGAAACCACAGAATATGGAAGTCCATATCGAAGGAAGTTGTGGAAGGTGGTATAGCCGCCATCATGATCGAATGCTCAACGGTCAACCAGCCGAGTGGGACACCGCTTTTCGGTCACATGACTCCCAAGAACCTCATCAGAGAGTTCGTCGCCTTGCGTGATGAGTGCCTGAAACATACAAAGCACAAGAATGTGCCGCCCCTGGAGGGCTTGCACATCATCATAGTGCATGTCAAGGAGGTGTTTGTTGACAAGGACCCACGCAGACAGGTTCTGCAACAACTTCAGGAACTCAGTGCCGCGGAAGGGTTGGGTCTATCCTTCACTATGGCATTGCCAGGGATGACCTACATGGTATGAGTTAACAAGCGACAAAGACGGGCTCGCAAAAAAAGTTGGCTACTGACACAAATCGCATACACCATTGTTTATCGATTAGATACCTATCATCCTTATTGCTATTGGACATGTATCTTGTTGTTATTATTGTTGTTGTTTTTTGTAAATGGAAACTCTGATTGCATTGAAAATTATATAATTTGCCCCCGCAACTCCAAAACACTATTTTAGATAACGTAGTAACCCTCAGTGTCAAGGTTGTAGTACAAGTCATATGGCAATTCCTCGTCCTCCTCGCCGCCCAAGTTTACCAAGCTGTCCACCTTCATTGTGCTGAGGTTATCGAGGTTGTTCTCCAACTCGAATCTTACTTCGATAGGGAACAGAACTTCGTCATCATCGCTCTGCACAACAAACTCAAAGGAGCCCTGTGGGAATTTCTCGGCAACCTTTGAAATCTTGAACACAACGCCTTCATCCACAAAGGACATTGTCACGTTGTCATGCTCATCGCTTGTCAATGAGCTGTTTGTTACTGGAACAACGATAAGGACGTCGTTGATAGAGTGCTCGTATTCCTTGTATGCATCAGCCAGCTCATACTCAAGGGTGACACCAACGGTTCCGTCTCCATTGTTGTTGACCCAGGTGGACAAGTTGAGTGGAAGCAGCGAGTTGTCATCACTCTTGCCGACGGCTCTCCATCTAAGAACACCAAGGGACTGGTCGTTGGATGGGAATGGTCTGGATGGATCCTTGAGACCGATCCTGTTGGAAGTGTTGAACAGGTTCTTATCCACGTTGGGGTGGGTCTTGTACTGAACAGCAGGATCCTTTGTGAAATCAAGTGCAATCTGGAAGTGAGCCAGTGCAGGGTCGCTGACTCTCAGCTGGAGGTCACCCTTCACTTCAGAGGTGGTAACAGAACCATCACGCGTGATCTGGGCCGACACTTTCTCGTTGATGGTTATCAGCACACCGTTGTTGGCCACCTTTGGCTTAGAAGAAGCCACGGGCTGTGGAGTAGCACTGGCAGATGACTCGTAATGCTGCTCTGCAGCGGGTTGTCTGAAGGGAGCAGGCTCCACGAGGAGCGGCTGGGCGTCGCCCAAAGCGCCCGGTGCCTTCTTGCCAAGCTGCAGGCCACGTCCTCTTGGTGGCTGTCTGGCCGGTGCGGAGAATGCAGGCGATGGGGATGGGGAGTAGGTGGAAGCCTGTGGTTGCGGCTGCTGATAGACGCTGGAGGTGTCGTATCCTCCACTGCCAAATGCTTGGTTGGTGGGGAAGTGCTCCATGTTCTTGCGGGCCATTTCCTTTCTCTGGATCTCCTTTGCGCGGCGCTTTCTCTCCTCTGCAGCCTCGAGCTCCTTGTTTCTCTCGATGATCTCCTGTATCTTCTCCTCATGAGAGTCCATCTCCAAAAAGGTCATAATCTGTGATAGCGAGAGGTTCTCCTTGTAGCCAAGGTTGATGATCTCGTCAAACGCGCTGAGGATCTCAAATGCACTCTCGTAGATTTCGCGTTCATCGATCGACCTCAGGAGAGAGGTGATAGTCTGTGTGAAGAGGTGCAAAGTGTCAATGTCTTGCAGGATGTTGGACTGCCTGTTGGTAATTAACACGACATAGAGCTCCTCCAAAGGCTGGTAGACGTATCTCACGTGTTCATCCTCTATTGTGGTGTGCTGGTTGGTGCCCTTCTCCGCCAGGAGTGAGGGGAATGCAGACAACAAGGCCGTTATACGGTCCTTGGTGAGGTCTTTGAACTGCCTCGACAAGATGGTTTTACCACCGTGTGTGCAGATAGAAGCAGCAAGGACAACCATTATGAAGGGACTGGATCACTCGCAACACTAGTAGTTTCAATCACCGTTTAATTGTCTAACTCCAATGGCGCAAAACTCTACAATCGATGTCTCGGCCTTGTTTTTTGTTTTATGGATCACCAACGCCAATTGCTCCTGTAAATTCTTCACAGATCGAACCACACAATTGCCCTGCTGCTATCTTGTTGACACTTGTCCCGTGTCGTCGTGCCCTGCTGGACTATCACCGAGAGTGGATGCGAAGTTGAAAGCCTGCGCACCCATGGGCCGGTGCTGCATAACCACGGATCGGCCCTTCTCCCATGCAGTACTGCTTAGTGGTTGTGTATGGTTAACTAAGTGAGGAATTTATGCCATCTGATCACAACGAACTGGATACTATTATGATTGAGAACTTTAGATGTTGTTTTCACAAAATCTGTATGCTATTTGTGATATAGGTTTTTTTTGTTTGATATTGTAAATATATTCAGTGCCAAAAAAAAAAGAGCTCATCTCTACTCTGTGATATTTGAGTGAGTTTTGAGATCACTAAAATTTCAGAGCAGTGAGGAATTAGTAGCAATAGAAAATGGAACCACCTTTCGAACGTACTGTAATTTTATGTTACAAAAAGAAACCAAAACAAATACATAAAATTTTGAAATAAAAAATATAGTCAAAAATAATATTTGAATATAAAATCCGATCAGGCATATCAAAAAAGAAATAGAAATTGACACGGACAGGAATTGAACCTGCAACCCTTCGATTGCACTGTATTCCAACTGGAGTCGAAAGCTCTACCATTGAGCCACCGCATCACTTCTTGTTAAGGTTCGCACTCTTTGTCTCCATGTATGACGAGGCAAAAATATAGTTCACCTAACAGCATCCATCATGAAGCTGGCAAACGAAGCGAAAGTCCTGGCTGTACGGTCAATACAGATGGAGGCACACAAGATTGTCTCTCAATAGTCATCAAAATTTATTAATACATGGTCTATTCCCTGTACAGTATTATCTCACTCTGTTTAAAGTACCTTCTTGCATCCTCATCGATCAACACCAGACTCAGAAACGTCCTTGTGGAGAACTTTTTGTTCACCTCACGGTAAGTAGGAGTCAAATCGAACCCTCCAAGAAATAGGCGAATAGGGATCGTTTCTCCTCTAACGGGAGCACCATCCATGATCTCGAACCGCACCAACGTCTCGCTGTCGGATAGTTGGTTAGGTGGAGCCCCGCAGGTCTCACGCCTTATAAGCGATAACTCCATGTGCTTTATTTTGAGCCTCACGAGCAGAAAATATATTCTGCCAACAATGACGTTTTTAAGCGAGTACCTATTCTTGGAATACTCAAATTCAATATGCAAACAATCCTCTATACCCACGTCCATCTTCACGCTGGAGGTCACAGGCTGGGCCGGCTCCGCCACCGCAGCCTGGTATTGATAGACCCAAAGCTCCTTTTCCCTTATCACGTCTGCCGACTTCCTCGACACCGTCACCTTTACGTAGTACCTGAGTCTTACATTGGCACCCCTATAACTCTCGTACTGCTTTTCGACATTGCGGAATTCAAACTGAAACGTTTCAGGGTGTCTTAGATCTCCGGGACTGGCAAGCTCATGGGCAAGTGACAGAAAATCATCTGTCTGTACGCCATCATTTTGCGTCTCAATGCTTCCCAATAACTGCACCTTGATTCCCTGGTGCTCAACCCTTTTGTTGTCTTTGATCCTCACGGTCACTTGGCCTTTCACAGTTTCTCCATCCTTATATAGCGGCAGCTTCTCCTTACGGCCCTTGGTGTTCTTTACCTCCACATGCTCTCTTGTATCTTCACCATCAAGACGCACCTCAATGTCAAGTGGAGCTCTAAAAAATATCGACATCACAGTCTAAATAAAGCCCAATAATTCACAAAAATACGCGATGTTCTCAATTTTCTCTTAATTGGATACTACAAAAAAACAATCACCCATAAGCGGCTTCGCTATAACCTCCAGCCCGCAGAGAAGGGGTGTATTATAACCACCTTATCCACCCCACTTATCGATCACGACACTACCATAGTACCCCATACATGCACTCTAAGATTGCGACGAGCCAAAACCTTTGAGTATTATCAAATAAACCATTGTTAAACCATTGTTATTTACATGTGTGACCCACCAAATGTACATGCCGATAAAAAATATATAGATAATTGGAATCCTTCTGGTAAGGTGCCGACCCCCATCAGTACCTATATTTCTTGGAGGCAGCTCTCCTCACCTTAGGATTCTTGGCAAACTCACTCGATACGGAAATCGAAAGTTGATGAAGTTTCTCCTCTAAAGTTTCCGGTACGCGTGCGTTCAAAGTGTCCAATTCCTTCCTTCTGAGGTTGGAAAGATCTCTCTCAGCATCTCTCTTCTCCTTGCGTAGCTGCTTCTCCTTCTCCTCAAGTTTTTCCAGGTAGTTGTCACCCGACTTGTTGGCTAGTCCAGTGGACTTAGCACCCAAACCCCACAGGTCACCGGCTGCAAGTTTCCTCGCATCATGATATTCTTGCTTCCCTGTGGACTTTGATATGTGCCACTTCTCCAGATGTCCTGATGGAGCACACATCTCGGCAATGACAAGACCCTTACGCTTGAGAGGTGTCTTCATTACTCTTGGCCACTCGTCTACATTATCACCAATGAAACCCACTTCACGAGTGGAATTTCCGTGCGCCTCTGTCATTTTTTGAATCGAGTCTAGAGTTGACGCATCGTTCAAGGATCTCTCCAACACAAGATAGCTGAAGCCAGAGGTCTCATAATCCCTGCCGTTTGCTCTGCCTTTGCCCTTGCTTGCCTGTCCCTTGATTCCAATTCCACTCGTGGAATCTGACCACTTTGTCGCCAACAAGAGTCCCTTCTTCAGTTCTAGCGAAAACTTGGGTCTGATTACTTCTGTCTGGAAGCGGCAGAAGTTGAGCTTTCTGCCAATCTTGGAATAACTATAATACTCAGGCTTGTGAACCTGCAGAGGGCAACTTGCATGGTGCGAACAAGGTGCCACAACCTTCAGATTGTAGGCATTCTGGGTATCGTTGATTGTGTCAACGACTTCAAATTCGTCGCCCACATCCGCTTGCAGTCTGGAAGCTTCCCGCTTCATATAACTCTGCTTGTAGGCTCTAGGGATCTTGAGGGGGGAGTTGCCGTGATTCTCTGGCCTGATAGCTACCTGCCTAGCTCTTGCTATAGTTTCAAAGCCTAGGGGGTTTCCTCTCTCAACGAGAACTAGGTGCCCTCCGGGGGCAAGGCGCTGCAGCAAGATGTCAAGATTCTCATCCACCTCGTTTGGGAAATTTTCTGACTTTGTCAAAAGCTGGTGAGTGGAAATAATTAAGTCATACTTTCTCTCTGTGGATGACCTCAACGAGCCAGAGAGCTTTGTTTTGATCTTTATTTTCTTGGTCATGACTTCACCGACATATTCCTGGTCCTCCTCCGAATCGACCAACTGTGGCCGCTCGTATTCGTCAGAAACGGGAATACCATTGTACTCTGCCATTTGTCTACTGAGAATGATCTTTGCTCTTCTGAGCATGTCATATGGACCTTCGATAACCGCCTCTTTAATCTTTGGGTTGAATGTATCGCCCATGATCTCGTTCAGGGCTGCCATACCTGTCGCAGGGCCATAACCTACATCAAGAACACTATCGGGATGGAAATTGTCTTCTCCAACTCTCTTTCTCAGTTCTGTCAACACCTGGTACAAAGAGGCATAGTTCTGTAAAAAGATAGCAGCTATATGTGCGTCTGAATCCAGCTCAGTGTGACAGGGGGAATGAAGATCCGAAGTGTTAAGTTCCACGAACGCCTCAGAAACCCTGGTACGAAGTTTCTTGGGGCTGTTTAACATTAGAATATTGTTGTTGATGGTTTTGGCGATCGTGTCTGGCACCCGTATTTGCTTTCTATTCACACGCCCTTCAAGAGTGCGTGGGTGCAGTCTTGCTTCCTGACTATTCTCACCATGTATTGGTTCCGCGGTTGTGGCATCGCGGTATTCGGACCCATTCTCCCAGTCTTGCATGGTGATAACTCGCACTTTGGGCTCATCTTCATTGCTCAGCTCATAATGGTCAGAATTCACAAGCTGGCCAAATGTCTCTCCTTCACGGCGATGGGCATACTCCAACGTGGTGGCATCTGTGGTGACCTCTTGAAACGAATCGATGCCTCGTAGTTCCTCGCTGTCTTCTATGAAGGCTTTCAGACTTCCAGTCGATGCGAACCTCACAACCTCAGAGGGCCTGCGGAAAGCAGACCCCACAGGGTGCGGGATCCTCATCAGCACAGCTGCCGCGCCCCTCAGCATATTTACAGCACAGAAACCTTCTTGAGTAGACTTGCAAGCTCACAACTATTGAGGCTATTCTTACAAATCACGAAAGAAAGACAGAAAAAAACCAACAGTACTGCTCTACATGAAAAGAGCTAAAAGTTCACCCAGTCACAAGCTTCCCACTGCTCTTACTTCACCAATTACTCTCCCTTCAGAGGTGCACACACAACTCACTAAAGCATGAAAAATTCCACGATGTATGTGCTATGGTATATGGCACCGGCCTACAAAATTTATTTTCCCGTGAGATGAGCACAGAGCAGCTGCCTGCATATAGCGCCTCCCCCACTTGCAGGCTCATCCAGTGTAAGCGTGTTAGGCGCGAAGTATACGATCCAGTACAGTACGGAGATGGAGTGCCCCTGCTGGCTGGACTGGCAGGGCAGTTTACTGCTTGGTCCTTCCTCTCGGTGTGGGGCAGATATGTAGAGGACCGCAGGTAGGGCCTGTATGGCGCATTTACTTAGATTTTTCTTCCACTACAACCTATTTATTCACGGGGCCTACAGATTGAAAGTATACAGCGTACATTGCTGGGTCTGGGAGTCATCTAGATTCTGTACACGTATGAAAGAGCATATCATTGACAATTGTGTCACCTCTCAGTGTGTCATCTCTCAGTGCGGTGGAAGTATAGAGTGATCCAGGCTGGATGTGGTGCATGGAACTCATGGGATGATTATATCCGTGATACCAGTTGTACCATGATGAAGAGGGAAACAGAAGATTATTCCTCCGTCCCCAGCATGGAACCAATTCAGTATATAGCCAAATCTCAGCGAAGAGGGATCAAAAGGGCAAATTGTAGCAACTATCAAAACAGCAATGAGGGAGCGGACTCTGGAGTCACCGTTCCTAACCCTCATACTAGGAAGGTCAAGAAAGAGAGGAAAAACACCTTGAGGTTTAAGAATGGCAAATTGCCTGCCTCTTCAAGTACTGTAAAGGCTGAAGATAGGAATCAAGACGATAAAGAGGGAAAACCACCCAATCACGCAAACCAAGATGCACCTTCTGGCTCTGTCCAGGATTCTCCACCAAACAGTCAGTTGCCAGAAAAATCACAACCCAGAAAGAATATAAAAAAAGGTGGTTATGAATATGGGCCCTCTATCAAGGGTTACCGCCTTGTTTCCAAATATTACAAGCCCCATGGGCTCAAACTGGAACCAGCCACTCTGCTCAAACACTCAGTGTTTGTGAATGATCTCCCCCCGCCCGACACCACATACAGGCATCCACCAGAATACTGGCCTAGCCAAGGGGTTGATAACATAGAAGAAAAGTATAAAGCTAAGGAGCAATCCCAATCCACACACCCAAGCAGGAAACCATTCCTAGAGTACAGCCGCTTCTGGAGCAAGATGAGAGGCCGTCCCCTTGACGAGACAAACATCAATGCGATGCCTATATGGCCAGTAGTAACTAATAGCCAAAAAGATTTAAACTATGCAGCTGTTAAGGGTTTCCTGAAGCTCGACTTGGATTCTAGTGATTCGGAAGCGGAGTTTAAGCAGAGAATCAAGAAGGAGAGGATCAGGTGGCATCCCGACCAGATGAAGACGCGGTTTCAAAAGAATTTTGCCCACTGTTTGGCGGAGAAAGAGTTGAGAGAGTTGGAGCCCCAGATCACAAAGACTTTCCAGATATTTGATAACCTGTGGCAGCGAGAAGTGCGTAAATCGTAGCACATAGGAGCAATGTCAAAGACTATATTAATATATTCAACTATGATACACGAACCGCCGAGTCACGGCAGTTGTAGTTTAGGGCTTCATTCTTCCTGTGTAGCAGTCTCCGCAACCTCCTTTGGCGAATCACCTATCGTTAGTGCATCGTCCTCATCTTCGGCCACCTCGTCCTCCTGTGCTGCCTCATTTATTTTCCTCTTTTTTGAGTCGGGCTCATTTTCGTTATCTCCTTCTTCGTCATCCTCTTCGTCTTCTTCAGCCTCCTCTTCCTCAAGGTCTTCCTCAACGTCCTCCTCTTCGGCGTCGTCTTCAGCTTCTTCATCGCCTTCCTCTTCCTCCCCTCCTTCCTCTTCTCCTCCATCATCAACACCAGTTCCTACGTCATCTTCTTCGTCCTCCTCATCTTCCTGGTCATAGTTGTCTTCCTCATCCTCTGCAAGGTCAGCATCTGGCTGTTCTGGTGGGAACTCATCGGCATCGCCGTTTTCGTTGTCCCACACAATGTTGAATCTCGTTACCCTTGGCTTCTCGGCGAGAATGTTTCTCACGATGTGATCCACTTGAACTTTGTTTGGAGGATTTTCTCTGAGTTCTTCAGAATCGTACTCGTTGTTGACGTAGTAACCAACTCTCACAAACTCTCTATCGTTGTACGAGCATGACAGTAATATCACAGTCACAGATACCAATTCCGAGGCTGGGATGAGCTCTGGAGAAGGTGGGTCTGCCTGGAAGAGAAACTTATTCACACCAACAGGGACTGGTCCGACTAATATCGAGTCCAATTCCTGATCGTGCTCGAGGGACCTCGAGGAACCCACATATGTTAATTTCCACTCAAGGTCCTCCTTCAGAGGTTCTAGACACTCAAATGTTATTTCAAATTCATACGAGTCCGTGAACCTCGCTGGGTTGTTGAGCACGTTTATTCCCAAAAGTGATACTATAGACATTATGAGGTGGTTGTTTGTGAATCCATAAGAACGGCTAATAGAGCTGTGGAGAGTTACCCAATGGTAAGATCTGTGCCGAATAAAAGCCTCACGCTTGGAGCTGAGGTTGAGAGGACGAAACAGGCGAGACTGAACACTACAGGTGATAGAAATTGATCACCTTGGGGGGCCGTCAGTTTCTTCATTTGCTGCCGTGGAAAATCACTTTTCGTTTCACAAGCTGTTGAGCTGAGCGAGACGCGTCGTAGGACACACCAAGTACACGTTGGTTATACACGACCATGTTAGAGCACATACTGCTCTCTCTGCTCTATGAGCGCTCTTGCCGGCTTGTTGTTGCACGATTGAGGGTCCGGCAAGGAAGTGTTGTGGAGACACCAAGCTAGGGGAAGCCAGGAATTTGTGGAGCCAGCAACCAGGACCTGAACGGCATCTACGGCATCTACAGCTGTCTCCACAATCGCCAGTGACCATGGGAATCTTAAAACCGCTGTCGAGTGAAAGTCTACGATTGATAGAGGGTGTAATACCACGGGGGATGTATGTATCACACAAGACATTATAGCAAACAACTATACAAGCACAAAATCGTTGTGTTACACATCGACCGACTACATGTCAAAAGAGGAAACACACCTTTACCCCTTGGGATGACATTACTCTTCTGAGCATGCTTCATTACCGTTGCCCTCACCAGTGTATGATATCTCCCTATCGGGTGATGCAGTCAGTGTGCGCTGCGCTCTCTCCTTCCCTCTCTGTGAGTGCAACTGCCAAGTTGCCCTTGCCGCAAGGTCGTTGGATTAAATTTAGCAGCAAGCCTAACGCTCTTGATAACGCATCGAACGTACTGCATGCTCAGAGAGGTAATCTTTCGACCTAATGCGTACTGCTACTGCAGCTCCCTGCCCCCAATTAGCACGCCAGTTCTGCGCAGCAGCATGGAGCTGGCACAGCAGTCGTCAACCTATAAAATGCAACCGGCAACGCCATATGGGGTTTCCTCTATGGTTTTTTTTTGTCCCCAGATTTCGATATTCCAGCGAAGGGATAAGAAATAGGAAAATAACATAAATAAAAAATAATTCGCATCCACCTATTTCATACTAAGCCTTCTCTCAAGAGCTGGCTGTAAGCACGCGTATGCTTCTCACCTGCATAGGAGGATGAAAATGGATATTACCCTACCCCAATTTCTTCCCAAAGCGGTTAATTGACAACATTATGCTTGGTCTCTACAGCAGAGTTAGTGCCCAGATCTCATCCTGTAGGGCCACTTCCAATGTGCTGCGTGCATGCGTGTGGAAGTTAACATATGGGTGAGGAAAGGTAGAAAATTGGCCATTCTGGCCATTCTCTTAGCCATTCTGCTCTGTGTTTTTGCAACGACTCCGTAAAGGGTGATTTATTTGTTGTTGCATGATATTGAAGAACAGGAAGATGAGGACTGTGAAGAGCTGGTAGACGATTTTATTCCCAACATCTTCGACACGTCCCCTTGAACACTCCACACTCCCTTAAATAATCGTGTCACCTGTTCTTTCACACTTCTCCAGCCCTAGTGAGCTATTTTTTTAACCACAAATCAGAACAAGAAGAATGGCAACGTATTCTTCTGTCACCACCGTTAAATCGTTGCCCGTGGAGCCACGCAAGTTGAGAGTTACTCCCTCGATTCACAAACGTCAGATGTCCACGCCGCCCGCAACTGAGCCAGCTGGCATTGCTGAACTGCTTGGCTCGGGGGTTTCTTCATGGCCATATACAGAAACTTCATTAATCCATGCCTTGGCTCTCAAATCAGAACAGGAGCGAACCAAACAAGAACAATACAAGCTGGAGTCGCTTAATAGATCTTTGGAAATCTTGAAGCATGCAGTGGAGGCTAAGGTGCCGGGCAACATGATCCCGCTCCTATTCACAGGACACACCACAGGACAGGAATACCTGAAGTATCTGAATGAGGGCCCGAGAGATACAACGAAATCAGAGCCCCAGGTACCGCTTCAGCAGGTCCCTCCATTGGAGCCAATGCAAGAAAGACCCATTGAACAGCAGCAACAGCAGCAGCAACAACAACAACAACCACAAATGAGACTCCCCCACCACAGACATAGCAGAAGTGCCACAATGACAAGTGCAGCTGATTTTTTCCAGAATATCCATGCAGGTAGTAACCCTCAACAAAGTTTCAAGTTTGGTGGCGGACCTTCAACGCCCCAACAATCCTCTACGCAGCTGCTGAGAAGTTCGCTAAGTAGGCAGCAGCAGCTCTCTCCCGCAAAGATTGGGGCAGCAGCTGTGGCTTCCTTGAGCACAGACAGAGGGAGATACCCCAGCCCAGAGCGAGCCCACGAACGGCATCTTTCACTACCACCGCAAGTGGCGATCCCTGAGCAAACCGCACTCACGTTTTCACCCACTGCAAAGAGACAGGCCCCGAAGCAACACAAGAATCCCCATTCAGAGCCACCCCCACCTCCAGAGACTATGATATCATCCCATCATCTCATACAGTTCCACCACTGGCAGCCAGAAGAGGAGATAGAGGAGTCTGGCACCAAGAGCCCGGCAAAGAGGAGACGCTCTAACAGTGATCTGGAGATCAAAGAGACAGCCGAATCACCAGCCTCAGAGAAGGCCTCGCCTGAGATTTCCAAGAGGAGAATCTTTGCGCACGCAAGATCGAGGTCAGATTTCACTCTTAACAGAACCGGGTCTGCGGATATATCATCTCCCACAGAGAAGTCCACCCCACCAACTGGAATCAACTCAGATGACAAAAGGAAAGGTCCGAAATTCCCCAATAATATCCTTAGTTCCTGATGACCTACCCTATGCCAACATGACTTAGTCCTCCTTCGCTTATGATTGTATTTTTATTTTTTATGTTATTGTTGCTTATGCATGACGGTACTATTTTACATTTATTTGAGTTTTTTTTTTCTCTCTCTCTCTGGAACACTGTATGTGATTAATTTATTACCCCCACCCGTCTTTTTCTCCAATAAATGATTATTGCTCTTGAGATCTGTACGCCTCTTGCGCCATCTCCTCCAAATCCACAAGGTTAAACACCTCCATTTCCTCACCTTCTGGATCCAAGATCTTCTCGAATGTCACATCCTGCTTTCTTAACTCAGCAGCCTCCTTCTTGATATCATGGGCAAGGCTTCGTATGATTGGTTCCTTGCAGTCATCAGACGCTACCCAAGCACAAAGATCATCGAGCCATATCAAACTGTAGACATAGTACACATCATGTACTCGAAACAGCTCTCTTACATCCAGGAGGGATTTCAACACTTGCCTCTTACCCGAACGAAGAATATAATACACATCATCCCAGCACTTTAGCACAAGAGAGTAGTTCCGATGGAGAGGGTACGAGAGGGCTCTCCTGGCTGCTGTCACCATCAGCACCTTAAGCATTCTATTTTCCGTTGCGTTATTGGACTGGATGAGCGTGTTGTCCAGGAACGCGATTTGTGGGGTCAGCTTTCCAACAGTCCAAGAGCTTTCCACATTGTGCTCACCTTCATTTTCTCTGAGATCGAAAGCATGACTAAACAGCAAAGAAAGGACACAATAGTACGCATCCCTCGGATCATCCAACAAATAGGTTTTGCGAGGCAGGCCAAGCATCTTTTCCTGTTCATCCTTGGAAAATTCTATCGGGGGCCGCTGCTCAAGTTTATCGGTCTCACCTGCTGTCTTCAGAGCATGTTGTGCCTTGCTCCACCTCATGAAGTTTCTGGTGACAGGGGATTTCCACTCCAATAGAGAGGCGATGTTCTTATCGTCATCCACTGCGGGGAAAGTCTCCATGATATAATCTGCTATGTAGTACTCTGCATCGAACTTTATGTTCTCCTTGATCAATCTCTCCATTACACGTTCATCTGGCCCTAACACATCTGGGGCAGACAGCTCGTTGATATCGTTACCGTTTGAAACAGACACATCCAGCATCTTGCTGAAACCGTTGTTAAAACCATACTTGGCTACACCGGCAGTTGCATCCAGGGTGATATTTTCAGTAGGGAACCTTTGCTCAATCTCCCAGTTGTACTTCAGAGCCTCCTCCTCGGCCTCGTTGGTGATCTCCTGTATACCGGCAGCAGGTACGTTCAACTCTTGAATGAGTGGGGTAGAGCCAGACACCGCAGTTGCTGTTGTACTCACCTCTGGATTACCTCCTTGCAAAGGTGACGTCTGCACAGCTGTTGAGCTGAGCTCCTTCATAAGTGGCTCCTCCAATGGGGGCGTCCCTGTGCCAGCCGCTGGCGTGACAGACGTCCTAGCCAGTAACTTCGCAGTGAGGTCCAGGTCTGGGAAATCCTGGCCCTTGTTCAATTTTGGAATTCTCACCTTGATACATTCCTCCTGCGACACAAACTCAGCATTCGATCTCTCATCATCCACCAATGGCCCAGGGAACCGCACTCTGAGGTAGTAGGGCGGCAGCGAGAAGATGAAGAGTTCATCATCAACAACCATCTCCACAGCTGCAGCACTGAACCGTATATTGGATATCTTGAGCTTGAGATGCACAAACTCATCATCCTGTGTAACTGTGAAAAAGGGAGTGATCATACTGAAATGCTGAGGGTAACTGCTGGGCTCAAAGTCATCCCGCTTGAAAATATATCACTTCTATATCTTGCTCTGGGGTCCTAATCTTTATATACCGTATGCAGAGATGGATGTCTGCCTGCCTGTACCAGCCGTTGTAACCTGCATATTGAAAAAAAATGTCAGAAATTTAGCAGGCGATGAGATGGGGGCTGCATTAGTAAAACAGAGAAGGCACATTTATCTTCAAGATGGAGGTATTCTGTTTTTGTTGTGACTATTCGAGGACTAGGTTTGACTTATATATATATATATCTCCTCTCAAAAGTAGTGGGATCATCTTTTCAGACAAATCTCTTGCCGTTTGAAACATCGCCAGCACATAGAGTCGAAAATGGAGGTGCAGAAAGTTGCAGTTGTGGAGGAGGCCTCCATCCGAGCCCCCACCAGACAGAGAAGACGGTTTGCAGGGAGCCGACCATCAGATTCAACAGGAAACCCGACAGAAACGGAGACAAAGGCAGCCTTGACAACCACCAGAAAGGCAAGAAGCGTAGGAAGGGTACTGCATCAGATTCCACAGGACATCCTGGAGGATAAGGAGCTGAACGCAGCCATTAAGCTTCTACCATCGAACTACAACTTTGAGATCCACAAAACGGTATGGAACATACGAAAGGCCAACGCAAAGAGGGTGGCTCTCCAGATGCCGGAAGGCTTGCTGATATACTCACTGATTGTTGCCGATATCATTGAACAGTTCTGCAACTGCGAGACCCTAGTGATGGGTGACGTGACTTATGGTGCCTGCTGTATTGATGACTACACAGCCAGGTCGTTGGATTGCGATTTCATTGTCCACTATGCACACTCCTGCCTTGTTCCCATTGACATTACCCTGATCAAAGTGTTGTACATCTTTGTGACTATTGACATTGACGAGGCACATCTTTTGGCAACCATAAGGAGAAACTTTGAGAACGGAACAAGATTATCGATGTTTGGAACGATTCAGTTCAACCCAACTATTCACAGTGCTAAGTATAAGCTCGAGCATCCCTCATCAGAAGAGGACAACATCATATATGTGATTCCGCCTCAGACTATGCCTCTTTCCAAGGGTGAGGTTCTTGGCTGTACATCTGCCAGGTTGGACAAGGAGCAAATCGACGGCATGGTTTATGTTGGAGACGGCCGCTTCCATCTTGAGAGTGCAATGATCCACAATCCTTCTATCCCAGCATACCGGTACGATCCATACTCGAAGAAGTTCACCAGGGAGAGATACGATCAGCAAGAAATGATCAACATAAGAGAGGACGCATTGGAGACAGCAAGGAGAGGACAGAAGATTGGGCTGATTCTCGGAGCTTTGGGACGTCAAGGAAGTCCACACACACTGCAGAACCTTGAAGAAAAGCTAACACTCCACGGGAAAACCGTCGTGAAGATCATATTATCGGAGATATTCCCTGCAAAGTTGGCCATGTTTGACGATATCGACGCCTTTGTGCAGGTTGCATGCCCAAGGCTGTCCATTGACTGGGGATATGCATTTTCAAAGCCCCTTCTAACACCTTACGAGGCAATGGTGATGCTGGATGAAGACAGAAAATGGAGTAAGGATTACTACCCTATGGACTACTATTCAAAGGAGGGCTACGGGCGCGGTAAATTACCCACACATAGAGATATTCTCTAATGACGTACATATATATATATATACTTCCCCATGCAAGAATTCATAAATAACGACGATCCATGTAGCATTTTAATCTTCGTTAGAAGGGGTGAGATCCACTTTCTGTCTTAAATATGCCTCCTCACATCCAAGCATCGTGGCAACATGAACATCATCCCACTTGAACTTGAAGTGCTGCTGCTGCTGCTGCTGCTGTTCATTGGCATCTGGAATGACGAGGTAGGTCTCCGCTACCAAGCCGATCTTGTAGTACATATTGACATATCTGATACAGGAGTCTGTGATGATATCATTGGCCAGAGTGGGAGACACCAACCTGGAAACCTCATTTTGCTGGAAGTCTATCAATGCCAAGGGTAACACCTCTTCGATTTGTTTGTTGATGAGCTGAAATTGCGGATAGTTGAATAGCTGGTTTTCCTTGATTGGCTCGTAGTAGGCCACGTCAAAGAGAGAGCTGTCATCTTCATCTATCTGGAAAATCATATTCATGAGGTTGTAAATGTCCATGAGGTCAGATACGTCAAGCAACAGCTTGAACTGAGTGTCCTCAAGTTTCAACTTCTGCTCCAGGATTAGCTCGTTGATATACTCGCTTTTGCGTGCCATCAGTGGGATGGGCACAATCTTTGAGGATATGAAATCCAGACAGTTTAGAGTAAAGATCATTGCGATCTTGTAATGCAGAGTGTTCTGCTTCACCTGCAGGTTGATTATTTTGACAGCCTCGTCAACAACAAGGTTCAGTATGCTTTCACTGGTATCTTTTGACAAACCCATTACTGTCTCATCACCCACACGCAGATCGCCAAATAAGGGCATCACCTCGGAGTAGTATGACACCAACCATTCTGGGAGGTTGAGCTCCTCATCCACCGCTTCTATCTCGTCGTTGGAGTCTTCAGTGGTATCCAGACCCTCCTCCGAACGGCCCTTGATTGTCTTCACTCTCATATTGAGAATGGTGAGTATCTTTTCAACAGTAAGCTCTTTCAAGCCAACCAGCGTCTCCACTATTGGAGATTCGCCATTCTTTATCGCAGATGCTTCGTTACCATTACCAAATATCTCTGATGGAGCCGAATGCAGCACCTTTTTGAACATCATCAAGTACAATTCCAGCAAATTGTATAGCGACTGCACAACCGCAATCTTACTCTCGGGGCGTATCACCTGCTCAAATCTGACCCTGAACGGTCTCGAAAGAGAGCCGATGATCTTGTTAACGGTGTAGTCCACCACCGTATCTATCTTTGCCTTTGTGAGCTGTTCTCCCTCATCCACTGGGAATGCATCTTGGCTAACCAGTTCAAAAAGACTACTCAAAAGTTCCCGCTCGTTAACTATTGCACTATGGAGGTATGCCAATAGGTCACCGAGGAACCTCTTTGAGTCATGGGCTGTCATGATCAGAGGTCTGCTAGAATCTGCTCTCGCTCCACTTCTAGGGATGGCAGTGGCACCTTGCTTCATGCGCTCATTGTAATCATTGAGTTGATAAAGGAACTCATCAACCACCAGTTTGCTTCTATGCTGCACAATATCTTCCACGATATCTGTGAAACTGCTACCTCCCTTTCTGGTAACATACGAGAGGCATCTCTTGAACATCTGCTGTTGCTCAATCTCCCATTCAAAAGAAGGGTCAGTTGCTGAGGTGAAGAAACACTTGAGCTGTCTCTTTATGAAACTCACCACTCTGCTCATTGCCAGGTCAATCAACATGCTCATTCTAGACATGATATCCATGCCGATCTTTGGGTTATCCAAACTGAGAAGAATTGAACACTTGGAATGGATGAGTTTTGCGCTGGTGAGAGCCGCAAAGAAGTCCTCGTTGATCTCCCCGTGCTCCAAGCAGTGCTCTTTGAAATGACTCAGTGTGAAATTTGCCCTGAAGCTATTGAGCAATTCCTTCTTGAGGTTCATATCATCCTTCTGCTTACCCAATTCCACCACACTAGCCTTGAGACCCTTATTTCGTTCACTTGATGCTTCGAGCTTCGCGGTGATTTGGTCGTTCACGGCATTCAGGTTATCCAGGTCATACTGGATCTCCTGTAATTTACGAACCACAGGCTGTAGGTTCCGCAGAGACTGGAAATGCTGTTTCAAGAGATCAGCCTCCACCTCTCCACGAAGCTTACGCCTAGCAAGGGAACCGGCAACGCCAGTGGCTGCCAGCAGCTTGGGGTCAGCCCCCGAGATGGAGGATGCTTCGTCAGTGGCGGTGACAGGGACATCCACAAGGCCTGAAGAGGCCATTTCATTGATCCTGCTCTGTAATATCGCCAATGCACCGGGAAGAGAAGAGTCGAAGTTTGAGGCATCCAGAACCCTGGCTAACCTATTACCCAGAACGCTCACCGTTTGGTTGGAGCCAGAGTCTCTGCGAGCTTTGCTTCCTGCTGTGGGAATGTCATCGGTAGCAACCGGCTCATATCTCGACTCTTCTTTGTCATCACTCAGGAGATCCAGCGATACCTTTGCGTATTTAACAGCCATCTTGTTCGTTCTATCCTTGCCGTCGAGATCGCCCGCGTCTTCATCATCGCTGTTTGACTTTCCTCTTTCCCCAAGCCCGGCATGTTGGAAATTCTTGAGGATGCTCAGCCCGGAAAACTTGCGGGTGATATCATCTCTGTAGTTGTTGAGTGACGAAAGGTTGATAGGAGGGGCCGGAATTGGCGGCAACGACACAATTCGCTTTGATTCGGGACCCACGTTCAACGTGCTGTTCTCCTCTGGAACAGAGTAAGTATCGAAAACGAAATCCATAGCAAGGCAATCCCAAATAAGCAACCAGAGGAAGGAAAGACAAAATAAACCAACTTTTCAAAGAAACAGAACAAAATAAAAGAAAACGACGTTGCTCTAGCAATCAGATTTCACAATCACGCTTGCCCACTTGTAGTAGGACACACACACACACACACACACGAAATGGAACTGCTTATGCAATAAACCAGCACCGTGGATGTCTGTCAAGATCCCAGTAAAAGTAGCGATGCCACTTCAAGTCCGTGTTGTTGAACGACGTTAAGACTGCACAATTCAAAGAGATGAATCATTGAAAGATTATCCCACCTCAATGGTACACCATTCCTGATCTACTTGACCGAACATCCATCTCGCGAACATTGGCAAGGAGCGCATCGCATTCACCGCATTGAGCCACCTGCATGATCAATTGAGCAGTGTTGAATGTGGAGGTAATGAAAGGAAAGTCATTGTGTAATCATTCCGTAGGGTATTGTTTTACATCTGAAAAATATGGAAGTAGTTGCTAGTGCAATAGCGGGAGAATAATGTGTAACTACAGGATGAAAACTCGTATGAATTGTAACTAAAAGCAACCGCCTTCTACAGAATAGCCCATCCCTCGTACATACATGTACATTTATATGTTTGCAAAAAAACAAACTAGCCACCCGAAATGTATAGACAAAAGAAACACCACAATGATAGCCTAGAGTGAAAAATAAATAGACAGACAGACAGAAAGATAGACAAGCAGAAGAAAGCCGAGACGAACCAAGAGGAATGCAGTTTAGACAAACCAGAGACCCTAGATGCAACAGATACTTAGTCAACCCCAGACCAAAACTTAACCCGATCACCAGAAAAATCAAAAGAAAAAACCCGTTAGAAAACAAACACACAAACACAGTAGAACCACAGCAGAACCAAAGCATGGAAACCACGTATATATATCCCTTGTACATGTATAGGAAACCGCCAATCCCCAAGAAAAAGAACTAATAGAATGCTGAAGCCAGATCAAGGCATGCGCGAGGACAGAGAACCATTCCTCATGTTAGAAGTCCACTGATATCCATCTTTCCCTTTGCAGAGCGCCCCTCTCCATTATCCTCAAATCTGCCATGGGTGATTTTCGTGTCACGACCATAGTCTGAGGCTTTATGGGGATGGCTGGATGTTTCATTTGACTGCTGAGTCATGATAGGACGGCTATTATCAAGGGTATAGTTACCAGAACTGTTGCTCACACGCATCAAGTTTGCAGCCGCCTCGAATGTCGACTTATCGTATGCAACAGATGGAGATACAAGTGGCGGGGAACTGTTTGGAAGGTCACTTGGTCGTTCAGAAGCCAGCTGCTGGCGGTGGTTATCTCTCTGTTCCTGCATGCGAGCAGCCTTCAACACAGTGATCAAACCATCGTAAGTATACTTGCCAGGGTCGGAGTTGGATTTCATCAGCTTGCGCATTATCTCCTTTTCGGAACGACCATCTTTGGAAGAAGTGCTGCCGTGCCCTCCATTCTCATCATCATCATCATCATCACTGACCACAGCATTCTCCCAACTTCCATCGTAATGCTTTCCTGATGCATCTTCAGTGTCGGAGTATCGTTTTTGTAGCGGTGAACTGGCCAAGGTGCTTGATGGAAGGGGAGAAATTGGCGATAGCAGAGATCCTGGGTCGGAATCCCGACTGGCCAGGGACGATGGTTTCACCTCTCCAGTCGTGGCCTCCATTTGCTGCAAGAACTGGGAAGCACGGAGTATCTCAGAGAAATCTTTGTTCTCATTCCGGGTGGAGGAAGGAAGCCTCGATGGCACACTCGATGGCTCGATATCAATAGTTGGCTTTCCACCATCTGCTCTACCGTCAGGGGAAGGTGTGGTCAATAAAACGCCAGAAGATGATGCTGAGGGATGAGTATGCTTATGATGCTGGCCAGGAGGGCCAAGCATATTTGAGATTGTAGGATAGCTATGTGTATACCTATGACCAGCGTTGAAATATGGGTTCTGTCTGTTGTTGTTACTGCTGCTTGTATCGTATTGATCCAAACTGCTGCTGCTATGAACAACTCGAGGCAAAGGATTTGCAGCGGGAAGCAATGCAGCGTCCTTCTTTTCAACCTTGACGTCTTCTAGCCCTACTGAAGAAAGACTTGTCATTCCAAATCCTTTGTGAAAGGTGCCTGACCCAGTGGTTGAGGCCACATTTAGAGAATTGCTTGACCTGCGCTTGCGCCTTTTCTTCCCACCTGCCATGTCGGCATCTCCGAGGCTCAATCTCAGCAGACCAAAGCCCCTCTCATTTGGTTGGAGACACTCATCAACGAACGATTCACCAAACATTGGGATCAAACAGTATCTGATGGCCCAGCAGAACCTGCTTGCGAGTTTCCGTGCAACATCAAATGGGACCCATGTACCCTGGATCTTGAGAAAACCTCCACGCACACGTCTAACCACAGTTGCGAGCTCAGGGGACGAGTCAATCAGCTTAACAATATCCGCCTTGTGGTTCCCGATTGCCTTCCAAAGCCCTGTTAGATGCACCAGCCCCGTATAATAATCCCAAATGATCCAGTTGGAGTTCAGCTGGAACTCAAAGACAGTGAGGAAACTGCGCTCATCGATACTCGTCGAGTACTTGCGCTTGGAAATTGATGACTCGTGCGGGATGATGGAGAACTGATCTTGGGGGATTTCAGCCAAACGTCTGGCCGGGATGGAATGAATGGGGTAGTTGATTTGGTTGATAGTGGATATTGAGTTCTTCTGATGCAGGAGCGAGTCTACATTTGTTCTGTTCACATTCGACTTGTGAGGGCTCCCATGCTGGGGGTGAAGCACAGCCTGAGGGACGGCGTGTTGGTACATTGGGTATTGGCCGGAGCCATCAGCTTGTACCAACAATATTATGGGAGCAGCATTCGGTGATTGGTTGGGTGGCAACTCGTACATACCGGTATCCCTGGAAGTATTTGGAGAAGTGGGTAAAAAGTGTCCCACCAAACGATCAGAGTGTGCCGAAGACGAAGACGTTGCTGAAGTGGGAGGCGCCGATAACGGGAAAGGAAGCAATTGTCCATTGACAATTCCTAGCGGGCCCGAAGCAGTAGTATTCGGACGATCATTCTGGACACCGGATGAGGTTCCCCCCATATATGAAGTGATCGGCCTCGATTGATTGAGCGAGGAGGCCTCATTCGGAGAGAGATCGTTGTAGTTCAGAGGCGGGAGCCTTGTAGTTGAAGACATGGTTCCTCCGGTAGTGGTTGCTGCTGCTGTTGCTGTTGTTGTCAGAGACTTGTTCAGGTTGGAAAGCGTGCCGCTCCTGCTATCTGAAGAGGCTGGGGTATTCTGTATATGGTGAACTGAGAGCATAGGCAGGTGGCCCGAGTTATTGTGCGAATGGGGAGAGGCAGAGGGAATGGATGTGTTTTCAGCAACGATATGGGTTTCACCAGGAGGTTTCAGCACGATGTAATTGTTGCCTCCACCCCCGAACATTGTGTGAGTGAGTCGCGGAGACTCTCCGGTGCTCAAGTAGGGGCCGCGGGCGTTATGTATACCGGTGCCGGTGGTGTAAGCCGAGATAACCGGACAAGGCCAAAGGGCTCGAAAAAATAATATAGAGGTTGCTTATCAGTTGGGCGTAGATGCGTATAAAGGGCAACAACAACTGCAGCTGGAAATTTATTGCAAATATATTATCCCCAGTGGGGTCAAGTCCCTATGCTGTGGTGTGGTTCCTCGGCTGTAATTGCGATTGATCTCAAAGACAAGCCATGGGCATACATACAGTACAAGTCAGGAGGGATTAAGAGACTCCGGCAGTACGAACGCATCATTGCGTCAGCATACTATAGGGCAACACGGCGGCATCCCTACCCACAATACACCAGTATCTTATTGGGGAAGATGGGGCTCTCAATCGCACGGAACAGAGAGCGAGATTTTGTAAAACAGGGGACCTGACTGCCCGCTCCCTGAAGAGATGGAGAAACAGACATACCTACATACATAGCTACATACATACATATGTACGTACATACGTACATACAGACGTACAGACAGACATACGCCTCCATATGTAGGCCAATGTACCTCATTGCGCCAAATTGTACCGTCTAGAGGCACCTCTGTATGTAGGTGGGGTGGCAGGAGTCGCAGCAAGGTTTATATGGCTTGCTGTGTAGCCACACGGAGAAATAGAAAAGTAAAGTGCACGCATATCTCCTCGTCCCGGACGCCATGCACGCATGCAAATTGCTGCGAGGTCTCAACGTCTGTGGAAAATGACAAGAGGCAATGGCGTGGGGGGACTCGAAGGAAACAGGGTTGCGTGGTATATGCGGTCCAGGTGAGCCAAGCCAAGCCAGAGGGAGAGGGTCAAACAGAAGCCACGCTTGAATGCGAGGGGCCGGATATGCGGGCGTTTAATCATACATACCGTTGGGATGAGCCAGAGTGGTATAGGGGAATTTGGATTTTACGAACAGAAGCGCACGCAGGAAGAGTTTACAAAGGATAAGGGGAGGTTCCAACTAAGGTTCTTCGGGAAGGCGTTGGAGATGAAACAGGGCGCTAGCACCACCCTCGCAGGAGTACCACGCAACGGGCGATGCATAACGGGCGGGCGACTATTCACTTGCGAGCACCGAGGACCGAAATCATTACTGGAAGCGGGAGTTCCGGAAACGATACTAAACCGCCCATCCTTTTCTTCGCCATTTTTTTAGAACGTGGGATTGCCCAGTTGATGCAGATCAGGGAAGGCCAAAGCATATGGAACCATCCCTATTCCGCCAATCAGACAGCCTATGCTGCCTCGGAACGATAAATCACCGGCGGGCGCACGTATGCTGTAGAGCCCTTGAGAAATCAATTATGCATGACACCAATAATTGCTTCTCCGAAGAGGGGAGACAGTAATCCACAATCGATGGCTTGCGTGGAGCTAATACAGATTGGTCTGGCCTACTTTACGTTCCTGGCAGAAGTAGCCCATGGTGACTCTGTATCGGTGCCGAAAGCGATTCTCGCCAGAGGAAGTGTTAGCCGTGACTGCTGCTGCTGCTTGCTTGCTTTGAAGATATCCCGCAAGGAATGTGTGTGTGCGATGCTGCTGTCAGATTGCGTGGCCGCTGCGTTCCTGTGGTGCGTGCCCGCCTGCTCTGCCTGCTCTGCTCTCTGTTAGGCTACCACCGCATACACTGGCAGTGTTTTGTCGAGACGGCGTGCAGATCAAGGGTGAGCTTTGCAGATAAGATAAGGGGGGGGGGGTGCATACTTCCGCAATGCACGCCTTTTCTTCGGATAGGGCAGCAGCTGTGGCCTTGGCTGCGGCCTTGGCTGCTGCTGCTACTGCTATTATCGCCTGCTGCCTCCCATACAGCGTGTGATCGAAAATCCACTATAATGGACAACAATAGATGTTCATGCTAAATCCTACACAAACTTCACACCAAGCAATTCTGATCAAAAGTTCCATGCAAAATCCGAGGTTATGAGGTAACTCCGATGAAAGCAATTCCAGTACAGATTACGAAATTACTCCGGCAGTAAATGGTCACAAACACTTGTGGTACTTATGATGTCTATCCGCACCTGGTATGCTTGCTCTCTTTGGGGGGAGGAACAGCTGCCTCCATTTCCCCGCACGATGAACTGAATGAAGGTAAATGTCGATAGTGCTAACAGCGCCTGATAAGCAGTCCGCTAAAGAGAGATAGAAAACTTCCGTAGAGAGACTTTTTGTTTATCATAAAAAGCAACTGCACTACCCAAATAGACAGTGCGTAGGTGCGGTCTAGGACTCCGATCACCACCACAACCACCCCTCATGCCCCAATCTAAAGGCTTAGGCCAAAGAGAAACAGGCTTAAACTGCTGAGAGCGGTTATCGTTCAAAAAGCAAAAAAATTAATTGTAGACTGGGCTAACGAGCCCCGTTGTTCTGATCCATGAAAACCGCACGACCTTACGGCCCCATGGCCCAGGCCTGGGCCAAGATTCTACCACAGTTAATATGTACATACCCCAAACAGAGCAGTCTGCCGGCCACGTGCATCGAAGGCCAAATGATCTAATTTCACCACTTTTCTCCTCCATAGTCTATCTAAGGAATAAACGACGAACGTTATCCAAAACGCATAATACCTACAGGTGTATGGTATCACGTGAACACAAGATAGGGCTACATATAGTAAATATACCCAGCAGTATCATCATCTTTCAAATTACGGCGCTTTTCACCACCGGAAATTGCACAGCTGTTGTTTAGCGTAGGCATGTCAAAATCCGTATGCATATGATGCATAAGGGCGAAATGTCTCTACAACGTGAATGTCCATGCTCAGCAAAAAGGGTCTCAGTAACCTCGTAGACATCGGCACCCCTGAGAGATCAGAACCATTACAACACAAATATAACCAAGTTACTCTACAGATCAGAACATCTAGGTAAATGCCCTTCAGGAAACTGTTCCTTTACTGCTGCTACGAAGAGAGTCGTGTCTCCGACAGAAGTGGCAGGCATTGCTCGCGTCAGTAGCAGCACGCAAGAGCCAGCCGCAGCCGCAGCCGCAGCAAGGGCAGCAGTAGCAGCAGCAATGGCAGTACAGTCTATAGATAAGCCCCTCCACGCCTCCGAGCAGTTATTGGGACAGCTGCACCTGTTTGTGATGGCGTCAGCTCACTGCCGGTGAATATAAGAGAGCTACAAGGACACAAACATACGAAGGGTGGCACTTTGTTGAGATATTGTATTGTTGAGCAAGATAGCGTATACATATGTACATACATAGGGAGACAGCTTTTTTGCTTGACTAACAAATGGTGCCGGGAGTTTCGTACGCACACATTTCCTTTCTCACTTTCCAGGCAGTTGTAGAGGTGATAATAATATGTCTGGCAGGGTTCTGGGCTGCTAGGTCAGGGCTCCTTGATGGGGCTGCGATGAAGAACATCTCAAGGTTGAACGTGGATCTCTTTACGCCGTGCCTTATCTTTTCAAAACTGGCGTCTTCATTGTCACTGAGCAAACTGCTGGAAGTGATTATCATACCAGTGTTCTATGCCATCACAACACTCATTTCATACATATCCGCGGTGGTTGTTTCCAAGTTTTTGAAGCTCGAGGAGGTAGAGGGGAACTTTGTGACGGCGATGGCCGTCTTTGGAAACTCTAACTCGCTGCCGGTTTCATTGACTCTCTCATTATCATACACCCTACCGGGCCTGTCGTGGTCTGATATTCCCGACGACACACCTGACAAAATTGCCTCCAGAGGTATCTTGTATTTATTGATTTTCCAGCAGTTGGGGCAAATGCTGAGGTGGTCTTGGGGTTACAACACGTTGCTGAAGAAAAGGGAGCCGGAACAGATAGAGGGTACCAACGCCGCCCGTGATGAGGAGCAGGAAGTTGAAGTGTCAGGTCTGGTGGATGAGACTTCTCCACTTGTATTCACCGAATCTGGTCACGCATCAAGCTCCGCAGCAATGACATCGGAACACAACTCCTCCGATGAGTTCAGTGTTAGATGGTCGGAGGGCTCGTCCGTGTCTTCGGAAGGGTCATCAGACAAGAAACATCAGGTTGCAGTCCACACCACACAGGAAGCAGCACCCACAGGGGTCACTTGGGGACAGCTTTCAATGCACGAGAAGCTCAGGAGTGTTGCCGCATTTGCCACTAAGAAATTTACCAGCTGGATGAACCCACCTCTGTATGCCATTCTGCTATCCATCATTGTTGCTTCAATTCCTTCTGTAAGGTCGGCATTCTTCGAGAACAATGGGTTTGTAGAGAACACAGCAGCATTATCGATCAAACAGCTGGGCTCAGTTTCGATTCCACTCATTCTGGTTGTGTTGGGTGCTAATCTGGCGCCATCCTCAGAGGTTGCGCCTGCCAGTAAACACTACGGCCGGATGGTTTTCGGTTCCCTGGTGTCGAGAATGGTCATTCCTTCGGTAATATTGCTGCCGCTGATTGCACTCTCAACCAAATACCTTGGGCTGTCAATCCTTGACGACCCAATCTTTTTGATCGTTGCATTCATCCTGACGGCGGCTCCTCCAGCTATCCAGCTATCGCAGATCTGCCAGCTCAACGAGCTCTATGAGAAGGAGATGGCAGGTGTCCTCTTCTGGGGATACGTGGTTCTCACTCTCCCCTCTACTATTTTCATAGTTGTAGCCAGTCTTGAAAGTCTAGACTGGGCCACTTCGTAGTTGCACAACACATCCACTCCATATTTATTCATCTGCACACACCCCATCGTGTGTCTCTTCCTCTTTCTTTAACTCGTTCAGCACACCTGCTCTTATGCAGGTGTTCAGCAAGACCGGGCGATGGTCATATTTAGGTATATATATATAGGTATAAGATAATACACAACAACGTTCATGACACCTGAACAATTTATAACTAGTTACGTTTGCATATTTTCTCTGGAGCATACCTTCTCAATAATGGATAACATATCCCCTCAATAGCATAATTTGTACCCTCTCCATAGTTAAGCCATACCTCATATAAGCCCCCTTATATAAGCCAAACACCACACCACATAGATACACCACACAGATAGCAGCAGCTCTCCCCACAGCCCCCACTGCCGCATACTACTCGCCCCCCCTCAAAAGCCTGCAGATATGTAGTGCTCTTCGGCCTCTCTACAGCCGCCGCTCACCGTGCGCTCATCGGTAAGCAGGCGTAAGGCACTAGCGAGAGGCAGGCTAGCCTGGGTGAGATTATCTCAAGCTGGTTGTGGGAGGAGCTCACAATACTTGCTGCAGACAACTTGTGTGGGATGGTTTGGGGAACGAGCAAGATCTCTGAAGGTACGAACAGATAAGTGAGCAGGTTTAATTGACAACCAAGGTGAATTTCATACGCGAGTGTTAGTCCAAGGCCACATCATATTTTTGTAGCTGCATTTCCTAATTGCTATCTGTGAGGAGTCAGATAACCAAATTAGGAAGCCCATAGAAGCCATATAAGCCATAGAAGCCATAGCAGCCATAGGAGCAATACGATTCATAGGTTCACGCAATAGTTTGAGCCACATTGACCACTCTCACTCTAGCTCCAAGCACTGTTTTTCATCAAATCGAGGCTTGCCAGGGGGCACATCAATCCATCCATCACACCCAACTACATACTGAAGAATGTCGAGAGCACGCAAGATCGCAGTGGTGGGCTCCAGGGCCGTTGGTAAGTCGTCCATGACCGTACAATATGTCGAGGAACACTTTGTCGAAAGTTACTACCCAACTATCGAGAATCAGTTCAGCAAGACCATCAAGCTACGTGGCCACGAGTACGCGGTTGAGATCTTGGATACTGCAGGGCAGGATGAGTTCTCTATAATGAGCCAAAAGCACCTCATTGGAATACACGGTTTCATCCTCGTATACTCCATCGTGTCCAAGCCCAGCTTTGAAATGCTTAGAGTGATCCGTGATAAGATTTTGGATAGCACCGGCTCTGAGAGCGTCCCGGTGGTGATCGTGGGAAACAAGAGCGACCTCCAGATACAGAGACAGGTGACGGTAGAGGATGCCAAGAAGCTGGCCCAAGAGTTTGGCGGATGTCCATATGTGGAATGTTCTGCAAGGCAGAACGAGAATGTTTCCAAGGCATTCGAACTCCTGATACAGGAGATCGAGAAAGTGCAGAATCCAACAGGAGCCGAGGGTGGAGATGATAAATGTGTCGTGATGTGATTTTATGGGATTCCCAAGGCGCCTTTGCTTCTCTTTTGGTTTATTTATTTGCATGAAATCATCATTGCTTTTGTATAGATATGCTCTACAATGAATGAACAACTACGCAGAAAACACAAACATAATATAAAAACTCAATTGATAAACAACTGTCAAACGATGAACTTGAGGGCAGTGTTGATCGGATGCGAAGCACTCAACTGTGGCTTCTGGGAATACTTACCCTTCAACACAGATCTCATGTTTTGTAGTAGTGATAGGTACGATTGTTGAGGATTGGCCCCTAAAACTGTCGCAAACGCATAGCTCATTGCTCCCGTGGCTACTCCTCCTTCGTTTGCATCTGCACTGGTCTGATCATCCTTGCATCCAGAAATCATGATGACATCTGCAGGGGAGGTCTTTGTCTGTTTGGTCTTTTGTATCGCCGACTCACTTGGGCCACCTCCTGCTACCATCTCCAACAGCGCTCCAGCCTTTGTCACAACACCACCTATATCTCCTTGGATGTATGAGGTAACCGCACATAATAGACCTTCTCCAGCCTCCTTAATGAGGTTAGGCTCTTTAACCGTTCCATCCGTTGCGTAGCAGTAAGGCAAATCCAAAGCACTTCCTGAGTGACACGAGTCAAACAGAGCTGTGAGGCGAACGCCAGGCGGCAATGACCTCACCATGATATCGTGCATCTCGTCGTCCACTATTGAGCCTGCAGTCTCAAAATCCAATGGATATATGACCTCATCGTATCCATCATATTCATCGCCATCTAAATCCCTCGTCTGACCGCCATGCCCGGAATAATGGAAGAATAGAGAATCATTTGGTCTTGCGTCCTTGACCAACCACCTCATAGCGTCGATCATATTGTGCCTCAGAGGAATAGAACGTGGATTGGTATCCTTATCTGTGAGCAGCACGATATTGTCAGGAGTAAAGCCATGATTCCGTATCAGGAAGTTGTACATGTTTGTAACATCATTGATACAGCCTCTCAACTGATTCTTGGTCCCAATGTAGTTGATTCCAACTAGGAGTGCTTTCTTCTTCCCAGTACAATTGGAATACTGGTATGAGTAGCCTTGCACACCAAAGCTCTGTGGGGCAGAGCTTGGAGCTTGCAAATTGTGACCTGGTGAGTTGATTGCAACCCCTTGACCAACTTGGTTTTGGTGATACACCGACTGGGAGTTGACTTGCTGCTGAACATGCTGCTGGCTCCAGTCAGGAGGTGGGCCCATTGGTGGTCTGGAATAGTTTTGATTCCCAGAATTATAACCCTGGCCGCCACCTTGACTGTATCCAGATGGTGGTGGGTATCCACTTGGGTTTCCACCGTATGGTTGGTTCCCATACGAATGAGGGTTTGCGCCGGGAAAGCCTTGATACGACATATTCCATATTTTTCCCTCGCAATACACAGAAGACTCACTACCACAGAAGATTGGAAATCGACTTGGAAACAAGGCAAAGTGACTACGTACACAAAAAAGAGGGATATCAACTAGCTACAACATTCGGGAATGATAAGTATCGAGTCAATCAGCCCCGCAATGGTGTGTCGCCTGCCCGTTGCACCCTTCCTGCAGGTGGACCTTTTGTAGCGGCCGAAACATGCAGGGACACATGAGGTGGTGCATACGACAGTGGCTGATCAGACGGGGGACCTTCGAAAGGAACACAACATGAGGTTTTCTATGGACTCACCAATACAAAACATGAATACAACAAAAAATCAAGCAATCACTCTTGGAAGGAGCAGATATTTTGGTTTCTCGATCTTTCAGTTTTATTTATAATACTAACCTCGGTGTCTAATAACCCGATCCCACTGACTCCCTGCAGAGCTCATTCTCTAGCAGACTGTCCCAAACACGACTCGGACCACAGCTAAATTGAAGCACAGTATACGCTGCTGCAGTGGGGAAAGCCTTACATTTTGTTGGATCAATAAGAGAAGGCCGCAGTTGCGGAGAATGTATCCAAAAGAGTTGTTACAATTTTTGTTTGGTTAATTTTTCTGTTATCCTCGCCAATGCCTGATCTTTTCAGGAGGGCATCCAAGCATTCGGGGCCCATCACCGATGAGAGGGGAGTACCTTATGACTATATAGTGGTTATCGATTCAGGCTCTAAAGGCTCTAGAGCATACATCTACAACTACCTGAATGCGGAGTATCTATCCAAGCATGGGTTGGAAAGTGATTTGGGTGCCAGTTCTCTTCGCTTAGTGAAGCGAATCGCAGGTGACCCTAAGCATAAAGGCAAAGACCACCACGAAGGTGACGATGACGATGACGATGAAGATGATGATGATGACGATGACGATGATGATGACATACAGGGTGATCTCCAACGCCCCAAAGATCATCCATCCACGGTTCCAGAGAAGTCACAGCATGCCGCAGCCTCCAATCCTGCTGGTGTTGAAGGTGGCTCATCGTCGGCTGCAACTTCTGCTGCCCCGCACTCCGGTGAAGAACTAGCAGATGATATTGTGCATATCCCCAGACTGCTCACACAGAAGAAGTGGAGCAAAAAGATAAGACCAGGAATATCATCTTTTGCAGAATCGCCAAAGAAAGTGGGAGCACAACATGTTAAAAAGCTACTCAAAGCCGTCGAGAAGATAGTGCCAGAGAGCCAGCACTATAGGACGCCTATATTCCTTCATGCCACAGCAGGAATGAGACTGTTGAAGCCGAAGGAACAGGAAGATATCCTAAAAGAAACTTGTAAATATGTTCAAAACAAAAGCAGCTTTTTCCTCCCTGACTGCGACACGCATATTAACATCATCGACGGGGACGTCGAGGGACTATATGGTTGGATTGCGATCAACTTCTTCATGGGGGCATTTGATTCGCCCAAGGACTCGTTACTGCCGACGTATGGACTCTTAGACATGGGCGGAGCCTCTACACAGATAGCGTTCCAGCCTAGTCAGAAGGAGGAAGATGAGCATGCTGGCTCAGTATTCAAACTCCAGTTAGCGGGACTCGAGAGCACACAGTTAAAGGACTACAGCGTTTTCAGTGCTTCGTTTCTTGGATATGGCATGTCCAGAGCTCATGACGCTTATATGGACTATCTCAAGACAAGCACAATTGATACAAGCGGCAACCATGATGAACATGCCGTCTATGATCCATGCCTTCCATCAGGTTTTACCAGTAAAGATATGGGCATGATAGGCACAGGTAACTTCACTCAGTGCTTGAGTTCCCTGACTCCTTTGCTCTCAAGTTCCGAACCATCTGTGGAAACGCCTTGTTCGGACAGCGAGATCAGTTCATGCCTATTGACTGATTCCATGCCTTCTTTTGATTTCAATGTCGATCACTTCTTTGGCGTTTCTGGCTATTGGGATGCCATTTCATACATGCTCGATGTGGACACAAAGACCTACGGGAAAGCTTACTCGTATAATTCGTTGAGTATTGAGACACAAAAGATTTGTGAAATGAATTGGAAACAGCTTGATTCCCTCAATGATAAGGACGGGGAACACGATCCGTCAAATTCTTTCTATGCATTAAGCGACGACGAGCTAAGCCAGTTATGCTTCAAGTCCTCATGGGTGCTTAATGTGCTGCATAAGGGTCTTGGATTTCCAAAGATAGAGGCCGAAGATGCAGCCGATTTGGAGAAAGGATTGAACTCACTTCAGATATCGGACACGATCAAGGGATCAGAGTTTTCCTGGACCATTGGGAGAGCTGTACTATATGCATCGGCTGAAGCCCTGGAAGCGCATGTAGATAAGAACAGAAGAACCAGAGATGAATCGGATGGTCAGGTTGGCTACTTCCACGCCTCGTCACCTGGACTTTTCGTTGGTGGTGCCGAGGCACCAGGAGTTGCCAGGAGACCGAGGTTTGTGTTTCCTAACGGAGAAACTACCAAGAGTATGGATGTTTCTGCCAATGATGATGATAGTAGTGGTTGGGGATCAATTCACCACCACAGGGCATATGGATTTTTGGTTTTTCTAGGGCTGGCACTGATCATCACACACTTGCTCTTGGGCAGGACTAAACGGGCGAGTATGTTCAGTCACCTCCGCAGGGTTTTTGAGGGTGGTAGAGATTCCACAGGAAATCCTGGTGGAGGTTTATTCCAATCAAGGTATAAACCTCTTAGGAGCCTTGAATTACCAAGAGATGAAGAAACAGGGGACTCAGTATTCGAACTAGAAGACATCGATGCAGACGATGAGGAAACGCAATCTGCAACAGCAGAGCCAGTTGGCGCAAATACTTCACCAGCTTCTGTATGAACTGTATACGATATATATACCCATAGATTTATGCATGAGAATGAGATTAAACCAATCTAATATGTAATCCTTTTTGAAACCACCCCTACCTCGCAGGAGTCACTTGCCAACTTCGCAGATCTTCTCTAATATCCTTCTCTCTCAGTGGGCCTGCTCGCCTGCCGTATCTTCTTCTATGCCTTTCATGATAGTCTGAAGATGAGTCACTATAACTTTCGTCTTCATGTTCTTCCTCACTGTTGTAATCCTGCCACCTCTTTTTTGGACGAAACTGTCTTGTCGTTGAGCTGAAGAGATCGATATAGGGGATTCCTTCATCGTTTTTTTTCCATCCAGTACCGCCATTCTCGAAGATATCCTCGACGCATTCTGCAGGCGTGAACTCCTCGTAAGGTGCAGTATCTGTGGAGTGCCACGAAAACCTCAGCGTCCTGTTGATTAATGAATTAAGGGCTGGATCGGAAGCAAGCGACTCAAAACGGTTAAAGAAAATGGGCTGTGTCGTTGAAGAGTCCTCATGGCGATGACCAGGATCACCAGAAGACGTCGGCCGAGATGTTACCGGCTGACTCCTATTTGAGGATGAACTTCCCCCATGCGAGGACTGGTTTGTGGGGACTCTTGAGAGTCTTCCCTTCACGGAGGGAGCTGGCGAGTGGCCACCTCTTCGATATCTATCTCCTGTCTCGACCAGCTCTTCTCTAGTGCTCTCATGGCTAGTACGCTGTGAGGAGCTGCTCTTATGGCTGTCCCGCTCATCCGTTAGGGAATCTGCGTCCAAGACATTTTTGAGTCCTCTGAAGATGTGGGATGTTCTCATTTCGGGAACTTTGAATGAGGGCTGCACAGTGGAGGAACCCGGGACAGACGTTCCCACGGAATCGTCATCGATATGTTTCACAAAAACGGAGATTTTACATATGGAGTTCACTTTGGAATCCTGTAGCAGATGCCTATTGGTGACGACTTTACTCTCATTAACATAGGAGGTGAGGTTGATCTCTATGACCCCGAGCTTGAGCCTCGACGAGCCTGTTGCATCTTCGATCGCATCTTTTGTGGATGAGGGCTCCGACTGCAAGTAGATGGAAAGAGTCAACCATTTGTCACTGAGGTAGCCTGTTTTCACATCTTCGTAAAGCTTGAGAGGTAGAGCGTTGATCTCGTAGTTCCAGACGCATCTATGGTGCTCTACCTGTGCCTTTGCCGTGGAATCCTGGAACTTGACGTGCGAAGAGATGCCTCCATGTGATCTCGAGTTTGTTATACGCAGTTTGGCATAACACGATCCCGATAACTGAGGAATGTTAGTGAGCTCATGTATGTTGAGGAAAAGCTGGAACTTGTGCTTCTTGGTAGAAGACTTGAACATGTTGGAGGTGACAGTCAATGGTTACTGCTAAGCAGCTGTACTCCAATGCAAGTAGCAATTATCCTAACAGCAAAAAGGTTTAACTAAAGGAACGTATTTGCATGAAATAGATATTTGGAGAAAAGATACAACACTCTAATCAACACCATCAAAGCAAACGATGAGCAAACTAATGCAACATCTGCCTACTGTCTCACAGCACACTTTGGTTGCTACAGAAGCCCCATCGTATCTCTCCTGCCTATCTCTCCTGCCTATCGCTCCTACCTATCGCTCCTGCACAAATATTATGCCGAAGCTCCCATACGTACCGGCGAAAGTGTGCACTATCCGGGGAGCACGACCTCTGCAGAGATGGAGCAAGCGAACGCCTGAGCAGCAGGTGCCTGACCATGGGGGTGCAGATGGCTGGTTTGTAGTCACTATGGTCATCTGAGATGACTATGTGGGACAAATGCATGGAGGGGGAGGCTGGACCAAGAGGAGTAGCGGGATCAGGGGGAAGGTGTGATCTACCCCAGATTATTGATTGAAAAAGATTGCGTGAATAGATGAATACAGAGCAGCACTACGTCCAGTCGGTTTAGTGCGATAGGATTGAAATATTCAAAATTAAGAGCTAGAAATATTGTGTTTATAACCGTTTCAAAATTCATTAATTAAGACCTGTGAACAATATATACCAAACAAAACGATAAAATGCAATGCCTTTTTTGTTTTTACAATGCCCTAGAAAGCACCATCACTCCCAGTTGTCTATAAAATTCTGTTTTGGGAGATGATGATCCAATCATCTAGAGACACATTATCATTAGTGGGGGTTGTTTACCAACATTCGTAACCACCGTCAACAACGAGGTTGTGACCGGTAGTGTAGGATGCAGCAGTGCTAGAGAGCAAGTAGAGGACGGATCCAACAAACTCCTTTGGCTCAGCCAATCTCTTCATTGGTACCTTGGACTCCCAAGCATCTCTCATAGCAGAAGAACCGTTGATGACGTTCTTGGTGAGTGGGGTGAGAATGTAGCCTGGGGAGAGGGTGTTGACTCTGATGTTGTACTTGGCCCACTCACAAGCAAGGGTTCTGGCCATGTGGATGACACCAGCCTTGGACATGTTGTACGCAACCTGTGGCTGTGGGTCGTTCACAATGGTACCCGACATGGAACCAACCAAAACAATGGAACCAGAGCTCTGACCAGCCTTGATGAGAGGTCTGGCAAAGGACTGGCAAACGTAGAGAGCACCCAAGAGGTTCACCTGGATGAGTCTCTCGGCGTTCTTGGCAGGGTACTCCTCAGCTGGGAAGTTCTCGCAGTAACCGGCGGTGTGCACCAAGTGCTCAGCGAGCTTACCGTGAGCCTCGGCGACTGAAGCAAACACCTCCTCAACAGAAGCAGCGCTGGAAACATCACAAACCCAAGCGGAAACCTTTGGAAGCTCGGTGACACCGTTTGGCTTGTTCAGGATGTTCTCCTCACCCCACTTAACCAAAACGGCAGCAGCCTCCTTGGTTCTCTCGAGGTTCATGTCGAGAAGAGCAATCTCAGATCCCTGGGAGTAAAGACCCTTGGAGATGACCGAGGCCAAACCACCGGAACCTCCAGTGACGATAGTAAGCTTTCCATCAAGCCTGAAGGATGGAACAACGTTAGCGTAGTCAGCCATTATGTATATGAATATGTGGATATGTGATAATCAAAAGTGATTATACAAGCGGATAATGTGTGATAAATTATGAATGTTAAACTGATGGAACGAAAGGGAAAAGAACAAGATAGTGGGAGGTATGGGGAAGGTTTTATACCTCATCCCGCCAAGTGAGTTTGTTGTGCTCTGCCTCCATGCACTGCAAACTGAAGGAAAAATAAAGATGCAAGAAAAAGAAAAGCACCATGCATATGCATGTACCGCGTGCGGCACGGGAGATGGCAGTCTCGTTACTTTTAACGTTCGCGGTTCATTCTCGACAAGCCCAGAGAGAGCTCCAGTTTCAGGACTGACTGTCGATGAGAAAAGTTTTCTAAAGTCAGAGTTTACCAACTATGACACTACAATTGATGAGTCTTTCAGAGAACTTGCCGTCACTTTTTTTTTGCTTGTCTGTACTCACTTTTTCTTGCCTTACGGACGAGCGAACCGTTAAAATTCCGCTCCGAAGATGGATTTCCAGGTCACACCAGCGTAGCGGGCTGCGCGCAGCTGACATATCCGTTTAGCGTGCTTTTTGTCACACTCTCGATCGCCCGTAAGCGTCAATGTGCGTTGGGTTTCTGCATGGGGTAAGGGCACGGGCATGGACACCGGAGAATTCTGGCATGAATGTGCGTAATAGAGTTGTGGGGTCGACAACATGAGTGCCAGATTATTAAATAAAGTTGTGTGAATAGGCATTTGTCACGAGTGAAAAGATGGAGTGAATTATAGCAAAGGAGATAATGTCGATACCCAATGTATTGACCCGAAGTCATTATGATCGTTATTCGATTCTGCCCTTGAATATCCCACTGGCCGGTCTAGATGAGGCCACCTACTCGTTTGAAAATGCCTCACAACGTGTACGTTGAAACACCCAACTCTACCCGTGTTAGTGCTGGACCCCTACCTATAGAGACATCCACTGTGAAAATAGTGTGGAAGCTGAGCTCCGCTCTGCAAACCAGCGGGCGGAACCCCGTCATGCCAGCCTGTGAACACTCATTCTCTCCGTCTGATATTGGTTGGAGCACACTCTTTCAGAAGACATAGGGAGCAGCGCATGCCCTCTAGCAAAAGGAAAGAACAGCAAGGGGAGGTCAGGCTCATCGCCGTAAAGATGCCTGGAATCTTGGTGGCAGTGAATGCTGAGGGCATGGCAGTTTGCCTAAAATTAGAAAGCGAAGGAGTTCCGAAGCCTCCCACAGCTGTTCGGAGCTCAACCCCAAGACGTTAAGCTCCGTTATCAATACCTACATAAGGTTTCTGAATATGCTGTCTGGATGAGACCACAACGGCGGAGGGACAGCATGATACCTAGACCACCCCTCGCTTATTGTGCTTATCAGCATTTTTTTGTATATTGGAGTTCCATGGTGAACCGTCTTTTCAGATATCCTGTGCATGTACTCCGCGATCTGCCCAGTTCCCCAGTTTATGGAGTCCGTGGAGCAATAGAGAGCCGCACATTTAACATATCTGAGAGACATTTTCCTCTATTATGGTGGCATAGAATTTACGCATTTGACTCGGAATGTCGACGCTGCGCACAACGGTTGAGGTGTCTTGCTGTCTCCACTAGTTTCTCTTTTCTCTTACTTTCATTTTCTGTGCTGCACGTTCTTCTGCTTCATATGCACATGGAAAGAATTCTTGAGTGAAGTGACTGCAGTAACGAAGATGTCTAGATGCTGTAAAGGCGATATCAAGAACCAGGTTGGAAACCATGTGAAGGAAATGGCAAAAAAGGGTTAATTCTCGTATTCTTTAAATATCTCACACCACACGGGATGGTGCATAATGTATAAAGATGGCCCGGCAGGTCTTAATAAGCAGTCTTGTATGGATACCTTCTCCGGGTACAAGAAACGACGGCACGGTACATCTTTCTGCCGGGAAGAAGCTGTTCAAGTTTTCTTGACTGCTAACTTTAGCGGACACACTCGAGCGGACACACTCCAGCGAACCCAAACTCCCGATATGATATCCACCCCCAAGATGCCCATTCCCTTCAGAGGGCAGAGCTTCAGAAGCATCGGTTGTGTGGAAACCAAGAACCCCGGGACACTGTGTCTTTCGGCTACGTGTGTGTTTAGTGCACACACCGTAAGCTATGTGAGATAAGTAACACACTCAGCGCCGGGGATGGATGAGGAGTATTTCTATAACACATGGCAACCCCACCAAAAAGAAAGGAGGAGGGGAAAGAGGGGGATGTGGGGTGTGGAGAGGGCAACGAGGGGTGAGGAGAGACGTCTGTCCCATTTAGAAGAAGAATCAAGGGGCATTTCGCTAGAAGAGAGAGAGAGAGAGAGAGAGCACCTATTGAATGGCCATGATATGAGAAAGCTCCACACGATATTCCTTTTTGAAATTAATGACCCAGAGTGAATGACTGGAAGCTTTCCTCGATCAACAGCCACCCGATCACATCGATCGAAGAGTCATTAGAAAAAATCTTCTCTGAAGAATCTTGTCTGAAAAGTTTCTACTAGTAGCTAATATCTATGTGTGTATCCGTCAACCGTTTACCGTTTGTTCTGTTGATGCTCATTGGTGGAGGAGCACGGCCGCGGGAAGAAATTATTCGGCCCGGCCTACTGCCATGGAATGGTCCCAGATTTTGAACGATCACCACTCTCGCACCTGCAAGAGGCATGACAGGGGGCTTCGCTCGTGCCGAAAATGTCGAGCACGCCCAAAACCATATAGATTGAAAGGCTGGCTCACGCTCTGCAAGGAGCGTTACATCAGCAGCGATGACACATACGGCGAAGGGGATGCCCAGAGAGGCAACGGAGGCAAGAATGGCAGAGAGCAGCAGAAAACCCCCCAAAAAAATCTTGCGACCCCCACATTTTCTGTGGCCCGAGGTTTCGAGCGAAGGTGGGGAGCGCTCCGCCTATTGAGGAACGACAGCCTATTAGTATGTAAGGGTCACTTCCACTTGGAGGTGGGTGGGTGAGGTCTCCCTTCTCCCCAGACATAATGGGGGGTAGACAAGTAAGGCGTAAATAAAAACACAATCAACTCATCAATTGCCAAAAAAAAGATAGCAATCACATAAAAACACACTAATCATGTCATAACGTATGTGCCTGTTATCAGCAGGAGAATTTTTCACTCGGCAGTCACGAGCTGCCAAACTTTGTTTCTGCCTCACTGCTCTATTCATCGTAGATAACAAAAAAAAACACACAGGGCCATCATGTGCAAGAGATAGTTGGGTGACCTCTTGCTTGCTCATCCACGCCTTCTAAGCTGCAGCTAGCGAAACTCCGGCACCGCTCCCCGTGAAAAGTGCAGCAAAGACCGCCTATTTGTTATTTGTATGCGGGCTGCAACTGCACTCCGGGTATCCTGTACATCTGTCCCACCCAGTGAGAGGTTGCAGCGGCAGCATTACTCACTCGTCCTGGGACGGTGTGTAGTGGGTTGGTTGAACACCACTACGCCGGGTTGCTGATGGGGTAGACTTGCATTGGAGGTGAAAACGTTTATATAATTGAGTTGTGCCCGTCTTGTTGACATATCCAACCGACTGTTCAATTCTCCTCCCCATCTTCCCACCCAGACGTAATTGAATAACTAGGAGCGATGGCTGAGGCAGTAGAAGACTACAGTTCTCTCCATGCGCTGCGCAGGAACTCCACGATTCTTGGTTCTGTGAACAAGATTCTCGTTGCCAACAGAGGAGAGATCCCCATCAGAATTTTCAGATCTGCCCATGAGCTTTCCATGCAAACGGTCGCTGTCTACTCCCATGAGGATAGGCTTTCAATGCACAGGCTAAAGGCCGATGAGGCGTATGTCATTGGTAAGAGGGGCCAGTTCTCCCCTGTCCAGGCATACCTCCAGATTGACGAGATCATCAAGATTGCGCTTGAGCATGGCGTCAACATGATCCACCCCGGTTATGGTTTCCTCTCTGAAAACTCCGAGTTTGCCAGAAAGGTGGAGGACAATGGCCTCATCTGGATCGGCCCACCCCACACCGTTATCGATGCCGTTGGTGACAAGGTGTCTGCCAGAACCCTTGCTCTCGAGAACAACGTGCCTGTGGTTCCAGGTACCCCCGGTCCAATTGAGACTGTTGAGGAGGCCTTGGCCTTTGTCGAGGAGTATGGTTTCCCAGTCATTATCAAGGCCGCGTTTGGTGGAGGTGGTAGAGGTATGAGAGTCGTTAGAGAGGGTGACGACATCGCCGATGCCTTCAACAGAGCCACCAGCGAGGCCAAGACCTCCTTTGGCAACGGTACCTGTTTCATTGAGCGTTTCTTGGACAAGCCCAAGCATATTGAGGTTCAGTTGTTGGCTGATGGTTACGGTAACGTGATTCACCTTTTTGAAAGAGACTGCTCTGTCCAGAGAAGACACCAAAAGGTTGTTGAGATTGCCCCGGCCAAGACCCTCCCAGTGGAGGTGAGGGACGCTATCCTCACAGACGCTGTGAGATTGGCCAAGGCTGCCAACTACAGAAATGCCGGTACCGCAGAGTTCCTTGTGGACAACCAGAACAGACATTACTTTATTGAGATCAACCCCAGAATCCAGGTGGAACACACTATCACCGAGGAGATCACCGGTGTAGACATCGTCGCCGCCCAGATCCAGATCGCCGCAGGTGCCTCCCTGGAGCAGCTCAACCTCTTGCAGGATAAGGTCACCACCAGGGGATTTGCCATCCAGTGCCGTATCACCACCGAAGACCCCTCCAAGAACTTCCAGCCCGATACAGGTAAGATCGAGGTGTACAGGTCTTCCGGAGGTAACGGTGTGAGACTGGACGGTGGAAATGGCTTTGCCGGCGCAATCATCTCCCCACACTACGACTCCATGCTTGTCAAGTGCTCAACCTCTGGTTCCACCTACGAGATTGCCAGGAGAAAGATGATCAGAGCTCTTGTGGAGTTCAGAATCAGAGGTGTCAAGACCAACATTCCTTTCCTTTTGGCGCTATTGACACACCCAACCTTCATGAGTGGAGACTGTTGGACTACCTTCATCGACGATACTCCTTCTCTCTTTGAGATGGTCACTTCCCAGAACAGGGCCCAGAAGCTATTGGCCTACCTTGCCGACATGGCTGTCAATGGCTCTTCTATCAAGGGACAACTTGGTCTTCCAAAGCTCCACAAAGAGGCAACCGTTCCTATTATCCACGACGTCAATGGCTGGCCTATTGACGTGTCTGTTCCTCCATCTGATGGCTGGAGACAGTTCCTCTTGGAGAGAGGTCCCGAGACCTTTGCCAGACAGGTGCGTGCTTACGATGGCTGTATGATCATGGATACCACATGGAGAGACGCCCACCAGTCGCTTCTTGCAACAAGAGTTAGAACCATCGATCTTCTCAACATTGCCCCAACCACCGCACATGCCCTGCACTATGCCTTTGCCATCGAATGTTGGGGTGGTGCCACCTTCGACGTGGCCATGCGTTTCCTCCATGAGGATCCTTGGGCCCGTCTGAGGAAGATGAGAAAGCTCGTCCCCAATGTGCCTTTCCAGATGCTTCTGAGAGGTGCCAACGGTGTGGCATACTCCTCCTTGCCAGACAACGCCATCGATCACTTTGTTCAGCAGGCCAAGGATAATGGTATTGATATCTTCAGAGTTTTCGACGCACTTAACGATATTGAGCAGCTCAAGGTTGGTGTTGATGCCGTCAAGAAGGCAGGCGCTGTGGTTGAGGCCACCATTTGTTACTCCGGTGACATGATGCAGCCAGGCAAGAAGTACAACCTCAAGTACTACATGGATATGACTGAGAAGGTTGTGGAGATGGGAACACACATATTGGGTATCAAAGATATGGCCGGTACCCTTAAGCCATCTGCTGCCAAGATCCTCATCAGCAGCATCAGAAGAAAGTACCCTGCTTTGCCAATCCATGTGCACACTCACGACTCGGCTGGTACTGGAGTGGCCACTCTTGTCGCCTGTGCTAGGGCTGGTGCCGATGTTGTTGACACCGCTATCAACTCCATGTCTGGTATGACATCCCAGCCATCGATGAGCGCTTTCATTGCTGCTTTGGATGGTGAGATCGAGACTGGTGTTCCAGAGAACATGGCCAGAGAGCTCGATGCCTACTGGGCTGAGATGAGATTGCTGTATTCTTGCTTTGAGGCCGACCTTAAGGGACCAGATCCAGAGGTTTATCTCCATGAGATCCCTGGTGGTCAGCTTACCAACTTGCTGTTCCAGGCCCAGCAGCTGGGCTTGGGTGAACAGTGGCTCGAGACAAAGAAGGCTTACGAGGCTGCCAACAAACTTCTGGGTGACATCGTTAAGGTGACTCCAACTTCCAAGGTTGTCGGCGATCTGGCCCAGTTCATGGTCAGTAACAAGCTCTCGTCCGAGGATGTCGAGAGACTGGCCCCAGAGCTCGACTTCCCAGATTCCGTGCTAGACTTCTTTGAGGGTCTCATGGGTACACCATACGGTGGATTCCCCGAGCCACTCAGGACCAATGTCATCTCCGGAAAGAGAAGAAAGCTTACCCGCAGGCCAGGTTTGGAGCTTGCACCATTCGATCTGCAAGCCATCAGAGAAGATCTCTCCTCTAGATTCTCAAAGATCACAGAGTGTGATGTGGCTTCCTACAACATGTACCCTAAGGTGTACGAGGCGTACAGAAAGATCACTGAGAAGTATGGTGATCTCTCTGTTCTTCCAACGAGATTCTTCCTCTCGCCTCCAAAGGTTGGCGAGGAAGTTGCCGTCGAGATCGAGCAAGGTAAGACTCTGATCATCAAGTGTATGGCTGTTGGTGATCTTTCTGTGCAGACAGGTACGAGAGAGGTTTACTTTGAGCTCAATGGTGAGATGCGTAAGGTCACCGTGGAGGACAAGACCGCTGCCATCGAGAGCGTCAGCAGACCCAAGGCTGATGCCCACAACCCCAATGAGGTGGGTGCTCCAATGGCTGGTGTCGTCGTTGAGGTTAGGGTCAACCCTGGTACCGAGGTGAAGAAGGGTGACCCAATCTGTGTTCTTTCTGCAATGAAGATGGAGATGGTTATCTCTTCCCCCGTCGCTGGAAAAGTGGGTGAGGTGCTGGTGAAGGAGAACGACTCTGTTGATGCAAGTGATCTTGTGTGCAAGATTGTGAAATAAGTCTCTTCTTCAGCCAATGGTTGTGACTGTTTTCTCCTTTTCTTATTTGAATACATTTTTTTGTTTTTTTCTCTCTCGATTAGTTTGATTTTGGCCTTATGATGTTTGTCTTATCTATTATACACAATAGAAAGCACCCAATGCTGAATGCTGATACTCGTAATCCAGAAATCGCAACCATTCATTAAACACTATACAGATATCATCAACATGCTACCCCCTAGGCACAACCCTTGCGTTGGCACCCTTCCGGCTTGTTGCAGTGCTATCTATTCGTCTCGTAACAGGGGTACCTCTGGCCCCATAAACACGCCGCTGTAACATCTCCTGCCTCTCGCGTAGTTTTTGCTCCCTTGATTCCTCTCTTGCTCTTTTCGCCTGTACTTCAAGTTCACGCTGCTCTTTAAGTTCTTCCTGCCTCCTCTGCAACTCGTGCAGTTCTTCTAGTTTCTCTCTCCAGATCGTATCATCTCTGGTAGCACCTTGCCACGAAGGGTCCATTAACAACTGATTTGTGTGTTTGTCTTGTGAGAGAATTCGAGTCCATAAATCAAGGAGATGGTTAGACTGTGCGCTACTGCTCACCACCTGTGAGATGTTGGCATTCGTCACCTGTAGAGATCCCAACACTCGCTCTAATGTAGCATTTACATGGCTCAGCTGCTCCAATTCCTTCTGTAAAATCATATCCCTATCATGAATATTGGATACAGGCTGCTGTCCAGCAGCATTCTGAAGCACCTCTTGCGTTTCTTGCAACCTGCTTTCCAACTCTTTGATTGCACTCGCTGCCTGCTGCATTCTCTTATACCAGATGTGAAAACAACAGAAAAGATATAGAACAAAAATAATTATGATCAGTGAGTATTATTTTTGTACTGCTGATTCGCTCCGAAGATTAGCTCTGTAGGTCTGCTTTGGAAATATGTTCTTTCATCCATTCTAAATACATGTTTGAATACGTACATTATCTACGCGTACGCGTGCAGTACATGTGCGTACAAAACTCCGATTACATAAACTATGCGTGCGATGGGGCCAGTGGAGTAGGATAAAGATAAGAGTTAGTCTAGACGAGGGATAATTCAACTTGACGAGTGAGACTACCATTACTGTGAGCCATTTGTAACCTTAGTAGCCCTGAATATCATCTATCGTTATATATAGTATAAAAATTTGATGCTAGCTTCATGAACACCACCCTATTCGGCAAACCATTCAAAGGGGCCTGCTATGCGGCACCATTAGTCGCCGCTCCTTGCTGGTCCGTGGAGGAGGGGTTCGAAATTACCGTCTGAGGTATCTCCTTCTTTGTATCATCGCTATCCTGGGATTGGTTTGTCCCTATTGCACCTGTGCTTCCTGCACCGTTCAAGAGAGGTTCTCTCCATCTGTCCACCATGTCGTTATAGAGCATCCCGCTGATATCGGATCGTGATATCTGCTGTCTGAATTCGGGAGATTGTAGAAGGGTGAGTATGTGCAAACAATTGGGATATCTATAGAATTCAGCATTAGTATCTTTCTGTAGGCAAAAAAAGGACAAGTCAACAGTCACATACATTAAGTGCTTGGCATACTCCGGATTCCTCCAGTACTCAAGATATTTCAGATAATTGAGAAAGTTCTCATCTTCCAAGTGTTTTGTTTGTGCTAGATAAGTGAGATATTGCATATTGGCAAGGGATTGGACAAACTAAAGCTGTTAGTCATCAGCATATCATCAGCACACCGGTTTACTGTACTCACTTCCAACTCTACCTCCCATCGTGTAGGTAGCTCCTCCATGTTGTGTGGTGTTTGTCGAATGGGCAGCGGGCCTGAATCAAAATACCTGCGCTAAAATGGTTGCTAAACACTATTACCGATGATTATTTACAGGATGTCGGCCTGATTTTAATAACCTTCTGTTCTAGTTTGGTGTGTTTTGCTTGATATAACCTGCACATGCGCTAGCTTTGCTCTTCGCGAACCTGCAGGTGTCCCACTATATGCTGGCTTCTCCACGCTGCATGTATGTTGACAGGTTATTGCTTGCCACTGATGTGTGAATATCTCCTTCACCAAGAGATATTGAAAGCAAACGTGAATTTCTCTGATATCTCTGATACTTTACAGTGTCCTGCTGATTTCAATTGCTATTTAGAGGGGTACGATGTCACAGAGAAACCAAGTGGTGTATACTTCGCACTTGGATCAGATCCATGCACTGCTTGCCAGTGGCTCTGCCTTGACCAGGTTCAGGAAGCATGAGTTGGTTATAGCCGCTGTCTATCCTTTCATACTCATACTTGGTCAGCTTGTATATTTGCTATCTCCATCTGAGGAGGTGAACAACTACTTTACATCCAAGAAAAATATCTTCAACGTGTTGTTTGTGAAAAATGGCTGGGGATGGACCACTGTGGTGTTTGCCCTGGTTCTGGCAAATCGCCTTCTCAACAACGCTGTATCCAGAGCCCAGGAGGTGAGGAGTCTCAAACAACAACAGAGCATAAAAACACTGCATAGCATCTATATTCCAATCCTACGTTTTACTATCCTGACCTTGTGGTGGTGGTTCTATACCCAGTGGTTCTTTGGACACCCCATCATGGATCGCATATTCTTGCTGACCGGTGGACAGTGCTACAACATCCCCGAGAGCCGAATGGAACACTTTGCCGCAAGGAATCCAAAACTAGTTTCTTCTTTTGTCAAAATGGCTAACGTGTTGCATGTCCCAGGAAGAGCTGTTACGGCTTCAGAGACCAGCAATGTGTACTCGTCAGGTGCCTTGGGGTCTCAGGTGTGTAGGAGCCTCAAGGGCCACTGGCATGGGGGACACGATCCTTCGGGTCATGTCTTTCTGCTGTCGTTATCCTCTCTATTTCTGCTCTTTGAAGTGGCACCATCCCTGCTCTCCTCAAAAGGTGTGAATGCGAGTGCTGCATTTCCATCGTTATCTCGTCTGTATGCGGAAGTTGTCTCCTCCATACGGAGTCGCAAATGGGGAGACGTAGCAATTGTGGTGATCAAGAATGCCAATGTGTTTGTGATGGCATTGTGTGGATTATGGCTCTGGATGCTGTTGATGACTAGTATATATTTCCACTCCATCACCGAGAAATTCTTTGGGCTGACATGGAGCTATCTTGGAATACTCCTCGCTTACGTACTTCCGAGAGTTGTGCTGAACTCTGCAGATATATAGGGGTCCAGTAATCAGAAAGATGCACTTTTAGATATTCGTGTTTTGATTTCCAGTATCTATGTATCAGTATTTGTATGTAATGTATTATACACATCGTCGCCAAACCTGTGTGTATTCCTCTAGGTCACTCTCGCGAATGGCTGGCAACGATTGCACCAATGGTCTTTGGGTCCCTTCACCTGGAAACTCTCCAAGCAGAACCAGGCAAACTTTGTAGATACTTTACCGTCCTATTGATCCATCCAAAGTAGAGCGCCAAACCAACAGCAATACAGAGTAAATTGGTGGCATAGTAACCGTCTCTCTCGGAAACACACACTCCCCCATTTGCAACACAGCTCTCCTTAAGTCTAGGGTTCACGCAGCGATAGTAGTCGGTGTCGATGAATGGGTTTGCAACAGCAGAAGATGTGGAAGGTGGCTCACAGTATGAGAGTGAGAGACGGTCAATTAGATATAACACAATTATCTTGGGCCATTGTCCACCCAAATTGGAAATGGTGTTAAGTGTGGTCATGTAAGTGCCTCCAATGACGGGGTCAGCGATCTGGGTGTGGAATGCGCATATCGACACGAATTGGACGGTGGACATGAAAGATCCCAGCAAATGCTGGCAAATAACAAACAGGAAGTAAGGAGTGTTCACGCCATCCTTGGGGAAACACCACACAAGCATGGTTCCCATGGCTGCCGCGATGATCCTTCCAAGGTATGCATACAGCCAAGGCCTCAGAGGCTCAGCTCCCGTAGACCAACGGGCAGAATAGTAGCCAAAGATGATCTCAAAAGGGAAATCAATGAGAACAGTAATAGCGAGATCCTCCTTTGCAAATCCCTTCTCCAACAACTTCAAGTTTGTAGCAGCCTCGTTGGCTTGGAAGCCAATCTTTGACACCAGATGGACACACACAAATAGTCCAACATTGTGCAGTTTGAGGACTCTGATCATGGTCCTGTAAACATGGAGCAGCGATTGAAAAGTTGAAGTCTCAAAGTTGGCCATGTGGGTGTGGGTGTGTACAGGGTTTGTGACGCTGTTGAGATCTCTGTCATACTCTGACAGCTCAATGTCGCTGTCGAATTTCTTTGCATATCGTGAGAGGTGAGGGGGATCTTCGGGAACAAACATTAGGATGAGAATGGTCACCAATAGATACACCCAACCCCAAATGTTCATATACTGGCCGAGACTGATGACACCTTCATCCGATGGCACTTTGCGCATGTACTTGTTTGCAAAGTCTGGTGAATTAAATGCGAGGAACACAGTAAACGACAGAAAGTAGCCGGTGTTAAGACCGATGGTTTGAGCTGTGGAAGCATACGAAAGAGCAGGTGGAGAAAGAACGGTCAGGGCCCAGCCATCAACAGCTATGTCCTGTGTAGCACACAACAACACCAGCAAGAAGAAAGCGGAAGTGAACCACATCAGGTTTGGCTCAATATCCTCAAGCAACACATTGATCTTAGAGCCAAGCCAGATCAGGGTGAAAGCACTGACGGTCTGCACTGGGAGAATCCAAGATCGCCTGCGGCCGATTCTCTTGAAAAATAAGGAATCCACGATGGGAGACCACAGGAGTTTCAGAGAGTATGGGTAGCTTGCCAACGAGAACACACCCACCTGAGAGTACGACAGCTTGCTGGACTTCAAGAGAAATGGGACAGAGCCAAATGCCAAACCCACGGGCACACCTTGCAAGAGATAGAGCAGCACCAACAGGAAAAACCGTGGTCTATCAATTGGAGGCAAATGTGTGGTCTCCGCTGACTTGGAAGGAGATCTAGAGTGTCCACGCGGGTGCAATTCCTCAATTCTTGGCGAGGGCAATCCCGAGCCGCCATGCGAACTCGTGTGTGATGGCTTCAGGCTCTCATTGTGACGGCTGGAAGAATTGCTGTAAAGAGGGAGCACCTCCTCTGGGTCCTCACGTATCGTAGACATAGCTACAACTGATAAAGGTGTATAGTTAGTGACTGTATGTCCCTCAGATCAGAGGCTGGAAATTGCGAAGCCCAATGAGGAAACCGTGTACAGCCGATAACACTACAGCAAGCAAAGAAGAATCAAATTTCAGCACCCTCAACGCCTCACTCTCAACATATAGAGTCCAACCCTCAGTATTCTCAGCTGGCCCTTTCCGACCACCTTCAATCCTGCTCAACGGCCACCCCCATAGTCGCGTCTGCCTGCCAAATGTTTCAGCCAGACACCTCTTCACTGCGCTGGCTACTATGGCAGCAGCTACACGTCTGCAAGCCCTCCATGGTGTATACACGGTACACCTGCACACCGCGGGCCTTGGCGTCTCCACCTCCAAACACCTCTGAGCAGATCAGGCACTCGCACGACCGTACTGTTCCAAAAGTCGGAATGGGGGAGACAAAGGCTGGCTTTCTGTGAAAATCAGTTCACAAAGCAATGATTGGTATTCAGCAAAGATTACCATCACTCGCAGGGGATCATCTCTAGAAAAAATCGAATTCAACTTCCGGCCCCCTGGAGTTGATTGGGAATTGTCTCGTAGTTCTTCCTCTCCAAAGAGTCTCGGAATGCCCTCGCTAGACGTGCATGAGCCAAAACGTTAGTAGCACTTTAACAGTTCGAGTGAACCGTTTCGAGAGGTGATATTATGCATATCATAAAAGCCTTTGCAAGAGGCAGATAGGTGGTGGAAATACATCGTTGTCTCGAAGGGTTGCCATACTTTACATAAACTGCAATTGGAGTACATAAGAATCACCAAACGATTCGGTCGTTATCAGGCATCTTTTCTTTTACTCCCCCATACAACGCATTTAATCTGTCTTTGACAAGCACCTCCATGCAATACTTGGTAAACCACATATAATGGTAAGTCTATCTTCAGTCAAAGAACACTGTTCTGGTTTATTTTACTAATTCACTCCTTACAGTCTGATGACTCAAAATATCCACCCAATATAGCGAAACTCTTCGAGCCCAGGCCTCCGCCCAGATTCGTGGAGCATCTCGATTACCCACCAAGTCAAAGGTGCACGGCAAATATAGATGGAGTATCATCGTACCTCAGCCTATTGAAAGATTACGAATCAACTGTGAAATATGACCCAGTGGAGGGCACTCAGCAAAGGGAACAGCGGCTCAAGAAGGAGAAGGTCAAGAGGGAGTCCGAGAAACTAAAGTTGGATCTTGTATCGTGGGATCCTGAAAAGGATCCCTTTATTACTGGAGACCCTTACAAGACGGTGTTTGTTGGCCGTCTGAGTTATGATGCCAACGAATTGGATCTGCAGCAGGCGTTTTCTGAATTTGGCGAGATCGAACGAGTCAGAGTGGTGAAAGACAAAAACGGAGAATCGAAGGGGTATGCATTCGTTGTATACAGGCATGAATCTGATGCAAAGCGGGTTTTGTCTAGTGCTACTGGCATGAAATTGAATAACAGAGTGGTGGTTGTAGACATTGAGCGTGGAAGGACAGTCAAGAACTGGAAGCCCAGGAGACTGGGCGGCGGTTTGGGAGGCAGGCATTACACCAAGCGCATGATAGCTCAGACGGTGAATGTATTGATGTCGGGCAACAAAGGGAGAGATGGTGAGCGTGGAAGGCACGGTACAAGAGGAGAGTTCAACCGTGGTTACAATAGAGGGGAACTTCGGGATGGGTCTGGAGGCTACACGAATGATCAAGGCGGTTATAGAGGATACGACAGAACGAACAACACAGGGTATTCTTCGCAGTACTCAAGAGGATCCAGGTATCAAACAAACGATGATAGGTACCAGCCAGACCGCTACCAGTCGGGCAATGATAGGTATCATTCAAATAGCGATAGATATCAGTCAAGTGGCGATAGGTACCAGTCGGGTGGTGATAGATACCAGTCTAGTAGAGGCAGGTACCAATCATATTCAAGACATGATGAAGAAGGGTATAACAACGGGAAAATCGATGACAGGAAATACAGGGAGAGATCATCATATGATGATCACAGGAGGCAAGGTGGGATGAGATATTAGAAGTGCTATGGCTGCACCATTGAATACTGATAATAACAACTTGGTCAAGTTTTTAGTGGACCATATTCTCCATATCGTAGGTAGAACTTGGCAGCTTTGCCTTGCGTAGTGTCTCAAGCGAAAAATTAACCTGCAGCGAAGATGAGATGAGCATGTAGAAATGTCGTACATAGCGTTGCATTTATCTAGATTAGACGTTGTGCAACTGGGTAAATTTCATATATTAACCCCGTTGTGGGTATTGTGGGTCTGTGTCTTCTGTGAAACATGCCGTCTGTATCTGAAGATATAAGCCACAGGGTTCCTGAGGAGGACCAGCTGGAGCATGACTTTAAGGTGATGCTTATCATACTTCAACCTTTCACCACAGAAGGCGGTGGTGAAGTAGACGCAAGTGAAATGACGGAGAAGACTCTCGAGTCTATCAACACTTTCACAGCCATGAACGAGTTTTTCGATGAGTTTGATGAGAAAATTGCATATCCTAACGAGGGTAGCATCAAATATGAGGTGGGAAGCGACGGTAACGTGGTTATCCTCGTCGCCACCAAGGAACTTCACGACAGTGTCCTGGAGTTCGTAGAGTCATACATTAAGAGTCCTGAAACTTCTGGGTAATGGTGAGTTTCCTGATCTCTCCCAACGAATCGCTTTAGCCTTGCAGTCAAGGTGTATGTCATAACTAGGTTGTTGGAGAGGTGTGGTGTATCGTATCAGACACGCGAGTGAGAGATACAATGACACTGTATGAGGGCCATGGGTAGCCACAGGTTGATCGATAGACTAATTTTGGCTGGTTATTGTATAATATTTATCACCATATAAACTATATCGTGCTTCTAAGATGTATTTCCATGCTCTAGATCATTGATCTTAGAATCTTGATCGTGATCAGTCGTGCATCAATCGACGACCCCAAGATACACAGCTGCGTCCTGCTGCCCGTAACAGGGCCACTGGGCCTATAGGGGGCTTCAACATATGAGACTTGATCATTAGATGAATTGCACAACTACTGGGTAAAAAATATATCCCTTACACGCATCTGAATAAGCACAAAGTCCCACAATGAGCGACTGGAGAAGAATTGATGTCGATGCTCTCGACCCAGAGAATGCAGAGTATGCCGAGGAGCTCCGCCTCCACTTTCCCCCAGTGAGCTCACAGGATATACAGATAAAGACACAACAGATCCGCACCCTGCTCTCCAAGGGCCAGTTTGGTGATTCATTGTCATATGCCCTGAGTGACCCTCCATATGGTGGAGATGAGGAGGGCAAGAATCTCTACCTCTCAGCTGTGGTTGAGCTGCTCACATCTACAAAACAGTCAGAAATCAGTAACATTGTCAAAGGCCTCGATTCTGAGCAGCAGGACACCCTGGTCAAGTACTTGTACAAGGGAATGGAGAGCAAGGAGGGACAGAAGCAGGGAGGCTACTTGCTTGCTTGGTTTGACAAGACAATCGAGATAACGGGAACTGGCCCAATTAGCCGTTACATGAATGACAGGAGGACAGTTTAGGATGTGTTGGGTATGCTTGGATTTCAGGCCGTCCTGCCACTAGTCTTGAAAAAGGGGGATTATGTAAAGTAAAGAAATTAATCCGGTGAAGTGGATGTCCGTCTGGGCTTAAGATTAAACAAAATGTAAACGTCAAATAAAATGATTAAGTCCATTGGTTGGTATTAGTAATGTTATCGTTCGGTCTAGCTTAGTACGCATCCAACTCACCATCCATGGTGAATTTGCTCTTGCGTAGTTTCTTCTTCATCTTCATTGGAGAAGGTGTACTCTGTCTCTTGTCACTAGATTGACGAAGAGGAGACCGTTCAGAAGAGGTCCGTGTCTTCGAGGGTAACTTGGCAGGGGACAATACGCATGCAGCATCTAACTTCACATCTTGAAAGATGTGTGGAATTACCACGGATGCGTTTGAGTTTTCCTTATCCTCCTCCCTCACTTCAGCTGATGTCTTTGAAGGGCTGTTTCTGGTTGATCTTCTAGGCGACCTTGTGGGAGATCTAGAGGGTTGGCTCTCTCTCTCCTGCTTTTCGTTTTCCGGTGACTCGCTGTATGAAAGCTGCAATCTCTCACCTCCAGATACCACCCGTCTTGCCTTCATCAAGTCGATATGTCTTTTGTTGAATTCGATGTTTTGTTTCAACTCCAGTATCTCCTGGTCCTTCTGTTGTAGGATGCAGTCCCATTCATCCCTAGACTTTTCCCGTTCGCACTCGAATTCCTGTTTCAGATGGTCGAATTCAGCAGTATTCCGGGAATTTTTCTCTACCAGAAGATTGACATCTTGTTTTAACTGTTCTATCTCCTTCTGTTGTCTAGATATTAGCAGGTTATATTCAGAGGACACCTCCCGCAGTTTTGAATCGGTCTCGGTACGATTTGACTCTTCCATCTCAAATTGCTTTGCCTTGAAAGTGTTTGTAAGATTGTCGATGAGGCTTTCATATTTGTCCACAAGTGCCTGTCTTGCCTGCTCCTCTCTCTCTACTGATTCTGCTTCTAGAGAAGCAATTTTTTGTTTGAGGGATTCCCTCTCAGCCCTGAGGATTTCAATCTCTTTGGCAAACTCTCCATTCTCAGTTAAAGATGCATCCTGATGCTCTAAAGACTTTGACTTCTTCCTATTGTTATTGATTATCTTGACAGGGTTTATGTAACGCAAAGTTTGCAATATTGTGCCTTCTTCTCCATGTGGATCCAGATTGAGGAAAATACCAATATAGGCAGCCTTTGGGCTCTTCACATAGTCATGGAATATCAGACGGGTCAACTTATTTGTCCGGAGAAGAGACTTGTCAAACTGGTTGGTTCTGAACAGCTCTAAACACCTACCTAGCTCTGTCAGTGAAGCGTTGTTGAAGCCACCTTCTAATTTGTTAATGCCAGTAGTTTGTGCAGTCTTTATTCTCTCCAAACCAGCAACATCAGCAACTGTCAATCGAGAGTGTCTTAGAGCACGACCGTTGTTTGACATTTTGTAGATGCTGATGTACACAAAGCAGTGAGAACGTGAGGATGTTGCATTAATGTTGGTCTTTCCGTTTCGTCTGAACGTGAGTCCTCTCTTGACGAGGCTCCATGCGGATTCCGTGTCATGCACCAGAAACTGCGAGAGGTTAACTGGCCTAATCTTCTTATCTCTAGGGTCAATCACAATGTCAAAGGATAACTTGGATTGAGTTTCCATATTTGTAAGGAGGTCCTTAATTGACTCGTTGTATATCTCAAACATGCTCAACGTAACAGCGTAGCCGTCTGGAGAGGCACTTTGTGCCTCTGTGGGTGCTGCGGGAACAGCACCCCTAAACAGTGAATTACCGATATGGGGGGCTAGCTGTTCAAACCCCAATGTTGGTTCGTTCTGCAATTTATTGAAGATGAACCGCAGAGATTCACCGATAACACCCTCGTCATCTCTTTCGCCAAAAATGGTGTAACTCTTGCCACTGTTGGAGGGCCCCAGGGTGAAGAGCGTGGCATCCTGAAAGTTGTTAAAACTTCTCGTTTCAAGGAGAGGCTGCACAACTTCGGTGAAGTACTCTGTTTGAGTTGTGTGAGGACCGCAGACTTTGTCAAAACTCAGGCACACATCCTTGTGTTTGGGAACATTGAGCTTTATGGTATTGTCTCCCACAAGGTGGAAAACTGGTTCCTGCGCGAGGTCGTTCGGCTTAAGCCTAAGAAACAACTCCATCTCCAAATAAGCTGTTTTTGGTTTATTCGCAAACACAGCCAGCTACTTGAACTTTAGCCTGAAACCTGTGATAACACCTTTTTTTGACCCTCCTGAAGTATGTGTGCTCATTCTCTTTCATCCACTCCACAGACTCTTCCACAGCTAGCACAATTATTAGTTGCATCCCACTGTTTACCTTTTACCCTCCCTGTATGTGTGTGGTGCATCTCACTGCAGAGCGCCCGTTGCAGACGTAGGCTCACTCTCTTGCCCAGCTTTACAAGGAGGCGCCCTCCTCTGGTCCCTCCTTCCCCTTAGCGACACGGACGATGAGCAGCAGCTCATCTGCTCCTCTCACTAACCGGGGGGGATTTCCATGGCGTGAACCTTCCAGGGCAGCTCAGGGCACTCTGAGGCAGGCAGTGGCAGTAGTGCGTGTACTAAAAGCTATTGCCGGAGTGGTTGGCGTGTGGGTGTACTGAGTGTTGTTTGCCAATGATGTCACTACTGAAAGTTAATCAAAAAAGATAGCCAACCACATGAACCAAGCACAGAGTGGGAGTTTGGTTTATACTTACTAGCAGTCATCAGTTACAATGGCTGGAATAGAGGAGCCTGCCGGTGTGATTGAGGAACCAGAGGTGGTTGCTGTGCTAGCGGAGCCAGATACCTCTGGTGAACCCAAAGAGACGAAAGTGTCAAACACGGATGAAGACGAGAAAGAAACACAACTTGAGGAACCCAAGGAGCCAATTGAGTCGAAAGGGGGCCCGGAGGTTGTCGAGGTCAAGAACGCAGAGAACCCTACACCTGCCAATGGAGATTCTCCCATAGCCAGGAAGAGCCTGAAGCGTGGCAGAGACGATGTGGTAGAGGAGTACGAAGTCACAGAAACCCCAAAGGACAATGTGCATAGCGTGGAGGAGACCAAACGCCGTAAGAGCGATGATGGAACTCCAATAATAACTAGAAAGGTGAAGAACAGCGAATTGGTGCCTGAGGAGGCAGTAGTGGAAGAGGAGGAGCATGAGGAGAAGAGCTCAACTGCGCAAAAGGTCACTGAGAGCAATGTGTCCGAGAAAGAGGCAGATGCCAGCAAAGACTCATCAGCTGTCGCACACACGTCAGAGGTGTCTCAAACCGATAAGGATGATGGCGATATACCGGTTGAGGAGAAGAAGGATGAGACACCAGATGCCTCGTCAAACGGGGATATCAAGGCTGCTGAGAAGACAGAGGAGAAAGTGTCCGAGCCAGTTAAGAAGGTGGAAACCCCCAAATTCGTATTTGGAGCACGCACCGCATTTGGATCTGCTGGTGGGTTTTCTGGGTTTGGAAGTGGCAGGAATGTATTTGCGGCTCCAAGCTCTGCGCCAACTAAAGCGGAAGAAACCAGCGCTGATGACTCTACTGATTCGCCCAAGAAAACTGCTCCTACCTCTATATTTGGGTCAAAGTCATCCTTTGGAAATGCCTTCCAGAAAAGCATCAACTCCAAATCCATCTTTGATGCTCCCAGCTCTGCTTCGTTGGAGAAATCAGAGAGCTCAAAAGATGCCTCTTCTGCAGGCGGGGATTTTTCACTCGACAATGACACAGTAAAAGAAGACAACTACAAACAGATCGACCTGCAGAAGCAAGAGGTGAAGTCTGGTGAGGAGGCAGAAGAGACAATATTCACAGTAAAGGCCAAATTATATAGTCTGGACCTCACTAACGTTTCAGAAGGCTGGAAAGAACGTGGAGTTGGCATGTTGCGTGTCAACAAATTGCAGGAACCCACAGAGTCCTATTCTGCCAGAGTTGTCATGAGACAAGACCTGGTGTTGAAGCTGATGTTAAATATACCCATTGTGAAAAATCTCGACCTGCAGAGAGGTCTCGAGAGTTCACTGAGCAAGGAGAAGTTTCTGCGTATAGGCTATGTGGAGGACAGCAAGCCAGTGCAGTATGCTATCAAAACCGCAAATGCTGAGAGCACTGGCAATTTGTTTTCCGTGATCCAGGGCTTGATTCCCCTTTAGACGGCAGGAGAAGTGTAAATGGAAGAGTGAAGGTTAGAACTGTTCAACATGTACAAATATATATTAACCGAACCATCACTAAGAGTCAATTTCGCTACACTCTCAAAAATGCAATACTGCATATAGTCTGTCCCTTAACACCGCCGAACTCGAAAGTTGGGTATTTGATGGACTTCCACACCTTAAAATGTTCACCTGTTATAATCTTGGTGAGTTCTTCAGATGTGAAGTTGCAGCTAGTAATCAGAAGGATACCTCCCACCTTGACGAGATTCTTAATCGTCGTTGGATATACCTCGACACCGGTCCTGTCACCCTCGTATTTAGTATCGCCGAGCGCTATCGCATCTAGTGTTCCTTTGTCCATCACCACCTCAAACTGGTTGGAATCGCTGAAGAATGGATCTGCTGGGTTTAGAATGTCACATTGTGAGAACTTCACATCCTCAACCTCGTTTGACTCTGCAATATCCTTTGAAAACTGCACCGACACCTCTGAGTAGTCCACTCCAACAAGCGGCCCCTTGAATCCTTCCTCTCTTATGGCGAACAGAAGATGGCCATTGCCGGTTCCTAGGTCACATATCCTTGATTCGCTAGTGAGAGTGGGCAAATTCCCAAGATTCTCAAACAGGAACTCAATCATCTTGTCCTCCGCATCGGAGTCTTGAAACCAGCATTCACCAGTATCATTGGGATTCTCCTCAAAGTTAGAGTGTTCTAAAGCATAAAAGTCATCCCAGCTATAGAAGAAGGAAGAGCGTCAGTTGAGGCTAATCTCATAGGTGATGGCACATTCAACATGGCACACTGTGAACCAGGATAAACATACTTACTACTTCTTGGTCCCCAGTTTCGAGGGATTCAACTTCGACGTATCCTCAGTCATTATATGATGTCCTTCTGTCTTCCTTTGCGAACAACCTGTGGTAATTGTCACTAAAAGTTGCTTGGCTCTGGAGTCCCCTTTGGAGCTCCATTTTTCACCGCTGCATGCAGAAAGCTCATCGCTTCCCCTTAGTTAAGGCTCCAGTATCTGAAAGCCATCGCTGTAGGCAAGCAGGAGCGTGCATATATACAGGTACCGGAGCCATAAATACTTTGGAGCGTACTATATAACACAGATATAGAAAATAACATCCATTATATGTATATAATATTCAGATAAATGAACAAATTCACGATTAACTTTTTTCTTCTAGATAAAACTAAACTGCAAGTCCTCTTTAACTTTCTCCATCGTATGTCATCATGCGCACAGCAGAACCGTGAGTGTGGTCCTGCATCCGTAAAGCTGAATTGAATTAACCTCTAATCACGAGATCATCAGGAATACCAACGTATTCACCATATTTCATGGCAAGGTTAATGTTCTGTAGGCACTGGGTAGAAGCACCCTTCAGCAAATTGTCGATGGTTGCAACCACAACCACTCTGTCCTGCTTGGCACTGACTGCAAAGGCACCCACAACTACGCCATGCTTGCCGCTTATATCCTTGACCAATGGAGCCTCGCCACTGATGGTGATCAATTGCTCGCCCTGGTATCTCTCCTGGAAGATGTTCCTGATTTCTCTAGATGTGAGCTTCTGCTTCAAAGGGATTGTGATGGTATGGGTAATGCCCTGGAACCACTGGGCAACATGTGGCATGAATGCCACGTTGAGGCCAAGCTGGGACGAAATCTCACGCTCATGAATATGGTCGGTCAAAGAGTATGGAATGATGTTGTTGGTCAAAACCTTAAGGTCGTTCTTGGGAGATGGCTTGGTACCGGCACCAGAATAGCCAGAGATACCAAACACAGATGGTGTTCCAGCGGCAAACTCCACCAGTGGCTTGATGGCAATTTGGGCAGCAGTCGCATAGCAACCAGGATTCGAGATCTTTCTGGCGTTGGCAATGGCCTCTCTGGAGTTCAACTCAGGCAGACCGTACACCCACTCTCCGGTCTCGTCAAATCTGTAATCAGCACTGAGATCAATGATCTTCGACTTACCAGATCCAGAGGCAGAGTCAATGGCGTCAACAAAAGGCTTGCACACACCATTAGGGAGTGCCATAACCCACACATCAACCTCATCACGAGACTCCAAACGTTTGATGTCTTCAATCTGGAGGTTGTCGTACACAATGTCGGCCTTGTTATAGCCCTGGAGCTTCTGGCCTTGTAGCTCACGAGAAGAAACGTGCGAGAGCTCAAGGTATGGGTGCTGGTCAATCATGGAAATGAGATTTTGGCCAGTGTGGCCTCTGGCACCGATCAGCGCCACTTTAGCCTTCTTAGTGTTGCTGCCCTCTCTAAGAGGGGGGTTGGGGTTTGAAGTGGAGTACAATCTTCTGCCCTGGAAAGCGGACTTTGCAAGAGTCTTGAACCCACGCACCTGTTTGCCGTTCTGGAACACTGTGGAGGAGTCACTCTTAATGTTGGACACCTTCTGCGAGAAGTTAGAGATCAGATCACTAACACTCTTTGTGCTATCGAGACCATACCAGAATAGAATCTGGCCATTCTTGGTAAAAGAGCCATCTGCCTTGCTGAAGAAAAATGGTGTGTTGGGGTCATCTTCTCTGACAACCCACTGCAATGAGCTGTAATCTTTCTTGATGGCACTGAAGATGTTGTCGGAGACATTATTGAGCCATCCAGCCTTACTTGCGAGGAACTTGTCGAGGCGAGAAACACCGGTTGCATCATCAGTTCTGACAATGGCCAAAACTTCCAGTGGCTCATCGCCATATGCCTTAAAAGAAGAGTTCTCCAACTCCTTCAAGTAAGAGGCCACAGAGGTGGCACCAGAGGAGATCTCAGGGTCTCTGTTCAAAGCGCTTCTCAGCAAGTCAGGCTGAGAGAACTCCTCCAGAGACTCTCTGGTCAACAAACGGTAACCTCTTCTAATAAGAGTACCGGCACCACTGTCGGTGAAGAGCTCCTTTTGGAGGTCATTCACATCTATGATGGCAACGGAGGATGATCTTGGAAGATGCATCAAGAGGTCCCTGATCTCCTTTATCTTGAGCTTTGTACCATACTTAACCCAGCTTTCCTTCATGAGACCTTCATACTCCTCATCAAGGTTGATTGCAGACACCTTTTCACCGGTGTTACCGTTGATGATTCCACCTTTCTCGTTAAGGTAGACGATCTTGAGAGGCTCAAAGACGCGGGCAAGCTCTCCAGCTGCCACATCAGCGTTCACGTTCAGAATCTGTCCCGAAGGAGTCTCTGCAAGAGATGTGAGAATTGGAAGCGCACCAGCGGCGATGGCAGACTCCACTGCGGCTTTGTTGACGGACGTGATGCTACCAACAAGGTTGTATTTCTCCTTATCGAGGTACTGCGCGCTAAAGACACCGCCAGTGATGGGTCTGGCGTGTACACCCATCTTCTCAAGAGCCGTGACCAGCTTGAGGTTCTGCTCAAGAAAGCACTTTCTCACAACAGACATGGTCTTCTCATCAGTGATTCGAATTCCATCGATGTAGTCGGGCTCAACGCCTTCGTTCTCGAGAAGCTCGTTGATCTGGGGGCCCGTTCCGTGGAGGACTATAGGGTACAGACCAACATGGTACAGGAAAGCTAAGCAAGAAGCAAGCTCAGGAAGCTGCTGTGTGATGATGGCACCTCCAACTTTGATCACGGCAAACTGCTGCTGCGAGACCGAGGTGAAATACTTGAGATATTGCTCCACCTCACGCTTCGAGCCGATGTTGTTCAAAAGCTGGATGACGGTCGATCTGGTTGTGTAGTATCTGGCACCAACTGTGATGGCACCCATATGTGTGGAGACCAAGGGAGAGGTAGCATTCTTTGCATTAGCAGCATACCAGGCCCCCACTGCCGGAGCCCGACGAGAGGCCTGTTTGGCTGCTGCTGTCCTAATGCCAGCAGAGGATCTGATGCTTGCCCTGAGCATTTTCTGTATGTTCTGATCAAATATACACGCCGAGTAGGATAAATGAGAAGCAAAGCAGAAAATATCAACCAGTTGTTTTAACCTCACAGGCTTTTCACCACCAAGAGGAAAAAGGAAAACCGGAGACGTGAAAAATTTAGATAGGGTCATCTAGAGAGACAGGCCGTGCTGCAGGTGGAAGTTCTGGAGACAGAGAGAGAGAGACGTGCGGGAAAAACCAGTAGAAAAGTATGCAGATACTACTCATCGTGCGAGTCACGTGAAAATACCACAGGCGATTAGTCACAGGCGCTGTAGATAGCCAGTCCAAAGGGAGGCCGTTCTCAGAACCAAGACAGATGAAAAAAGCAAATATTACAAGTGATATTTGAAAATGCGTATATTTGTTATTTTTGTTCATTTCGTAGTTTTAGTTGGTGTCGCCGCGACAACTCCAAATCGCGGACAGAGAATTTTGACTCAGGGCATCCCTCCCCCAACGAGTGGAGGAGATCTGGCACCGCGCTAGACCAAAACGGAAATTTCTGTTGCTCGCAGCCTGTCATTTTTACCCTATGCACATCGGCCCCCAAGCACACACTCCACCGGGCTCGTTGACAGAACTATTGTATCCAGCACTACCGCATCTGATGTGTGCTGGCAATATTGTGGAGAGCAGAAGAAGCAAGGCAATGGGAGGCGTAAGCAGAGGCGTGGCAGCAGGCCTAGGCGTAGGCATAGGGGCAAAAAGATATAGGCAGAGGAAAATCAGAGAGAGAAAGAGAGAGAGAGAGAGATGAGCATGAAGAGAGGCGGGTTGTAGAAATGATCTGTCTCTGGAAGTCTAGGCATAACTAACCCGTTTGTAATGACTGAATACAGCAACCAGCAGCGTTGACAATATACAGCACAAATCAGATCACAAGAATGTCAGCTAAACTAAACTATCTTCCAGGTAGGTTAACGGATATTTCTTTGGAGGGTTGCTGTGGGGTGTATCTTTGGGCTCGCGTGTAGGCTCTTTGGGGTAGTGCTTGCATATGGGCTCTTTCGATGTATGGTGGTACCGTGACATTTTTACTAACGGTTAACTTCTCTAGCACTTGATGATGCAAATACGTATGTAGAGCGGTAGTGCATGTTTTTTTCCACCACTTCGTGAGAGCTAACGTTAGAACGATCCATAGCCCATTGACAGAACAGCAACTAGCAATCTTAGAACGCCAGGTTGCCTCAGAACAGCCAACACCTTCAACGCATTCACTGTTCAACTACGCATGGGGATTGATTAAATCAGACAACAAAGACGACAACAAGCAAGGTATCGATATACTGGTCGATATCTTCAAAAATGTGCCGCAGAGAAGGAGGGAATGTCTCTATTATTTGAGTGTGGGGTGTCTCAAGATAGATGAGCTGAACGAGTCAAGGCGGTATGTGAATGCGCTGTTACAACATGAACCTGATAATCTGCAGGCGGTCCAGTTGAAGGGGGCCGTAGAAGATAAGCTTGCAAAAGGTATGTATTGATATCGGTCTCGTCAAAGGAGGAATTCGATCGCCGTCATAGATGCCTCCACATATCCTCTTTTGCCTATTCTATGTTTGCTTGTTTTGTTTTAATCCTCCAACTAATGCTGAACCTTTAGATGGCCTCATAGGAATTGCTTTGGTGAGTGGTATCGTTGCTGTAGGTGCAGCAGCTCTGACCACAATGTTCAGGTACAATAGAAAGCGCTGAGTGTGCGGATTGATCAATACCAAACTCAGCCAGATCGTGTGATTGATTGGTTCAAGTCGGTTCTACCCATGTGGCTCTTGTACATATTATAATTTAGTCAAGACTCAATGTACTCACTTTCATTTCTGTCTTTCATCGGAATTATATTAGCATCTCTGTTGCAGGCGTAGCGATTCTCTCTGCCTCATGTGAAGATGAGATGGCCCGCATATGCGTGCATTCAAAGAAGGACATCAAGATGGGAGGTGAAATATTGTGTCTTTGACTGCAGATAATTAGTAGGAGTTAATAATAAATAAATTATTGTGGGTCACTAGCATGCGATTGATGCCTCATTGACAGCATCCATGGATGGAAAGGCGGTGGAACCTGGAACAATCTCTGACCCAGTTGTGTCACTTTCTCTCAAGCCACTGGGAGATAGAATAGCCCAAGTGGTTCTTGAAGAGTATGAGGGGAAGAGGTTGGCGAGGGAGCATCCGAAACTATTCAAGAGGTTACAGTCCTCGAAGCCGAAAACAAAACACAACGGAACTTCAGAATGGACCATAGTTGCAGGATTGGTTGCGCTATTGCCTATACCTACGTCTAAGAGGAAATTGGATGATGTGAACGTAGAGGAGAGTGAAGAAACCACAGGCGCTCATCAAGTGGAGATCATTCCAATTTCTCTTGCCACTGGCATGAAGGCCTTGCCTGATGAGGTCATAAGTGCTAGAAGTAATGGATTCATGCTCCATGACATGCATGCAGAGGTGCTCGCACTCAGATTGTTCAATTACTACCTGTTGGAGGAGTGCAAGCGATTACAGGATAATGCAGCCTTCCAAAGTGCAATTCTTGAAGAGCGGAAATCTCCACATTCACATTACAGGTACTTGCTGAGGCCAGGTGTTAAGCTAGCCTTGTACGTTAATGAACCACCGTGTGGGGATTGCTCGATGGAGCAACTGCAGATGAAGTTGAAAGCTGACCAGAAATCTCACCTTGCTTGGGAGTCGCCTGACATGCCTTCAGAGGCTGTTGGTGGAACTGAGAAGGAGATACTACGAGGACGTGCGATGTTTGGGGAACTTGGTAAAATCAGGACCAAACCAGGACGAAGAGATGCCTTGGTGTCAAAATCTAAAAGTTGCTCTGATAAACTGGCACTTAAACAGTTCACTGGTCTCTTGAACTGTGTAACCAGCTGCGTGGTAGCGCCTGATGGATTCTTCTTGTCGTATCTCGTGACTCCTTGTGATGGAATGGAGAACTCTTTCCGGAGGTGTTTTAGGGAGAGGATCGAGCTGGGATTACAAAAATTGCCTGAGACAAAAATGCTAATTGCCCAAACTGCCCTAACCGTCATTCCTACATCCAAAGTGTTTCCATATGAGAGAAGAAGATATTCTGGTGCTTCACAGGACCCTGCTAATGTTTCGCTGCTATATCTTCCAGGCTATGGTGCTTCTGACCCACTACTAGAGGTGGCATGTCAGGGAGTCAAGGATGGAGCAGTGAGGAAAAAGGGTGCGGTTCAAAGAGGCCAGCAAGTCAAGATATCAAGAAGGGGAATCGTAGATCTAGCAATGCAATTGAACTCATTTCAGAGTTTTATAGAGTCTCACCATTCAGATTGTGGTATCAGCTACTCGCATATCAAGAGGGGTCTTCAGGCAGAGAGGGAAAAAATCAAGGCATTTGGGCAAGACGCACTAGGAAATTGGATACGAACTGCACAAGATGATTTTGCTATATAGAAGATGCATTTGACGGGAGAACTAATGAGAACATGAAACTATATGTCAATGTAAGAAAGCCAAAGTGACGAAAACAATTCTGTAACGCCCTGATGCTATCGTTAATCGGAATCGGAAGCAGAGGCCTCTCCCTCTCCTTCTCCTTCTTCTGCTTCTTCTTCCACCTCGAGTTGCTTCATGAGAGCGTCATCGCCTTGTATTTCACTTGCATATTCGGCGTTCTGAAGGATGGTCTGTAGCTCGGTGAGGTCTGGCCTTGCCAGCTGCAATGGCTTGAGGCCTCCTTTGTTCTTCAGTTTGGGGTCGGCACCCGCGTCTATGAGTGTTTCCACTATGAATGTGCCGTGCTCCACCTCCTCGTTGGCATACAGGACCGCGAGGTGGAGAGGGGTGTCTTCGTCGGTCTTATTCACAGGGTCCACCTCAACGCCCTCTTGGTCCAATAGGATATCCAGCACCTCGTAACTTCCATATTTGGCACCCAGATGAAGTGGGGTGTTTCCCAATGGATCAGCAGTCTCGTTAATCAGTGTGGCCAACTCATCTGAGTTGGGAGTACGCGCTATGATCTCGTGCAGCAGTTCCTGGTTATTCCGGCGAGCAGCTTCTAGCAACTGTTCTTGGGGAGATGCACCCTCATGATCCTCCACGGAGAGTTCCGAGACATTCTTCGATAGTGATAGAGCAACTGGATCCGAAGCTGGTGTGCTCATTTTTGTGGCCCGGTGGATATCAACTCCGCCAATTGCTACTTCTCCGCGAATATATCGTCCCGTCCTACTTATCTGTTCCTCGCACATGGTCTGCCACACCAACGTATGGGGTGCCTGAGACTCAGCCCTTAGTCTGACCCCCCTCCCCCTTCCGCTGCCCCTCCGATCTATACATGAAAGGGTCGTGTAGTGTCAGCCTAAGCATCTGTGCAGATTACTAGACACTGATAACGGCCGGAGCACACCCAAAGGTCTCCATTGCTAACTCCTAAAGCAATGGGCCTATCCAGTCCCGTTATCATATTCTCCACATGATGGAATTCTACTCCGGATTAACATGAAGCTGCTACGTAGTGGTATATTCTGCGAGCAACTGCAATTTGGTGTGTGTTTTTTTATTGGTATAGTGACTCTGTCTACAACCCACTATAATCTAGAAGTGTTATGATCTCAAGGGAGTGAGTGATCTGGTAGCCCTGTATATAGGATCATATCTTGAAAGATCATATATCTTACCGTCTATGTGCTTTCCGTCTAGACATGTAAAGAGCCATGATATTTCGCTAGCTCATGCTTGTCCATCCCATGGGGTTTTTCCGAAAGTTCCTGACATTTCCGAACCACTGCACAAGCAGACAGGACAGGTGGTCCATTGCATAAACTGCACTCCCTAGTCATACGATATAAGTAGCGTACCTGTATAACTAGCGTACCTGTATGTTCTTTGTGCGGTTGGTTCCGTACGATCTCTTGGCAACTGCATGAATTCTTTTTTTTCAAAAAAAAAACCAAGCACAAGCGTTAATTCTAGAACAGCAAGAGTAATGGACATTTTTTTTTCCTTTTTTTGTTTGTTTTAATGTTTTCGCACCGGACTCTTCGTACCCGTCTCCTCGTTATGCTTTGCTCTTTCTTCTCTCCACGTTGAAGCTACGGACAATAGCGGGAGATCATGGCTTTGACAGTGAGGTGAGGTGAATAGGTGCCAAACCGTATCGGGAAGGCTTCGTGCCTATTTCAACTACGTGTGAGGGAGAGGTGCAGATGTTTTTTGCCTGCCCCGCAATGGCCGTGAGGGGGGGAAGCATGGCAGAGAGAGCGGTATCTGTTAAGATTATGTCTAGTAAAGTCGATGAAAACGATAATCCATCTCCAGTACCATTTTCTATCGATCTCATAGCAAGGAACTTTATTGTCTTGGGAGCATTTCGGACGCCCTTTTGGTGCCATAAGCCTTGGCTCAAGCCCGTGTCTCCTGTATGTGCACTGCGTAACTGCTGCTTCTCTGCTGCAACCACTGCTGCAACTCCTGCTGCCCTTCCGTGCTGCTGCGTTGCTGCTGCTAAATGCCGCGATTTCCAACACTCCGTACCCCTGAGGCAAAGCTCTGGTCCGAGGATGGTTGGCTCTCCTCGTCCTGTTTGCCGCCCAATTGTAAATCTAGTGTATATATTTGGACTCAATGCCCTCACTAGCGAAGTTGGTGTGTTTTTTTGCTCAGAACACTTTGGAGGTGCGTGACAGACATAAGCCTGCACAGCACAACTTTATATCGATAGATCTTGTACTTTTGCACCCAGTTCCAAAACCATGGCTGAAGAGGTTCCCAGACCCAGAATCCATAAGAGGACTCTCACGGGATTCACTCCCACCGAGATCCTGTCAATTGACAGCTCAATTCCTCTCAAGTGCAGAGAATTGTGGAAGAAATACGGTGCCCATGAGTTCACAGACAGTGCCAGCCTGCAGCAGGCCTTCATTAAGCACGTTGAGACCACACTGGCTAGATCTATGTACAACTGTGACAACCTGGCCGCTTATCAGGCCACATCCAATTCTATCAGGGACAAGTTGATCCTTCACTGGAACAAAACCCAGCAACTCCACACCGCCAAGGATGTCAAGAGAATCTACTACCTCTCTCTTGAGTTCCTCATGGGTAGAGCCCTTGACAATGCCATGATCAACCTCAACATCAGAGACCTTACCGGAAAGGCCATTGATGACTTGGGATTCAACCTCGAGGATGTCATCGAGGTGGAGCCCGATGCAGCACTTGGAAACGGTGGTCTTGGTAGATTGGCAGCCTGTTTCATCGACTCTTTGTCCACCGGTAACTACCCTGGTTGGGGTTACGGTCTCAGATACCAGTATGGTATCTTTTCTCAAAAGATTATAGATGGTTACCAGGTGGAGACTCCAGACTACTGGCTGCGTTTTAGCAACCCATGGGAGATCCCTCGTTTTGAGATCCAGATCCCTGTTGACTTTTATGGTTCCACCACTGTGGTCACAGACCCTGCAACCGGCGTTACTAAGAAGCAGTGGCTTGGCGGCGAGCGTATCCTCGCTGTTGCCTATGATTTCCCAATCCCTGGTTACGACACCACAAACGTCAATAACCTGAGGTTGTGGTCTTCTAAGCCAACCACTGAGTTTGACTTCCAGAAATTCAACGAGGGTGACTACCAGAACTCCATCTCTGAGCAGCAGAGAGCTGAGAACATCACCGCTGTCCTATACCCTAACGATAACTTCTACCAGGGCAAGGAGCTCAGATTGAAGCAACAGTACTTCTGGGTTGCTGCTTCTCTCCACGATATCGTTCGTCGTTTCATCAAGACCAAGAGAGCTTGGCACGAATTCCCCGAGCAGGTTGCAATCCAGCTCAACGACACACACCCTACCCTTGCAGTTGTTGAATTGCAGAGAATCCTGATTGATCTTGAGGGCCTGGAGTGGGGTACCGCTTGGGACATTGTGACAAAGACATTTGGTTACACCAACCACACTGTCATGCAGGAGGCTCTTGAGAAGTGGCCGCTCGATCTCTTTGGTAACCTCTTGCCAAGACATTTGGAAATCATTTATGACATCAACCTTTTCTTCCTGCAGGCTGTCGAGAAGAAGTTCCCCAACGACAGACATCTTCTGGGAGATGTTTCTATCATCGAGGAGAGCTCTCCCAAGAACATCAGAATGGCAAACTTGGCCATCATTGGTTCCCACAAGGTGAACGGTGTGGCTGAGCTGCACTCGGAACTCATCAAGACAACTATCTTCAAGGACTTTGTCAAGATTTACGGACCAGAGAAGTTCACCAACGTGACCAATGGTATCACACCAAGACGTTGGCTCAGACAGGCCAACCCCGCTTTGGCTGCTCTGATCGCTTCAAAGCTTGGCGGATACAGCTACCTCAAGGACCTCACCCAGCTCAAGGAACTGGAGAAGTATGTTGATGATGCTGAGTTCAGAACAAAATGGGCAGAGGCAAAGTACCAGAACAAGGTCCAGCTTGCTGAGCTGGTGAAGACATTAACCTCCATTGAAATTAACCCCCACGTTCTCTTTGATGTTCAGGTGAAGCGTATCCATGAGTACAAGAGACAGCAGCTGAACATCTTTGGTGTTATCTGGAGATACCTCCAGATCAAGGCCACCCCAGCTGCTGAGAGGGCCTCTGTGTGGCAGCCAAAGGTGTCCATCTTTGGAGGTAAATCTGCTCCTGGTTACTACACGGCAAAGAAGATCATCAAGCTGATTAACGCCGTCAGTGAGGTTGTCAACAAGGACCCAGATGTCGGAGACCTGCTCAAGGTTGTGTTTGTGCCAGACTACAACGTCTCCAAGGCCGAGATCATCTGTCCGGCTTCTGATCTCTCAGAGCATATCTCCACCGCCGGAACTGAGGCCTCTGGTACCTCCAACATGAAGTTTGTGCTCAATGGTGGTCTCATCATCGGTACTGTTGATGGTGCAAATGTTGAGATTACCCGTGAGATTGGCGAGGACAACATCTTCCTCTTTGGTAACCTTGCCGAGGATGTCGAGGATCTGCGCCATGAGCACCGTATTGGCCGTTCTTCCATCCCAGATTCGCTCACTTCTGTCTTCAATGCTATCTCCTCCGGAACATTTGGTACACCTGATGAGTTCCAGTCTCTGATTGATAACGTCACAGGGCACGGTGATTACTACTTGGTATCTGATGACTTTGAAAGCTACCTCGAGGCCCAGAAGCTGGTTGATGAGGAGTACAAGAACAGCGCAGAATGGGTCAAGAAGTGCATTATCAGTGTTGCCAACATGGGTTTCTTCTCTTCTGACAGGTGTATCGAGGAGTACGCTGAGAACATCTGGAACATTGAGCCACTCTCTGAGAGAGTATAGTTTAGATTTTGCGTGTATGGCATCTGTCGCCTGATGCGAAGTTTACTCTGCGTATGAGCTAAATGTTTAATGTTGTTTCTTTCTTTTTCATTGTCTGTTCTACCGCGCGCTCTATAAATTTTACATACTTTGCAGCTTGTACCTACTCCATATTTCTTGCGATATTATTGTAGGATAGGAAGGTTATACATTGCGTCATGGTTCATGTTCTTCTTGCAAACACGTAGATAGAATCCCATACCACGTTTATCATCGTTTCGTCCTTCCATCCACATTTCTGGAGCAGCTCCTCATGGAATAATCTCTCCATATCTTCTTCCGATCCCTGTTTGATGCCCGGATTTCTTCTATACCACTCATGCAGTGCCGAATTGGTCTTGATGAACTCCATATACGATTTCACAGTCATCCTCTTGGCAATGACAAGCGGGGGGTACTGCGTATTTTTCATCTCCTTTGAGAGCTGCTTGAAGTACACGACACGTTCATCAGTGAACTCCTGCATCCTCAACAACTTTTCATTGCAGGACTCCTTGAGGAACTCCCTAAAGTATGCCTTGCCAGGTTGCTGCCAGCACGGACCCATATAGCGGGGGTCGTCATACACGTACTTATTGTATATCTCATTGGCAACCGTAGAGTCTGGGAATATAGACTCGTGGTATAGCCAGTAGGCAAGAGTACCACCGGGTCTTATGACTCGGGCCATCTCTTTGAGCCAAGCATCATGGTTAAACCAGTGCACGGCCTCTGCAGCTGTGACCAGATCCACAGAGGAGTCAGTGATATGAATGGAGCTCGATAGGTCTTCAGCAGCGGAAACTTCAAACTCCAAATCGTGCCCCTCAGGTATACGTCTCATCTGCCTGTTACGAATGGCCTGCTCCACCATGATCTGGGAGCAATCCGTACCAATTGTCTTCCTGAAGAACTTGGATATTGGGAAAGTGGCATGCCCTGTGCCACATCCAACATCAATAGCTATGTCACGGGGACCCTCGTGATAGTCTAAAATTCTGTCGAAAAACTCATCGGGATAGGTAGGTCTGAAGGAGGTGTAATCATCCGCATTGTACGTCTTATCGGAGTAGGTAGCCATTATGCATCAAGTCTGCAGGTACTGTGTTCCAATTGTCTCTGCGCACACTTCAAAAATTAAAAAGAATTCACAGTAATGCAACAATCTCCTCAATTGGTGAAAGCAGTTCCGTATCCTGGTAGGATATTAGAGAATCATGTATGTTCGGGTTATTAATATAGAGGTTCACTCCTATATATAACAAATGTATGCAGGGCTGATTGGCACCGGTACCGGCCCGCTTCATGCATATGTGAGTGCGCCGCAGCCTTCTGGACCAGTATACACAGAGGTTTCGAGCAGAAAGTCGGGATTCACCAAAACACCCAGACAATTCGCCGAAATCAGTTGCGAAGCTCATGCACGCCACTTTTATTGCCCATCCATACTAGGTTAATATTTCAATCCAATTTTATTAGCTGAAAACAACTGTATTCGTAAATTCATAAACTTTGTTCAAATTTTGTAGCGTCGCCCCAACCTGCATTCCATCAGATGCTGGTGACCGAGAACTCTGAAGCGGTATCCCTACTCTTCAGCAGCTGCAACAGCTCATAGTTGCTTCTGTCTTTTGCATCTTCACGCTTCACAAGACCCTGGACACTGGCATCAGTCTGTGGTGCCAATGAGGTTGCCTCGACCTGTGCCCCGCCAGCTGTCTCTTCGGCAGACTTCCTCTTGTGGATCACCAAGTTCTTCAAGCATCTATTCTCCATCTCGAGAGTTTTCACCCTTTGCTGTAACAACGACACTCTGTCCATGAGCTCCTTTGACCTCATCTCCATCTCCTTTTCTCTGAGCTTCTTCTTGATTCTGAATCTTGCTGACGCAGCGGTGTTACGGCGTCTTTTATCTTCATCTGCCCTCGTCTTTGCAGAATACATGTGCTGTTCATCATATAGAACGTTGTACTCTGTTGCTACAGGTGGGATGTCAAACCCCTGTTCAAACCGCGCTTCAGGAATGGGGTTTGCACTCACGATTTCTTGCTTGACAGGCAAAGCCACTTCTTCAAACACCACATTCTGTGCAGCACGCTGCTTCACATCAGAAACATTATCACCAAGGTCTAGAAACTTGCTCAGATAGTCTTCTGTAGCTAATCCTGGTAAGCTCTGCTGTGTGGGCTGTGGCTGTATCTGTGTTTGCGGGGCCTGCTGTATCTTGATTTGCTCTGCAGCACCATCAGCGTTGGTGTCGAAATCAAAGAATTCAGAGTTGATGAACAGAGAAAGGTCCTCTCCTGAGGTGTATGCATCATCAGCGCTCCAACCCTCCACGTTGAGTGTAGAAATGTAGTCTGGGGAATTCTGAAACGACATTTCGGAGAAAGAGGGGGTATATATGTTGTTGTGCACTAGTTCCTCACACTGGAAGGCTTTGAAAAACCGGTACCCAACTCAGAAATCCAGTGAAAAATAGAGCAATGTGCTGATAATTCTCAAACGGCTGCGGAAATCACTCCAAACAAAACAACGATCAAAGAATGCCAACGACAGACAAAGAGAGAGGTACTCAAGGGAAAGAAGTATTTTGCGTGCAGTATTTTCAAGAGACACAAGAGCTAAAAAGCCACACCCTGTTCTCCCTCTCGATATTGATTAGTGAGCATCTGCGGTGGGAAAAACCGACTCCGCTTAGACCGCCTCGGTTGCCACACACACATACACACACGCACCTGCGCGCTTATTTGGAGGGGGTTGCCTCTCTAAGCCGAACGAGCAAGCATATACCTCAGTCTGCGCTGAGTCACCTGCGAAAATTGACTACAACGTTTATGTTTGCTGCACGACTGAACAAGGGGGGGAACGGTTTACCCGATTCGGAACGAGGGATAAGGACGCTTCTAGATGGCACAATCAGAGCGCAGAAAGCCGACATAAGCTAATGTGCTCTCCTGGCATTCAGGTGTAGATCAAGGGAACGGTTCATGGACTTCTGCGAATATCTTTGCTGTAAGCACGTATGTCTTATATTTATAAGAAGTGTTGACATTGTTTGTTTTCACGAAGAAATTATGGCATGTAACTGAACGTATTGAGCCGTGGAATTACTTCCCTCAGCAGCGCTAGCCCCGAAGGGAAATAGCCTACCTGCATCATAGCCCACGAGCAGCCCCACTCCTTTCTGAGACTGCATAGTAAGTAGGTTACTGCAGAGGTTCCATTCCTCTAAGCAAAGCGCGAGGTGAGGTGCCTCTCAGCAGAGAAATATCTGTGAGTTGTATATACAGATCCCGCAGTTGAGAATTCTGCCTGTGACGTTCCGCGAATTTTCATAGCCCGTGCACAAAGAAAATCTCTGTTGGCATGATCACTAAGAACGCCTAGGTTCCTGCAACAGAAGTTGACTCCTCCTATTTGACACTGTTTGACTTCACCCTGTTGTATGCAATGACTCTGGCACGCAGATGCGTGTGCAATGCATCCCTGCCAGCTGTCTACCTAGCATAGAGCTGCTGCTTATAAATCGTAGCACCTGGACGCATAGACACCGTACGTACGTATAAGGACTACAAGACATCACGTTGCATGTCACCAAAATGTGATTATCATACTCTCCTTAGGAGATCTAACTTCTTTTTCATAACGCATGCAAGAAACGACTCAAGAGTCGTCGTCTGGTATATATGAATATATATGTATAGATGTGTAAAGGTGGACATGGAGAAAAGACTCCACGCTCTATTTATCTTCCTGTATTCTCTCACCACCCTCTGAACCTTCGGTGGGGCCGCTAGGGCTTGTGGAACTATTGGAGCTATTGGAACCATTAGACCCCTCTTCCGCTGTTGTCGAAGATGACACGTTGTCGACAGGACTGCTCTCAGACACTATAGACCTCATCAGGTTGGTATCATCGTCGTCATCGCTGTGTATCGTAAATTGATCTTGCACACTGCCCATCATCTCGATGTCTGTGTCCGATCTGTCTGTACCTCCCAAGGGCTTATATTCACCATCTGCATATCCCAGCCTCGTCAACACTTTTCCGAGTATGCTCGGTTCTTCGGTGGGTTGGGAAGGTGGGCTGGAAGGTGGGCTACCGCTGCCCGCCACATCTTCAACCCCGCCAGCGTCTCCAGTGAGCTCATCAAGCCATCTCACATTCTTCTTCTTCTTCTTCTGCCTGATCGAACCAATGGAATTGGCCACGCCAGCCTTCTTAGAGTTCGAAGACAAAATCGACTGCGGACGTGATGTGTAGTACTTGTAGAAATAGCGAATACCGTAGAGGAGAATCAAGACAACGGCAATCTCAAAAATGTAGAACATAGAATTGTGGTTGTTTGAGCCGGAGTCCTCCACTGATGATGTCGTGTTGCCTGTTGTGTTTGTGATGTCCGGCGATGTTTCTAGTTCTTCGGCAAAATAGTGGAACGTTCCCTTCTCAACATCGTAGACAGGTGTGGCAATGCCCCCAAAACTACTGTTGACCCGCACTTCTTTGATATTTCCCACCATTATGTCAAACAGGCCGCGTGAAGTCTCGGCTTCGTCAAATGGAACCATGTGGGATGTGCCGTAGACTTTAGCGTATGTGAGATTTCTCTCATTTCGTACTTCACCCACCTCAACCCCGTTGTTGAACCAAGAAACGGGGCCCATGTCATCTGAAAACCCTGTTTCGCCACCCCAATGCAACTTTGATATCATATTTTCTGTGCCAAGTGAGTTACAAATTATGTCTTTGTCTCCGCTGAAGAGCATCACCTCAACCTTCTCCAGTAGTTCCGGCAGAAGATCTACCGCGGGGACAGAGTTCAATGCCCTCAGAAACCGTGAAACCTTGTTATCACACTCATTCCATTTCCTCAGCTGTTTTAGGTTGAGCATGTCTGCAATGTGCTCATTTCTAAGGAAAGGATAGACATAGTCCAAGTCTGGTGGCCAGTTCATGCCGCAAGAAGGATAAGAGTCCTTCAATCTATAGTCGTACATATTAATGCACTGTTCATGTTTAGGTGCAGTCTCATCTCTGGTCGCTTTCAGAATCACATCCAGCACAGCCTCGCATTGTGAGTAAGATCCAGAAGTGGCTGCCTTTCCACTGCTTGCGGCATTTAAAATCTCGTTTTGGCATCTTTCATGTTGTTGTAGTACTTTTGGCATGTATGGAGCATCCTGTTTAAGCACGCCCTCTCTCAGTGCAAATGGAACATATGCCAGACTCTGTTCTATGGGGGATATCCAGCCGTTACCAATTAAAATGGCTTTTAGTTTGACCTCTCCCAACTCTGGGGTACGCAGTATCTCGCGTGCTATGTATGGGATGTATTGGCCGGCATAGCTTTCACCTGCAATATACGTCTCTCTGGATAAGTCTTCGGGGAAGACCCTATAATACTGTTCCAAGAAAGTGACAAAGTCAGCAGCCACTTCGTCTAATTCTCTATCATATTGATCGGTGTATGAGAACCCTGTTCCTCCTGGTTGGTCGACGAACACCATCTCGGCGTCCGCCTCCATCCAAGATCCGGGGTTGAATCTGACTGAGCCATCTTGGTTAATCCTTAGAGGTCCAGCTTCCATCAGTGCGCCATCCATGGAGGAGCATCCTGGACCACCATTTAGCCAAAAGATGGTCTTGCCACTATCATGTTGCGGCTTTGCAAACTTCCAGAAGAAGTAATTGGTATTGTTCTCGGCGTGGACCTCGATGTGACCCGCATGCATTACAGGGCGAGCATAGTCCGGTATCTGATCCAATCCGGGCAGTTCTGTCACCGCGAATTCTTTTTGTAGGTCTATTGGTGAAGCTGTTGATGTTGTGGAAAATAAAATGGGTGCAGAGAGCAGCGTGGAGCCCCACACCCAACGCTTCCTGTTCAACATTGCGGGTGTGTAGAGTGTAGAGAAGGGACGCGCGCAAGGAGGGATGAAGACAGACTAACGGAACTAAACGATATACAAGACAACGCGGGCAAATGTTGAACGAAAGGGAAAAATGCAAAAAATGACAGGTTTGGAGATTTATGGTGTATATCCAATAGTTACCTTGAACGAGCACCCCAGATCTTATCTATGATGCATAGTTACTTCAACAGACACACATTACAGTATTCACACTCTCACCAACTGTATGACCACATATATGCTACCTTATTAGTGATCTCATACACGACAGCAGCATGTAGGCAGGTTAGTATCAGTTGGTCGTGTACGAGAGAAGGGAGTGGGGGATAGCGGAGGAAGGGAGGCGATGCCCAAGAAGGCGCGGCCTTCCTCGGTTGGGGCAGCGATGTGAGCTGGTGACCTGAGTGAGGAGTTGTGGGTGGTGCTTCACTCTGCTCTGCCATGCTCTACTCTGTCCTAGTCTGTCCTGCTCTACTCTGTCCTAGTCTGCCATGCTCTACTCTGTCCTAGTCTGCCATGCTCTACTATGCTCTGTCCTGCTCTACTGTCCTGCTTTGCACTTTGAAGTGTGCAGCTTGATCCATTAGCCGAGCTTCGGTGGAAAGGTAGTGTATCTATAAGAAGCCATCATGCCGCTAGTTCATGTATATGTTTCCGAAGTAATTAGCAAGGGGCTGAGAAAGCCAAGGCGGCATTCCCACCGGGCAGCGATGAGGGGGGTGTTCTCCTTGGGTTTCGTTGGCCTGGTGCAGATGGAGGTGCATCTCCCTTTGCTTAGATGTCGGGGTAGAAATGCAGAAGGGACCAGAGAGAACGAGAACGGCAAGGGTTTGCAGAACAGGAAAGGAGAATATGGCGCGATCCTTCGTGGGCTATGCAGTGCCCCAAATGGCGCGAGTGTCGTCACCGTGCAAGCACAACTATTTCAAGGAGTAAGAGGAACTAGTATATGTTTGAGTGTGAACGAAATAGGCAGAATCAACGAGTGGGTCACTTGAGGCCGTGGTGTGTGTGGTAGAGTAGTCAGTGGTCCCAATCTAGTCCCTTGCGTTAACTAGTGTCTCACGGTTGCAATTACTTTGCACTAGTGTGGACGCGTATTGTTACTCCTGTTGTCTGTGATTTTTATATCCTTCACACACAATAGACCACTTCCATCACGCGTTGGAAACCACTCACTAGTGTTAAAGAAAACCGACCAAAGCAATTCCCCACTAAGCCCCTCACGTCAGCGGCATCCGGGCCATTGTGAATAGTAGTATGCATGGTGGAACCAGCCCCAGTCTACTAACTAGTCTAAACGATACCTGGCCCAGCTCTCTGTGACCCTTTCTCTCTCTCTCTCGCCCTCTCGCTTTCTCTCTCTCTCTCTCCCTTTCTCTCTCTCTCTCGCTTTCTCTCGCTCTTTTTCTCTATCTCTCCTTTCAGGGAACAAACCAACAAATAATACGCACACCGCATATTTTACGAAAACAAAGCTGCGGTAGTCATCCCTCGGTCCTGGCGGCTCAAAAAAAAGTGTAAAGAAACCATCGACATGTACCTCAACTGGCAGACCTGCACATAAGCGCGCCTCTTGTTGCAGAAGGGCGTCCAAAGATGTTGCCAAAAGCAGTACTTTCCCAGGTCCTCAGCAGCTTACATGCCTGCTCCTCCCGCACAATCCAGGTGCCTGGAGCGCCGCCAGACAGCATGAGAGCTGCACATGCCGAATGATTGTGTGCCCGGAGTCTGTGTCTGTGCCTTATGTACCCATTGATATGTAGATGAAACCTGTAGCGATTTCATTGCATGCAGGTGTTGGGGATGCAGATGTAGGGCCAGCGTAGAGAGACAATACACCATTATCTCCATCCGGCTCTCGTTTTCTTCTCTGCGAGGCCAGAGATGCAAGGTTGCGGGAAACAACACTTTGGGGTGACTCTGTTTACACTATATACTCACGTGGAGAGATTGTTCCGTGTACTTTTTTTGCTTTAACCTGGCGCTTGGCACTATTGCTCTCTGTGTCCCGTGTCTGTTCGTTTTAGTGTCTATGTCTTGATCGATGCTCGTTACATTGGGTCCATATATTATGCCCACACACAAAACATTATCATACTCTCACTGCACATGGGAGCGATACGAGTAAAGATTGCGTGCCAAAAGTGCCGCTCGCTGAAGCACAAATGTGACTTCCGCTATCCAAAGTGTTCTCGGTGCGAGAGGGCAGCAATCGACTGTGTCATTCAGGATCCAACCACGAAAGAGCTCAGGCTCAGAGAGCACTACATCGACCAAAATGGGCTACCGTCCATGGGCGGAGAAGACCAGCGAAACATATCCTCCTATTCACACGCCAATGAACCCTTACACTCTGATGACCAGTCCCTTATCCAGAGGCTGCAAGCGCAGGTGCGATCCTACGAGGCCTTCTTGCAGAGCATTGGTAGAGGGGACGTGATCATCGAAACGATGTCAACCCCAATGAACCACCACAAGCCAAATCTTCTTGGACTGCGCATCTCCCACGTGGCGATGCTGGGTGCTGTACCGTTCAGGTCCTCTCAGGGTAAAGCCCCTGATACCTCCAGCTCGACATTCTTCGGGATGGGCTACTCCCGATTCAACGCGCCTAATTATCAAAGTATGGAGTCCCTATGGTCAATGGTGAGGCCCCCTAGGCGAGAGGTTTGCGAAATCGTGATATCCAACTACTTTGCCTTTGCATGGACACAGCACCCACTGATTGAAAGCCGAGAGTACCTCGAAGGCATTGTAAATAACCTGTACAGAACGCTCGATACCTATATAGACGATGGATCCGATGGCTTAGGTTGGCTGCGGTATTTAGAGGCAGCAGACTTCCCACCAAGGGATCTGTTTCTTGTGTATCTGGCCTTGGCTCTGGGCATTGGAATCACAGGTGATTCGCAAATGACCATGATTCTTGACAAAATAAGGATCCCCGTGGCTCCTCATGAGAGGCAATCCCTCTTCTTCAAAGCAGAGCAATACTACCTAACTTCCACATACTTCCTCGATAGATTTCTGTCGTCTATGACTTCCGTGCTTGTGAATGCTGATTGGAATACCGCCCACATGTTGGAGATATATGCTATCCAGAGTCTTCTTTTAGTTGCATCGTTTGGTCTCTTGAAACCAGTCTCACCCGGTATATGGTATGTGGTCACAACAGCCATGAAGCTATGTGTGGATCTAAATCTCCATCAGGAGTCGACGATCCAGCGATACGAACAAATCTTCTCAAACAATTCCAACTATTCAACATTCCACAGGCGGCTGTTTTGGTGCTGTTACTCGATGGATGTCCCGATTTGTTGCTATGCTGACAAACCTTTCAGTCTAAGCGATTTTGAGCTCAGCACAAGGCTGCACAAACTGCTCCCTGTAAGCAACGGCCAGGTGGTGAAGGACTCTTCGATGTTGATTCCCGTACTGTTCTTCCGTTTGAGGAATTATCAGTCTCGTATAAAGCAGGTTCTATTCCGTGATCATAACCCTGAAGAGGATGGGTACTTTTACTATTTCCACTACTATTCCTCACGCACAGCCGAACCTGATAGCGATCCTCGCGCTTCTATGTTTAAAGATGGCGATCAGCGTTTGGGAAATAACCCCCTTAAACGTCAGGCTGGGATAGATGCACTGGCTTCGTGGTCTCAGGATATGCATATACGTCTAAACGTGTGGTTTGACGAGGTGTTGCAGGCGATGTATACCACGACTGACCACCAAAATTCGGAAAGCCTCGGATTTCTTCAAGATTTTTTGCTCCTAATATATTTTCAGCAGATCCAACTCCTGTACATGCCCTCCCCCTTGAGGGAGAAACACGCGAAGGAAGAACTGCATGCGCTGTTTGAGGCCTCATATCAAGTCATCCAGATCTACCATGGTCTCTCGGTGTCCAGCAAATTGAACTACAAGCACCTTGCATTATTCTCTACACATAGAGCTGGTATCTGTTTTTTCTACTCGCTGATTAACTCTGTGGAGCTGTGTCTAAAGCCAAACATCTTGGACAGGGCCCAAAATTTGGTCAACTATGTAACGCATATGGCACGGATTTTGGAGGATGAGTGTCCTGCTGCGGTGAACGTGCTCAAAATATTTGTGGGAATGTTCAATTCGGCTAAGGAACTGGTGAGAAAGAGATGTAATGAAGCATGGCGACACAAGAAATCTGCCCCACACCAACAGAACAACACAGACTTACCTCCACTCACGGGGAAACGCTCCTCCAGTTTGCATATTACAGAACTGCTGTCTCCCGATGACGGCAATCCTTCCCCAACTGGATCCACACCTTCCCACCAGCACACTTGGCAGCATACATCAAACCCAACTGCCCCACCACCAAGCACAAGTACATTTGACTTCAGCGTTACGTTTGGCCCCGCTTTCTCGGCAGCACAGCAAGCCAGGCTCCAGCAGCACAATGCCATTCCTTTGCTGTCCGCTCGCAAGTCACAGAATAGTATGATCAACACTTCCAAAGCCGCACGCGGGGTTGTTAACCCTTGGAGTTCGGGTCTCCCTCCAACTTCTAACCCCACCACACCCAGCACTGTTAGGATAGAAGATGCAAGTCGTAATACCCCAAACACGCCTTCTGTGGACTCTTCCAATTGGGACTCGAGCCCCAACAACCAGGATCAGGTTGACGAGTTTTTCAGGAACTTGCTGAGCTATAACGATATTGGATTGAATCTTAACTTCAATGTAGGTTATGCCACAGCCCATCCTAGGGATGAGCTGTCAAACAACAATGTCAACAATGGAGGGCACAATCAGGGCCCGATGGAGAGTCATATACAGCCAGCTGCTGGCGGCCCTCATGTTGGAGGTGGAGTTGATCCAATCACACGTCCAGGTCCAGTGGAGCCAAAATCGTCATTCGCACATGGTGGCAATACTAGGTGGCCAGGTTTCCACCCCAATCACTCATTTGCTCCCACGGGGGTACTCCACCCTCTTCAGGGTATTCCTATGCACAATAACCCGATCGGAGCTGAAGCCACGAGTGTAAACACGTCAGCCTCCTCCATTCCTCCGCGCTCAACGGGGTTTGTTCCTCCATTGGCTTTCCCTCAGAAGGAGGAGATGCATTTGTTAGATCCCTCCGGTCAAAATTCAACACCAGTGTCAATGGGCTACAGTGCTCGTGGCTCTGCATCTGGGCCATATATATATGGTTATGGAAGCAATAGTCACCTGAATGGAAATGGTACTACTGGTTATGGCCATCCAGGCTATCCAGGAGTGCTTAACAGTGGATCCTCACAACCACAGCAACCACAGTGGGTACAAACTGATGGTGCCCCTCCTGTCAATGCTGATTTGGATCTGGATGCGAACATCCAGAACATGTGGGAGATGCTCTTCGACCAGCCCTTCAATCTCAAGCATTCCATGCTATCGGGCCAGTTCTAAGAGTGTGATTGGGCTTATCTGAATTTAATTTCAGGAAGTTGGGCATTTATTAGCCTCCGTGGTTTTTTATGTCCCTTTATCTATAGGCGTTTGATTATCTGTTGATATGTTCTTTTTGATTTGTATTTTACGTTTGTTACTCTTAAATCCTGTGCTTTCTTCTTAAGTATATATAACTTTCCAAATAATGGAAGGCCCACGATAGGGTTTGGATTACCATGATATAATTTCTCCTCTGATTTCAACGAGTCATACATTTATTTCAAGTTCTCGTACACACTGATTCGCCTCTGTAGCACATCAATACTATCACCCACCTCAATCCAGTAGGAAGTAGTAAGTTGAACGGCATGGATACCCAAGAACGAGAAGAACGGCTGGCCAATATCAATTCTTCTGTACCGTGCCAGGATCCTCGAAACGGTTGCCATCTTATCCACTACACCTGTTTCTACATCGATGTTGGGTATCTGGCACCGTGGACACTTTGAGGTGACGAGCCATTGATGCCTTTTACCTTCCTCACCCCTAGCTCCGGTTATGTCGAAACGGTACCAATTATCAATATCATAAGGCTGTGATGTACCAGACACCACAATGTTTGGTCGGAAAGCTCTTGAACCTACTGTTTTATGGCTAGCATCAGCATCAAGGATTCTCTTATTGAGATCCTCAATATCCTCCGTGGACATTAGCAAGAGTGGGAAATACTCTTGGAACTTTGTGGAGCGATACTTATTTGTTCCTAAGTCCGCCTTCTCCTTCTGTAGGTCTGGAGAGTTCGTGATAGTGTATTTCCCTGATGGTGAGTAGAGGATCTTTGTATCTGGGGGAAGACCTAGATCAGAGATGAATTCTTGTGGCAGAATATCCAACACCAAAGTGGAGAACCCCACCTGCCACAGCTCGACTGGTTTTTCATCGTGCTGAGAAACTTCATATTTGCGAAGGAATTCATCCGTCACAGTTGAAGGTAATCTAAAAGAACTCGAGTAGCTCGCAGTTTTTGGTGCCAGCTTTGCCCATGAGATGACAAAGTCACCGTTCACGGTGGCCATATCAGCCTCTGCAGCGTTCGGTTCAAAGCTAACATCCACCAAAGTCAGCCTGGAACATTCTCTCTGTGTTATAGACCTATACCGCCCTCCTGACCTAAACCTCCCTTCTTGAGGAGTGTATTCAGTTTCAGAATCAACCCAAACACCAAGCATGTACATTCTATCTTTTGCAAACCCAAACTCATCCACCATCCATCTCTTGACACTCATCCCTCCCAAAGATTTCACCGGATATATAGTGATCTCTTCTATCTTAATATCACTTGTGTGTTTTGGATCGCTTATCTTGAATTTCTGCGTAAAGTTTCGCACTCTCGTCCTCACAAAGTAGTCTATGAAATATTTTTGATTCCTTACCCAGTAAGAGAATAACAGGCCCAACCTTTGTAAAGACAAAAGCTTCCTGTGTCCAAAAGTTGTCAAGTTTTTCAGAGTTCCAATCTTTGTGTTGGGTAGTGTTATGGAGGCCCAGTCATTCCCATACATAAGAAAGGCTGTAGTTGTTGTTAGGGCACCTGCTAATGCCAGAAATGGCATTCTGTATCCCTCGTTGCTCGCCGTCATAATGTCATCTCATCTTTATTCGTCAGTAATGAGCCAACATCTTTGTAGCCTCGGATACAGCTCACTTAAATATGCTTTCTTTCCTACACCAAACGCGGGACCAAAATTTCAGCAGAATCACGGCATGACTCTGGAGACCGGAGATGAGGTGAATCATTTTCTTGAGTCGCACACTCTCTCCTGCACGCGGGGTCCCGCATTGCATGCCTAGGAACTAATGCAAGCGGAAAGTTTGAATGACGGGCAGTATAAATGGGTGCAACATTAGCCGATATATTATAAATAGTCCGTGATATCCATAAGCCTTGAAAAAGAAAAAAAAAGAAAAAAAGAAAGAAAAGTGATGTGGTGAAATAAATCAGAAGCCACGCGTTGTAGAAAGATTGAAAGGAGAACGCTTCCTTAACGTTTTCTTGTACATCATGCATGGATTGCCAAGCAGAAAGAAGGCCCATTCTATCAGAAGAATATCTGCCTTTATTGAGTGTAAATTCTTCAAAACAAATACTCGATTGCTGCTAGTAGGTTGAGCTTAATTAGTATTTTCCTGTCGGGTGACCTCTGCAATTGCGGATTCGTAGAACTTCTCGTATATCGAGAAGTTAAGATTGAACGTGTTATAAAACTCCTTGATGATATCAGACACCTCTTCTGAAATAAAGGTTCCAGGCAAGAATGCTCTGCGCAATTCAGCCAGCTCAGTTGTCGTTCTCTCTGGAAATGTGGGAGGGACATGCTCTGAGCTAGAATCACTCCTCAGGTGATCCTTGCTCAGTACGATTAGACCCATGAAACGCTGACTGTACAGCAGTTTAAGGGACTTGGACGAATCCACAGAAACAGAATCCACTCTTCTGATCAAAGCACAGATGAAATCATCATCAAAATTCCTCTCAATCAAGGAATCAACAAATCTGGCAAAGGTTGAGCCGTTTCCGTAACTATCTTCTTCACTCCAAAAGTTACCTTTGTTGGTGGATAAGTAGGCGGCACAGTTTGTCTTCAGAGCATGCAGGATGAATGACTTAAAACTGTCCGAGGAGATGGCAGCATTGCTCTCATGTAGATGTTTAGAAACTTCCCTTGCAAATGCAGTGGTATCAAACAACCGCTTGGCTGTATTATCGGCAAACCAATGCCCCTCTGAAACAGTTACAGAAGCCCCGTTCAGATTGGGTAGGGTGATCGTAACTGTTGAAAAATAGTGGAATATTGTTGAAACGATCGAAATGGTGAGCACAACAACCCTGATACGATTATATAGTTTCTGTAAGGGATCCGCAAACAGCTCCATCTGTTCAGGTAGCTCCGAGATTCTGCCCCCACAATCAGTTAAGCGTGTTGCATGATGTGCAATTGCCTTGAGCATGATATCATAGTGAGAGGTAGATTCCTGCAACTCTGAAATGGAAAAATACTCGGAATAGTACTTTCTCACAAAGAAGTAGAGGTTTGGGAATCGAAACTGAAACTTCACGTCTTCAGCAGGATATCTCTCTCTGAAATAGAGCCTCTCAAAATCACTCACACGGTCAAGGCAAAACTTTAGGCAGTGTGTCATCCAGATGTTCATTCCAGCAATGGTTGCATCTCTGATGAAGTCAAGAGTTCGGTTAACGAAATCACGGCCAACTGTTGCACCATGCACAAGCTCTGAAAGGAAATCTTCTGCTCTTACTCCCAGTCTGCCCTTGGAAAAGTCCTGAGACACTAGAAAGCCAAACATCACGGTGAAGTAACCCTCCGGGGTCAGCTGACCTTGGAGTTGCTCTTTTAGAAGGTTGGATGTGTCGCATAGGTATGAAATGGCCCTCGCTCCGTCTGCATCGATGTCATCGGTTAATGATGATCTCCAACTGCCCTGTGAGCCACTCTGCGAACTTCTCTTTGAGATGGAAGTGCTCATCAAAGTGAATCCCAGAGCTTGCATCATGCACTCTACCGCTTCAAAAAGCGCTGGCATCATCGTGTACACTGTAGGATACGTAGAAAGTCTCTCCTTCATTTCCAGACAAGTATCACCAATGGTTTTCAGGCCCATGGCGACATACACTTGCTCTGCACTAAGAATTGGCGAAAGCTTCGAAGACTTCTCTTCCCTGTCGTGTCTGAATCGCGCAGGGGGTGATAACCCTGAATAGTGATGCATATCGAATCCAGTTCGCATAACAGGATTTTGTTCCCGTGGCACAGATTCGACTGAAACGTGTTGCCCACCACCCAGCTTCTGCTGAATGAGAAACTGTCTCCATTTTGCGATAGGAAAGTTGGGTGGGATCACAAATAACGATGTCTTTCGTTCATCCATAGGTGAGCCGGTGCTGCTGAGACACTCTGCATCATCCTCTGTTGATAAGGAGGCAGAAGTCGAGATTTGAGAGTTTCCCATTTCCAAAGTTTGCTTTTGAGAAGCTCTCAACATCTGTATCTCTGGAGAGTGGCTGCAAATACGGGCACAGCTAACCATATTACGCTGTAGGACACTGTGTCTTTGCTTAAACTTCTCTAGAGCCTTCTCGATTTCAGGAATAAGCATATTTATCTGCTCGTCCAATAATGTGTTCGAATGGGCATGGTCCTCCAAAATAAAGCGCAGCAAGTTACTCTCTCTTGTCAATATATTGATGGATCTTAAGATCAACAGCTGGGTTCTCTTCATGTGCTGTTCCACAAATGCCTCAAAGAGGCACATATATGACTTGAAAGACCCGCCAAAGTCCATTCTCTCCTTACTCTCGGGATCTGTGAATTTATCAAGTTGGACTGTGATCAGCTTCCTAAAGTCAGCGATCATCTGACGACATTTCGTAAGGAGCATCTTATTCAACTCTTCATTGTGCTTATCACTCTGAGGAGCTTCAAACTCGTTGGACAAAGAGTGTCCAAAAAGAGAGGAGTAGTCAAAAGTACTCCCCATCCTTGTTTCAAATCCTGGAATGGTATTATCTGTTTCAAACTCATGCTGTTCACGCACCATGAGAAACGCATATAAGAAAATCCTAGCTGTTCTGGACTTGGGAATCGCCGTGATCGCAGTCAAATCAGTTGCTGCGAGAAAATCCGCAACCAGTGTCACCAGCGAACGATCGGATATTATCTTGACAATGGACTCATAATCAAGGTCTATCGTTTGGTCTGAATAGGCAGTCTTTGAAAGAGCTGACTCGTTGAGCTGCTTGATTATCTCTTTCATTCTGCACTTTTTCACTTCGACATTCAATGTGTCGAGAGAAGTCTGTTTTGTGTGGAAACAAAAATTGTTGCAATTCTGCTTCTCGATATCTGCATCTGCAGCATTATTTGCTTCTCTGATAAAGGGCATTTGACTTGAAGTCGAGGATGAGACGGAAGAAGCGGATGAAGAGGATCTTTCAAGATTCAACTCAGATACGCCTGCAGTGGGGTCATGTAACGAGAGCTGTCTGAGGAACATTGACGCTGTGCTTCTTCTCTTCCTAATATGATTCGCTCTCTGAGTGCTTGCTCTAGCCATCTTGGAGGAGAAACGCCTTTCGAACTCCCTATGGAAAGCAACCAGCTCATCTCTGTTCTTCCTCACTTTGGCCTCCACTTCCTTAGAACGTTCGGCAGCCCTGCTGCTTCTCTGGGTAATTATCCTATTTCTGCGCAAGGTGTGGAGCTCCAGGTCATGGGCTCTGGTCAGTTGCGAGTGCTTCCCCACAGGTGTGAGCCTCCTAAGGATGCTTCTCGGTGGTGAGAGCGGGACAACACCCGCCATTCCCGTCAGAGATTCGGGCGAGCCTGGTACATCCATGAGCCTGTTTGAATTTCCACCACTTGACTCATTACTTGAGTTGGAAGAAGATGCAATTGCTGTTGGAGGGGTTTCCCCACGTTTTTCCCTAATGTTACCCCCCATACTCGGAGTGGGCTCATCGAGACGACTAGGGAGATGCACAAAAAAAAAATATCAGCAGCGACCCGATGGACTGAACTTGGTAAGATTTCTATATATTTTTTTTTTGAGCCCGTATCACCGGCTTTCAAAACACCTCCTGGAGAATTTAAACCACACCACTCGTACAACCTTCCATCGCATGAGCATCGCACCCCGAGGAAGTGTTGAAATTAGGGGTATGCAGCCGCCGTATTTCCCGTATCTAACAATATGCCACAAACGGTGACGCCGTTCGTACATGAGATTATGCAAGCTGTTTGTCCCAAAAGGGAAGACACTTCATCGCCCATCTCGGGTGAGTCGTCTGCTCCACATCGGGGTTTTGGTGTCGTGCACGCAGCAGCAGACTATGAGAAAGTAGGTGTGAGTATGACTATATTTACATTAAAGGGTACAATGGATAGGGTGGTGCGCGGTGAGAATTTACACTATTCTGGTGATTTCCTTTCTTTTGTCTTATGTTGTGTTTCGGTTATGTGGTTGTATTTATCGTGGAAGCTGGTTTAGGATTCGCTGTAGGCATCTCTACTTTATGTCTTGTGCCTTCATAGTGTCTAGGCATCTACATCTTCTCTAAGCGGTTAGTGGTCATCAGTTTCGTTGGAATACATTTTTATACACAAAAGGTGTTTTCACCCAGAATAGGAGGCAAACCTTGCCTCCAGTGCCTTCAGACTGGGTGTCAACTCTCCTACGGCAGAAACCGGCTGCACGTTGGAGGTGCCCTGGTTGGCAATAGAACCTCTCTTACTTGTCTCTGAAGGGGTGCTCATTTTCGGGCTGGTGCTAGGTGTGGATGAGACAGTTCCTGTTTGTTGCTCGAGCTCTCTGATCTTGTCACTCCAGTTGCTCAGAGCAGCAGCTTTTCTTTTTCTTAGGTCTTCGATGTCCTGTTGTGAAGACCAACCAGACTCCAGCAACCGACTTTCTGTCACCTCGAAACCCCACATTTCCATATCTCGTCTCTCCTTTAATTGCATTAAGTGTTGCGTCCATTCTTGGTATGCCGGCTTCGAGTGAGCACCATCTGCAACGAGTGGAAACCGATAATCAGAAGTAGGCTCCGAAAATGAGGAGGTAGACTTACCACCATCAGAGCGTCTGGATTCACTATGGTGAGGGGCAGCAGGACGAGTAAATCTCTCCGTGACACTTATGACCGGTGAAGGTATATTTGCAACCCCTATAGTCGCTGGAAAGCTTGCTGCTGCCCCGTGGCCATTGCTATGCTGTGCATGGTCGGCCAGGGACTTTGTCAACTGTGCCACAGGGGGCCCAAGGGGTAGTTGGCTGTTTGTGGGAAGAGATGATGCAGATGACCACGAATTGGAAGACTGCCGCCTCGAAAGAAATGGCCGTTGGAACATTGTCTGATCAAAGTCATTCCCCATGGATTGCAGGCCTAATGAGTGATTATCCATATCTGGATAATGCTGTGTTTCGAGTGTATGTTTAGCTGCTTCCAGTGGATAATATTCCTCTTCATCTCTTGGCAAGTTGGTGAGAGAAGAGCTAGAAAGTTTCCGTATGCCGGATCTAATCCGTCTTATTACCGTATTACTGTTGGTAGAGTCGATGCTGGCAATGCGGTTAAATGACTCAGAAGGAGTCTGGGGTGTAGCGGGTAGTGACTGAGTCTCGCCGTTCACGTAGTTGCCATCACGACTACTTGCTCTGCTATGTAGAAATGGAAGGCCTGCTTTTTTCAACATGGCAGATGGACTTCTCTGGTGTGGGATCTTCTTGGACTGAGTGATGTTGTTTCTGCCCTCGATACTGCCGAGTTTAGTTATGTCACTGTGGTCGTCTTTGTGAACACTGCTCTCATCGCTTGTGGTCAGAGAGTGGAGTGAATTTCCGTGGTCATTGTCTTCGTAAGCGTCATAATTTGTTAAATTGTCAGTGGTGCTCTGGTCTCTTTTGGGAACAAAGAGTTCGTCGAATGTGTTGACATGAGATCTCGGTGAATTGTCCACAGAGATTGACCACGATCTCTCAGCCAGGGGCGATGCAACATCATGGCCCCATGACTCCTGCTGTGGCTGCTGTTGTTGTGAGTGTGTAACGTCTAGTGAGGGAAGAGGCGGGAGCAGACTGATGGCTTCTGGCACAACATGATGCTCTTGGTGCAGCTGGGGTTCCTCTTCTTCTATTTCCTTTTCCTCCAGCACTATACCCAGGCCAGCTAGGTTCACGTTGGAGTTCATTCTGTACAATACTGGTTATACCTGTACCCCCCAAGGGCCTGGTGATCTCTGTTGTAAGATTCGTCTACACTGCAGCAGGCAAGTAATGGGTGAGGTGAGCCGCAGTTTGTATTGAGGGGTATGGATCTGGGGTAATAAACGATGGGAAGTTGGTTCAAGTTCTCTGAGATCTAGCGAGCGCAAAATGTGGATTGTCAACGAAAGTGGGTATAGTTGCGACTTTCGATTGACAGTGACTGTACCCTGCTGTCTCTAAGGGGAGGGTAAATGAAAAACTTCACAGAAAACAGAAAATCAAGCCTCTAGGGAAAACAAACAAAAGAAAGACACAAAGGAAAAATTAAAAACAAGTGCACATACAAGCCAAGATTAAATAATATGTCTGTAGAGAATTGAATACTATCCAATTGAGTAGGATACAACAACTTATAACTCAGGAGGATATATATTGTCATAGGCCTACCACTTTGCAGGGAGAAGGCTTGTATGGGCTCCACCCGGTGGAGGGGCCATCCCCATACCCGTTTCGGCCCTTAGGCAAGTATGGTGTGGACTACCTGCGCGCGCATGTGTCTGCTGCGACGCAGAGCGTTTCGACGGAGAGGAGAGAGATACGCCAAAGGCAGAGGCCAGCCCCTGCTGAGGAAACGCCATGTTACCAACCTTCCGCCAGGTCCGCCATTATGAATGTTGTTGATTTTAATATTTCTATGTTTGAGGTGTTTAAACACCAAGAAAGTCCCAGACTCACCAAAAGCATAGACGAGGCCTCCTCGGGGTTGTTTAGAGGGCCTGATGAGCTCATCGAGCCACTCGCAGGTAGTCCAGGGATTTACATCTATTTTTGTTAGATACGCTTGGAGCAACGTAGTGTACAAGAAAGGATGTCAGAATTAGGCTCAGTCCCCCATTGAATCCAGAGAAAGTATGCGTCAAGATCCCAGATCCTGGCTCTCGATTCCGCGGTGTCGGGAACTCAATTGACGTAGATATCTGCTGTAATCGAGACACACCAAGTGGTGGGTTCTTAGATAACGGGGTATCATATGGGGGTGTTTGGCAGTGTTGGTGCTCTTCTCCCCATTTTGCCTTGTAGATTCTAGCGTTCTTTGCAGTATTGGGACACACAGCACAGTTCCCCCCCCCCCCAATGCACCCGAGGCAGCCGGGTAAAACATATAACTGCTGTCTCGTACTCTTGTGGGCTATGTCTAGGTGCATGTAGTTGCAGATCTGCGGTGGGGCAGAACCCATCCAAGTGTATGAGGATGTGGGTGGATGTTCGCGACCAGATTGGCAAACCAAAGACCCGTCAGATAGTTAGGTTTAGGATCCTTCAGTTAATTGGGGATGATGAGCGTGATATGTATATATTATCCCATTAAAATTCAATGGGAATACAATCGTCAGAAGTCACAGCGTTCCCCTGTGGCGGCAAGAAATTCATATGGGTCAGGTCGTCATTCGAAATGAAGTAGCCTTGGGGAGGCTGCTTCCTGCATTTGAACAATTCAGAGGCTTCAGATAGTGTTGGATTTCAGAATTCAGATTTAGCCATTGTATGCAGCCATCTAAGAAACCCTTGTAGCAAGAATGACATGCTAGCATATCGTACGATAATCGTGGACATAAGAAAGCCCAGAGATTGCTCATGTTTCAAGTATAGCAGCAGATCTTGCCGTATAGGATTACGCACTGTGGCCGGACACTCTAGGTGCGAGTGTTGGAATAAATAGCCAATGGAATGCAGCTATAGCTACGCAACTGCAGTTGCTTTATTCCCTCACAGTTCTTTCTGTATGTATCAATCAGCTAGCACTATCGTTCGTTACATACACCAAAAGACCCCCAATCCACCTGGCACGATAATTGCTCGACGCCAGAGAAGTCTCGTTCGGAGTGGGAATCCCTGTCGGGCTAAGCACCGTAGACGCGGGCGGCGCTCTCTGTGATGCATGTTAGCAACGCTTGGCTATTTTGGTTCGCAGGGGTGAGAATACAGCCCAACTAGGCAGGTACCCTACAGCTAGGAGGAAAAGGAACAGATGTGGAACAGTCCAGCAGCAGAGATGGTGACATACATGCGATCAATAGATAACGTCTTAAGGAAAGACTAATCCTATTATTTAGATGTCCCCCACACATGCGCTCTTGCACGATATATAGGGCATTCTGCTCTCCTACATGACCTTGGGCGTCTCCGGCATCTTCAACTCTCATCCAGCTTTTTTCTCTCCAGGAGAAAACCTTAATGTGCCTTAGTGTTCCTTCGTGTTCCTGCGAGCAAAGGCACCCACCCTGCTACACCCTCCGCGTCTCCCCCCAACAAAATGCCAAAGGTATTTGTGCTTCATGCAGGAGGAGAAAAAGAAATGATGGGGAGGGGATTCTAGGCAAAAGGAAATGCAAATGATACAGATCAGCTGCATGGGTTGTGTTACCCTCTTTTCCATATGCGTTGGCTCTGCGTCGATCGCTTTTCTAACGTGAGCTGTTCCTCCTTCGGTTACCTGTGCGCTCCACAATTCCCTGTGTTTCTTTTGGTAGCGACGAACGTCATGCGTCTTGGTCTCGTTTTCTCTGCTTCCATACGTGCAAGTGACGTTTCTATTTTCTTCTCCTGCTGGTTGTGTGATAATAGGGGCTTGGAGTCTCAACGGGGAGGTTTGTATCCAGGCTGCTAAAGGTAAATCACGAAAAGATGCCAGGACGATTTTTATGGTTGGATTGACTATTATGATTATCAAAGGTCAATTGTATTATTTGTTTTATTCTACCTCCAATATTCCCGGGTGCATCTGTGTTTTTCCGCCGAGATTTCAAGCGTCTTCTGTCCGAAGCCTCCTCTATCGTGTCCTTGACCAGCTGTTAACCCGACCTGTTTCATCTAAACTAACGGCCAACACAGCAAAGCACACTTATGATCGAGGAGTGGCAAATTCGTTAAAGGAAAAAAAAAAGGCCACATAAACATATTACTGTATAAATACAAATATTACCATGTCCGAACAGCCGCCTTTGAAGGGGTCCAACTACCCTTTGCTGGAAGAGCTTGTACAGGGTTGTTGTTCGCTTTCTACACCAGAATACCACCAATTCAACCAGACCTCCTTCGGACTTCCTGCCCCCACGCAGGAGGATTATTTCAGTCCTGAGAATTTTGAAGAATTCGTGACCAATTTGCATTGCGGAGAGAATTTACAATTCCTAGTTCAGATTGCTAGGTATGAATCAATTTGGAACAGGGTATTCAAGAAGAGATCATCTATACTAAAATGCAAAGTCAATCAGCCATCCAAGTCCAACACAAAAGCATTATCTCTCTCAACTCTACCGGCTTCCTCGGGCAAGGCTTCCTCTACTTGCGACTCCTCGCGCTTGCGAGACGTATCTCAGTTCCGTCAGTTTGATGCTGAGAATACATTATCTCCTATCACATCAGAGGAGGACTCTGTACACGAGTATGCATCCATTGGTAAGAATGTTCCGATTACAGATCAGACATCCTCGTTGATTGCAAAGCTGGTTGATGATCTGGACTTGGTGACATTGCACAAAACACCACGAAGGATTTCTGCAACTTTGCCGAAAGACGTGTCATCGTTTGTGCACCTCGATGAGAACGGGGAGCGCAGTCCACCCCAGAACGAAAATTACTCGTCATCCAGCGAGTCGGGACATAACGCGCTGATTTCTCCGTTTCTACTGCCTTCAACAAAGACGCATGGTGATCTTGAAGAACCACGGGCCCTTGACCTTATCTTAGGTAATTCCGTCGACACCACGGGGAACGGTTTAGTTTCCCCATCTGACACGGATAAGTCTACCTCACTATCATCCCCACTTGTGTCAGATAATCCCGAAAACAGTGATGCTAATGAGTTCGATGATGATGATGCTGGATCACTACAAGAAAATGTGGATGATGATACCAAACGAGAGCTCTTGGGGCAGTGGCGGGATATTATAAACAGTTACGTGCACAGTGATGCTCCATATCAGATCAACCTACCCAGTGACATTTCCAAGCAAATTATGCAGGAGCACTGCAATAACACCATTCTCTTCCATTCCCCTGAGATTCTTCTTCCGGCAAAGAATTTGGTCCTGAGGCTGCTGCGGGAGAACGTCTACTCGAAATTCATCCGCGAGTATGAAGTGTCACATACGGAAGAAAAGCGGGCTGTGCCCGAGATTGACGGGAGCCTGAGCATCCCCATGGCTGTGTCATGCGATATACCTACCGAGACGGAAAGCAGGAGTACTTTGGTGATGGTCAACAGTTCTAGCAACAGTATTAGTAGTGACCAACATGGGGACTCGCCTAAGAAGACTGGCTTCCTCAGTAAGTACAACCCTCTTTCCAGGCGCAGCAACAACCCTACGATGGCCGTGTCAAAGGGACCATGTGGTGTGGTGGCGTCAGACGCTGCATTTCATCCGCATGCCCCTTCATCAGTAGAGCACAAAGGTTCGCATTCCAAGCACTTCAAGTCGAGCAGACATAGACACACCTTCAGTGCCGGTAGCGATAGGCATGCTGTGCTTTCCAGAACGAAATCGGCTGGATCCGGTTCGTCGGTGGCTGTTGCATCAGCAACAACACCACGGTTAGCAAGTGTAGCAGTGCGTAGTCGCCATCTTAGTGAGGAGGAAACAGCGAGACCCCAAAGCTCGGCGTTGTTTCCCAACCGCAATCAATCTACGTTTTCCAGTGATAGTTCAGGATCTCTTCCTACTCTGAATGGGTTCATCAACCAGGAAAACCTCACAGTCAAGGAAAGCTGGGGGCAAAAGGTTAGGAATAGACTAGGTGTTTGAATAGGAACGCTAGGTAGGTCGTGACCAGTTATTTGCACATGCGAAACAGAGAGTTTGTTTTCATTAGGTGGTTTTGCAGATTATGGTTGATTGCATATGCATACAGTGCCGTGCGCCCCAATTTCATGGTTGGTGCGCAGCTGGTTTTCGCTTGATATGTCAGCTTATCTAGGTTATGATTAACGTCGGTTCAAATCGTTTTTGTTCTGAGTTTTACGTTTAGGCTTCACCCGTAGCGGAAGGCATCGGCATTCCCGCATGTCATGCCCTCACAGCAACGTTATCAACACGCAGAGAACTGGTTAGGCCTTGGGCTCTCTCTCTCACTCGTAAACAATTCGCTACTTTTTTTTGAGCTTAGAGTTAACGACCACCACTGACGTCATAACCCACCGAGCTTGGCGCTTCGAGCGTGGCCTTTTGAGGTTGATCATGGGTGGGATGGCATTATCTTATGTATGATCCTCGCCTCTTCTTTCCCAATATACATTTATAAGGTCCGATAATCGGTTGCGGGACTGTTACTTCGGTCATGCGCCAAGCGTAACTACCAAACGCTTTGCAGCTGTTATCCGACTCACCCTGGCAACGTGACCAAACAACTCACAGGATTCGCGCATCGAGGTCTGGTACACTACGTTGTCCACTATGGTACTCTCCTCTCTTTTGTGAAGCGTCTCTGCGGCTGGCAGTGCAGTTCGTTGCAGGGGGTGCCCTACAGCCTTACAGCGAGCGTCTATGACTAGGCAACAAGCCAAGCGAAGCAACCTGCCTGCATGCATGCAGGCTGATAAACTCAACAGTGGGGCATTTCGCTATTGTAAGAGGGGGGGGGGGAGGAAATGATAGGGCAGGGCACGGGGTAGAAGCAGCTCGGGGCTCCCCCAGTGGCCGCACCACATGCCTTGCAGACGCACGGTGCTCTTGGAATACGGGCTTCTCCAGCTTTTTGGATTTCACAACTGTTTAGTGGAACGGTTGAAACGGTTGAAACGAAGCAAGAAGCGACTCAAAATACTCGGTAATAGGAGAGGCACACATTCCGATTTCTATATATATTTGCTGGTTCTTCTCAGGGTGTTACTTCTGAAGGTATCAGAAGAGTTCCAATTTGTGACGACTGACAACCGACCCCTAACACAAACGCAACACCTTACAAAAATGATGCTGTTTTCTAAACGAAAGAAAAGAGGCTCCAGTTCCACTCCCACACAGGAGACTTCTTTAGGCCACCCAAGGTCCGCTCAGTCTGCGGCCAATGATGGTGTGACCTCAAACGGTGCTTCTGCTTCGAGAGGTGCCGCTAATACAAGTAGCATCCGGGATGCAACCGTTCCTAGGAGCGGAGGTATTGAGGGTATGGAGCAGGTGATAGATGGTTTGGCATCTTCCTTCATTTCAACTGAGGACAACGAGCTGCAAAGCACGGTTTCTGTGGATTCATCAGTGAGTGAGAAGACCCTGGTCAAGGACAGCACGAGGGCCACTGTGGCAGCCGATCCCTTTTCCGCAACCGACCTTGAGAGGTATTATGCTGCCAATGATCTTTCTCTCAGAAGACTTGACTCTTCATGCACTATTTTTGGAGATGAAGACGTGGAAATCATTCGCTCTCATCAGAGAACAATCTTCGAGGGACAGCCAATCTACAACTTCACCTATCAGCGCACGATGCCATGGGTGTCGGAGGTGTTGAAGATGGGCACTCTTTTGTTCCCATCTGAGCGGGCTCTTGCTAACTTCCAACTTTTGGAAAAGCTCAAAGGAGCAAAGGATCCAAACCTGGATTTCGCAGAGAGACTCGTGCAGTCTGATGGTGCTTTGCCGCTGTTCCATATATACGTCCCAACCTTTTCTTCTTTCAGAAAGAACTGTCCTTATATGACTGTGTCCAAGTATCATCTTTTCGATGAAAAGTACAGATTGACAAAGATGAAGGAATCGAACCCTGGTGCTCATAAACTGCTTGATGTGGAAAAGTCCAGTTTCTGTAAGGTTTACTCGAAATACCTCAAGTGTGGCGTCAAGAGGTTCATATTGGAGTTCACTCCAGATCCCAATGACCGTTCTGCTGATTTCAAGCTTGTTATGTTCACCAGCAGAGCCAAACCTTATACTGATACCGTCTACAAGGGAGAGAGACTCAGATGGGTGGGAACAAGTGTTTGCACATCGCAGCATGCCAGTGGTGAGTTCAAGCTGATGGTGGTTGACTCACCAAGGGCAAACCACCTGTGCGACAACATGACCTCAGACTTCAAGCCTCGGGATTCCAACCCATTGCTCTCGCATGAGACTTCGGTGGCAGATGTGGCGGCTACTTCAAAACACCTCCAAATGTACAATAAGTCCTCTTTGCCAGCATTTGCCGCATTCAGTGACCACACGGCAGACACTATTCCCAGAAAGATAACCAGACTGGGTACGGTCGCTTGCTTTGAAAACTCAACCCTCTGCCCTAACCGCACAACTTCGACCCAAACTATACGTTCAGTCACATTGGACACCATGGTATTTGTCTGTATGTCACTTGTCCTAAGGGAGCAAGAAAACAGGAAGGGTTCCAATGGTATGGCTAAACGAGGGGGTAGGTTGCCTCTTCCACAGCCTGCAGGTTATTATTCTTACTCTCCTAGTATGCCTTATGTGCCCTGTTAGACTCGGGGACTTTATTTTATTTTTCCTTTACTGTACTTTTCTACGTGACAATGTCTTTTTCTAACTTTGGCGGGGTAGGAGCTGGATACTATTATCTCTGATTTGCTTTGGTTCTTTATTTATATTCAATCTTCGGGTTCTTTATGGTGCCAGCATCGTGGTCAGTTATGGCAACTCTTTTTCTATTTGTTAATATCTCACTTGGTCTCGATATACATATTGAATGAACGATCTTATTTTAACGCACTGAGGCATTTTTCCAAGATTGATGATTTATTACAAGACAGTTTATTGATCTTATATCTCAAGATGAAAATTGTGAAGAGAGATTTCTTGATTTATTTGAGCTGTCAGTTAATTCTGATTTTTTTTTGGTTACCTGACTGATCTCAGATTCCTGTTGGAATTGATTAGTCATTAATAATACAGCAAAAAAATCAGTTTGACATAAGATTCCCTCAGTTTGCAGAGAATCAGCCTGGCCAATGCTAGCCTATTTAATTAGACTTTATAATATTAATCTGCTGGATGAATCAAGTACTTAGGAAGTCGTGCACTCTGCAACCTAACAGAGCCTGGTACTCTCCGGCAATAGGTCGTGTAGCAACAGAGTCGCCACTCCTAACGGCTAGCACCTACATCGTGTAGTGTGCAGACTGTCAGCACAGAATTAGGCCGACGAGATGTGTGCAAGAGGGCGACTGATGGGGCAATGGAGACCAGAGGCTACGTTGATTAGTTGATCAGTGGACCCCAATTGAAGTGTTTAGGGGCATTCAATATATTACATATCTGCCATTACTCGGTATCGATAACAAATAATAAAAGTTTTACACACACAGAATGGAAAGGCTACAGAGATTGTTAGGCCAGACGGGGGGTCTTGGTGGGGTGCCAGCTGACTCGCAGCCCATTGACAATGCGGAAACCGTTCACATCTCGTCGCTTGCTCTGCTCAAGATGCTCAAGCACGGAAGGGCGGGTGTTCCAATGGAGGTGATGGGGTTGATGTTGGGAGAGTTTATTGATGATTTCACCGTCCATGTGATTGACGTGTTTGCCATGCCTCAGTCTGGAACTGGCGTGTCTGTCGAAGCCGTTGACGATGTCTTCCAAACCAAGATGATGGATATGCTGAGACAAACGGGGAGAGACCAGATGGTTGTTGGATGGTACCACTCGCATCCTGGTTTTGGATGTTGGCTCTCGTCTGTTGATATCAATACCCAACAATCCTTTGAACAGCTCAACAGCAGGGCGGTTGCCGTCGTTATAGACCCAATCCAGTCGGTGAAGGGCAAAGTTGTCATTGATGCCTTTAGATCTATTAGCTCCACGGCACTCATGATGGGCCAGGAGCCCAGACAAACCACCTCCAACGTGGGTCATCTCAACAAACCAACCATACAGGCATTGATCCATGGCCTTAACCGTCACTACTACTCCTTGAACATTGACTACCGCAAGACCCCCAACGAGGTTGGCATGCTATTGAACCTGCATAAGAAGGAATGGCAGTCAGGATTACAGATGAACGATTTCCACGAGAAGGAATCCCACAACATAGAGGCAACACGCAAGATGGTCAAGATTGCAGAGCAGTACGTGCAGAGGGTACAGGAAGAGAAGGAGTTGTCCGAGGAACAGCTGAAGACGCGTTATGTGGGGAAACAAGATCCAAAGAAGCATCTGGGCGAGACTTCAGAGTCTCTCATAGAGGAGAATGTTGTCTCAGTACTTTCTGGAAGCGTCAACACTTTGGCCATCCAATGATAGATAATACAATATGTAGAGTGCACCATATACCGTTCAATGCATATACCTGCGTATAGTTTTAGGCGTATGATCATTAATTACTATTATACTAAATTGGCCACTCCTGGAGAGCCTACATCCGTTGCCACACCTGCAGATACGTCTCTTGGAGGAATAGGAACTCCTTCTCCACCACCTTAACAGCGAGGTCCTCCACTTCCAACCACTCACCCCTGGCTTCATCCAACAGTTGGATTTTGTATCGCAACTTGTCTCCTCCTCCACCGACACCTGCCCGTTCGGACAGGGGAACCAACTCATGAACTATGTTGGCCACTAGTTTATAATACACAGGAGAGTCCACTACACCATCACAGTAGGGAGACATATCCAGCTTGCTGAGAGGAAATTTCACCATCGTTGGGTTTCTGGAACTCCCTGAGATTCCAGTGATGCCGCTTGGACCACTGTCTTCACTGATTAGTCTGTTGATGTGAAGGAACAGCGTGCCAGGAAGGCTTTTCAATCGGAGCACCTTACCAGCAGAATTGGGCTGCCCATTGTACTTGCTCAACAACTCCTGAATGGTCACCTGAGGAACTTCTGTAAGCCCTGCACCATCTTTGAAAAGAGTCACAGCCGACAGATCCAGTGTGAGAATCCAAAACTTCACCACTTGTTCCTTACCCTTATCCTGAACGGCCACTTTGCCTTGGCATGTGCTGGAAAGGATGGATGAGCCAGCTGATTTCTTTCTATGCGAGGTCGAGAGAGAAGAAATTTCCTTGTGAAGATTGTTTAACATCCACAGCAGGAAGTTCTTGGGTTCGGATTGCTCATTGAGCGTGAACCGCTTGTTGGATATCGTGGCTATGTATTGCATCAATTCATGGGAAGATACATGTGGCTTGAACAGCTTTGAGGACCATATTTTCCTGACCAGAAGAGAAGTTCTGTCAGATAACTGAAGATGGTTCTGCTTGATCTTCTCGGATTGTAGCAAGAAGAAGTCTCGCACCTTTGACACGTGTGCTAAACACTGTATGATGACGTTGGCATAATCATTGGCCTTGACGTTGTTCATGCCTATGAATCCGGGACGATAGGGCTTGCGCGCAAGATCCAGAGCCGGCTCTTTTGAATGGTACAGCTGCTGCACTCTCTCCTGATCATAGGTGGGCTGAATGAGATATTTGATGTCTTCAAGGCTATGGGTATCTTTGATCTCGTAGTTCTCAGGCAGAATGATCACCTTTAAACTTGAAAGGTTGATAAACACATGATGATCCTCGTTGATAGAATGCAAATATGCATACGAAGACTTGCTGCTCCCTTGGAAGTACTTTCCGCACACGAGGCATCCATAGATGTTCACATCTGCTAATGATACGGAACATATTTTTTCAAAGTCAAAGTCGAGCCTGGCTCTATTGATGGTCTCAAAATAGAGGTTTGCAATTGGGTCAGTATCTGTCTCTCCATCCAGTGAATCATATTCATCATCATCTTCCACCTCTATCCCTGTGGGTAAACTGGGTGCCGAGGAATTGCTGTTAATCTTCGGGCTCGCATCAACCTTTCGCCGCTTCACTTGGTGCTCATCGTCAGATACGTCGGGAGTACGATTCTCCTCAGTGGTTGAAACCATCCTCACTGGTATCCATAATATAAAGAACACAAAAAAAGTCTCCTCCCCTTCAGGCGTCTATCTACCTAAGACATTTCTATCTCTCCATCCTACATCAAAATGCAAGTCTGGAGAAGCTACCTCATCTCGTCTTGCATGTCGTTGTGTCGTGCACTCACAAAACCAGCACCCTTAAACCCGTCGCTTCTCTCACGGCTGTAAATAGGGAAGTTAATAGCGTGGAGCCGGTGCCGTGCGTACCTGGGGGAGAGCATGCATGAGGAGGAGGAGGAGGAGACAGCGAGGATGGATAATTTATATTTCGCCAGTGTGGAGTGATCGCGCCTATCCATTTTGTTCTCTCTAACTTTTTTTTGGTGTTTCCAGGGTTGTGAAAGGAAACAACGATTGAAACTTCGAAGTGCCACAGAGCTTGAACAACCAAGATGGAAAAGGGACCAGTTGAGCTTAAGGGTCTGAAGTACCCTGCCAAGGCACATGCCTTGAAGGTTAAGGAGCACTTTGTGGCTTCCGGTGGAAAGTCTTCCTCAACAGCTTTTTTCGTCGCTGCTGAAAAGCCCAAGCTGTACCCATACTGTGACCAGACTGCGCCTGTGAGGCAGAACAGGTACTTCTTCTATCTGACGGGTGTGAATATCCCCAGCTCATATGTGCTGTTTGACGTTGAATCTGAGAAGCTCACGCTTTTCCTTCCTGAGATTGACCTGGACGATGTCATGTGGAGTGGCATGCCACTATTGCCAAAGGATGCCCTGTTGAAATACGATGTTGACGAGGTGGTGTACACAAGTGAGATTGAAGCCATGTTGGCCACCTTTGAAAAGGTGTACACCACTGATACCGACATGTACAAGGAGCAGTCCTTTGCTAAGTATGTCACTGCCGGTGATGCTGACTTCTTCCATGCTCTGGACGAGGCTCGTCTCATAAAGGATAGCTACGAGATTGCCTTGATGCGCCACGCTTCAAAGATCTCCGACAACTCGCACCTCGCCGTGATGTCTGCTCTTCCCATTGAGCCTACAGAGGGCCATATCCACGCGGAGTTCATCTACCATTCTCTGAGACAGGGCTCCAAGTTCCAGAGTTACGATCCCATCTGCTGTTCTGGTCCAAATTGTAGCACCTTGCATTATGTCAAGAATGATGAGGATCTAGGTGAGAGAAAGTCCATCTTGATTGATGCCGGTGCGGAATGGGACAACTACGCAAGTGATGTCACCAGGTGTTTCCCCATCAACGGTGAATGGAGCAAGGAGCACCTTGAGATCTACAATGCAGTACTGGACATGCAAACTGTCACGATGGAGGCCATGAAGCCAGGTGCCCTGTGGGATGATCTCCACATCCTTGCTCACCGTGTCTTGATCAAGCACTTTTTGGAGCTCGGAATCTTCCACAATGGTACTGCAGAGGAGATCTTTGACAGCGGTGTGTCTGTTTCCTTTTTCCCTCACGGTCTGGGCCATCTGATTGGAATGGACACCCACGATGTCGGTGGCCATGCCGACTACAACGACCCCAACCCAATGCTGAGGTACTTGAGATGCCGCAGAAAGTTGGAAGCAGGTATGGTGCTATCCAATGAGCCAGGTATTTACTTTTCTCCATTCCTTACAGAGGACAGTTTGAAGGATCCTCTAAGGGCGAAGTTCATCAACCAGCCTGCTTTGGAGAAGTACTGGGAGATTGGTGGCGTTCGTATCGAGGACGATATCCTTATCACGGAAACTGGGTATGATAACATGACGGGGATAACCAGCGATCCTGTGGAGATTTCCAAGATCGTCAAGAGCGGAATTGCAAAGGGCAGAAGTCATTTCCACTGTGTGATTTAGGTAATGTGAAATGTGGTTATTTATACAAGCAATATTAATGGTGGATGTTTGATATTATTACTAACGGTTGTAAACGGAAAACAAACTAAAAAACACAGAGTACCCAATACAGAGATAGAAAAAGCAGCGCAAACACAAAAAGAAACAAACACACACCAACAAACGCACTATGTAAACTGAGAAGAAGATCAAACTCCACTCCTGAACACATTGGACCTCTGGTAACGGAACTGAATGCTCTCGTGCCTCTCCAGAATATACAAGGCCTTGTCAAGGGCATACTGGCTGCAGTTTTTATTTTCCACGAACTGCTTTCTGAGGGTGTTATAACTTGTAGACCATCCAATTGGTAATCTTCTCTTCAGCTCTTCCTGGATCCTCTCAATTTGTTTGTGAACCTCATCAGTATCACTGTTGCCTTCGTTGACAGCATCCATAGTGGAAGCTTTGAAGAGTCTGATTGCCTCGTTAACGTGCTTTTCACTGGCAACAGGAGACAACTCGAGCTTAGCAAGAGACTCGGATATTCTGATGATGGCCTCCAACTGTCTGACCGTAATAGGAATGGAGGACCTTTCGGAAGATTTTGCTTCCTTTGCCTTCACACTCTGCCTAATTTCCACAAAGTGGGATGACAATCTCTCACTGGCCTCTGCAGAAAGCCTTGGTGCGCACTTGGACTTACAGTAGGTGATATACCTCTTCATCTTCTGGATTGGGATCTCTCCAACCTCCTCCTCTGGGTTTGTGGCTCCACCGTTGGTGTGCACATTCATAACGTGGTTGGCTATAGAGATATCCCTCCTCTCGTTATGTTCATCCTTGACGATGAAGATCATGTCAAATCTGGACAAGATGGTGGTTTGAAAGTCAATGTTCTCTCCGGGAGATTTCATCTCGTCATATCTACCGTAGATGGGGTTCGCAGCGGCCAGCACTGAGGTTCTGGAGTTGAGAATGGTCGTGATACCGGCTTTTGCGATGGAGATGGTTTGCTGTTCCATGGCCTCATGGATTGCAACTCTGTCTTCATCTCTCATCTTGTCAAACTCATCGATACACACCACACCTCCATCAGCAAGAACCATCGCACCACCTTCGAGGTAAAAGTCTCTGGTAGAAGGATCCCTCTGAACAGATGCCGTGAGACCGGCTGCAGAAGAACCTTTACCTGATGTGTAGATGGCAATAGGCGAAATCTTTTCGACGAACTTGAGCAGCTGAGACTTAGCCGTACCAGGGTCACCAAGCAACAGGACATTGATGTCACCCCTGAGCCTCATTCCATCAGGTAACAGTTTCTTAGACCCACCAAAGAGGAGACAGGTTATGGCCTTCTTGATATCCTCATTTCCGTAAATTGATGGAGCAATCGACGCAGCAAACTTCTCATACAGGTTCTCATCTCTGGACATTCTGATGAACTCCTCTTCCTCTTCTTCGGTGAAAGAAAAAGAGCCACCAATGCCCTTATCAGCATCATCCTCAGTTTGGATACCTAGAACCTTCATGTAGGGATTCCTAATAGCCACGTTGTTGTTTGAGCCCTGGTTTCTCACCTTGGCCTGATAAATGGAGTATATACCGATGATATTGCATCTCGTTCCCGGAATGATTCTGTTGGTCAGGTATCTATCCACACTGAGAATGATGTGCCTTGGCATCTCACCAACAGGCACCATATCTGGAGTCTCCTGGAGCTTCAACACCTGCTGATCGATGAATGTGGACTTGTCATGGACAATCAGGTATGGATCTGGTGGACAGTCATTCCTAGCAGAGTTTGGCTGTGGTGGAGACTGGCAGGATTTTGGGAAATTTGGTGCTCCAAACGAACGGGCAATGTTCATCTTGATTGTGTGTTTACATGATCTACACATGAGAGTGACATTAGTGGCCTTGGAGTTCAGCGTGGAGGCAGAAATCACGATGCCGGAAATTTTGACAATCTTGGAAATATGCTCCGAGTTGAGATCTCTCAAGGAGACCTTGTTATCATTGGAGAGGAGGATGAGCTGACAGCTTGGGAAATTGCTGGGGGCCTCCTTGTCAGACAGGTATACCACCCTTCTAGCGATCTCCGTAATTGCCTGTTCGAAGAGGGGAGCCATCTCAGCCGGGTCGTCGATGAGTTTTTTGTTAAGCTCTTCATTGAAGGCAATCAAATGCTCATTCTGAACGGTCAACTGATACCGTCTCACCAAGACATTCTCTCTGAGCTGATCTCTATAGATGAACTGATTGTTAATTCTGAAGTCCAGAATGAACGTGCGGAACGCCCTGATGATCTCGGAGAACTGATCATCAGAGGTGTTCTCACCAGGAAGAACAGAGGTGGAGTAGATATCTGCTCTGTCAAACGACATGTTTGATTATTTCTTTATTCCGTAGAATGATTGATAACAAAACAACAGGAGCTATTCCTGAAAATCAATTACAACAGTTATATCAAGAAAACCTGCAGAACTATTCCTCTATCTAAGAACCATCGATGGTGTAGAGTTGGCGTTCAAAGCGAGATGCATAAAATCACATTTCCTAAAGGGGAATTAATGAGGAACGCATAACGCGTGTCTCGCGAGTCTGCCAATATTCACAGGGCAAAGGTAACAGTCTGTGCAATACACAATACCGATGGCAGCCGCCGAAGGATATGGCAGTCTGTCTGTCATGGAGGCAGGCCATACGTGCATAAAGGGTGCCTCTCTCCCCACATTCAAAAGTTTAGGCTCCATAGCCGTTTCGGGCAGATGGTAACGAAGAACATAGCCACTAGGATGAATAGGCGACGCTTTTGACGAATATGAGTGGTACAGTGTTGTCAAAATAGATGGTCATATATATATATATGAGAGCACCCTCCTAAACCTTGAAAAGATGTTTTATTCACCTTCGTTCCTAAAAAAAGCCTCTAACACGAAATGGCATCTTCACTCTCACAACTTAAGGCTGCAGGTACTGTTGTAGTTACTGATACTGGGGAATTTGAGTGTATGTAAATGACCTGGACTGTGTGCTTCCATTGTCGGGAAGACTGTCTATTGGCTTGGTGCATGAGCTGAACTAACACAAATAGCTATCGGTAGATATACCCCACAGGATGCTACTACCAATCCCTCGCTCATCTTAGCAGCGGCCACAAAGCCCGAATACGGGAAACTGATTGATATAGCTGTCGAATACGGAAAGAGAAGAGGAGGCTCTACTGCCAAGCAAGCGGAAGCAGCATTGGACCGGCTTTTGGTGGAGTTTGGCAAAGAAATTCTGGCCATTGTTCCTGGTAGAGTGTCAACGGAGGTTGACGCTAGGCTCTCTTTTGACAAGGATGCAACTGTAAAGAAGGCGTTGGAATTGATCGCGCTGTACAAATCTGTCGGAATTCCCAAAGAGCGTATCTTGATCAAGATCGCAGCGACATGGGAAGGTATCCAAGCGGCCAGGGAGTTAGAGGAGCGCTATGACATACACTGCAACCTGACGTTGCTCTTTTCATTTTCACAGGCAGTGGCATGTGCAGAGGCTAATGTCACTCTCATCTCTCCTTTTGTGGGTAGAATCCTGGATTGGTACAAGGCAAAGACGTCAAAGCAATACACAGCGGAGACAGACCCAGGAGTTGTTTCGGTCAGGCGTATCTTCAACTACTATAAGCAGCATGGCTACACAACCATAGTTATGGGTGCATCATTCAGAAACATTGGGGAGATCAAGGCGTTAGCAGGGTGCGACTATCTGACAATCGCTCCAAAGCTTCTGGAAGAGCTGGTCAAGTCCAGCGCTCCAGTTCCCAAGGTGTTGAAAGCTGGTTCTGGCGCTAGGGAGGCAAAGGTTTCCTACGTGGATGATGAAGCTGCATTTAGATTTGCATTGAACGAAGATGCAATGGCAACCGAGAAACTCTCGGAGGGGATCAGAAAGTTCAGTGCTGACTGTGCCAAGCTTCTTTCGGACCTTGAGGAGAGAATCAAGGCCTCTCCTTCTCCGCCAGGTCTGATCTCCAAGATTACGTCTCGTATTCCCAAGTTGTAGACAATTGACGGGTGTTTCAGGAGAACAAGAGTTCTGATGTTGTGGACAGTATATATATAGATATATACTCTGAGAGCATCAATTTAACCTTTTCTGTTGTATATACAGTGAGTGATGATGTACAGCCGTAGCTGTCCTGCATCTCTAGACAGGCTTATTATAAACTTCCCCTCTCGGGCAAATGCAGAGCAAATGCATGCCATGCCCACATGGAGTCAATTCTCGGCCGGAGATCCTTAGCAGTAATGAAAGGAGTATGTGTATAGCTCAACATTCTATCGGAGTCCCGCTCGCCGTACAAGGGATCCCAGCGTTGGGGTTCCTAGGCCAGTGGGCACTGCAGCAGGTGGAAGTCCAGCCTGCGCACGCCTCATCTCCGGCCGGGGAAGCAGGAGAAAGGGCTTATGGGAGGGGTCAGTCTCGAGGATGAGGGAATATGCTAGTTATACTGACTTCGGGTCATCGAGCAAACAAGAGCGAAGAGAGCTAGCAAAAGGAACGAGAAACAAAACACAGACGCTGTACCACGCTTTATTTTTCATGGCTTACAAACACGGTTCGGAATAGATCACCACGGATTTGTCATTACATCCTCTTTTTTTCAATGATGTGTGATCATGCAAGAAGATTCTCGAAATGTATGTAGCAACCAGCCAGCACTGCGGAAGGGAGAGAGTTGCCTGCAGTGTGGGCTATACACTAATCCGTTTGCTAATGCAGAGGAGCAGCATGCGGGCAAATAAGAAATGTCACGGATTGGGAATCGGCCGTTAGTGGCCCAGCACCATTGCTCCGTCGTTGTTAGCACGATGGCTGGCTGGCTGTCTGTCTGCCCTACTGGGTGGCCGCATCCCCGTTGCCCAATATTATTATGGTCAAAGTGCTCGCTGGCGGATGATGCAGCTACCGGTGCCAGGCGCATCGCATATATAATCAACAGGACCCCCGGAGTAGTCGGTCATTGTGAGTTTCACCGGTTTTTCCTTCTATATCTACATTTGATTTAAAGGCTCTCTTTTTCAATCAATTGATTTGAAACAGAGAATTCTCGTGTACATATCCCCTTCCACAGAATCTATATACATATATATACACAATGTCTCAAAACTCTTTGGCCCAGCTTAAGGCTTCTGGTACCGTTGTCGTGACCGACACCGGTGAGTTTGAGTCAATCGCCAAGTACACTCCACAGGATGCCACCACCAACCCATCTTTGATTTTGGCTGCTGCTGGTAAGGCTGAGTATGCCAAGCTCATTGACATTGCCGTTGAGTACGGTAAGGCCCACGGTAAGACCACTGCCGAGAAGGCTTCCCTTGCTCTCGACAGACTCCTTGTTGAGTTTGGTAAGGAGATCCTTGCCATTGTGCCAGGCAGAGTCTCCACTGAGGTTGATGCCCGTCTCTCTTTCGACAAGGAGGCCACTATCAAGAAGGCCCTTGAGATCATTGCCCTCTACGAGTCCGTTGGTATCCACAAGGACAGAATTCTCATCAAGATTGCTTCCACCTGGGAGGGTATCCAGGCCGCCAGAGAGCTCGAGCTCAAGCACGGTATCCACTGTAACTTGACCTTGCTCTTCTCCTTCAGCCAGGCCGTTGCCTGTGCCGAGGCTGGTGTTACTTTGATTTCTCCATTCGTTGGCAGAATCCTTGACTGGTACAAGGCCTCCACCGGTGAGACCTACACCGCCGAGACCGACCCAGGTGTGCACTCCGTCAAGCGTATCTTCAACTACTACAAGCAGTTTGGCTACAAGACCATTGTGATGGGAGCTTCTTTCAGAAACACCGGTGAGATCAAGGCCCTTGCCGGCTGTGACTTCCTCACCATTGCTCCAAAGCTTTTGGAGGAGCTCCTCAACTCTGATGCTCCAGTTCCACAGGCCCTTGACGCCGCTGCCGCTGCCAAGTCTGGTGCTGAGAAGAAGGTGACCTTCGTTGATGACGAGGCTGCTTTCCGCTTTGCTCTTAACGAGGATGCCATGGCCACCGAGAAGCTTTCTGAGGGTATCAGAAAGTTCAGCGCTGACTGTGTCAAGCTTCTTGGTGTCTTGGAGGAGAAGGTGGGTGCTTAAGGGAAACTGGCTGTGCTTTTCATGTCATTTTCAAATTCTTTTCGTTAATTAAGTGCTTGTATCAGATTGATAGGTCTGAGCGTAACAAATAAATATATCTTTTCGATGGTGTTCACACACATGTTTTTTCTATTGCTCGTGCCACTGGCACACTTCTTCATATACTCTATGCAAGTAGGGCCCTCAAGCTGTGACACAGGCAGTATGTATGTAACAGTATTCATCATTGTAGCAGTGTCCGTCTTCGCTGCAGAAGCTAGTCAGAGATTATCATCCTGCTCAGAAGAAAGACAGAGTGTAGCATAATTCTGCTTCTAGAAATATAACTCATGCAGACAATTCTCGAGTTATTGTCTTCTCAGAGCCCGATTGCTGAAAGCCAACGGCTTGCGTATACAGCCACACGTCCTCGTTTGGCGCGTCACGTACATGCAGTGCATGCGTGTTTATTTGTATGCATCTGAAGAGATGATCCATAGACAGAAGACCCTTACAAAATAGGAGATAAGGAGCTAAGGGCAAACGAGTGAAGATAAAAAGAGTTAAGACTGTTGCACAAGTTCATCCCCATGATAAAACGGCTCAATGTCTCACGAAGGTGATGGGTCGGTCAATCCGCTGAAACACTCGCGGTTCACCGAGTACCAGGTGCTCTACACAAGCAACATCTCTCAGAGACTGAAGAAGTGGCACGATGGGCGAATGAAGTTTTTTGAGTTCAACAAGAAGCTCATCGTTTACTCTGAATTGGGGGAAGTGGTGGCGAATGAATTTTTGAAGCACGACAAGACACTTCTGAGAGAAGAGCAGTTTGGCAAGGAAATTAGATTGCCAAATCTCTTGGTCATAATCGAAGAGCAACTGGGCAGCTACGAGCGGGACGTATCTGCACTGTTCAATAGGGAGCTTGCAAAGAAGACGGAGCGATCTGCAGTGGATAAAGAAGCCCAACCCGATTACGACTCCTTGGTACCGGCAAAGAAACTGAAAACTCAAAGCCCATTCACAAATGTGCCGAGTGGCCACAGTCTACCCACATCTTCCAGAAACAGTCCTGCGATCATAAGAAGACGGCCAATTGGACTCCAAAGACCTTCTCCGAGTGTCTCCAGATCCAGGATGTACATACCTGCTAGTTCCAGTGAACAAGAGACACCCACTATAAATAAGCTGGCAACCCCACAACCTCTGAGGGTGATCCCGACTCTACCACAGCATGCCACTCCGACTCCAATACACTCAATCACCCCACAGTCTAGACAAAATCCGATACAGCTATCGACACCAGTACTGGTGAATACTCACTCTGTCACAAGTCACACAGTCCGAGATGGGAAAGGTGATGCGGCTTCCATGTCGTCGGTTCTTCCTCAGCGTAAACAATCAACCAGAATAATACGCAGCAAGAGGGTACACCAAGTCATTCAAGTACCTTTTCCAACTCCTGCTGGTGCTGATAGCCCGCATTTTCCACTCACACCGCTAAGAGATCTTGTGAACACCAGCTATACTGATTCCACCAAACCTGCCAGGACAGTGTTATCTGCGCCCAGTGACGTGACACCCAGTGCAAAGAAATCATCCGGAGAAAAATATTCCAACCTACAACTTCGAAAGACGTTCACCCCGAGCAGTGACCGGCGTATGGATTTGCAGATGCATCGCAATCTGGGCACACCCTCTTCTGTTGGTATCTTTTTAAGAGACATCAACTCGGATGCAACCCTGCAAACTCAGAGCCCCAACAACAGCAGTGTGAGTGTCGATGTCTATGCTAGTGATACGTCGGAGGAACTATCCGAAGAGGACCTGAACGGTGATGATGTTGGGATCCAGAGTCAAACTCTAACACAGACCCATACCCGAACATACGATTACGGTCATGGTAGGAAGAACACACTAAGCCTGTCCAGGAGACTGCTGCAGAGCAGCGACTCTTAGCCGGATATGCTGCTGCTTTGACGTTTCTACTCTTGCTTTCGGATGTATACGATCTAATAATGAATGCATGTATTAAAACTATCAGCACAAATCAACAAAGTGAAATGCTCCGCGTGACTCACTTCCTTTGCATCTTCTTTGCATCTTTCAGCTGCTGTTGCTTCTCCCTATACATCATAAAGGGTACTGCATTGGAAGCAAATACCTTGATCACGGGGGATGATGCCAAAAGGCCAACCATGGCCGCAAGGGCCGGCTTCTGTGCGAGTTTCTGCGCAACAAACGCTTGAGATTCCATTTCCTGGTATGAGCTGTTCATTGTGAATTTGACGGATCACAACTTTCCTGAAATGCAGGTGTAACTATTGATTCTTCCTCCTTGTACCTTCTAAAAGGAGCATGTTGAGTTAGCGATGTACATGCTTTTCATCTTATCCAGTAACCAACTTACCTTTACAGTAAACAGAGCTATATAGATCAGAGACGATTTGATGTAAAACTACACTTCTTGTAACAGGCCATGTATCTAAACATACTTTTCATATTAGCGTATATATCTTACGGAGGAAGCAGCTGAAGCAGGGTGTTCACAAAAGGGAACATCACCCATTGCACACCCAGATAATAAAAGTGGCACAAATACCCAAGTTTTGATTGATTAGACAGATAGGGGGTTCATTGCAGCTTTTTGTTTAATTCAGGCACAACCTCAAACAGATCACCCACAATACCCACATCTGCAACGTTGAAGATTGGAGCCTCTTCATCTTTGTTGATTGCAACAATGGTCTTGGAGTCCTTCATACCTGCAAGATGTTGAATTGCACCGGAGATACCCACAGCAACATACAATTCAGGTGCAACGATCTTTCCTGTCTGACCAACCTGTAGAGAGTTATCACAAAAGCCAGAGTCCACAGCAGCTCTGGATGCACCCACAGCAGCACCGAGGGTGGTTGCGAGTGGATTAATCAGTTCATCAAATTGTTCCTTGGACTTGAGACCTCTTCCTCCCGAAACGACCCTTGACGCGGATCCGAGATCAGGCCTCTCCGATGTCACAATCTCCTCACCCACAAACTCCGTTCTGCCTGGAGGGCTGACTGGGGTCACCTGCTCCACAGGGGCAACGTTGTCCCCTGACAGCTCAATCTGAGGGAAAGCAGAGGCTCTGACACTCACGAGAACTTGTGATTCCTTGGACTTGACCGTGGCGAGAGCATTTCCAGCATAAATGGGTCTCACAAATGTGTCTGGTGATACAACTTTGATGATGTCTGAGATTGGCTGAACGTCCAGCAGCGCCGCAACTCGTGGCAAGAAACTCTTCCCCACAGCAGACGATGGCACCACCAGGGTGCTATACTCGGACTTCTCCTTCAAAATCTGTTCAACGAGTGGAGCAACCTCCTCTGGAAGGTAATGGTCGAATCTGGAATCGCTCGAGACGAGAACCTTGGAGATCGCAGCGGATTTGGACAGCTTCTCAGCAGCAGCACTAGCATTAGACCCCACCAGTAGAGCAGTGACTGGCTTGCCAAAGTTGGTGGCTGCTGTCAATGTGGAGAGTGATGAAGGTGTGATCTCGGTGCCGTTGGTCTCCACAAACGCAAGGGTCGAGTTCAGCCTTATCCTGGCATGGGAGATTGACCTGAGAGGAGTAAGGAAAGAGCGGAGCATTCTTTAGATGTCTGGTCTTATTGTTGATATGAGTGATGTGATCGAATACTCCACTTCAAATGGTATTTTGCTCCTATCACTATACACAACTACTACATGAAGATGATTTTCTACGGAATATGAAATATTTCAACCACGCACCTGCGCTCGATGCTCACGCATGCCCTAATCGAGTGCCTTTTTCCCCACGAAGTCTACAATATGCAGGATCCCGGACACCACTGTGAGCGAAGAAGGGCACGCTGACCAAGGAACAGGGACCCAAGGAACGCTCAAAACAGACAAAAAAAGACGGTAAAAAAGCAACAACAACAGAAAACATCCACCACTTATGAAAAGCTATTAAAAAAAGGCAATCAATTATTTCTTAACCGTTAAGTTGCTGCCCCCCACCGTCCTCTTCCTATGGCGCCCATGCTCCCCCCCCGGTACAGGCCCGTGAGTCATTTTAGTGTGGACATACCGTTAAGCCCATCGGAGCATCTACCCACCCTTGGGGGGCCTTAAGATGTGCATCTACCTGTTGGAATGCGAGTCCCGCAAAGCTGTATTGTGCTTGATCCTAACTGCTGCTGCTAGTAAAAGCCTCTGCCCCCCTCAGCTCATTGCAATCTATAGCGGCATAACTCTTGATGCATTGGCTGAATTCCGTTACGAGATGAATTCAAGAAGTTACACAATAGAAGAATACAGCAGCAATGGCCCCTAGTCTCCACCACAAGCACAATAGACAAGCCGTAGAGAAGAAAAACTACAAAACTGACATAGAGAGAAGGTATTCGATGTGTTATTCCACACAATCCTAGATACCATCAAAGTAGTCGGTTTATCCTGTAACACAGATCTTCCTTTGCCTCATATCGGATCCTGTTAGTTCTTCAGCTCCGTACGAAGTATCAAGCTCATTGCTCGCCTTACGACGTAGCCTGGCCGCGGAGGGTGTCTGTCCGTACGCTTAGCTGCATTGACGGGCCGGCTCCACGTTATGTTTGCTCCGCATAGCGATGCTGACGAGCCCGAGACTAATAGTGTCGTGTAGGCTGGGGGAAGACACCGTGCGTCTGCGATAACGAGCGATAAACATGGAGGATGTGGAGAACGAACGTGTGGCAGAAAGGAAGGAGACAGCTCTTCGAGTTACACATTGTGCGAACTTGAAGTGAATTTCAGCCCTTGTTTTATCAATACCACACACCGCTGCTTTAAACCACGCATTGACGAGGATCGATACCATTCAATACTCACTAGGCGTTACAGTACCTGCTGTGGGGTGTTACACATAGGTGTTATACCAAGTCCACGTACCTCCCAAGTCCAGATCGCACAGCATTCCATACCCTAACCATCAAGCATATCAAGGGCCATAGAGAGTAGCATTGAATAGCCCATGGATCCCACATATGATAAACTCTCAGAACATGCGTTGCAGCTTCTGCGAGACTCTGGACGGTACCGTATCCTTATACTAGTGATCGGCCAGCCAGGATCTGGCAAGTCAACAGTCTCTCAGGAGGTGGTATCGAGACTCAATGCATTATATAACAAACACACCAGACCGGAACTTTCGTCCTCGTCCGCATCATCTCAGGAGACACAGCACATGAACACCTATGTGACCGACACGATAATACGGAAGCTGCCCTTCAACGATCCCTCTGTACCTGCACCTATAGAAGACGAAGATTATACACCACGAGCAGAACGTAGAGGATCGAGGACAGTAATACAGGGTCGTGGTGGCAACCTCACTTCTATAGAAGTGGGTCGCAGCTCCAATGATAGCAAATGTCACATCACAGCCGAATCAGAATCGCCTCCCTTTGCGCAGGTAGTACCCATGGATGGTTTCCACTTGCCACGGGAAGTGTTGCGCAAATTCCACAACCCTGAAGAGGCGATGCATAGACGTGGGGCTCCATTCACCTTTGACTCCTCTCTGGTTGTGCTGTTGGTTGATCTGCTTAAAGAGACATGCAAGGTCAAATGTGCGAAGCAGAACAACGACGTTTGGTTCCTACAAGGGTCTGGCCAAACAGGTATCCCTGATGTGTGTTTACCTGATTTTGACCACGCTCTTAAAGACCCGACACCCGGAGGAGTTCAAGTACATGCGGAGACTCGTATTCTGGTAATGGAGGGACTGTATTTGTTGTTGAACGAGGGCCAGTGGGCCAACATTCCAAGGATGCTTAGGGCTGATCACGAGCACCAACCAGGAGAGAACGCCGTGGTGGAATTCTGGACGATTCAAGTTGCATATAAGGGGATCGCTCGCGATAGAGTTGCCAGGCGACATGTTCAAAGCGGTATATCAAAGTCACTAGCCGAAGGATACCTTCGCTATGACTCCAATGACTATTCAAACGCTCAGATCGTCTTGGATAAGAGTTTCCCGAGCGATTTGGAGGTTTTGAGCATCGAGCATGACAACATCAAAAACACAAAAACTGCATAGAGACCCAAAGTTAACGTATAGAATGATATAGATATCACAATAGAGCCAGTGAAGATCGACCTAAAACCAATCATATTTGTTCATTTATTCAACAATTAGCCATAAGAGATATTAGCACCTAACGTAGAAGACATATTGCAAAGCAGTATCAAGGGAGAAGGAAGGAAAAAATAACAAGTTTATGACGTCAAATGCAAAAAAAGGAATTAACTTTGAGGATGGTGGGGAAAGAGAACTGGTTGGAGATAATGTTCGTACCTGAAACTCTGATGCGGAAAGAATGATGTAAGTGCCAAACAGTGCAACTTGGGAAAAAAAAAAGACATGATAAGATGAAAACCAAAAAAGAGGTAACATAGCCAATAGAAAACACATAACTGTGCTGCTGAATTTTAAAATACAGGAGAGTTCAATGGTGAGTCCGCTTCCGATGTGGGCTGCATCTCTTTCAGCATTCCAATCATCGAACCTGCAGACATCTCGTTTGGTCCACAGCCAGCAGAACCTAAAAGCTTCCGCCTCAATAGCAGAGTGGAACCGCCGAGCTGGAGATCAAAATTCTCGGCGCTCGCAAGAAATTCATAGCTGTAACCACCCTGGTCTGAGTTTCTGTGGGACGAGTTATCCCTCGTGAGTGTTGGGAATGACGAGTGCCGTGGACGTGGATCCGAATTGACACTCTCGGATACAATGGTGTATGGAGCGCTCTGAGACATATCCACGTCTGGCTTTGGAGTTTTGGGGTATGCGGAATAGACAGATTTGGAATTCAAATCCGCAGCAGTCTGCTCACGCTTCGCATGTGGAAACTTGGAAACGCCGCTGAATTGGGAATTTCTCGTCTGCATTGACCGAGGCACATTGGATGCACCGGAAGCTGGTGGTATATTCCCGTGGGAAGGTGGTTGAGTGGTTGTGAAAACTACAGAGCAGTTGGAGGCCCTTCTCTGGGAGCCAGTGTCAGAGTTAGCAGCCGACTCCAATATCGAGTTGGATGTGCTCTTGTACGCTGAATCAGCACCAAGTGATAACTGTGAAACCCGTTCTTCAGAAGAGACATGCGAATACACTGATTCCACTCTTGTATTAGCAGCGGTGCGGCGACCATAGACGGGAGATGAAGCCGCACGGCGCCGAGACGACAGGGCCCTTGGAGGAGTCGCTGCATCATCCAGAATCTCATGGTCGTCACCGGTAGTATCTGCGAAACTATCATCATCATCGTCATCCTCCAGATCTGCTCTTAGAGAGGACGTGGTGTAGTCATCGTCCTCCTCCTCATCCCCATCAGAGTCGTACTCATCTTCCGAGTCATCCATCGGTGAGGCCCTCCTCAACGAAATGGTATCTATGTTCTCCTCAACAACCTCATCAATAGGGAACGCTGCAAGCGGATAAGTGGGAGAAGAGATCTGGATTGCGGCGTTTGTATCAAACACCATTTTGATGGCCTCTGCTCTCGGCGTTGACAAACTCTCACTTGTATCATTGAAATGCTCGTATAAGAAAGTATTCTGGGTGCTGAGGGGAGGAGCATCGGTTGCAGCGACAGTGCCTTTCGAATTCTGTAGAATCCAAGGATGCGACAGCAATTCATCCAATGTGTACCTCCTCTCAGGATCCAGCGTCAGCAGGTTAGAAACGAGGTCTTTTGCCTCCTTTGAAATCTCGTCCCACCATGGGCTGAGAAAGCAGTAATCACCTGTAGACACTTTCTGTGCGAGTACCTTGGGGTCGGTATCGTAGAAGGGAGGGAACCCACAGAGCAGCGTGTACAATACACAACCGATGGCCCACACATCCACTGACTTTGAGTAGTACTCGTCCTTCACAATCTCAGGGGCTGTGTAACCAACGGTGCCGCATGGTGTTTTGGTATTATTGTCCCAAAGCACCTTGGATAAACCGAAGTCGGCGATTTTAACCGTTCCAACTCCCGCACCGCCCACACCGGGGACAAAATAGCCCTCGTCGAGTTTGTTGTTGTCGTCAGATACTCTCCTTGCAGCCAGCATTTCAGAGGGCAGCCTCTCCCTAACGTCGATCGGTACAAATAACAGGTTCTCAGGCTTTATGTCTCTGTGCACTACACCAACCTCTTCGTGAAGATATTTGGTGGCTTTCGCAACCTGTACGATTATGTGTCTCGCCACATCCTCGCTGAAATAAGTGTACTTGATGATCTGATTGAAGATCTCACCACCAGTGATGAGTTCCTGGAACAGAAAACAGAAGCGTGACTTGGAGCTATTCCTGTAGCTGTGCAGAGTCACTATGTTTTGATGTGTGATCTTGCTCATAATGGCAATCTCCTTGAGCACACCATTGATCTGCTGAGGAGTCATGCAGGCCTTGTCAATGATCTTGATAGCGATGGACTGTTGTGTATGTGTGTCAAAAGCGCGGAACACTTTGGAGAAGGCCCCCTCTCCAATTTGTTCGCCCAACTGGTATCTTGGAGCCAGTTCCGTTACCAGAATGCTCCTCAAGTCTGCAGGCTGAGCCAAAGTTGCGTCTGATGGTTTACCAACGCTGGGGTCGCTCTTGTTATGATGGTTGTTAACAGCTGAACCATTCTGATTGTTATTGTGATAGGAACCGGAGCCTCTGGAGTTGTGGCCAGAGTTACTACCATCTTGATGTTCTGAGTTATGCGGAGATGACCGGGCGGCACCATGTTTAGAGGGCTCGGCCTTATGGGCCTTGCCCGCTTTGATGAATTGTTTAAAATTCTACATTGTTAGTAATCGACAAAAAAAGAACACAACAGAGCACTGAAAGAAAACATATACATACATCTAACAGTGGCATTGTGGCCAGAGGCTTAATTAATAGTCATTGCAAGGGGAGCCGATGCTAGCAGGTGATGTGCGTTTTTGTAGATTCCGAAGGAGTGTGGTGGGTGTGTTTGGGAATGTTGTGATTTGAAAGCTCAAAAAAGGAGTGAAATGAACCTCAAGCCATAAACACGAATAAACGGAAACAATTAAAGGTTCAGATCTGGCAATGACAAGGAAATGAGGTGCAGACGGTGGTTGATATAAAGGGAGAGAGAGCCCAAGCCGGAACAAACATAACTCAAGGGATCTGTGTATATATCGGCAGTGGTAGTGAGCGGACCTGAACAGCACCTCACTGCGGCTAGCAGGAAGAGTGCATATCCTTCATGCGTGTCTCTGGAAAAGAGGGGCACGGGAGAGAGCGTCTCCAAAAGGGCCGCCGACAAACACAGTTGGCTCTTGCATATCTGCGGTGCGTATCCATGCATTTTGTGTCGGGTTAGAATTGTGCAAGCTCCGTGCACACCATGGCTGCCTGCAATGCCTGCAAAGCCTGCAATGCAGGCAGTCCAAAAGCGTATCATCTGGAGGGGAAAAATGGTTTGAATTTGCTGCGGCGTAGATGAATGAACAAATGGTGCCAGATGCACTCTCGTCGTCACTGCACCATTGCATCAGCGATTTTGGAGAAAAGCAAAAGAAAAAAGGCGAAAAAAGGAAAAAAGGAGCACAAGGCGCGTGTAGGGCCTGATTTTATCCAGAATCAGGCTATTATTGGGAGCACCGATCAAATACAATAGGAAAATAGTGGGCAGAGAGTAGCAAGAGATGGGCAGAGATGGGCAGAGACGGGCAGGCGAGCAGAAAGGCAGCCAGTTGGCATTTCAGCTGAATGTGGCTGATAAACTCAATTATTTTTTTTTGCTGTTTTTTTAGTTTTTCCCTCCTTGCCCACTTTAGTCCTTGCGGCAATTTTTCTTTGTTCGTTACAGCTTGTAAGAAAATCTCGCCGTGTTGCTATCGGATGCACTCTTGTTATGTTATTCCTCTCTTTTTGGGATTATTGTTGTGCGCATCCATCTCTTCCACGAGCGTACCCACTCGCTGGTGGAGTATAGCCAGACGAAGAGCTCAGGAAGGGTAGGCACATCAATCGGAGATGGCAACCTTAACGTTGCCGGCACCGCGTCATGTTGCGGTGTCAACGTATGCGAGGCGTCATAGTACATTCCGTGTTCGGTAGCCATGCAGTGAAGCAGCTTGCCCCACAAATTCCAAACGCGTCTGTGGGACGGGTACACGGATGGAATGCAATGCAAGATATTCACGAGTTACCAACGGGTATTTGTCGGTATTTACTGTTGTTGAAATGCCGTTCTGGTGTTGAATGCACTTTTCAGCGCTGAGAACGCCCTTGTGTGCCTCCAGACTGCGTTCAGGGCGCTTACCCCCCTAGGGCGCCACCCCCTAGGGCACATGCGGAGACCCCCCATCTTCGAGACTATTGCGTGCACCCAATGTATGACTTCATTGACCCAATACTGGGCGATGCAAGCGTCGTGTACAATACTTTTTAGTGAAACGCACTTGCTTCTTGGCATGTGGAAAACCACTATCATGGTTGTAGAGTATGGTCCCCCTGTTATCGTACTTGCTTTCTCTACAAGATCTACAAAGTCTATTCTAAATTTGGTGTACGTATTTATTCATCAGATCAATTTCAGGGTGCAATTGCCTCCTACGTTGTGGTGGCAGAACAGCCATCGCAACACCGGTCGGCACCAATGTGTTTCTAGCTGCATCAGTCTCCTCGTATGCACATCTACCACCTGTCCCAGACAGTACTGGTGGACCCTGAGAAAAAGCCGAATCACACTTACACTTCCCTGAGTAAGGTATTTTGCTGGTTCCAGTGCATGACTTGGGTGAGCAAAGAACAGAAAAAAAACATCACAGACAGCACGAAAAAAAATAGGTAAATCCAGGACCGCTCTTAGAGAATGTGGGGGAATACGGCTGATCAATCAGATGATGATCACTTGATGCATTTTGCTAGGAGGTGGCCGTCCGGCTCTTGGGTGCCTTAGTGCTTTTCTGTTTTTTTTTTGAGTTCTTTCAGAACGGAAATCGGCCTCTTATTCCCTATACTGTGAAGAGAGTGGCAGATCCTGCAACTGCGACTTTCCCGACTTATGCAAGTCCAACCTGGGCTAACGCATCGCTTCATGCATCCATGCAGTTGTTCTATTTTTATCGCTCGTATTAGCAGAGGACCGCCCGCAGAAAACGCAGTCTAACTGCTCGCTCGCCTAGGTAAATCCGTAAACCTTTCAACAAAATCTATCTTGCATGGTACAAGTGCTATGACGCAGCTACTATATTTACCGGTTTCCCTGCATCGATGAAACTTTGTTCGTAAAATCTGCACATTACAGATTTGCGTGTGGAGGAGGAGGTTGGTTTTTGACAAATTTAGAAACTACTCAACCATTGAATGTACATTAATGCTTCTTTCTGCAAGGGACTAACTCTTTTTTTTACGTACGCTAACTGGGTTTCTCACCGCCTGAGTCTGTTATGACATAGCACCACCCATCTCCACAACCTGCTATGAGAATATGGGACTCAGAAGAGTAGGCAAGCCGCCCAACCACCTTCGCAGACTGTTGATTCCTTTCCGTGCGATCAGACTTGATTGGTAGAGCAATGCTTCGACATGGATCAGTGGACGCATATGCGATACCCGGTTTCTCAATCAATGTGGCATTTGGGTCAAGCAGAGGAAAAACTACAATTTCCCCCAATTCGGTGCCGCTGCAAAGATAATCTCCTGCAATTTGGTGCCTTACATAAAACATTTCGTTCGAATTTTCCGGCATATTATACATCGTAGCAACACGTCCATTAGTGACGTCATATTTGCATAGTTCACTCTGTCCTTGAAGTGTTAACCAGCAGTACTGTGAAGTATCTTGCTTCGAATGATGGAGTCTCTGGGAGGTGCCCATAGATACACAAGTCACTGAAACGGAAGAGCCAAAATGATCCATCGTCAGCCGCCCCATCCTGAGATCGTAGGTATACAGACTGCCGTCATTGGAACCAACAGCCAAAAGAGTGCACTGAGGGTAGTTGGAATCAAATGAATTCAAGGAATCTGCGGCATCATAGTATGCCATCACTGGACGGAAACTGCTGCTGCTCCGTACATCGTAAAGTTTCAAGCCCCGGTCCACGCCGCAAGAGGCAATAAGGTTGTTGTCACTCCCCAAGTACTTCGACTCGTTCAGCTTCAACAAACCCCTTGAGGACATCGATGACGCACCTGCAGTACCGGAGGAAGGTGCCACTTTAGAACCGGATTCAAAAGTGCGAACCACCGATTTCCGTGCCACGTCCCACATGACAATCTCGGTCCCTGACACGAGCAGTCGGTCATATGCACCATTCAAGGAGAGATGATTGATTATCGAAGAATGGGGGTTTTGATAAGCATCAATTAGGCTCAATTTGTTGGAATTCCATAGACTTATCACGTTGGTTGTATTGCATGATGTGAAACAATAAGTGCCAGACGTACTGAGCGCAATGCTAGTGATGGCGCTATTGTGGGGCTTGAACTTGCGGGTAGCATTACTAGTGACCTCAGAGCTATCCCTGTTACCAACTCCATTCTCCATCTCTTTGGTGAAGTGACATCTTTTGGCACCAGTGCAGGCCTGTTGAGAGTATTTGTCTCCGTCATACTTTCCACCGTCCTACTCAGTTCATGATATCTTGTATATTCACCTGCTGCTACGAGATGCATCATAACGGTAATAGGGTGCCCTCACCATATGCAGTGGTGCCCTTTCTTGAACAACTCCGGGTAACACTGAGAGACTACTTTGATTTTTCTCTGGGCACTTTTCAGTTCTCTTCAAATCTAGTAGATGTTCGTTCTTTTGGAGCTTTTCTTGTGAATGTAATTCAGACCTTCTTTGCAGTGGGCTGTTTTCTTTATTTATTTTGATCAACTGATATTTCTTCTTTTACTTTTTCTCTTTTTTTTTGGGTTGGTCAGGCAACTGTAAACAGTGAGTACTATTCGCTAATATGTCAAATCGGGTCAGCAGTGTGCGCATCGTTGGAAGAAAGAACATAAATGATGAACATTACCTAAAATTTTAAATTTAATATAGGAAGTGCCGTGTGAACGTCTATTTGAGACTTGAGCAGAAACAGGGATCAAAACTGAAGAATCTTTTCCAATAGATGCTATTGCGACTCAGTATTGGACTGGGGTATCCACCATAATTATAATACTAACAAGAAGTTCAGTTCAGGAGCAACTAAGCTCTTTTTTTTTAGTTACATATGGACCGATATATCTTACAATGAAATAAATGAGATCCTAATATCTTGATCCTTTCTAATTGTAGAGGGAATGTAGCACCTGCTCAAGTTGAGGTTTGAGACATCACGTGGAAGAAAGAACTGATGCTCGCCCAGAGTCACTTTTCTCTCAATCGGAAATACACCACTTTGTTCCACCATGTTGAAAGATCATTCCAAAGCAAATCTGTGATAAAAGGTGAATGAAAATGTCATATCTTGTATACTCGCTCCGAGCTTTTGGGCTTAGCATTGTGAGTGCCCAATTAAGTAATGTCATCTCCTACCTGATGCAGCATCTTGCATACCTCTACTCCTTATCTGGTAGTTGATTTATACTGAAATGGAAAGCAATACTACTCATCAACGCTTTGATAGCTGTTTCTAACATGAATTCCAATCTGGAAGAGCTTTTCCTCTGAATCTCGTGTGACCTCATTTGCGGGAAAAGGAGATGTACTTCTCCATGGGAGCCTCGGCCTGGGAGTCTCCATGATCGTCCCCTCTACCCTGAGGCAGATTCCATAAAAAACTCTAAATATCCCCTCCTGGTGCCATGAGGCATTCATATGTAATACTGACTCTTCATTAAAATGCTGTCTCATATTCTGGCAGTAAACTTTGTACTCTTACAGGTGCTGTGCATCAGCCTCCCTGCGATTGGAGCTGATCAGCGTGATAGAATACAAGGAATACATTTCCCAATGACAAAACGCAAGACAAACGGCCCCCTATTTCCTATGAGGCAACTTCCCAGTCACAAGAGGTCTGCCAGTTACTCCGTTGTTCTTACAAACCTTTATTCTGAGTCTGTCTACACTATAGAGCTGGGGGTCGGTACACCACCACAGACTGTTAATGTCGTCATTGACACCGGGTCATCAGACCTGTGGTTTCTCAGTAGTGAAGAGGCATCTACCTTATCAACAACTGGATTCAACAGCAACGACTCGACAACTTACCACTTGAATGGATCTGCACCTCCATTTTCCATTGGGTATGAAGGCGGTGCGTACGCAACAGGCTTTTGGGGAACTGACAATGTCGGGATTGGAGGTGATTTGACAGTGAAGGGTTTGTCATTCGCAGTTGTAAATGATACAAATGCTGGTGGTGTTTCAGGTGTTTGTGGTATAGGTCTCACCAATAATGAAGAAACTTTCGATCTCGCCTATGGCCCTTACCAGTACTCCAATCTACCACAGAAGATGGTAGAGGAGGGCCTCATCGATACAGCCATCTACTCGATATTCTTGAACAGCATTCATGCGAACCAAGGCGCTATTTTGTTCGGGGGTATTGACTACTCGAAGTTCATTGGACCACTGATTAGCGTGCCCATTGTTTCCTATCATTCCAATCCTATCAATTCTTTTTACGTAGAGCTAACTGAGATGGAATCCACAAACATTGGAAAAAGACAATCTCACCTCTCTAACCAGGTTGATATGTACTATGCTGTATTAGACACTGGTTCCAGCGTTATCTACGCACCAGATAATTTGGTCGCAGGGATTGCGGCTGCTGTAGATGCAACATTCAACGACGATTTCGGGGTATACACGGCGGCATGTTATACCCTTGGAGTTGGTTTGACATCTTTGACGTTCTCCTTCAACGAGGCAAAAATCGATGTGGGGCTAAACCAGCTTCTGCAACCACTTTCGAGTGATCCAAAGGAATATACGGATTCTGAGGGCAACCAGCTCTGTGCTCTAACACTGCTCAGTTCTGGCTCGAATGACACGTTCATTCTGGGCGACACTTTTCTCACATCAGCTTATGTTGTCTTTGACCTTGACCATCTAAAGATTAGTCTAGCACAAGCCAACTTTGCCGCATGGATGTGAAATTACTGTCTGAAACTACTACTGGATTAAAAATTTGTGAAACATGTATCCGTCATTGATATATATTGACCACGGCAGACATACCATGATAGTTTAATTCTGCAAAGGTAGCAGCTAAGGGTCAAAACTGAAAAAAAAGTGACTAAGAAAGGTATACAGAAATAGATAATAAATGACACAGAGAAAAGCACACCAAAAAGAAACACACGGGAATGAACGTAAATATATATAAATGAAGGGAGGAAAACATCAAATCGAAATATTATCACTTTTTGCCTTTTGCCTTTTGCCTTTTGCTTAGCTGTACACAAAACAGACTAGTCTACCAACTCACCATTACACTTCACTTTCATTTTCGTAATTAGAAGTTCGCAGCATGATTCACTCTGCCACGGTATGCGTTTTGTGGTTCATCAGCAGTTGTACTGAAATCACCAAAGTTACTCACAGTATCGTTATGAGGATCGTGGAAATCCCCGCCCGGGCTTGAACTCTTCCAAAACTTCAACTTTGAGAGAAATGACTCTTCTTGTACACCCTCAATGTACTCACCGTTTGCATTCACAAAGTAACCTCTCTTTGGTTCACCCGATGAAGCAGAGGTACCAGAAGACCTCTTTCTCCAGAAAAGGAAGAACAGAACTCCAACAAGTGCAAGAAGAGGAACACCAACACCAACAACCACACCAATCACGATTTTCCTATCATGAGACGACAATCCTGAGGTGGAAGCGTTTGAGTTGTTTGACTGGATAGAGAGCGATGGAGAAGGTGATGCACTTGACGAAACACGAGATGATGAACTGACATGAGAAGAGGAGGTTGCAGAAGAAGTAGTCTCCTGTGTGGAAGAACTCGAAGAAGATGTAGAGGGGGTGGGAGTTTGAGTGCTGGATGTTGTGGAGGATGTACTAGACGTCGTAGAAGGTGAAGGTGAGTCGTACACTTGCATCGTTGAAGTGGTTTGTTCATAAGTTGTTTCAATCTCAGAAGTATAGTCTTCGGAAGAAGAGGATTCTGGTGTGGAATACACATAGATCGACGACGATGATGTTGGTGATGTGGTGGTGAGCGAGGATGAAGTTGGAGGAATGAAGGAGCTCTGAGCCGTCGTTGTTGCTACCGATGAGGAACTGGAAAGAGAGGTGACAGAACTGATCACTGTATCACTATTGGAGGAGGAGAGAGAACTTGTCAGTGCACTTGTGGTGGAATTGCTGTTATACAGACTAGAGGGATCAGCTCTCTTCACAAATCTAAAACGTGGAGACATTCCGTTTCCGAAGACAGCATTTGCCATATCACCGAACAGACCATTGCCATAATCCCTTCCAGTGGCACTTGCAGTAATGTCTGTGAGTTTTGGGTTAACCGGCACAGAGCCGTCGCCTGTACTTGTCATGTGGCTTGGGTGGTCACAGCGAGTTGATGCGATCAACACCAGCGTTGTGAGCAGTAGCACCACTGCAGCTATTGTGAGCTTTGGCTTTGCCGAAGATGTCATGGTATGTATTTCTTGTGTATGGGTGGGGGTATAAAACAAAGCGGTTCAACAGGGGTCCTCTTGGAGTTGTGTTTCAGAAAAGACTGCCTGCTATGCTCTATAGAGAACTCGTCTAGAGTAGCGGCCAAGGTCCCTGACGGTCCTGGGACAAGCAATTTATGATAATAAGAACGAGAGTAAGCACCGATATAGATTATATACCTGATTTTGCCTGGCTGAACAGTAAGATCTCAATAGCGTATCTTTTTGAAATAGTGATGTGTCTATAGACTGTTTTTGATCCAAATAATTTCTCACACCGAGATAACATGACTACGGTTAAGAAAAGGTTGTGTGGATGTCGAGAAAAACTGGCCTAAAAAAACTGTGGGCAAAGCCTCATGCAGGCGCACACCTTGAAGGGAGCGAGCGCACCGCAGGCGGCAGGGATGAGGGCGGGAGGGGAGGTAGAGGCCGAAGCCTGCGGAGAGGTAGACTCAAAGAGAGGTTACGCCGGCAAATGGAGGGTATGTCCCATATGAATCGAATTTGTTGAGCAAAAAAGAGAGCAGCCGCAGATCCAGGTAGAGATATATTGGTGTGAATTCTGTGAACAATTAGGTACCTCTTGGCTTCAGGGAACAAATGCGCACATTCCGATCAACCTTCAGACTTAGCCCGACGTCTCGGCTAAGTCTGCAGTTGCGCCAGAGAGTCCAGAGAGTAACATGCATAGAGCGCGAGGAGCCCAAGGAAGGGGATTTTGGCTGGTGAGCACCTGACAAAACAATCTTCTGTATGTGCAGAGAGTATCGGGGACGGGGACGGGTGGAGGAAGGGGAGTTTACATCGGCACAGCCAAGGGGTCCAGGAGGCAGAAACTCAGAAGGGGGCGGGAGGAAAAGAGGGGTGGAGGAGAGAAGCATGCACTAAACACGGAGGAATCAACCACCGCACGGCCGCCGTACCTAAAGGACTCTTCTCTGACACTACGACCACAGCAAGAGAATATTTCCATTGAGCATTATAATCCCCTTCCAGGAGTTTGTCTATGTAATATGTTATATTTATTTGTTTGCTTCGAAGGATTTCCTGCGGGGCAGTGGTGGGCCTCAGGAAGGAAGCAGTTTATAAATAGACCAGCCTCTGCATCTCTTCGACCCTCGGGCAGCTCGGCTAGGTTACATCACTGGGTTTAGTTCCTCATCGCAAGTTTGGGTATACCCAAACGTGCAGCATACTGCATGTGAGGTGTGGAGCAGTCGACGCACAGCTAGCCGTATGGACTTGAGAGCTCTTGTGGTTTGCAAAGGTGCAGGATTCCCCAGTAGTGCCTGGAACAACTGGCAGTACTGGCCTGGAGTTCTTGATCTGAGCATCACACGAACGTTTGAGCTAATCTCTGCCCCATGGTGACGCGTCTCTTGCAGACAGTCTCCCATGTGAATTATATAGTAGAAGAAGCTGTTGGTGGTCCTCGGATATAGGTGCACAACGTATAGCACGTTTTTTATTACTTCGCTCAAGTAGTTCTATCATGTCAAGCGATAGTATATATAAGATGAATTTCGCCCAATCAACACACCCGCTGGCTCCTCTGGAGGTAAAAGTACTCCAGGAATACCAAAAGCTAGCCATAACGCTGAAGAGCCTTGCGGCAGAGATAGACCAGCTGTGCAAATCACAAACCCCAGAACTGCTAGAAAACCTCCGCTTACTGGAGACAAAGATCAGCCTGGTGTTCACGTTATTCAAAGGTGCCGTTTATACTCTCTTCTTGCAACAAGAGGGCCAGGAGTACGAGGAAGATGGAAGGGAGGAGGATCAAAAGATGGATGATGACAACGGCCAGGACTCAGAAGAGTTTCTCACCATGACAGGCGAGGATGAAGAGGTATTTGTGCCGAATGGCGAAACAGACAAACGTTCTGCAACAGCTGCACCCCGCTAATAACACATGTGGGAATTATGACCGCTGGTCATTTGTATTATATAGAGCTAATAGGAGTTTCCTTGGGTATTTGGAAATGATAAATGATTTTTATTTTTCTTGTCTATACTTTATGGGTGAAAGTTAGACCTAAGTCTGTAAATGTGTTTTAAACGTCAAAAATGACAACCTTCCCGTCGTTGGCACTGGAGGAGAACTTGGCGACCGCCCCTGGTACTCCCTGGTAGGCTCTGATAACAGTGATGCCATTCTGGTGAATTGTTGGCAACGAAGAAGAGCTCTCACTGGTTGCACCTTTCAAGTCCATCTGTCTGAACATGTTAAGTGCGGTTTGCTCTTGAACATCCCTGCCCTTTGCAGTCTTTGGATCATCGATGGAGTACGAAAACTGCCAGCCCGAAGGAGAGCCCTCGAACACAACGGGGTGGCAATCATGACCACCTGCAACGAGCTTGCCCTCTGTCACAAAAATCAACGACTTGAATGGCAGAAAAGAGGTTTTGATTCTATAAACTGCCTGTGGGTCGGTGGGAGAGCCAGGAGCAGGGTACACCACACTGACGGTGGAGTCATGAGAGACGAATGCAACAAAGTCTCCACTGGGAGAGAACTTGATGTCGTGCACCCATCCACCTCCGGAAGGATCAATGAAATCTCCACAAAGGGTCTGGAATGGAAGCCTCTCACCCCAGACAGTTGGAGCTGGCTTGGAGTCCACAGCCTTGATGAAGGAAGAGAACACCCTTGAATGGCCATCGGTCGAGCCACATGCCAGCAGGACACTGTTTGGGTGCCAGTCAATGGAGAGAACAGTGGACCTCAGTGGTTTTTTTATGTGCTTGGAGATCCACCAGTCATTCTCCTCCTCAAAGTAGCAGACGGCGATGACTCTGGCGCTGGAACCAACGGCAAACTTCTGGCCATTGGGCGACCATCTCACGCAGGTGGCAGCCCTATTGATACGCAAAAGGACAAGCGTTGGCTTGTACTCGCCGTTGGGCAATGGCTCCCAAACAAGAGCATTACGGTCCTGCGAACATGTGACGATCTTGCCATCTGCAGCGATATCAAGAGCAGTGATGGGCTTATCGTGGTGTTTCAATGTAGTGAGCAGTTTGGGCTTGCCACTGGAAACATCAAACAACTCCAAATCATTGCCATTTGTGATCGCAAGCGTCCGGCGGTCATAAGAGAAACAATGATCGTAGATCGGCTCATGCGAGAGACTGAAGGCGATAGGAGACATGTTGCGCGGGCTCACTCCAGCAGTTCCGTTACGACAACTGTACAAAAAAAATTAAAGAATTGATAAAATCAATACCAGAAAAACAAAAAATAACGAACAGGAGCAACACTCTACTGATCGATTGTTTTGATTGGCTAGGTTCACTTCAATCTATTCCGCAATTCGTTCCGCTCCCCCTATATATTCTTATCCATTACCCCTGCCCGCTTCCCCCTCCACCAATTCCGGAGTGCAAGCTACTGGTAAGCCTTAGGCCTTAGGCAGCCCACTCTTGTCAAGCAGAGCAGCCCCCATGGACAGGGCATCTGCCCAGTGCTCCGCGCACCATGCGGTTACTCTTGACTCCTCCCCACTTAAACTCAGCACTCCAGACGCACGTTTAGCGCAGCTCATCGAGGCTGCACGAGTCAGATAATAAATTGTAGGCAAAAATCCTGCATACATTTCAGCTATATAGATAGGTGTACCCCAGGTAGCAGAAAGTTGAAGAGAATATCTTTTGCTTTTTGAAGGGTGAACATTTCCTCTTTTGCGAAGTGGTTTGAACTAGAAAGTACACGCAAATAGATATATATAAACACAATCACAATGTCTGAGAACGATAAGTACTCTACACCTCTCTCCTCCAGATATGCCTCTGAGGAGATGAGCAAGATCTTCTCCTTGAGAAACAGGTTTTCCACCTGGAGAAAGCTCTGGCTCACCCTTGCTATTGCTGAGAAGGAAGTTGGACTCTCCGTCATCACCGACGAGGCCATTGAGCAGATGAAGGCCCACCTTGAGATCACCGATGAAGAGATCGAGGACGCCAAGAAGGAGGAGGCCATCGTCAGACACGACGTGATGGCCCATGTCCACACTTTCGGCAAGGTTTGTCCTGCTGCTGCTGGTATCATTCATCTTGGTGCCACTTCGTGTTATGTCACCGATAACGCTGATCTGATCTTCCTAAGAGACGCCTACGACGTGATCATTCCAAAGTTGGTCAATGTCATCGACAGACTCTCCAAGTTTGCCCTGGAGTACAAGGATATGCCAGTCCTTGGCTGGACCCACTTCCAGCCCGCCCAGCTCACTACTGTTGGAAAGAGAGCCACTCTTTGGATCCAGGAGCTGCTGTGGGATCTCAGAAACATGGTGAGAGCCAGAAATGACCTTGGATTGCGTGGTGTCAAGGGTACCACAGGCACCCAGGCCTCTTTTCTCTCTTTGTTCCACGGTGACCACGACAAGGTTGAGGACCTCGATGAGAAGGTTGTGGAGCTGCTGGGTTTCGATTACGCTTACCCTTGTACAGGCCAGACCTACTCCAGAAAGATTGACATTGATGCTTTGGCACCATTGGCCTCCCTCGGTGCCAGTGCCCACAAGATGGCCACTGATATCAGATTGCTAGCCAATTTGAAGGAGATTGAGGAGCCATTTGAGAAGACCCAGATCGGTTCCTCTGCCATGGCATACAAGAGAAACCCAATGAGATCCGAGAGAGTGTGTTCTCTTTCTAGACACCTCGGCTCCCTCTTCAGTGATGTTTTCCAGACCGCCTCTGTCCAGTGGTTTGAGAGAACCCTTGATGACTCTGCGATCAGAAGAATCTCTTTGCCATCTGCCTTCCTTACTGCTGATATTGTGCTCTCCACTCTTTTGAACATCACCTCCGGTTTGGTTGTGTATCCAAAGGTCATCGAGAGAAGAATCATGGCCGAGCTCCCATTCATGGCCACTGAGAACATTATCATGGCCATGGTGGAGAAGGGTGGCTCCAGACAGGACTGTCACGAGGAGATCAGAGTTCTCTCTCACCAGGCCGCCGCTGTTGTGAAAGAGCAAGGTGGTGACAACGACTTGATCGACAGGGTCAAGGCCAACTCTTACTTCCAGCCAATCTGGAACGACCTCGACAAGCTCCTTGACCCATCTACTTTTGTTGGTAGAGCTCCACAGCAGACTGAGAAGTTTGTGAACAAGACCGTTGCAGAGGCCCTTGCTCCTTACAAGCACATGATCAACGAGGAGAAGGTTAAGTTGAGCGTTTAAGGTACATAATGGGAGAGGACGAGATGTCAAACAAATTCAGGGTTCAGTTTTGTGTTTTTTTTAATTTGTAGTTTAGAGAATAATACACAGGAAATGTTATTCACGTATTCGTTGCTGCAAAGAGTGACTTTCAAATTTATATGTTTAGATAACCACTGATCATGGACTCTCTTTCTTACATGCCCTAAGAGGAATGTAAGTGCCACAACCAAACCCATGCATCTCTGTCAGGGGCAGGCTGTGTGTCAGCTGTAGATGAAATTTGGTTAGGCCGAATTGGCAGCAGCAGCGGCAGCAGCAACGGGAAAGGCAGTGAGCTAGTGCGGGTGAGTGTGTACTGTGCGGCATGCAAGCCAGACAGGATCAGGGAAGAACTCCAAACATTGGGCTTGCCAGGTGTAGAGACCAAGCGATGGAAAAAAACTCTCCTCACAGAGATCAATTGATACTTGTTCAATTGCAACGCTGGGAATACCACTAAACCTAACACAACATCATGGCTTCCAACGGAGTTGCCAATGGGCATTCCACCTCTTCTCTACACCTAGGTGCAACCGCAGCCCCAGGGGTACCAGCATCAACACCCACAACTTCGCAAGCTGCACCAGCGGTTGTAACACCGGCCACGGCTACTGCCCCACAGGTGGCATCAGTGACACCACCACCACAACCACAACCCGTTGATTCCAAGCCGGCACCTAATGGTGAGGCTAAGGCTGCACCAGCTAGCAATGGAGCTCTCACTGGAAAGAAGAGACGTCTCAGGAAGAAGGTGGTGCCACCAAAGCCCATAATGAAGTACGTCTGGTTGGCAGGCCATGGTCTTACTTTGCCCTTCGGTTTGATCTACACGGTATACTACTTCACGATGCGTAGCCATGCTTCGTGGGTCGCCCCAACCGCATACAGGATATCCTTGATTGGTGTCTGCATGTCGTATGTGGTCAGCATCCTTTCCCATTTCGACAAGAAGGGAATGCCGTCCTACTTCAACTTGCTGGCTACCAGTAACTTCCAGTACCTTCTCTTGAGTACTGTCTGGTTCTTCAACAGAAATTCCTTCTTCAAACTGTTGCCATACATGCTGATCTCCGTGTTGCAACTATCGGCTCACTTCAATGTGTCTGCAGTCCTTAAATCGGACAAAATCTTCAAGCAAATCATCATTTATAACGAGCTGTTTCTCATTGTGCTACTCACGTTTGACACTCTGTTGCTGAGGGGGACATCTGGCTTTGCACTCGTCATCTTTCTGATGTTCTACTGGCTTAAGATTCTTCACAATGAATCAACCAGACAACTGGTATACAAGGTCATCGTCAAGCTCGACAGTGTGCTTTCAAAACAGAAGAACCCAAACATTGTGCGTAACTGGGACGGAATCAAAAAGTTCATGCTTGCAAAGCAGGAGGAGCTTGACGACAAGCTGCACAAGATGGATTAGGGTTCACCAGCGAAATGGTAGATCCCCATGGAAAGTCTGCATGGGGTCGATCGAATCCCATCTTAAATATGAAAATGTATAACTACCATGACTACGAAGCAACTAAGTTCATCATTCAGTTTTATTGTTCGTAAAGTTAAAGCTGAGAAAGGTACAAAGGAGACAGTTCTATATCAGGTTAGTTGTTGATGGTCAAGATCATTGTGATCTAACGAGCAACTCAATCCACAGTTATTTTTCGTCAGATTTGAGCTTTGGTATATTTGTTATCTTCAGGATATTTTGGTTCAGAAGCAGAACTGAAAATTTGGTGTTTCATCACAAAAAATAACTGCCAGGCATGAGTTGCTGTTTATATAGAATCGTGTCCACTTACCATAACGTATCACGTTAGGCCCCATCTGGGGTATTACTAGGCATCGAGAAAAAGTAACGAAAAAGAAACTATGGTTGTTAGAACAAATCCGCGATAATAGACACTGTTTAGCTAGTTTAACCACCACTCCTCAAAATGAATAGCCATTCCACATAGGTAGAGATGTAGGTCAGATGGTGATGCATGTTTTATCCATGGCACATTATTTTGCTTCGCCGGGATAAGGTTGTGTAAGGTTTCATCAGGAGATAACATGAGTTGAGGAGCAAACTGGTGAAACATGCTGTGACAATACTTGAGACATACTATAAACGACATTATTAGTAAACTAGTAACCAGTATTGGAAGTATCCCTTAATAGCACTGTATGGATTTCAAGTCGCGAAAAACACGCACAGTGGAAATATCGCGGTCATAAACGAAGAATTCCTTAAGTTTTTTGTCCTGCATATACATCCTCAGAAAGATAGTTATATGAATGGTTTTAATCACTTGAGATCATTTCCACATGTCCAGCCAACAGCGCGTATGCCTTGGGGATTGATGCTACTTACCATTTCAGAGCATTCATTTCTTATAGAAAGAGCAAAAAACAAAAGATAAACATTTCACACAAGACATATCATATCACAGCTATATCAAATTTTCGATCTGATAGTGTTACCTTATACTACTATGGTACTCTTGAAAAGTCAAGTCGGCGATAATTTTTATAGGAGAAGCCATAGGCCACGGAGAACTGCTTAGAGACAGGGTAACCCATTGTGCCGTGAGGGCTAGGCTTAAGGGTGGGGCAGCGAGACATCTCGCTAGTACCACAGAGAAAGACATTAAAGTAGAGTTATGTATGAATATATTTGGTAGGCAAAGATATCTGAGTTAGTTCTTGTATTCATTTGGGAAATATGGTGGCCTTCAAGACGGGATTTCTCTCAACCACAGCTACCTTTGAAACAAAGACCAGCCAAGCTTTAGAGCCCCAGTGGTTTCTACTAACAGCTACGATTGGAACACAGTATTTCTGATTTATGTACATTCAACAAGATATAAAACCGCAATGTAAACTCATTACCTAATTGTTGTGATAGTTAACCCCTTATGATTGTACAGATAATTTACTCGGAAGCAGTGGCACGCATGTAGATGAGCTGCTTGGAGTGCTTAAGAACAGGTCTGATGACACCCTCGTCCTCCAACTGCTTAAGAGCAACACGGGCGATGGAACCACCGATCTTAAGACGGTCAACAAGAACAGAGACAGAGACGTATCTGAAGGTTGGCACCTCCTTCATGATTCTGTCGTACTTCTCCTGGTCAAGGACAACAATGTGCTGGGCCTTGTCCTTAACCTTACCCTTGGACCACTTCTTCTTGGACTTCTTACCACCGGCAAGAGCGGCAGCGGCCTTGGCAGCCTTTGTCTGTTGAACCTTTGGTGGCATTCTAAAGGAGAAATGTTAGTAAAGACATCCACATAGCGATAATAAAGTCGCCACCTGACAGATACAATCCTGAATCCTTAAGACATGCAGATAATGATGGATTTGATTTAACACTTTTAGAAACACCTGAGAAGCTTCATCGCAGAAGTGCATCTTCCTTCGCCATTTCACCAAAAGCTCAAAAGTGAAGGGAGTGGGGCATGGTATAGCACCCGGCAGACTGGAGTGGCTCCTCCAGTTTCATCTACGCATGCCAGACAACTAGTCCCCTTCTTGTTCGTAAATGTTCAGTCTCTACCCTTGGTAAAAGCGATGTTCGTGTTGCTGTTCGATGTTTAATCTTTGATCCTTCATAATATGTAACGTCTCAAATTCCTTTCATGTTCGCAAACATGAAATAGATGTATACCTGATTGAATCTGAATAACTGGCAACTCGACTAATTCTTACACACTTGTTTAATAATGAAACCTTGTTCTTTGATCCAAATAATCTACAATACTTTTGTTATATTGTGAAATATCCAAAAATGTAGCAGTTTCGGAGCCTCAACGTAGCAGCTACGCACACTTTCTCAGAGGAGAAGAGAGTGTAGCACTTCACACCCATAGAGCTCTTCTCCTCCTCTCACCAAAGAGGCAATGGTGAGCATAGAAGCCCTGCGTGTACAGGCCTTCGCTGGTGAGGAGGAGGAACAAACTGTGACCGTTTGCAGTGAAAATAGTAATAGCCCTATATTCCAGCACGTGTGTTTTCTTCTACATATTTCTGTGGTGCACGATCATTTCAGAAGCCGCGAAATGTGAGTGGTACACGTACTTGCTTTCTTCCGTACGTGATACCCAAGTAGTCGTCTGTGGCCCAATAGTGCAATTCTTGATAATGCACCTCCGTCTCTTGTAAGTACCTACCGAATGTCTTTCGAGAATAATGTAGTGTACCTACCTACTTCTCAATCTAGTGCTGTAAACATTACTGTTGGTTATCAGTGAACATAGTGTTAGCGGCAGGGCATTGAGATATTTCAACGCAGAATAATCGTTGACCATACCCTGATCACAGACTACAAATCTTGTCAACCTGCACACACAATGTCGGGAAAGAGAAGAGCCGGTGTTCAGATTCACCGTGATGGTGATCTGAGTGATGACGATGTGGAAGTCGGCAGCCAGCAGAAGGCTAGCAGCGAGGTGCTCGCTACTCGCAAGTAAGTATGAACATCTATAGTAGGAGCGCTAATCCTCCACGCTGTGCGAATTATTAACACATTTGTTTGATAGAATTCTGAAGCCGAGAAGTACCCTTTCTGCTGCCAAGAAAGAGGGGTTCACTTTGGGCTCAGTACCAAGTAACCCCTTTGCGTCCACTGCTGCATCCTCAAGTGCTGTTCCCAATGCATCCAAAACAGAGGCCAAGTCCAATCCATTTGGATTCCTTTCATCTGGGCCTCCTGCACAGAGTGATAGCTCAACCCCTCTGCCAAAGCCAGCGGCTGATGTATCAAAGCCCAACCCATTCTCCTTTTTGGCACCCAAGGATGATGCAACTGTGACTGCATTCACTCCATCAAAACCTAGCCCATTGACTGTTAATTCACCCATAAACTCCACACAGATCAAACAATCTGGTGACGACAAGGCAACTCAGATTGCTGCACTCAACAACAAGTTTGCATTGGCAATAAAGGAAGCCCATTCCTCCTCTCCAGGTGGAGACTACAGACCAATTGTCCAGAAATATATTCAATACTACTCCAAGATAGAAAACAACGACGCTTCTTTGCCCACGGAAGTTCCCAAGAAGTCTCTATTTACTGTGTCTTCAGCTGCTTCCGCGCCATCCTTCAGCCCAGCATCGGCTACAGTTGCGCCAAGTGAGCCGCTGGTCGTAGCTGAGCCTGCAAAGCCAGCTGTGCAACCCGTCGCCAAGGCACAGGAGCTTCAACCAACTGAAGCAATAGATGTTGATGAGAAGTCTGAATCAGACGATGATAGCTCAGATGATGAGGTGAAGATTGAGGGTCCTGCATTTGTCTTGTCCAAGCCTGTCACCACTTCCAACCCTGTGTTTTCTTTTGGTCCAAAGAAGGAGGAAATTGTATTTTCTGATGACTCGGACGATGAAATAGTGATCGAAGGGCCCAAATTCACCCTTGGCTCTGGCGTTGCTTCAGGTAAGGGATTTAACGGTGTGTTCAAGCTCGACAACCCAGAATCAAAGACCACTGAAGAGGCCAAAGAAACCCCCAAAACTGAGGACAACACTAGAAAGGCACCAGCTGAAGTTCCAGTAACTGCTGAGACCTCTCTTCCTGCTAAGCCTGCATTTACCTTTGGTTCTACTACCGCTTCTTCCGTCGACAAGCTAGAAGCGGTGAAGGCACCAGCTTTCTCTTTTGCTGCCCCCCTGAGAAAGGAGGAAGGTGCGGCAAGTACAGTAACAAATGGCGCTACACCATCTTTCTCTTTCTCTGCTCCATCTGCATTTTCCTTTGGCTCCAGTTCACTTTCCGAAGCCAAGTCAAAAGAGGAATCATCTGAGTCAGTCGACTCCGGGGAGAAGAAGGTTAAACCAATTGCAGACTTCACTTGGACACCAAACAGGGAGGTGAAGATTGCATCTATGGTGAAAAATGATGCTGACGAGAATACAGAACAGCACTCGACAACTGCCACTGCAGAGAAACCCAAGCCTGCGTTTTCGTTTGGATCTACAACGTCAAATGGTTCATCTACGACGACTCCTGCCTTTTCATTTGGCAATGCAAAGCCTGCGTTCTCGTTTTCTGCAAAGCCATCAGATGTTACAACTGAGACGAAGCCTCCTGTTTCTTTCTCTTTTGGTTCTACATCCTCTACTGGCTTTGGGAGTACAGCCGCTGCCACTATACCTGCAGCCACTGACAAGAAGGAACCTTTCAAGTTTTCTTTTGGTTCCACAGCCACTGCCACGCCAGTGAGTTCTGAGAGCACAGACGAAAAGAAGGCGCCTGTGTTTTCCTTCAACCCTCCTGCAAGGGGTTCAGCATTTGGAGCTACAGGTAGCTCTGGCTTAAATTTTTCATTTGGCGGTGCAGCAACGGCCCCCGCGCAATCAGCAGGCAACGAGGATGATGGAGAGAAGGTGGAGCAGAGCGAGGTGAAGGGAAACTTTGCTATTGTTTCATTGGACAAGGCAGTGGAAGCCACCACTGGCGAAGAGGAAGAGGACTCATTGTACACCGCCCAAGTAGAGCTGAAGCTCTTTGTCCCAGGAAACAAAGAGAGCCCCTATAGCGACAAGGGTGCAGGAGAGCTCAAGATCCTCAAGCATAAGACTACCGGCAAAAGCAGAATCCTCATCAGATCAGACGACCCGCTGAAGACTGTGCTGTTGAACACTTATATAGCCAAGAACATTCCATATGGAAAGGCCAACAAGGCTGGAGATATCAGAGTTCCAGCTCTGAATGTGAGCAATGGCAAACCTGCCATTGACACCTACGTTGTCAAGGTGACAGCTATTGGTAGCAACGAAATGCTGCTCACAAAGATCAACGAGAACAAGTCTTAGATGAAGCTGTGTAAATATACCATCCATTAATAAATCATTGACATTTTTATATGCTTCAAATCATATATATATAGTTATAAATATATGCATATACTGTACAGTACTTCAGTGTGTAGCTTCCCGCAAAACGTTCCTGATCGTCCTTATGAACTCATCTGCCGATCCCACATCAATGTACCTATATCCATTCAGGATACTGCCCCTTAGTACTGTGTCCTTCCTCTCTTCCCCTTCAGCGTCATTTGTTAACGAGATGTTCAACTTGGCAAGAGGGGACGGTCCTAACACCTCCATTATCTCCTCCCTGCTGCCAAAGAGTTTGTAACCAATGCTCGAGAACAGTCCAAGCACAGCCCTCAGTAAGAAAGAATCGCCTTCAAAGAGGTATATATCCAATAGACGGCTGGAGATTTCCATATTAAAGTATGGCGTTAGCAAACAGCCGCACAATGGAGACAGATACTCCTGAGGAGTGAGATTCACAATCTTCAGATGGTTATAGAGAGAAATATTCGAGCGGTACAAACATCTCTCGAAGGACTCGCACTGATCGTCCAGATATCTCTTCTTTGAGCCGGCTCGAAATGAGAGTGGAAGTGAACGAACCAGTATATTGGTAAGAGCCACAAACGTCTGGGCCACACCGCCGATGTTATACAACAGGGTAGCAGCTAAGTTGTGAAGACCTTCGACGAAACTTGTTTCTAGTAGATCCATAAGGGCTTCATTCTCTGTTTCATATTGCTGTCTGTGGTAAAGCATGTAGGCTATTAACAGCTGCAACAGATCATCAAAGTTTGTGTCAGCCTGGAAATACATTAAGTCTGGATAGGTAACACGGATCTGACCGGCAAGCCCTTCCACAACTTCAAAATAATCCTGGCACGAGGGATTTTCCTCCTGTAGGCTCTTCAACTCTTTCCGCTTACCAGAAACGTGCAAGATCTTGTAGTCGCATGCCAAAGAAATCACCTGGTCAGCTTTGCTCAGCAACGCTTGCACCTTTTCTTCGGTCAACTTAAGCTTATTTCCAATCTGTCTGGTCCAAATCTCCGGTCGCAAAGACTCAGGCACACCACGCCACCACAACTCCCTTGTAGATGGAAGTTGCACCATTTTATCATAGTTGGGCATCACAGAGGACTGCCAGGCATTGAGATCCTTGCTCCTCTGTTGTCTACGGGATCTTGCTGCCTCTTCACGTTTCTGCTCTGATTGTTTCTCTGCAAGAAGCACATTGTTCACCAGCAGCTGATAATCGCGTGTGTGTTTCATTGATTCGTATCTATCCTTTGGAGGAAGGTGTCTTGGGCGAGTTATGGATAATAGTTCCAGTTTCTGGTTGCTTGTAGTAGTGGCGTCGCGCTCAACAGAGGGTAGGTTAGCCAGTCTCAAAAGGAACTGTTTTCTCTGGAATGACTCCTCTCGCGCCAAGGCCTCAGCATCTTTGTTGATGTGAATTGTTAGTTGACGAGCATCATCCGAAAGTATGCTCAATCTATTGATATCTTCGGGGCTCGTGAGATCAGTAATATTGCTTGTGCTACTGAAGATCGAAGACGCGCGACTCGACCCGCAAAAGGATTGGTTGCCCACAGAGGGGCTGCTGGAGCTTGAAACAGCCTTTGCGCGGTGCAGACTGGGCTGGAGAACAAATGCCTTCTCATTAGATGCGAGGGACTTTAGAGGTTTTGAGAACGGCACGTTAAATACTATGAAGTCATCCGGCAAATCATCATCTGAGAGAAAGTCGGCAGAATCCACGGTGGTTTCTACAGTAGCTCCGGAACGCAGATCAGATTCGAGCCGTTTGTTAGATCTCTCTCTTCTGGCTCGCAGCTTTTGGCTTGAATTACTCAAGGTCCGTGATAGCTGCATTTCGCTGTGCTGGATTTGGGGTAGAGCTAATGAAGATGTGAATATGGCCGGAGCAGATGATACCCTCTCCCTCAATTTTAGTTTCTCGTCTTGTGCACCAAACGAAAGTGGGAGTGATAAGCGTGAATCCGACCCATTGTTGCTGGAAGGCCTCGTAAGTGGGCGCACAGCTTTCTTCATATGAGGGAGCCTCGTCATATCACTGTGCCTCCTCTCGGGAACGTGGTTAAGTGGCACGTCTTCGAACGACTCATTGATTATGCAAAGATTATCCCTTTGGTATGGGAGTGGAAGCTTCGTGCGAGATAGCACGTTTGTTGTGATAGCCGTACTATTTGGGTGTGTTGTCTTCATATCTGATTAGCCTGTGTGATGTGCGATATGTGATGTGTGCGACTGGGTCCGGGTGCTAGTGGACTGATAAAAAAAAGCGCAGTGGCGTTAGACGATGTGAAGTAATAGCGAATGAATGTAAACGAATGACTAGAGCGTGTGTGTCGGGAGACCCCACCGTCGCGGAACTGCTGCAAAAAGAGCACTCAATCTACCAAAAAAAAAAGCAACCAGCCCTCTCTGAATGTGAAGCAAAGATGGGAAGTGTAGAGTTCAACCTAATCACTAAGAAGTGGCTTCATGTGGAAGTGTTACGAGGATCCTCAGATATATTTTACCGAGTGTGTTGAACCTTGGTCGTTGCGGTCAAGATTAAAGGAAAGAAAGGTAAGTAACCTCCAAGGCGATTAGTAGTAGGTTTGGTTTCCTTCCTTTTGGGCCTGCTGCAGTCCTTTGGAGGCCGCCCTGCAAAGTGTATGGGATGGGCCTCAAATTGGCTGTGTTTACGCTACAAGGCGAGGGACATGCAGCTGCAGCTTGCTTCAGGTTTTCGGCTTCACACCCTCGTTGTATGGGAGGCACTCCTTTAGGTGGTAACGCGTGCGCGAGCGAACAAATGAATCACCAACCTAATTTTACAGGTGGCATCCAACAATAGCGGCTGTTTCGGCATACTCTGCGCTACGTGGAGTTCTCCCACTTTCCACTGGCGTCAGTGTCATGATTCCTGGTGATTGTCGTTTCTCCTAGGGTTAGAATCGCACCACAGTAAGCATCTTTTGCCCGTGTTCCTTGCACCTGTTGCTAGGGTATATGCTTCCTGCAGAAGTGGACCGTGCAGCTCAAGGGGGGCTGTCTTGCAGGCATGGGTTCTGCGGGACGCGCTTTGCAATGCATGCCCTGCATAGAGCCTCGAGGGTTAAAGAAATGGAGGCTGCGAAAGGCACGCTCATCTCCCACACTTTATGGGTGGTGCCTGGGCCGCGGCATGGCATGAGAGAGAGGAAAAGGGAGGGTAGAAAGGGAGGGCAGAAAAAGCCGAATTGCACTTAGATTGCGTTTGGTAGAGATGGTTACGTTTTCGAGGATAGCTGACACTGTAACCGTCTAATAATGTACGATTTTGAGGGGCGGCTTTGGGTGTCGTGTCCAAGTGGGGACTGGTTGTAATGCATTGTAGAGGAAAGCAAGGTCTCTAGATAGTGCATTGTAAAGGAAGAAAAAAGAACCCCAAGACACGGCCCCCGCGCCGTGTATTAATCAGATATGTCATCTTTGCTTCATCTCCAAATTACGTGGCCTGTGCCTGTGAACCGTACACGCTACACGCTAGAAGTCGCTAGTGATGTTTGGCCTTGCATGCATATTTGCATATTTACACAACTTAAAATCGGCCATCGAAGGTATCGGCTATGTTTAGTCTATGAGAACAGATTCGGCTAGAGAATGCTATGATATGAAATATGTACGTATAATTGACTTGACTATATACAGTGAGTCGGATCATGCGTCTTCACTCCTTCTTGTTCATGATCCGTTTGAATGCATCGCTCAGGAATGACTCCACCTTCTTCAGCTTGGAGTGGGGGTGGCTATCCTTGTCATCTCCATTCTGAGCGTTGTCCTCTTCAAGATTCTCGAATGGTTTCCAAGATGGATCTGTGCGGTTAGCAGATTTGTCACCAATGGTGTCTGCCAGGGCCTCCAACAAAGCTGTCTGTGTCGCGTCCTCTGGCCTGTTCACCTTCACGTTCAAAACAACCTTGAGCTCACCACGCCTTTTCAAGTTGCCTCCAATTGGAACACCCTTGTCCGGTATGCTGATGATCCTGCCAAACTGGGTACCACTAGGCACTCTGAGCCTGAAAGATGGACCATCCAGTGTTGGCACCTCGATGGTTCCTCCCAGAGCCGCAGTCGTCATTGGAATCTGTGCCTTATAGTAGATATCCTGCCCTTCTCTGGAGAAGTTAGGGTCAGGCTTGACTCTCACACGGATGATCAGATCTCCCTTCGTGAGACGCATGTTGGGGCCCTTGGTCACATGAGGAGCATCACCAGCTCCTGTCACTCTAAGCCTGGTACCATCCTTGATACCCATTGGCAACTGCACATCTGTCACCTTGTGCTGATGCAGAACACCCTCACCATGACAAGAGGTGCATTGGTCCTCCTTCTTGATCGTTACGCCAGTACCCTGACATGTCTTACAGGTAGAGGCCATCTGGAAACCAGCCTGCAAATAATGCACCGTTGAACCTGTTCCGTTACACGATGGACAGGTGGATTTGTTCTTGTCCTTCTTCAACCCGGACCCTGAGCAAGTGTCACAAGAATCCAACACGTTGTAGTCAACAGTGGTGGTTGCTCCGAAAACAGACTCTTTGAATGACAAAGTCTTGAGCACCTCCACATCCTCTCCCTGGTAATGATTGACATACGCCGAATTAGCACCCGCACCTCCTCTAGCGCCTCCCTGGCGGCCAAAGGCCTCTCCAAAGAGATCTTCAAGGTTGATGTTGAATCCTCCACCAAATGGATTACCTGCACCAAACGGATTGCCCCCACTAAAAGGATTGCCACCAGCAGCACCCCCCATACCACTTGGGTCAAATGCAGCAGATCCATACTGGTCATACTGTGCTTTCTTGGTGGCATCTCCTAGGATTTCGTACGCCTCCTGTAGATCGTGGAACTTCTTCTCGGCTCCTTCTTCCTTATTGATATCTGGATGGTATTTCTTGGCAAGCTTGTAGTATGCCTTCTTGATCTCACCAGCCGAGGAGTTCTTATCCACTCCTAAAGTTTTGTATGGATCAATCAGAAGCGTCGATGTGGTGTGGAATTGCTGTGACCTTTTTGCTATGAATGGAGAAGTGTGGATGATTAAGTTTGCCCCCGCTGGTATGGCCTTTGAGACAAGCCCGGACCCGGGAGCAAACAAGCTAGTTGTTGCTCTCCGCAAGGTAAACATCGTTAGACAGATCGTTCAAAATTAAACAATCGGTATGCTTCACTGTTTCACACGTTGGTTCTGTGGCTCTCGGTACACTGGTGCTACTGGATATATAGACGTCTATCAAGCATGCACCGTATATATAAAAATATACGAATGAAAATACTAAGATACCACCACCTATTGCTATCGAACCCCGCCCTAGCAACTTGTCTATAGTAAACCCTCTGGCGTTGTGTGTTTCCTTAGGCACTCCAACTTGAACATGATATATAGCGTATATATTATTCATTATCGTCACCTGGTGAATTTTCTAGAATATGCACACTACTCACAGCTTGCCTAGCTACATTCAGCAGCCCCTCCATCTGCGCTGGTTTAGAGAGAGACAGGGAAAGGAAAAGGCTGGTCGTGTCTTCCCAACCCTACCCTGTGTCCGGCTTCTCTGTCCTTGGTGCAGGCACACACTTCGTAGTAGCGTCTCATAAGAAGCACACCCAGTAGGAATCGTTTTTGCCGACCTGCTTAAAGGACCTTGAGCTGCGCAGTCCGGCCTTTGCTCAACGCTCTAACTTCATGCACTGCAGCGGCGACGGTCAGTATTAAGCAAGTGTGCTTGTAGAGGCTCTTTCACTCATGGGTTCCTTTTAGGCAGTACCCGATGAGATAGGGTACATGCGTGTATCTGCATAGTGGGGGCCCAAGACCGATAATGTTAGTCATGTGTTTGAGGACGGCCATCATTTGATATATGCCTCATCTCTACCGCAAGGTTGATTAATTACACAAAAAGTTTCATCTTTTTTTATTATTTCTTCGAATAACTTGTGTATATTAAATATATCCACTTGCATCTTCCTTTGAAAGGCACCAACATTATCTGATACTGTCTATATTCGCTCTGTTGCTTCGTGCATAAACTGTTTGCCAGGTCATCGTTCTCGTTAGCTCCACAAATAGAGTGTTTCCCCATACTACAGCATTGCAAACAACAGGTACACCCATAAAAGGTTTTGGACAAATATTATAATAGAGGTTGTTTGTGCCGTTGGATATAGTCATTTAAAAAAGCCGCCACTGTTGCTTTCTCGGCATCCTTAGAATACACCATAAACACATCGACATGACTTCTATACACACACCCGAGTCTGTTTCCCACACATTCCACCAGCAATGTAACACACCATCAGCTGTCACTCCAAACGCACTCACAAAGGGCGAGTCGTCTCCTCTATCGTTTGATCAGCTGGTTTCTAGGCTTGTGAGCTACTTGGCTGTAGATAAAGCCCTCACCATCCATGATATCGATCATGAGTATATCATGTCTCTGATGAAGAGATACACATCCGATCCAGCCGACTGGCGCAAGTTTGCACATCACGACTCTTCAAGGAACTATACTCGTAATGGCGTGGAGGACATGGAAAACAATGCAAACCTATTGCTATTGGTGTGGGAACCAGGTAAGGGCTCATACATACATGATCATGCCCAGGCACACTGCGTGATGAAGATCCTCAAGGGCTCGCTGACGGAGTACCTATATGAAAACCCTGCAAACCATGCCGAGCCATGTGCTGATGACAGCCAGCTTGTCCTCCGCAGGGAGACTGAGTTGAAACAAGACTCTGTAGCATATATCAATGATGATATCGGACTGCATAGGATGGCCAACAATCATTCTTCTGAGGTGGCTGTTTCGCTACACCTTTACACTCCTCCATACGCAAAGCTCCACGGTTGCTCCTACTACGAAAGTGCCTCAGGAAAGAAACACCATGCTAATATGTCAACACTGTACAGCTGGAAAGGTGAGCTGGTTAGAAATCCTAACCACAGCTCCTGTTAGCGCCTCTGTTGAGGGTAACGCTTTTATTCAACCAACGAACTAGGTTTCGTTCAATATCTGTTTCCTTTTTTTATCGTTTCTCTCTTACATATTGGTGTGTTGGTTTAAGCTAGCAGTGATTGCTATTCGCGGGTTCTGGTATGGTTGGTTATACTTGTGCAAAAAAGAGGAGTTTGGCCTCAAGAATACAATAGATGTCTTAGATTAATAATGAAAATGTCTAAATGTACATAAATGACTGGATAAAACTGCTGATATACGCCACTAGCTGCTCACTCCTCTCACCCAGAATTGTGCCATGTCTGCACCGTTAGGGCCATGTATCTTCTTTCTCTTGGAATTTATCTTAATTCCAAGTTCGTACTTCTCCTTACTCAGCAGCTCGGATTTCTCAAAGAGCTTCCTTCTAGCAATGACTAACTTCTCCTTCTGGATAAGGTTATCATTGAGATATGTGTTTGGAGGCAGAAGGCTGTCCACGAATTTGATCTCCTTCTGTAGCTTGTTTATCTGTTTGTCGATCTTGTCATAGCTTCTGGTGAGTTGCTGCAACTTGAGATCCTCCACCGAGGTTGAGCCAACCGCAACCTTCTTTGCGGTAAACTGGGAGGATACTCGTTCATGTCCCTCTAGATTTATGAGGTTCTTTGAGCGTGTCTTCAGCACATTCAGCTGTGGTACTTCATCAATGTTCTGGATGAAATGGCTCTCCTCAGGTGTGGCAGGAACTGAAGAGGCCTCTGTTGGTAGATGTTCAGAGTTTGCCTCGTCAGTCTGTGTTTCGGTGTCTATATACCTAGAAGTCTTTCTGGCCTGTTGGGATATTTCAATTTCTCTTCCCGCACTGGCTGTAGCAGCATCGATTCTCTGCACTATGTTTTCCACTTCCTCACTGGCGATCCGTGGTCTTGGCGTAGGAATTGTCACGTTGTCATTCAAAGAGCCGGAAAATGATTCAAACTCTAGATCAAGGTGGTCATAGTTGCTGACGGCTTCGCTCCGGAAGTTTGAGACTCCACTCAGAGCGGAAATTTGCTGGTTCAAAGATGCCATTTGAGTCGTTTCCATCGCTTCTCCTTGCTCGGCTGGGTGCTCGCTTTCTCCTGGTGCAGTGTTGTCCACAGGGAGACGTGTGGGTTGATGCTCTATATCACTCATGTGGAAAAATCAAATCAGAATACTTTTATCCGAGCATATACGCAATATAAAATCGAATCCCATTTACATATGAGCTCACCTTCACGCTACTATAGAAGTTAATAAGCACAGAATGGCGTCGTGAGTACGCAACCATAGGCAATGTAAATAATACCGCGTCTGACGCTGCATACAGGTGGATCGGCAAACAGAACGCGTCTGGGGCTGCCCCGCATATATGCAGTAGGCCCAAATGTTTGGGGCTGTGTGTCTCACAATGCACGTTTCGTTTTCCAGTTTAGACAGATCCAAGATCTGTTGAGGCCAACTCACCTTCATCATCGTTCTCTTTGAATACCTTACTGTCTTATTAATATTTGCTCCTAATCATGCAATTGGTGTCTTGGACTTCAATGGAGCGTGCGGCTCAAGGACTATGTTGTATACAGCCTAATAAACTATTACGTGCAGCAAATAAATAAAGTTCCAAAATAATTAAGTTGTCAACTAACCGAGAAGAGTAATAAAAATATATAAATATATAACAATGTGTTTTTTCCTGATGGTGCAATCTGTCAAAGCACCATCTAAGCAGAGGAAGCAGTCAGGGTGACAGTGGCCACAGTTGAGGTGATGGTGATAGTGGTGTAAGGCTCGAGGTCGGAGTACGAGATGTTGGCATCATCGTAGTAGACGTAACACACTCCGCTCTCAGTCTCAGTAGTGTAAGCAGTCCATGAGATGGAGGCAGATGCAGATGCAGATGGAGCAGCGGTGATCAAAGCAGAACTGCTGCTGCTACTGCTGCTGCTGCTGCTACTGCTGGTAGAGCTGCTGCTGCTGGTACTGCTTGGAGCAGAGGACGAGGTGGTCGTTGGTGTGGCTGTAGAACTGGTTGATGATGCACTAGAGCTCGAGGATGTCTCAACAGGGACAGTAGAGGTACTGAAAGAAGAGGATGCCTGAACACTGGCTGAAGGGGCAGCACTGGCTGAAGCGGTGTATTGGACCACGGAGGTGTAACCCTGGGCGATCACCGAAGTGTAAACATCTTCCCTGTACCATACACCATCGATCTCAGTCTCAATGTAACTTGCATCATCTGCTGATGAGGAAGAGGAGGATGAGGATGAAGTGGTTGATGTCGATGTAGTGGAGGTGGAGGGGGCAGGTGTAGGCGTGGAGGTGGTGGAGGTGGATGTGATGGAGGTGGATGTGATAGAGGTGGATGTGGGTGTTATTGGAGTGGAAGTGGTGGATGGAGGGTTACCATACACTGTCACGACCTCTGTCACATCTGGTGCAGTCTCGGTAAACACATCTGTGGTGCTGTAGCTGCTGGTGGTGTAGGTGCTGTCACCCTGAGTGACTACCTGGTACTGTGTAACAGGATCGGCTGTGACAGTCACAAGACCTCTCTTGTACATCGTGTAGGTAGCAATATCATCACTTCCATCAACCGAGATAGCTGGGTATTGAACCAGTGTTGTCACTTCAACTGGGTCTTCCTCTTTGAAGTAGACAGGTGCGGATATGGCCACACTCATCAGTGAGGAGAGGAGCAAAGTCTTGGAGATTTTCATTTTTCTGGTTCTATATTGGAAAGATGGATAATCTCTGGGGTGTAACACAGGAAAAGAGTGGATAAAGTGAGTTGGTTCTGTTAAATGAGTGAATTCGAACGATTGTTCTTAGTTGGTGACTTAGTAAATGAATGACTAAAGTTGGTTTAACAATATGGTGTGGTCCAAACAAAGATAAATAGTAAAAGATCCGGGCCAATCCCTCCAACACCTCAAGGTGGAGAAAGGTGGATATATATATCATCCTCTCTGATACAGCGTCATTGTGGCTGGTTGCGAGGTGTTTCTGCCTGGGCAGGCCTCGTTTCAGTGCCCCGTCAGCTATGTATAGGTGATCAGCTTGATGTATTTGAATCAACAACACACAGAATTGATCGATCTCGATCAATCCCCATCATGATGTGGCCTGTCTATTTACTAGATCGGGAGGAGAGGCGGGGAGTTATGTCCTCTGTCAGGTGCCCATCGTGCGGCTCACCAGCCATTCTGGTTTCACCTGCATACAGTAGAACAGCACCCTGCGGTCATCCTGCAGGTAGCAATAGCTGCGAGCTTCACAGAATCGACTAAAATAGGCAAGAGGCAGGTACTAGCCTCCAGGAAAAGGTGCTAAAAAAGGCTGGTTGATTACTTGAAACGGATGGAAAGCGAGTCTGACAGACTGTCTTTACACAAACAGAGCAGATTCGCTCAGTTTGGATCGATTGATCTGTCAGTCAATCCTGAAAAGGGAATACCCATGATTTGCAGTGATCACACTCCCCTTTTTTTCGACCACTTTTACAAAACATGGCACATCTCCTCTTGGTGGAGATTCAATGGGCGTTGCCCTGAAGGATACTAGGCTTCGACGTAGAACGCACACAGATGACACTAGTTGATGCCTCATTATTAGTTGAAAGGAGCTAACCCCATCATGATGAGATCTGTTAGATCGTAATTTTAACGCTAAATGCCAAAGCAGTGCCATTTTCTGGCTGAATATATTCTCAAGCCACTAACAACAGACTACTAGTGACAGTTAGCTCGCAATTTGGAGGCTTGTTTATGTACCGAAGTTTATGGATCTAGCTGCCTCACAGATCTAGCTTATGCCTAGCGCACCTCCAGATCACATCATGCATGAGAAAAAAGGGGGGCTGGGCTGCAGATCGAGTCGTGCATTTGCAAGCGTGTCTTAAATTATTGATTCTTCAGCCCTCTTCAGCCCTATCTACACTCACGTGATACTAAAGCTAGTCACATTGCACGAAGACTGGCTATGCGCCGGGTAACAATGTAATTTTCTCAACCCTCACGAAGCAGTTCACCTACTGTAGTGTCTACAGTGCGTAGCTCTCTCAGCCTGCCTACCTACTGGCTCTGAGGCAATCTGCTCAAAAGAATTAAAGACGACAGGTGTTTTAACAAGGGTGAAATATTGCTTTTAGAATACCGATATCGAGTGTACACAAGATAAAATGGGTATGTGATTAACGATTTTTGAACGAATGCGAAAAGACCAGCAAGAATAGCACGTCAAATGTAGATACCGACTCAACGACTCGAGAAAGAGGAGGTAGAGGCACCGTACAACACCAACATCAACACATCACAAAGTCTTCCATGTCTGACAAGATGATATAACAAAGCGTCACCAAAACCAAACTCATATGGGCTATGTAATCACAGACACATGGATGTGTTCGCTATGAAACTAAACACAGCATATCACTACACCTACAGGGGATATTCATTTATTGGTGATTGATCACAGTGGTTCCTCATCAAGTCATCCTTTTTCAAAGCAGGGAGCGCTATACCATTTGTTCAGTCTGTTGAAGCGTAGAGTTTAGTGTCTATGTTTGATCGTTGCGTTGGTCAGGTCCGTTTCAGGAAAACCGTAATTGACCCGAATACTAACAAGTCTCTGTAGTTAACGTTCCAAAGACCAGAAAGACTTACTGCAAGGGCAAGCAGTGCCGTAAGCACACTCAGCACAAGGTCACCCAGTACAAGGCCGGTAAGGCTTCCCTCTTTGCCCAGGGTAAGCGTCGTTACGACCGTAAGCAGTCCGGTTACGGTGGTCAGACCAAGCAGATTTTCCACAAGAAGGCTAAGACCACCAAGAAGGTTGTCCTCCGTCTCGAGTGTGTTGCTTGCAAGACCAAGTCTCAGCTTCCTCTCAAGCGTTGTAAGCACTTTGAGTTGGGTGGTGACAAGAAGCAGAAGGGCCAGGCTCTGCAGTTCTAAGCCAATCGCATCTAGGATTTACTTGGGGATTTATGTATTGTATCGCAAAGTCGCTTTCATGTGTATTGACTAAATAAACTGCTTTATGTAAGTGATCGCTCTAAGCCTGTTTGTCTCGAACGTATAGATAGATTTCAATCGTAGGTTCAGTGGAGTCGGCAAGTGTGCCGAGTCTTCTTTCGCAATCTACCCACAGTTCTGTTTTACAGATCTCCCCCCTCGACATAGTATCGACCATGGCAGGAATGAGAATGACTTCAAAAAGATCTACTCTTTTCTCGATCAACTATTCCACTCATGCACACACACATATATACACACATACCAATACACCGACTGGGACTCGCATCAACCAATCCCCAGCTATTACTTCAGCACACACACCCTTCAGCTCCTAACGCAGTAGACGGCCTCGCGCAGTGCTCCTCCCCTGCCTTGCATTCTCAGCTCCCACTGCCACTGTCCTCTCTCCCAACCTGCTTGCATAGAAAGAAGAATGGCAGGCCTGAAAGGGTACGGCAGATCTGAGGGTGCTCCCCCTACGGCGCATCTTCCTCTCCCCTTCGACCCTTGCTTTGTTTTGGTATGCGCACCACATCTGAGGTAGGCGTGTCTGTATGGCACATTGAAACATCACCGTGGGGCGCTGGTCGTGATCGATAACCAAAACACGCTCGTTGTGCTTTGATCCACCCGCTTAAATTAGCGGCCATCGCCCTTGAACGAGTCTAACTTGGCCATTAGTTAGATCATCGGATTGTCGCTTCGCTGAAGGGCTATTTGGATCATCTGTTTTTGTTTTTTTTGTGAATATCTTTTTCGTTTGATCTCTGTCTCCAGTCTTTCCTACACGTGTGACACTCACTCTAACTTGTCTTGATCTTGGCCATTTTGCTTTGATACATCTCCCATTTGCACTCCAGTCCAGTAGAACTCTGGTTTGGCCTCCCCAAGATGGATCACTACCAAGCACAGCAGCATCTGCATCCTTCTCAGGAACAGCTGCAGTACTTTGCAGAGCAGCAACAGCAACAACAGCAACAACAACAGCAATACCAACAACAGCAATACCAACAACAGCAATACCAACAACAGCTACAGTACCAACAACAACAACAACAACAGCAGCAGCAGCAGTATAACTTTTCTCATAGCCCTGAGTTTGGCAAACAAGGTGCCGTTTCCTCGCAGCAAATGCCAATGAACATTCCGGGCACTCAGATCAGTCACCAAGGGTTCCAGAATATCCCATCCATGCCTCCACCCCAAAATACATACAACATGGGGGGGCAAGGTTTCCAGCAACCGTCCAACAATTTGTATAGCACATCTCCTCGAGCATTTGGCTCCTCACCTTATAACGATGTCGGCTTCGTACCGCAACCCGCAGGCAGTCCCTCGCGAAGCATTCGTAGTAACTTGGTGCCCGTGAGTTCCAACTCTTCCACCGTATCAAAGGGGATGCAGCCGCCTCCACAGTTACCATTTTCCAACCCTATGGCCAATAACAGTAGTTCCAACTTGTCCCAGAACGGTGGCAATGTAAGAAATAGCGTCATCAGCACGGTCTCCGCCAACGATCGTCCTAACAACTATGTGTACATGGATCGACACCCAGAGTGGTTCTCCAAAGCCTCGCAGGAGAAGGCTGCTGCTATAAAGCTTAAGCTGGAACATTTCTACAAGATGAGCATCGAGTATGCCATAGAGAGAAACCAAAGAAGGCTCGACTTGGAGCATAGGCTCACCCATGAGGAGAGCTCCGGTGAGCGTAAGAACAGAGAGCTGCAAGGACTGGGAAGGAACGAATCACATTTCCTCAGACTCAGAAGGACGAGGCTTGCTCTTGAGGATTTCCATACTGTCAAGGTTATCGGAAAGGGTGCATTTGGTGAAGTGAGGTTGGTACAGAAGAAGGATACTGGTAAGATCTATGCCATGAAGACGCTGCTGAAATCTGAAATGTACAAAAAGGATCAACTAGCACATGTCAAGGCAGAAAGAGATGTGTTGGCCGATTCGGACTCTCCCTGGGTGGTGTCTCTCTACTACTCATTCCAGGATCCGCTCTATCTGTACCTCATCATGGAGTTCTTACCTGGTGGTGATTTGATGACCATGCTCATCAAATGGCAGATCTTTACAGAAGATGTGACTAGATTTTACATTGCGGAGTGTGTCTTGGCAATAGAGGCGATCCATAAGCTGGGCTTCATCCACAGAGACATCAAACCCGATAATATCCTCATAGATATAAGGGGCCATATCAAGCTCTCTGATTTTGGTTTGTCCACCGGTTTCCACAAGACCCATGATTCGAACTACTATAGAAAGCTGTTGGAGAAAGATCCGCTCCCTCAGCCTCAGATGGCTGTAAATGGTAGAAATTCCATGATGGTGGATGCCATTCATCTGACGATGTCCAATAGACAGCAGATGCAAACCTGGAGGAAATCCAGAAGGCTCATGGCATACTCTACAGTAGGTACGCCTGATTACATTGCCCCCGAAATCTTCGTCAACCAAGGCTATGGACAGGAATGTGACTGGTGGTCTCTGGGAGCAATCATGTTTGAGTGTCTTGTTGGCTGGCCACCTTTCTGCTCTGAGACACCTCACGAGACTTACAGGAAGATCATCGACTGGCAAGAAACCCTTCAGTTCCCTGAAGATATTCACCTATCGCCAGAAAGTGAGGATCTCATACGCAGACTTCTGACTTCATCGGAGAATAGATTGGGAAGACATGGTGGCGCGGAGGAGATCAAGGCACATCCTTTCTTCAGAGGTGTCGATTGGGACGCTATCAGAAATGTAGATGCCCCATTCATCCCCAAGTTGAAATCAATCACTGATACCAGATTCTTCCCTACGGATGAACTTGAGAATGTTCCGGACTCACCGGCACTAGCACAGGCGGCACAGCAGAGGCTTAAAATGAAGCATGGTGCGAACGGATCGAGTGCTAAGGAGGACCTTCCATTTATCGGCTACACATACAGTCGTTTCGACTATCTTACGAGGAAGAACGCTATCTGATATTTTCAGTTACTGTTTCTGGTTGTATAGTAAATCACATTTATTTTCAATAAACAACATTTTTGATATTGTTTCTATTGGCTGTTGTAGCCAATTAAGATGAATCAAAAACACGGTGTGTACAGCATCCCTTAGGTGGAACACATCTTTTCAGAGCAGCTTCATCCGTCAGTTATAGCCTTTATGGCCAAGTTGGTAAGGCACCTCACTAGTAATGAGGAGATCGTCAGTTCGAATCTGGCTGAAGGCATTTATTTTTTTGACATTTTTATCCTTTTGAAATGGAGTGATTTTTTTTTTTTGTTATTCTCAGAGGCGGATTGATCTCTTTTTTTTTAGAATTTGTGACATTCATGACATGTAAAAAAAAAACAGGTGCCTTTATGTTGGATTTTAAGTTTCCTTGAAAAAGGACAAGTAAAAAATAATGAGGACCACGAGATTCGAACTCGCGCATCCGAAGATACCACAGTATTTAGTTAACCTAAATGTGGCGCCTTAACCACTCGGCCAAGCCCTCGTCGCAAAGAACAAAATGCCGGTTTGCAAACAAACCCTTCACATTTTGCAAATGCACAACGCCCTGAGTGCTGTATGTACGTGATAAATATATTTGAGCACCAAGTGTACTGCTAACCTCTAAACCAGTAGTCCTCAGTCTTAGTCTTTGTACTCAAACACAATGGTAAGTCACTAATTGTAATGAGTTCTCCATCGTGACTTCATTCTAACTCAAATGATAGTTGAACATAAGGAGAAAACAGCAAGAGCGCAAGCAACAGCAGAATAGCGCTGAATCAGCAACCCCTGAAAAAGGAACAAGTCCTGATGTGCAGAGGCTTTCACCCGCTCAGATAAGGGCGCAGAAAGATATTACTGAGCTGGATCTGCCTCCAACTATCAAAGTTTTCTTTGATGGTACTTCTCCCGCTAGCATGATGGAGTTCAAAGTTGTGATAACGCCGCAGGAAGGTTTCTACGCCAACGGAAGATTTAGATTCTCTTGCAGCATCAACAGCAATTTCCCAATCGATCCTCCCAAATTTAAATGTCTGCAGAAGATTTACCATCCCAATATAGATCTGGAAGGCAATGTATGCCTGAACATCCTCAGAGAAGACTGGAGTCCTGTGCTGAGTCTGAACGCCATCCTGTTGGGCTTGCAATTTCTGTTTCTCGAGCCAAATGCAAATGACCCACTCAATAAGGACGCAGCCAACGATCTCAAGGTTAACCCTGCTAGATTTAAACAGAATGTGGCCAACTCAATGAGAGGTTACTACGTGTGGGAAGAGAAGTTCGACAATGTATTGAGATAAACATTTCTACATACGGATACCCGTAATAATGCATCAATTTCTTATATTAATTTATTGAACTCCCCTATTTAACCAAAAAAACAATGTTCTTCAATACCAAATATGCTTGGATTGGATTTTTTAAGAAATCACGGCAATGTGTTGCGGGGATCCTTTTTTCGTGCATGAGAAAGTGCTTGACAAAGAAGAAAACCTTTAGATGTAATATTGTCGCGCTGCCCATCCAAGTTGTGATGATACAAACATGCCCTGCATGTTTGTATTCACATCTCCACATCTCAATGTCCCAATTAGAATATCTTCTTGTGCATGTCACCCGAGACGGCACCAGCGCTGTATACAACGGGTTCAAATTCGTGCGACTTGAAACCCTCATGCATTGGGGTATTCGACTTGGTGTTCTGAACAAATATCATTGAGGATGACTCAATGACACCGTCACCACCATTGTTGTTTACGAGTGGTGAGCTGGGACTCATGTTATATGGCTTGGAGTTGTACACCTCTGGAGACAGTGGTAGCCTGGTCATCGTAAACTGTCTGTGTCTGATTGGGGAAGAGGTTATAGGCAACCAGCATCTGGAAGCGGTCTTGACGGATAAAAGAGACTTAGCTACTGGCATTTTCGTTGGTTGTCGAAACGGTTGGCTGGAATGCGGTTTGGTGTACTATGTGGAAAGTTTGGCGATATATAGCTGAAATCTTTTTTTCTTAAGCACTCAAAATGGCTGTCGTTTTTTGTATTCACCTCTAAGTTAGAGATATGCTCAAGATGTTCTTCTGATGATTGAATAACAGGAAAGAATGAATCAGGTGGGGTACTCCACCAAATATATATATTCATACGTCTAACCTGCATAGCATAGTTCTACGACACTCCATCTATAACTGACACAATTGCCCCGGCATGTCTTCTGTAATATCATCCAATGTTGCCTATGGCGGAGCTACGGAATCGGCACGAGGCACATGCAGCGAGTACATGTGTTAGAGGAAGAGACAAGGTTACCAGTCTTTGCCATGCATGTGCATATATCCGGGGTAGAGGCACATTGTAGAGGCATCAGATCGCTATCTCGCGCAACTTTCAACCCGGAATGGCAGAGGACGGGCCCCAACTGTAAGCAGGCACGGTGTGCGTGAGTCACCTGTGATGATAGCCCTTACCCCAGAATTGAGTCTCTCTCTGCAGCTGTAATGAGGCTTGGTAGGATACGTGAGATGGTTAAAAGGCTGGGCAACCGGAAGTTGGCCAGGCCTATGTTAGCTACAGATCATCCGACAAATCAATCCCTACGGAAGGTGGCCTAAGGGAGCGTGCTGAAAGCTTGCCCGTCGCATGCCCTTGGCCTGACCCAGTTGTGTTTTTTGCATGCATTTTCTGACACCCGGTAAGTCGACAGTTGACATGTGGTGATTTGCAATTGAGCAACCATTCCTTCTCTAAGGGACGGTAAAGGCTATGCAATAGAGTTGAAGAAGTCATTTTTCTTTCTTGGAATGAAGGGGTGGCTACGGCTTTGGTCAGTGCACTTTGAGAATCAAACCATAAAATGTGGTAATAAGCTACAGAGTGAGGTATAAGCTCATAACTATGTAGTGGTCGTCATAGGAGTGCTTTTCAAGTTGTGTGAAGGAATTGACATCTGCCAAACCATGTCATAGTGAGTGTCGCCAAGTTTCTCTAGCAATGCTGCACACCTCTCGTACCTGCTCACTTACTTACACTCACCCCACAAAAGTTTGAAATAGCCGGTGTGGTAGTGCAACAACCTGCAAACCTTGCATACGCACTCACAAAGCCGATTCGGACATGAAGGGTGGAAACATACAAGGAAATTTATTCATGAAGCGGATAACAAAGCCGGGGAAATGGTTGGGCAGCAGGAGGGTCTGATATCTAATAGTTTATTTATTTGCTTTTGTGGTTGCTCCAAAAGCTGGCTGCGTCTCTTCCTGATTATCGGGTGATAATAACATGAATGAAGACCCAAGGCTAACTCCTCGCCGTCGGAGCACACAGGATGCACCTCCCTTGTTTGGCCGCGTGACAGCCTTCTTCCGTGGTGATACGTTCATATCTTTTATGGCTGGGGGAGCCGCTGGTGCAATTTCGCGGACGGTGGTTTCTCCCATGGAGCGGGTGAAGATTCTACATCAGGTGCAGGCGCCATCTTCTGAAGTTGCCTACCAAGGAGTGGCCCGATCCATCTATCAGATGTGGAAGGAGGAAGGGTATAGGGGTTTGTTTAGGGGAAACGGAACGAACTGTATCCGAGTCATACCATATGCTGCTGTCCAATATGCAGCCTTTGAACGCATCAAGCCCAACGTAGGTCACTTGATGGGAGAGGGAAACTCGGCTGCAACCAAGCTGGTATCGGGAACCCTTGCAGGGGTTGTTTCCGTGTATGCAACGTACCCTCTTGACCTGGTCAAGACGCGGCTGTCCATTCAGACGGCCTCTTTAAAGAATCTTGGAGGATCGAAGGTTGATGCTAGGACAGCCAAACCTCCGGGTATTGGTGTATCCCTTATGCATATCTACAGAAAGGAGGGAGGCTTCTTCGCATTGTACAGAGGCTCCATACCCACGACGATGGGTGTGGCACCATACGTGGGGATCAACTTCACCATTTACGAGAAGCTGAAAGAGCAAGTCCCACAGCAGTTTCAGCACAGTGCCATTTGCAAGCTAGCAATGGGGGCAATTTCCGGTGGTATAGGACAGACCGTGGTATATCCCTTTGATCTCCTACGGCGTCGGTTTCAGGTAGCGAGCCTGGGAGCAGGAGAGATGGGTTTTCAATACAACTCGATATTGCATGCCCTGTCCTCCATTGTGAAAACAGAGGGTGTTAAGGGACTGTACAAAGGATGGGTTGCCAACATGTGGAAGATCATGCCTTCCATGGCTGTCCAATGGACAGCCTACGATCTGATCAAAGACCTGCTTAGATCGTTTTGATTGTCCATGCATCATAGACTTTATTTGCATTATGCCCATTCCATTCAGCAATGGACTGGCATTCCACACACGGGGCGACAAGAGGGCCGCCTCATCCACATCGTAGATTTAGATGATCCTAACTAGATAACTAGATAGTTAGACTGTAATGTAATGAATAGATTCTTAATTAAGAATAGATGACTTTGATAGACTAGCTGATAGATCCTTACTTAAGGAGAAAAGACAATTGACGCACTAGCTGATAAATTCAAATCACCGTCATCAAGAGATAGACGGTACCATCACCAGTGATACTACCACAGAGATGATATTGATGCATATGCATGTTCGAATAAGTGTAGAACCTCCCCACCATCTCACTCAAACGTTATATATGCATCATTACACGATGTTCTCTCCCTCATCCCCATATCTTCTCCCACTGGGGCTTTCCCCTACATAATTAAAGCAGGGAACCGTTATGTATGTAGCTCCTAGTCCAGGGTGAACCAGCTATTGCACACCCCATCGCACTTCTCGCTATTGCACTATCGCGAATGTCTCACTATCGCAACCGGCTGGTATCTCGATGTGGTTATGTGGTGTTGGTATCCGGGTAATCACATATCAGCTCATCACGGCCCGTGCTGCCCAGCCAACCAGAATCATGAGTTTTCTCGGCCCATAATGGATTATAGGTGATAAAAGGTAGGGTCTTTAATTTTTAGGCATCTGAAATCGTTAGGGAAGATCAACACCACATTCACACATAAATCAATTTTCAAAAATGAGACCAACTGCTGCTGCTTTCAACGCTGCTGTAAGTGAAGAATGCTTTCTCCAATGACAATTCGGGTTTGGTCTGCACAGCGACCATCATACAAGCCTCATAGTTATCACACATACGTATACTAACAATTTTTTGCTATACAGAAGAAGACTTCTTTCATAAAAAACATTCCAGTTGAGTTGACACCACTTTGTAAGTAGAATTGGTGTATCATTCGCTGAGTTGGCTGCTGACCCACAGACGCGGGGTTCTACACGTGTTCGAATCAACTTAAACTAACATATTAATCGCATAGTCGTTGCCTGTGGTGTTGCTTGTGTCTGTAAGTAGAATTGTTAAGGATGTGTCCTAAAAAATGGCGGTGGCTTGCTCGCCTGTATGAATCATCGCGCTAACATTCTTTAGCTGCTGTCTACTTTAGCACCAAGAAGTTGAGAACCGACAAGACGCTCCGTCTTGGTCGTCAGAACCCAAGATTCAACGACAAGTTCGAGGAGGTTATCAGCAAGGACGAGTAAATTGGATGTTTCGCTTTTTAGGTTGAAGAAGAGGGTAAAGTGCATTTGAATGGGTTTTATGGGGGTTATCGGAGCCTCGTGGCTCACGGCTCACATACTTCTGTGGGACTAGCTCCGTGTGTGTTTGTTTTTTTTTGAGGTTATTTTCTTGAATTTGTTTTCTTGAAATCCAACCAAAAATAATAAGAGGAATGTGTTTAGAGCTATTTGGTATTTCGCTCTGCCGACTGGATAGACTACGTACATCTTTGTTTTTTCACGTCCTATGATCTTCACATACACATATACAAGTTGTCATCACTCCACTTCCCGTAAGTTTGTGTAGACATTGGCTACATCGTCCACATCGTCTAACATTGCCATGAATTTCTCGTATGACCGCCTGGTGTCAGGGTTGGTTATCTCAATCATCATATCCTCTATTGGCCTGTACTCGATGTTGACCTCTTTGACCTGATATGTCTTCTTAAGTTCATTGGCAATGCTTCCAGCCTCAGTCGTTTCCGTGACAATCTCCACAAGATTGCCATCTGGGTTCTCTTCCGGGTGAATTGGAAGTTGCTCGATATCCTCTGCTCCCAAATCAATGGCCGTCTCAAACACCTCATCGAACGTGGAAACACCCTTGTCCACCAACACCGAACCTTTCTTCTCAAACATGAACAGTGTAGGGGTGAGTTGTGATCCAAATTTGGAAAAGCATGGCTTGACAAAGCCAATAGTACGTGTCTTGTTGTCTGTGAGAGCCTCAATCACCACCGCAACACCGCCGGGAGCCATTCCTTCATATATACAAGTTTCTAGGTTGGACTTGTCTCCCAATTCACCGGTGCCCCTCTTTATGGCGTTCTCCATAACTTTCTTTCCCACGTTCATCTGCTTGGCCTTCTCCAGAGCATAACCCAACTGCGGGTTCGTCAGAGGGTCTCCACCACCCATCTTCGCAGCGACAGTGATCTGCTGAGACAGTTTGAAAGAGATTTTGTTCCTCTCCAGATCATTTTTGGCTTTGTCCCTTTTGATTGTGGACCATCTACTGTGACCAGAGTTGGAACATTGTGAAACACCAAACGAACGGATGCCGATGCACAGATGGTTACCTGTCCTGAGAGTCCTCGCCGTCCATACCGGCACTGATCTCATATGTGCAAACATTACTACCATGTCTTGGATTCCGGCGGCTCTCTCCAGTGTCCTTGAATATTCCTGAACTGAAAAGAAGGTAATAGCATAGGACGCCCTGTGCATGATTCTGAAATATTCACTCAGCTCATCTCTCTTAGTTAAAGCTCTCCCACTCAGAACTCTCTCAGTTAGTCCCCCCACTATCTCGATGCAGAACCACTGGCAGATTGTAGTGCCAGCAATTAGTGCAGGGATGATAATGGTAGTAGGGCGCTGGCAGACAGGCTGCTGCAACTGCTATCAAGTAAATGGTAGGAAGGCAGGGTATTGGTGCTATATACGACTGGCCCTGAGAAGATAGTGTTACTGATCGAAGCATAGCACCTCTACATTGATATCAATTGAAGGTAGTGGAGGTATTTACAGCTCCATCGTGTACCCGCAGCAAACATTGACGTTGCCGTTGTGTATAGGGATCTCATTGGTTGTCCACGCAGGGAGAGAGACTCCTAGTGATCACTAATTACACCACCAATTATTATCAGAGTGGTTGGATCTACACGATATCGTATAAAGCGGACTCTACTTGAGCGATGTCAGAGGCCAACAAACATAGAAACTTGATAGCGGTGATCGGCGACGAGGATACCATCACGGGGATGCTCCTTGCAGGTGTGGGTCAAGTAAGCTCTGAGCCAGGGAAGGAGAAGAACTTTCTCGTTGTTGATGAAAAGACAAAAGAAGAGGAAATTGAGAACACATTTGACATTTTCACAGAGAAGAGGGATGACATAGCCATCCTGTTGATAAATCAGCATGTCGCAGACAAGATCAGGTACAAGGTGGACACTTTTACCCAGGCATTTCCAGCTATCTTAGAGATTCCTTCCAAAGAGCACCCATACGATCCTGAGAAGGACTCCGTTCTGAGGAGGGTGAGAAGGTTGTTTGGAGAATAAGATAGAGAGGAACTAAATTGGCACTACTATTTCTGAAAAATGTTGATTCATAGATTTTTTATTTGGACAACAAGATATTGATACATTATTGTTTTAACCTCTAGCTGTAGGCTCGCGTAGCTTACCGATGTAACTTGCGTGTCATTCAATGCGCTGTTTGGTGTCTAAGTCATAGCATACTCAGTGTCTACTCCTCGGACTCTGGCTCCTCCTTCTGCTCAGCCTCCTCGTTGTTTTCCTCCTTGGGACTCTCGTCTTCAGGAGCATCTTCAGCAGGTGTTTCGAGATTCTCTTCCGTAGCTTCAGTGGTCTCAGCAGTTGATTCTGGCTCAACTGGCTCCTCAACTGGTTCAACTGGTTCAACGGTCTTCTCAACTGGTGCAACTGGCTCCTCAACTGGCTCAACTGGTGCAACTGCCTCCTCAACCGGCTCCTCAACCGGCTCCTCAACTGGTTCAACTGGCTCCTCAACTGGTTCAACTGGCTCCTCAGCTGCTTCAACTGGCTCTTCAACCGGTTCCTCAACCGGCTCTTCAACCGGCTTCTCAACGGGCTCCTCACCTGACACATCGACAGGTTCCACTGGTACCTCAACTGACTCCTCTATTGGCTTTGTGCCTTCTTCGGGCTCCTCGGATTCATCAAGAGCAATCGATTTGAATTCAGTACCATCGACATCTCCTGCTACATCTGCCGTCTCTGCAGTCTCTGGTGCCGCTTCTAACCCTGGCTCCTGCACCGCTGCCTCTTCTGCAGCTGGGAGATCAGGTAAGGGTGGCTCAGATGTCCCATTGGGCTCTGTCTTTACGGTGCTTTGCTCGGGAGTTGCAGCAGCAACAGGAGTTTCTTCTACTGTCAACTTTTTCTTCCAGTAATCACGTTGGCTTAAAACAGCAGGATCAGCATCAAGGTAAAACATCCGAACACCAATGATCCGTCTCTCAAGTTCACATGCCTTCAACCACTCTGGCCTCACTATCGGAATATTCATGGACTTTGCCAATAACCACTGCTCTCCTGCAGGCCTTGTACAAATGAAGTGTGTCGTATCCACCTTTACCTCCGTCTGGAGAGGCTTCCCACCAATATTGCTTAGGCACTCCTCGATGTCTTGCCTTGTGAAGGCCTCGTCAGGGCCCACCTCTCCCAAGCATACCGTTATTCCGCTCAGATCTGTCATTTTGTGCGTTTGAATGTTAATCGTCTCGGACGTGAACACACCCGCGGTGGTGTCAAGGCGTAAAGAGAAGCTGTATGCTGTGTCAACGGGGAGGCCAGAGAGCTTGGTTGTTGTGTTCACCAATGGGTTTGGAATCTGACCGAGACGCGATCCATTTTTGAAAAGAGTCAGCGATTTAATATCTGCGGTGCCCAGCTCAAGAGACTCCCATTCCAGAACACAGCTGGTCTGCGTCACGTTCAACACCTTGAGCACTGGCGCCTTGGGGCTGTTCTTGCCAAATGTGTTGAAGATCTCATCCTGCACCTTGTCAAAGGTTTCCTGTTCTTTCTTTTCCAGTTCAAAGTCACGATCACATGAAATTTTCACAATTGACCCGGTGGAGATTCCATCTGGAAGCAGAATCGTGGGGAACTCTATCAGGTGGTGGTCCTTGGTCAAGAGGAGCGCAAGGGATGCGTCTAGCTTTCCCACAGTTAGTGACACCTCAACCATAGTATATATGAACTAAGAAATCCAAACGAAAAACAAAAAGAATGTATAATCCACAATCCAACTAGACTTTTATTCGTATATTGATGTCTATTGGTGTAGATAGCTAATGAATTAAGATCCAATGGCTCACTCTTCCTTAACCGCGTGCCGCTGCTCGCTACTGTGTGTGCACCTGTCTGGATCTGCTGTGCTATGATGTGCTGTGCCTCTAACGTGCATAGCTGAGCCTGCCAAAGTCAGGAGGGGTGAAGATATTCCACGTAGTAAGAACGAGGGGGAAATGCATAACCGGGCTGAAATGGCAGCAACGCCAATTGCAGACCAGCTGGAGAGCCTGTTGGTGCAGAGCCGTTGGTGGAGATGTCCCTCAGAGGATGCATGTCCTGTGCGGCTGTTTAAAGATGTCGTGGGTTCAGAGCCTTAACTAATGGTGTGGATCATGGACATTCTCTCGTCTGTAGTTATCTAGCGATCATATGGGCGATGGTAAGATTTGTTTTCAAAAGTGAAGGAGATCAGCACGATGGCAGTGGGGTGGGGCTAACTGAGCAATAGTCACCGATTCTAATCATCAATGGTGAGGATGTTCATTGGCTCGTCTGCCATTGGATCCAAGTACGTGTTAGAATTCCAAAGCATCATTCTTGATATCATGCCCGAAATCACAAAAACAATCTCTTCTTTATCCGTTTGAATATCTTCTGACAGAAACGATAGGAGTGGCCAGTTGTGTATCATGCCATCGACTTTAGTGATCTTGGTTCTACCGCAAAGCGCTAGCATTCTTGCAAACTCTGATATCTCCCCCTCGACTGTCTCGATTCCTCCGTATACAATTGTGATCCCGGTAGTGGGGAAAGCATCCGTCCACCATAATAGATCGGTGCAATTGCCTGGCATTTGGAAAACATCGTTGGGGCCACGGCTGTCTCTGAGGTAGGACTTTGACCATGTTTCCAGTAGCTGGTGGGAAATAATATCATGCACTTTGGGGTGGTTATTATTTATGCTCTCTCCAGAAGGAGCACTCACAAGAGGAGATATAAAGAAGGCACCGTCGGGTCTTTTTGGTGGTCTTCCCTCCTCATGCACAAAATGATGGTGGCTTTTGTTTGAACCTTCGTCTACCACGTCTGTTCTCCAGTTAAATTTCATCGGTCTGGCTATATAAAGTAGCAAAGACAACGCTAAGCTTGCACCTGCAGAATCTGCCATGAGCAATATCTGCGAGTCCTTGTTTATCTTTGTGATCAGTCTCCATGCTATCATGGTTTCTTGGAGATGCTTTTGCCATGGGGATGATATCTCATTTGGACTACTCAGCTCTAACACAAAAACTGCAGGGTTCTTGTATCCCTGGTGGATCAGCAGAGAATGCAGTGTTGAGAGAAATTCTACATAGCAGTATGGATGTACTACTCCACAACCATTGGGTACGTAGAAGACAACCAGATCATATTCTTTTCCTCTGAGAGGCGACTTGATCCAAATTCCCTTCACTTCCTTCTTGTTATCCTTACGTGAGGCGTTGTCAGTATAAAATCGATTCGATCACCACCAGTATAACTCACATTTAACTCTTCATAAACAGATTCTTCGATCCCGCTGAATTGAAACTTGATGCTCCTCATATCGAACAATCTTTTGTGAACAGGTCCAGCGAAAAAGGCAACCCCGACACTGTTACATTCAAAAAACGGGAGTGACTTTCTCAATGTCTGCACGATTATGTATTCCAGCATGTTACCTCTTCTTAGAGAAACATCCTGTTTATCTAGAGGTGTGATGAACTTGTCTCGTAAAACCTCCATCGCTATTTCAATGCCTTCAATGAGACGCATTAGCATGTGAAGGTGAGAAGGAAGGAACTGACACTTAGAGGAAAACAGTGATACTGACAGAATGGTACACAATTTGCAAGAAAGTTTAGAACATCAGATGTGGGGAAACGAGAAAACATAAAACCCACGGTAAAGAAGAGGTACAAGAGAATATCGGTGGTGGTAAGTTCTTGCATTTTACTTAACTCTGTGGTATCAGGTTATTGCGGTAGGCTTTAAATGGACACAATAGAACCATCCAATACGAAAATTTCCGGAAATTGGAGTCAAATTTAAAAGAAAAGAATTCAGCGCATTTTCTCTTGTCCATTGCAGCACCCACTTGCCTACTCAGTAGCACAGAATTGAATAGGTGGGGAGGCATTGGACATGTGAAGACTAAGCTGTTATTCTCTACGGGGTGCATATGCAGGAGCGGCGATGAGTTGCCAAAAAGGGCATTTATGCTTCACCAATTATTCAGAAAATCACATACCAGATATATTACTAGACCACATACACAACAAGCAAACATAATTAGTTTTTTTTTAAGATTTTAACATTTAGTCATCTCATCCTTGTTCATTAGCGGATGTGTTCAAGCGTGCTTCTCAGACAGAGTCTTTTCGATAGTTGCCAGCAGAATATCTGCGTGCTTCTTCTCAAAGGTGAGCGTAGGGCGCAAACGAATGCCAACCTCTGCGCAACCTCCAATGTTGACACCATTCTTCCTCATATTGGATAAGAATGAGTCTCTGTCAGCAGAGGAGGCGGCGTCCCAGGAGATGAAACAAGCACGGTCCTTGCCACGAAGGTTTTGGAGGTCGCTTGGGAACTTGGCCTGCAACTCCTCAAGACGAGAGAAAAGGTAGTTTCCAGTCTCGGAGATCTTCTTGATGAGATCTTTCTCTACCACCTCCTTGGCAATGGCACCGGCGATGATCATCTTGGAAGAGTCACCACACCAGGTGTTGAACTGACGGTATGGGAGATTTGGTGTGATCTCCTCGTCGTGGTAGAAGTACCCAGCAGACTGGAACTTCTTTGAAAAGGTGACAAGATCTGGTGGTGGAGTGATGTTGAAACGCTCGTGGGCCCACATAATACCAGTGGCACCAACACCAGTCTGGACCTCGTCGATGATCAAAAGACTCTGGTACTTGAGTGTGATATCACGGAGACCTTGGAAAAACTCAGCAGACGCATGGTTGTCACCACCCTCGGACTGAATTGGCTCCACAATAACAGCAGCGATAGGGGCGTGCCAGCTCTTGTAGATGTTCTCAACGATCTGGAGACATCTGGCATCCTCGGCCTTGTTCTCCTCGATGTGCTTGTCCAATGGGTACTTGTAGGATGGGAACTGTGCCTTTGGCCACTTGAAAGCTGGAAGATCAAGCTTGTGGATAGGCTTAGAACGAGTCACCGAACCGGTAGCAAAGAGACGGCCATGGAAGGCACGCTCGAAGGAAAGGATGGCCAACTCAGGGGATCCAGGAGACTGGTTCTCCATGGTGGATTTCTGCTCCTCCTCAGTGAACTTGGTGTTGTATCCACGCTTCTTGGCCTGGTAGTAGAAAAAGGCAGCCTTGAACGCAAGCTCGTTGGCATCGGCACCAGAGAGCCCGGACCAGACATGGGTCTGGCCCTTGGGTGCAACCTTAAGGATGTCACCGATGATCTCGGCAAACTCTGCTGGTGGGAAGTTTCCAAGAGCAGGTCTCTCAACAATGGCCTTGATCATCCTGTCAGATTTGGCACTGGCAATAAGGGCAGGGTTGTTGTAGCCAAGTGCGATAGAGGCGATCTGGGCATAGACATCGAGGAGCACGTTACCATCGACATCGACGATGTAGTTTCCAGTGGACTTGTCATAGTCAGCGACGAAATAAGCTGCTCTGGCATCGAAAACCTTCCCCAGCTGCGCAAGAGCGGCCTGGCCCTTTGGGCCTGGAATGGAGACCGTCTTGACCGATGGTGCAGTTGGTTCGTTTGGGTAGTACTGCTCAGAGACAGAGGGCTCGCTGTAGGTCATTGTGTGTATATGTGTGCCTTTGTAAGATTCACGGATAAAACCCTCGATGAGATATGAAAAGAGATGGGAGATAAATTAAAAGCGGGAAAGTGCCCTTTTATTGCTCCCCAACTCGATCCCACCGTCGTCCACAATTTTCCATGGCAACTCCCGCGCGGTTCTGCCCATCTCCGCAGCGGGTCTTCTGGGCCGATTAAGCATGCGAGCTGCAGGCATTGGCGATGGCCTGCAGCTGAAGCAGGCGACGTGTGGAGATGGATGATGGATCAGCTCACCCGGATGACCAGGAATACAATCCCTCTGCTTTTAACAGTGACCCTTCTTATCATGAATCAATACACTTCGGGTTCATAGAAATGCCCCAGTTTATACTTTGGTTCTCTTAGTCTGATCCCAGCCGACTGTCTAACTGTGTCTGTGCCATACTCGTTGGAGTCGCCCTGCACCGATAACAGCTCTGCTGACCACACGGCGATGAGATGAAGACTAGGCACCGCCGGCGGCTTGTGCCGAAAATGGAAGGTCCACACTGGTAGCGATCAAGCTGAGGCAGAAGAGCAAGCAGAAGCTTATGCTGGGATGTCAGCTCTCCGCACCTTGCGTCAAGTAGTGGCCTAGTAGGGAAAGAGGGACACACCGTCTATCGAGTCTATTATCTAATCTAATCTATTGCTTGGCTTTTTCTTAGTGATTTTAACCTTGTAACATGGTCCGGGTCTCCTAAAGTGACCAGATTCTGTGGTTGCCAAATGTGTGGGTTGCTCAGTCGGCTCTGTATGATTGATTAGTGTTTTAGTTGTTTAGCAGCTATTCAGTTCTTCATCAAATTTATTGAAGTCAGCTGGTGACTAAGTAATTACAAGGAAACGCCCGCGTGATAAAGGTATCGAAAAACGGACAGTCAAACAAAACCGTGGAAATATATATCGAATTTAAAAAAGTAGGCGTTACATCATCTAATCATGGCACGTCTGGTGCCTATGTCATCACTTAGGGACACACTTCAGTCTCCCTCCAGTGGTCAAAGTCATGTCTGCGTATGAGGAGTCTTCTGCCGCCTCCCACAGAGAGGTCAACAATGTCAACTGTGTTGACGAACATGCATACAACGCTAAAGTTGGCGAGACTGTCTGAGCCACCGTCGACTCCCCTGCCAATGGAATCCAACAGCTTGTGTCTATCGCCTGTGAGTTTGGCCCCTGGCGTTGGCTTCCTGAAACTGGACTTCATCGTTCTGGAAAGCTTGCCCCATAGACGCATCCTCTCATTTTTCCATTCCTCCTCGGTGGGGGCAGTGATCGGTATTGATTTGGCTTGCTCAAAGTCCAACACACTCTGGATCTCTTTGATCTGGGCTGGAGAAGCAAGGTGGTACTCTAGTGGAGCCGACACTTCTAAGTTCTCTGGGCCCTTGTCTGCAGGCAGTATTATCGACTCTGAGTCCGAGGAGGAGGAGTGCGAGTCTTCTTCATCCAGCTCTTCTCCGGTTGCTCCGATCTCCTCAGCAAAAGATTGGGCAAATCGTATGTCTGGGACAGTGTCGTTATCTATCACACGTACATATCCGTTGAACCTGAATTGCTTCTTGATGGAACGGAAATAGAAGTTAGCCTCGAACCTGCTGTTCTTCTCGAGGTCAATCATCTTCTCTGATCTTTTATCGGTGCAGAATGTCAGCACATTTGTGGTTTTGTCATCGAACAGGAACCCTCTAAGAATACACGTTCTCACATGGGGGGCACCGTCTGAGCCGATATTAGCAAATGAAAAGGTCACGAAAGGCTCGCTCTCCAGCTCCGTATTCACTGCAGAGGCAAACGTTGGGGCCCAGGGGGCCATTAACTGCAGCACCATGTTGTCTGGGTGTTGGTGGTGGTGACCCGTTTATGCTGAATGATGGACAGGGGACAGAAATCAAAACAAATAACAAACCGGGAGAATCGTGGGATCCCCTATGCAAAGTCTATAACGATTCGGGGAGATGTGGTGGCAAACCGCGCAGCACAGGTTCCAGTCAAAGAAATCACTGGAATAGCTTTGATAGATAAATAGATAGATGGTCTCACAATTGCGAGGCACTATGAGATTGGCAGACACACAGTAAAGGCAAAAAACCAGGGCACGGCAGTTGCTTCTGAGCGAGTCAGTTAGGAACAGGTAAAACCAATAATGTATACAGTCTACTGGCCTTCTAGAAATGTATTCTATTGAGAAGAATTTTATCAAAAAAAATCAGAACTCTTTCCTGACCTCGCAGTGCCATCAAAACCGACACCTGCAATGGAGCGAACGGCTGCCTCTGGGAGTCACCTCCGCTGCCAACATAGGTTTTCGGGGACTTTTATGCAGTGTTTTCGGCTTTGCTTCTGCGCTGTATGCTCGACTGAATCGGTAACGCATATGGGCAGGAGAAAGGCTCAGAAAAACCAGCTGAAAAAAATGCACCATCCAAACCAAACGGTTGTCTGTGTTATAATATCAGTTTTCACTAAGCTCTCGAAACATGCAAATAAACATGGCCGTTTGACCGTCTGCCCTGAAAGCGTCCCAACTTTTTGATGGTAGCATCTAACGGATTTAAGAACTAAGTATGCATGCGAAGCCGCGCGCACCGTGCTACCCACGAGGAACTTGTTTACTAGATCGCGCGTGAACGCCATCGGCTCTAGTGAAATGGGAAGGTGGAAAAACCTCGTCACAAGAGCTTTTTTCGCCTCGTACGGTCTTGTGCGCAAGATAGCTAGGCTACCAGCAGAGAGGCTCGCGCAAGGGGAGGGGAGGGATTCCCTGAGGGGGCTTTCAGTTGCATGCAAATACCGGATTGGGTTTCCGGCACGCTACGCTTGTATGCCAATCGGTCATTGCAAGAGCAAGGCTCCTCTTGATTTATATTCAACCTGAGAAGCCAAGAATTGAAATATTAGCTTGGCTCACTCCATCTAATCTCTGTAAACCGCCCGCTTCGCCAACTTCCTTGCATTGGAATATCAGTTTCCTGTGGCATCCAATGTTCCTGGTTCGCTGTGATGTCTCTTTTCCCTCTCTGGCTCTCTTTCTTTCTCTGATGAACGGATTCTGTCCCAAAATGCCCTCTGCTGCCGCTTGCTAGCGCACGTGTATATTACCCTCTTCCCACACTTGGGGCCGTCCATCTGCCAGTTGCAATGGGCGATTGCACTATTTCCATTCTCGTCTCTCATGCACTACCAAGAGGGCCTGGACACACACACGACATTTTCTTAATTAATATGGTTATAAAATATACTCTTAATTAATACTGGTTTCAACTGGTACAAATTTCTCAGCAGAGAATACATAAAATAGAAAATACAATCAAAAGGCTCAACATTTGAAAACAGAGCAAGTGAAATAATACGCCCAAATTTGAAATTATGAACATCTGAAATTCTTTCATTTTGTTTATGATGCATTTTACGAATTCCACTACAGAAACCAGCATCACCCTGAGAGTTCCAACTTGAAATATACAAAGGTTACTAGTTACTACAAATCCATTAAATATTACCCAAAAACATATATTAAAATATCCACAAAACGTTCACCCGTTTGCATTATCTTCTTTTATTTTTTGCCCTACAGTCATCACAGTACCACTTTCCCTTGGGAGGTGCACTCAAGCCAATACAGGGGAGATGAAACCACTCCCTCTTACAATCTGCGCCATCACATCCAACCATCTCTCCATATGAGATTTGCTGGCAGTAACAGTATACTGGCTCGTTTCCAGAGGCATGCGTTGGAGTAGGAGGATCGTTAGCATCCCATTCCGCACCGTCCTTGTCCTGTTCCAAGTGGGCTTTCGATCCCTCAGACTCAACTGCACGGACAGTTTTCTTCTTTGATGTTTGTCTTCTCTTGGCATTAGATGGGGTACCAGGCCTGGACAAGTCTGTAGCTACCTCTGCAGGGGGCTTGCGCTTCTTGGTAGGGGCGGGGGCATGTGAGGTGGCAGTTGGTTCTTTTGGTGTTTTGCTGCTTGTCTTTGGTTTCTTTGATGATGTTGCAACAGGTGTGCTTGCTCCAGGAGTACTTGCCCTTTCGGTCTCCTCTTCACCATTTGATGCTGCAGCCTTTCTCGCTGCGAGTGCCTCTCTCCTCACCTCGCTCCGATGTGACTGTGCTGACTTTGACTGGTCCGGCAATTTGGAATCAAGAATCATTGCTGGGTGGTTGAGCGGGCCTATACGAACGCTGCTTGGAATCTCGTTTGCTATCACAAGATCGTAATCCTCATTTATCCGTTTGAGGTGCTTGGATACCGTGTCAGCTGCAATAGTGGCAACGTGCATCTTCTCCTCGAGGCATGGCATGAGCTCTTTGATGAGCTCTCTGATCTTAGCCAGTAGCAGCTCTCTCTTTGGATGCGTTTTCTTCATCTCCAGGAACCGAACGATATAGCACTTGAGATATGGCACCGTGTTCACGCACTTGGCGTCGATTTCACGGAGCAGCGTGAAATACCGCACAAGTTCAGATGGGAACGCCTGGAACCCATCCACTATATCGTTGAGCCCTGGGTAGAGATCCACTATGTTTGTCCTGGTGTTCATGTTGGCTGCAGAACTTATTTTGTCGGCCTTAGACCTCTCCGCTATTCTCTGCGACTTTTGTCTTGGTGGTAGTGTTTCTTGCGTAGTCATAATGGTTATGTGCTACCGTATTGTATGCCCTGTAAAACTTTTTATGTGTGAAATATTGCTTGCGAGGAAGTATTCAAATATGAAACTGTGAGTAATTGCTTCAAGAGCAGTTGATAAGAATGTCGGCGGGTATGTATGTATGCTATGTGTCCTGCATTAACGAACCTCAACTATATGCCCCTTCAAAAAAGTCAACAACAACCAAAAACCCAACACAACTGTGAAGAATGATTCACACAAAAAGAAGAAGCAAAAACGCAAACACACTCAATTAGACGTAAAAATGATACATTGGTCACAGCCCACCTTACTACCTCTCTATCAGTCCCTCTTTGCTCCTCTCCACTGCAAGCTCACTTCCTGCGCCAAATCTGGGAATTAGATAGTGGAGAGAGTTACCCTACCTGAAGACCCAGTAGGTATGGCAGGATTCCTCATTAGCATCACACGCGAGTGCCTCAAAAATGGCTCTGCCAACGCTGAGAGGGCGTCCTTTGGTAGTTTACACGTAGACTGCGCAACGCCGTTATGCGTGGCAGGACATAAACCCGAACCCGAGCATGCGCACTACATGTGTTAACCGTGTGGGTGTGCGTAATTGTGATGTAGAGCCGTTAGAGAACAGTATGTCTCTCTTGGCGAGAAGAGAAGCATGGCTAGTCTGGGGGATTGAGCCAGGTTTTTTTAACTGAATTGGATTTTTTTTGACTGGTTTGGATAGCTGGAGAGATTTTGAGGTCCAGTTTCACTCAATACCACTAGGATCACTCTGTCAGTTATTCTACCGAGCGTGTGTTGTTATACTCTCTACAACCTGCAGTGCATCGACCTCCGCCCCCACACGCGTCACACTATACGAGACGAGATAGAAACTCCGTTTGCTCGTGAGCATAGAGTGCGAGTACTACTGAAATTTCATCTAAGAGAGGCACTGAACTCGCACAGCTAGAGGTGTCCATCAAGGATCATACATAGCATACCTTTCACGGCTGACGGATATATATACGCCAAATCATGTATGGTAATGGTGGAGGAGCTGGTGTCTCCCTAGAGGATTCACAGTTAGCGACGGCACCACAGAGAATGGTAGCACCGAATGCCATCAGGCTGCCTGAAGGACATCCCCTTCGCTCTAGACAGTCAAGTGGTGAGACTCTCTCCCCCACAAGTGCACAAGGTCCCATTTCTAGGCGACAGAATGATGTCTCCTCGTACTCGGAGCAGGGATCGTTCCAGCAGCAACAACAGAGGGCGCAACGCCGATCTCCTCCAGATATATGGAAGGCAAACGATGTTGATATGTCACATCTCCGTCAAGCCAAGCCGATCACCCCAACAAATCAGGACATATTTTTCGAGCAGCCGCACATCTCTCCTGCCTCAATAGCCAGATCAGAGAGCCCTGATCTATATACGGTGGCTTCTCCCGACCATTCCAACACCGCAGCAACACAGCAACCTAAGCAAAATTATTATCACCAGCAATATCAGCCTTCGACTGATGGACAGAGGCAGTATGTACAAAACTCTATCCCACCCCCTACGCAACGGCAACCCCAGGATCAATTTCATAACTCTTCGAATCAGGCTCACCAGGCTACTTATCCACAGCACCCAAGACCATACGAGCAATCTCAACAGCCACAGGGTTATGAGCAACAGAGAGCAATTGTTCAACAGCAGGCTCAATACCAGCGTGAACAGTATGTTCAACAGCCGTACTCGCAGCCCCCTCAAGATTTCCCAACTGGAACTGTTCCTTCTGTCACTCCATCTGTTCATGAAGCCTCAAATCACCAGCAGGGGTCAACTTCACAGCAACATAGAGGCAGAACGGATGGTGATCGTCGAGTGGAGGACGGATACATCGCACACTCGGGGACTGGCTCCTCTGTGCACCCCAACTACGAGGCCAACCGCTTGGATGTCCCATCCTCTTCCACACATGGCCAGAGACCAGTGTCTGATCATCGCTCCATCAACAGTGATAAAGTTATGGACAACTTAGAGGATTTGTTAAACTCCTTGGAGGATGCAGTAAAGGATATCCCAAGGAGCTCCACTGGTCCACCACTGCCTCCGAAGATCAAGATGACACCACACATGGAGCAGTCGAAATCTGTGGAGTCTCTTCCTGCAGCCGCCGCAACACCTCTGCTGAACACAAACAGCAGCTCGGCAAAAGCGGGAAAGATGTCCCTGAGCCAGGAGCCTTTCTCCCAGGACAGCAAGGCGCAAGACATCTATAGTTATGCTGCCGATGAGGCGAATGATGTCACCCCGGTGCACGCCATGGATATTGCTGCTGCCGTGGACGACCCTCCTCCCTATTCGTTATGGGACCCTACGTCTGGCTCCGAATCAACTCTCAAACATTCGAAATCCATCTACAAGAGGGCTGGTGATATCCATACTCTAGGGATCAAGAAGGCCCCCAAGGTGCCAAGTGAGAAGCAGATTCTCGAGGAAAAATATCTGGAAGAAGAGAGACAATGCAATCGTGAGAGAGAGGGCAACAAGCCAGTGGAAGATACGTCTGGTTCCTCCTCTGAAGAGTCAGAACCCCCTCGAAAGATTATTCCTTTGCCTCATCTTCCAAGATTGGAAGATGCGCGCAATTTCTCACCTAAGCTACCAGCTACTCCTCAGGAAGTCGAACCTAGTGTTCCCCCTACCTCGGGTGGCAGAGCTGATTGCGAGAATCCACAAATTGAGAGACGTGCAATTGCAAGGCGCTACACTGATGAGATCTTGAAGGAGGTGGTTCAAAGAGGTATTCTTGAAATAGATATGACTGTTCCTGAGCAAAGGAGAGTTTTGAGCAACCAGGAGCAGGAACATCCACAACCAAGAATGCAAGCTACGCCAAATCAAAGATCTACTAGTGTGCCCATCCAGAACAATTACCACGAACGCCATGCAAATGGTCAGGCTAGTGGAGTTCCACCAAATGTCGGTTCCCAAGGGCTGATGCCAAGAAAAGCACCCCCCACGAGACATTATCCAGGCCAGCCACAACCGCAAGGACAGCCTCATCCTCAACAGAGGGGCCCCCAGCAAACAGATCAGACGCAACAGAAACCTCAGCCAAAGACGAGACTCGCTCCTCCGAACGGCCCCAACCCTCTCAAAAGCATTGATGATGCCATCGCTGACTTCAGATACTGTCGTCAAAGGGCAGTTGGTGACTACAAAACGTTTACATCTGGAATTCAGTTTGCATGGGCCAAGGCTCTTTTGGAGGCTATTCCTAATGACTTGCTGATGGCACAGATGATGATTGATGGTTCACTGCGCAAGGGCAAGAAGGCAAACCCCAAAGAGTTGAGGAACAACAGGGAGTTGTTCATGACGACAGCAGTAAAGGTTCTCAAGAAGCTGGTGCTGATGCATCCCAATACGTCCAGAGCTGAACTGTATCTGGGAGATATTCTCTCCGGTGGTATTCATCCTGGACTGATTACGAGAGATGAAGCCAAGGGCTACGCTTATTTCGTTCAAGCAGCCACCAAGATGGGTGATGCAGTTGCCATGTACAGAGTTGGATGCTGCTGTGATATGGGTGTTGGGACGAAGGCAGATCCCGAAAAGGCTATGCATTTCTTCATGAAGGCAGCGCGCAATGGTGATCCTTCGGCAATGTGCCAGCTGGGCATTGTGTACCTTGCGGGGCTGCTAGGAGAACGCAGAGATATAAACAAGTCTCTCTTCTGGCATAAGAAGGCTGCGGAAACTTTATACAATGGCAAACTGTTCGAGACCGACGTGCTTATATCGGAGAGGTCCTATACGGATGCTCGCTCGGCTTTGTACACTCTAGCAAAAATGCATCAGACAGATCTCGGCCTCATGGGACTCGACCCAAAGAATCCTGAGGATGGTGCAGAGATCCGTGATTTGGAAGCAACAGGTGTATTTCGCAACCATCGGAAATGCCTACAGTACCTGATGGATGCTGCCAAGAGAAGTCATGCTGAGGCCCAGGTATGCCTGGGCTTTTATTTTGCTTCAGGCATGTTGCCGCAGCGCAACTATAAACCAGATAAGGGTTCCCAACAGCAACAGTCAAATGGAGACGCAAGGAGGTCTATCTACTGGTATTCCAAGGCAGCTGAACAGGGCCACCCAATGGCAGCGCTTGGTCTGGGTATCTGGTATGCTGATGGTGTCGCAGATATACTGGCCAAGAACCCGGAGCAATCGTTTTTGTGGGTCAGCAAGGCCACCGAGGGAGGTTTGGCAGACGCAGAGTTTCTGCTGGGAACATTCTACGATACTGGATTTGGAGTCAAGCAAAACCACGAGAGTGCAATGAGGTGGTACAAGAGGGCAGCTTCACAGGGCTCTACCAAGGCCATCAAAAAGTTACGCAGGAGGTGAAGCATGTGGAGCACGCGGAGTTGCGAACAGGACCCATTTTTATGTACCTGGTGTGGAAGGGAAGGTTGACTGACTTATGTAAAATTCAAGCAGCGGCATTGTGTGTGTGTATGTATCCCCCATCAAAAATAATACATATATCCAGCAGGGATCATGCCTCAACGATGAGATAAGACAATCAATTCGATGCAACGCGGCAGCAGTGATGCCACAGAACACTGAATGCCGCATGATTATGTACCCTCGGTTTTCTCAGCATTCCAGGTGAAACAGAAGGCATAGTCGAAGCCAGACCGAGCTCCATGCGATATATATAGTAGTTTCAGCAAGCCACGATATTGGAAACCTTATCAGTAGGCCTAGCATACAAAATGCTTTTTTTTCCTCAGTTGGTTTCCTAGCGACAACCACAATTAGCTTCCTCCCAAACCTGGTTATGGTGATGCTAATGCGTCTTCGTGTGGGCCTTCTGGACCCCGGAGTCTCCCTTGCTAAGCACCCCCAATCTGCACGCGAAGGTCTCGATCTGCATGCAGATCCGGCCCAATAGGGGCGAGCACAGCATAGAGAGTAGGAGGGCAGGGGCAGGGTACCGTTTGTGGTGAGATGTTTCCCTTTCCAGCACATCGATTGGCAGGAAGAGGAAGAGGGAGAGGGAGGCAGAACACATAACAATAGCGTGAGGGGGTTCCGGCACATGGAGTTAGCGTCTGCATAGATGACAAGTTTGATGATGCCCGGAAGTGTAGTTCCACTCGTTTTGAGAAGGCTATGCTGTGTGTGCTCATGCATGTATCGACAGGCACCTTATGGGTAAAAATGCGCACGTCTATGGGAGCAGGAGGAGGAGCTCTACAGGTGCTGTAGTGTGGTGAATTTCCCTTTCCCAGAGGCGATAGCCGACGCGGCAATTGGCATATATGTCTCTCTCTCTAACGGAGGTGGGGCACTGATACTCCCTGCTCCCAAAATAACCAATCCGTATCTCTTATATCCGGCTCTCCAGGAGACCTCTTATATCCGACCCATCCTCAATGGCCTGGCTATTCCTGCCAAGACAAAGAACGAAAGCGAGTTCTCCATTTACTGCCTGAAACGTGAAACATGTACAAGATGGATTATGCTCTATAATTTTTAGATGCTATATGCAGACCCAACTACATCTTGCAAAGGCTGGAAGCAGGAGTGGAGTACGGTAGTGGCTTTTTCTTACTACTTTGGTGCCCTTGAAGCAGCTGGATGAACTCCAATTAAACATTGTCTTGTTCCTTAGAACCATTCATCCAATCAATCAGTTTCTTTTTCTTCTCGATAGCGCTCCTCCTCCCCCTCATCCTCCTAGCCTCTCTTCTTTCTGCCGTTTTATCCTACATCGAACAGACCGATCCCGGGCAGAATACTATAGCGGCATGCGCTTTTTTTCCAGGCTTAGGGGCACCACATCACCCATTTGACGTGCCAACCCACCTTTAAGCGGAGACAGGATGGTGCATACATTTATACATACAGACGCTATCCCAAATTGCGCGGGCACATATGCACACATGGCGCACGTAAGTACACTTCCGCACGCCGACCTGCCTCAAAGGTGGGCCTGTGCCTTCACTAGATTGGGAGGCCTTGCGTTGCGGGAAAAGAAGATGTCGTCGATGATAATAACACACACACATACACACCTCGGTTACACCCTTAAAGCTGTGTGGAGCCTGTTTCTTCCCTGCCCCTCTCAACTGTGTGTTGCGAAATTGGCATTTGCTGTTTCAATTGTGTGACTTGTCGTCCTGAGTTTTTCCAATTGGTATTTTTATTCCTCCACCTTTCAGTTGATACCAAAATAACATACAATTGGGAATATCCTCTTGAGGTTGTGCACACAGAGATTGTTTTTTTTTTCCACCTGTTTTTAGTCCAAGTCATCATAATCATCTTCCCATATCTCCCCTTCCCTCGCTTTGACCCCTACAAAGCATCTTGCTTCACTGTCGCCCATAACACAGAATAATTGATACAGGATAAAGATGGCGACGGCTAACGGAAGTCCAGTAAGTAGTTTGTTATCGCGAGGCGGGAAAGTTTCTAAGCCCGTTTTTTTCGACTTCGAGGCGATGCTCCAGTACCATCAATGGCAAGCAAAAACTAACTTGATATAGTCGCATGAATTTCGTCTCGTGGTGGTTGGTGCGCCAATTGTCGGTAAATCGGCTTTGACCATCCGTCTCACACAGAGCGAGTTTGCAATCGAATATGACCCAACCATTGAGGACTCATACAGACATTACTGTGTGATCGATGGTGTGGAATCCTCCCTCGACATCCTGGACACAGCAGGACAGGAGGAGTACTCCTCAATGAGAGATCTCTACATGAGGACGGGTGAAGGTTTCCTGCTTGTGTTTTCACTCAACGAGAAGAAGACGCTGGAGCAGGTTGAGACATTCTACAAACAAATCATGCGTGTCAAGGGAGAGTCTGTGGATTTCGTGCCCATGATACTGGTGGGAAACAAAAGCGATCTCGAGCGTGAGGTGACGCAGGAAGAGGGTGTGGCATTTGCAAAGCAACTGGGCTGTCCATACATCGAGACTAGTGCAAAGACGGGCGAGCATGTGACGGAGGCATTCCATGATGTTGTGAAGATAATAATGAAAAAGGGAATAGAAGGTTCAAACATCGAGGGTTTCGTTCCGCAGTCAGTTTCGGTCAACGTTGCTCCAGGCGCCATCAAGCCCAAAAAGAGCAAACAACAATCCGCCGGTGCAGGCACCGAGAGAGCAAACAACTACAAAAGTGGAAACGCTGCCACCCAAGCACCAAAGGAGAGCAGTGGTGGATGTTGTGTGATTGTATGAGAGTTGCGCAGTAACAGGCCAGATGAGTGCTGTTGATGTTTGTGTGTGTGTTTTTTATCGAAAAGCTGAGAGCCAGTTTGGGCTGGCCTACGCATCTTTGTTGCGATTCAACTGAACTCAAAGTTGAAAATAATACTTTTTATAATAATTATTTAAAGCCTTTCATTGTTTATTCTACCAGAAAGGCTGATTCAAACCCTCACCGTGGGGTAACTGAAAAAAGAAGACATGTGATGAAATATGTTTGTTAATAATACAGGCAGCATCTGCCCCACATTTTCCACTGGTTCATGTAGTTTTACTGAGAAGAATTTCTTACACATAGGGATAATATTAACAAACGCTGGCTATACATGCTATGATGCAACAGCAAAAAGGCAGAAGGCTGCTACAAAAGACTCCACCTGGAGAGCTATAAGCACCCCGTGAAAAATGAAAACAACAGAGTGAAACCGAATAACAATAAAACTGAACACCAAGTGACTCACGCATCAACTCAATTCTCTTTCACGTTGGGTGTGCCATTGGCACAACGACACCAACGAGCACACACACACAGACCTCCATGCCATAGTGACACAGTACACCACTCATAGCGTGTTAACTATGCCAGATCCTTTCCCCCTGTTACTACTCCCGCCGTTACTTCCCACATCTTTCAAAACCAATGCAAACACACTCACAATCAACACGTTTACAGAGCAGGCTCAGCAGCAGCAGGAGCGTGCTCAGTGGCCTCGGCAGTGACTGAAGCGGCCTCCTCCTCAATCTTGGGGTGGATGGTGGTTGGAACGGATGGGAGGTCTGGAACAGTCTTCTTCTCAAGGAGAGGAGCCTTCTCCTCACCAACGGTGGAAGAGGCAGTTCTCACTGGAACCTTGGAGCGAACAAACTTACCAACTGGGCCGAGCTTCTCCTCGATCTGAACAAGAATTGGGCCAGCCTTCTCACCAGCAGTCTTCTGCAGTTCAACAGCCTTATCCTGAGCCAGCTTCGAGTACACGACAACAGCCTCGTCAATCTCCTTCTGGAACTTGACGTAAATCACTGGAACAGTGAAGGCAAGCACAACAGAGGTGAAGAGGAGTGTCCACAGAGAGAACCAAGAGGTAAGCTTGAAAAGGATGTAAGACAAGCCAGCAACCTTGAGGGTGTACTCAATGTCCTTGGAGTAAGCAATCTCCTGGCCCTTGAGCTCGATGTTCTTCAGGATGGCACTGAAGTGGGAGGCGTACACATCGGCGTACTCGGCGATGATAGCCTTGTAGCCAGGTCTGAAACGGGTCACGAAACCAGTACCGGTAGCGAGCTTTCCGGAGTACTCAGCAGCAGCGGAGGCTAACACACAAATTGTTGGTTAGTGATAACAAAAACAACAACAACCAACAAACCAAAGGTCAGATACCAACCCCCCCTCCCCCCCACAGATGTGAAGAGCCAAGAAAGAGCCAAGGGGGGTAGGGATCATGTGAGCAGGGATTGTGGCAATTGCACAAAACCGCACCGTTGAATCATGAGCCAAAACCACAACCAAAAAAAAAGAGAGTACTTACCAATGAGGGCAAAAAATCCAAGACGGAAGAAAAAATTGAGAAGATTGATGTACTTGAGCACAAGCAAGGAGACGATGGTTGCACCAAACACCTTGCCAGATGCCACTGGATCACTCCAGGTGAGCAACTTGAAGCCGGACTTGGATGCACAGGCACCACCGCAGCAGGTCTTAGATTCAGAAGTAGCAGCAGACATGATTTGGCAGCTAAATGTCAGACAAAAGTTTCTCAGATCTGTTGAAGTTTAGAGCAACTTCCTTATCAATTGAGCGCAACCTTCGATGGGATAAATAGGGTGGTGCGGGAATGGGCAGTATGGTAGTTGCGCAACTAGAAAATGGAGAGAGACACTTTGCTCTGTGAGTGCATCACCATCATGCCCCCTGCCTTTCCCTCGCACTGCAGTGGCCCTCTCTCATGTCCCATTTTTTTCTGCTGCCGGTACTGAAACTCGCCAGGGGCGAAGGGCCTATAGCACAGGCACAGGCAAAGGCAAAGCCTGGATGTCGCTGGCAGCCAATTGAGCCGGTATCTTTGCAGACAGAGAGAGAGAGAGAGGGAGAGGAGATAGGCATGGCATGCTCATGCAGCCTGTGGGAGCCGTTGTTAAATCAGACAGCTGCTCTTACGACATCATTTCCTAAATGGGAGGTGGAGGGGTGTGGTATGCACCCCTTTAGTGGCATATGCTTGGCAACAGAATGGAGAGTAGATAGGTGGTGACGGAGTTGTATTGAAGGGAAATATGAAAACCATAGACGCTAAATCATGTAGAAGAGAATATATAGAGGGAAAATCATAAAGGGACTTCAAGTTAAGCAGAGCTATGAAAATATCCTGTTAAATATACCAGATGCATAGGGGTTTCTGACGATAGGGGCACACTGTGGTATGTGGGTTTGCTGAGAATCATACATAGTAAGGATGGCATTCTTTGTGAGTTCCTTATTTCTGTAGTAGCTGGCCGTAATCGCAGCTAGGTGGGTATGGGTGGACCTGTGGCAATGGAGTGACTCCCTGTCCCCGCAAAGAGACACGTAGAAGTTGACAACCATCTCTAGATGCAGCCTATATACAAGGGAAACGAACTCATCCACCAGATCCATCACCACCGGTACCTCGGCGTGGATGATCTGTGCAATTCTCAAGTAGGATTCCACCTGTTGCTGCTCAGCAGAGTTGTATCTCGTGGGCTTCCTCGACAGTGGCAGGTGGGCGTAGCTGACCTGTTCCTGCTGGCGCCTCTTGTTGTACGCAACGTAGAATGCTCTCTTCTTTCTCCCCGCATTGAGGGTTTTCTTGACTGCCTCACACAGTTTGATGATGGTGTCGAAACGGATGCTCATGCCCTCAAACACCCTTTCCAGTTGTCTGCCACCAGCACCATGAGCATTGACCCTCTCACTGTACATCTCGTGGGCCGATCTGAAAGCAAACCGTTGGAACAGAGCACTCCTGGGACTCAACTCCGTGGCTTGCGGTTTCTCAACACACTCGGCAAAGTTCTTGAAAGCTGTTGAGAGTTGCATGTTGTATGTGCCCAACTTTATTACTCTCTCAATCGACCCAGCAAAGTCTTTTTTCAGTTTGTATAGTATCTTCAACTTAAACTTAAATTCCAAGATAAGTTGGGATTCAATCTTGACCATGGCGGTGCTCTTCCGGACGGGGTCCTCAACATTTATCATGGGAAATTGGTTAACTTCGTTATTCTGCACCTCTAGCTGAAGTACATTCTCTTCTTTGAGATGCTTTTCTCTTTGATACTGGATATTGGCATTTCTGATGTCCCCCAGAAGCTTGATCGCAGCAAGGTCTTTATTGTCATTTTTCACAACATCATCATACGTGTGGTGTGTATGATTCCCCAGTTTGTTCCTCTCATGGTCTGTCCTTGCAATTATGTTTTTGATATCAACACCAGCATCACCTCGAGCAGAAATCCACAACGACTGAGCATACGGGTTATAATACTCGTTCAAGGCTACCTCCGATTGGTCAGCTCCCTTCATGGAACGTTTGGCTTCATGTTTGATGGTGAAATCCACATAGTTGTATAACTCATGGCCCTCATCCACATCAGATGACTCAGAGGAGCACGGGCTACTGCCAGCACGTAGGGAATAATTGGAAGTTTGATCAGACTTGAAGCTAGATGTCATATGGTGTCGGACGTCTGAAAAACAAATCTTACACCACACAATTGAGCTTCAACATCATTACCGATAAGATATATAAGGCTTACGAGCTTTTATCTATTCGCTGCAAATAACGCGAAAGACATGTTTCAGAAGATCTGACAAACCTACTAAGTTCTCCACCGTGAGCAACCATATGCATCAGTCATGTCTCAGGTTAAGATTCAAACTCGAGGGATCATTTCTTAACCAAAAACCAGCCTCCCAAATTTTCCCAATAAACATGAAAATTACCACGTAAAATTAGTCATTTAAAAGCCATCTCTGACTTGTCCAATTGTTTTTATTATATATGATTTCTGGTATTCGGTTCTTACTGTAGAGCATCCTGTAACGAGCTGCGTGTAAGGAGCACAACGTCCTTCAGTGTGTGGGGCACACGTCTCGGTAATGCCATAATAGATAAGATGAGATACAAAGTATGACACTCTATCGATAAGGAAATCACTGACAAGGGATTGTATATTACCATCTGTTTTATTATTTCCAGGTGAGCCATAGACAATTGTCATATAATACAGAGGGAAGGATCTCCGAGAACCGACAATTGTACTCCACGCCTCTATATATGGTATAGCAATTGGATCTCACCACAGTCATTAAAACCCCAGTATGTCTCTCACATCGTGGAGGCAATTCCCATTTTTTGATGAGATCCCCATACGAGACCCCAACTATGGTTCCGATAACCCACTCTATTCAGACTCTTCGTTGTCTGCAATATGTTCTACCCCAGATTTCCTTATAATAGCCACAGGCTCATCAACCATCAAGATCATCGACAAGAGCTTCAGATTGGTCCATGAGATGATTGCGTACGATTTCGGTTGGTCAATTGTGAGCTTGAAATACCTTGCTGCTCCCAATTTTCTATGTTCCATAGCAGGATGCCAGGGCCAGCCTCTGACCCTCAAGCTGTGGGATCTCTCAAAGCTTCTCAAGCGCATGAATAACAAAGATACCAAGGCAAACAAAAACAAGAATGGAGACGCCGCAAGCGAAATCAGCATGCTTGACCCTTCCTCCGAGTTCAAGTTCCATTCAAAATGTCAGATCAATAATGGCTCCAATGACTACCCAATGACTGCATTTGCCTCTTCAGATGACTTCTCTGTGCTGGCGTTTGGGTTTGGCAACGGCACGGTGATATTGGTGAGGGGAGACCTAGTACGAGACAGGGGATCGCGGCAGCGGGTTGTATTCGAGAGTCCTGAGCCTGTTTCTGGTGTTTTGTTCAAAGATGAGTCTCTGCTGTACATAACGACCACCTCCAAGGTGCTGACTATTCCAACAACAGGCAGAAATCAGGGAAAGCCTGACAAGGTGTTGGTGAAAAACATTGGCGCTGACCTTGGATGTGTAGACATCATGAAAAATCCGGAGCGTAATCTAGTCGTGGCACGTGATGATGCACTCATGTTCTACACGTCCAAGGGGAGAGGTCATAGCATCATGCTGGATGTGCCCAAGACAAAGATATACTGCTTTTCTCCACGGTACATTCTAATCGTATCTCCAATAGTTTCCAATATCTTGTCATCCGAAACCCGTCTCCTTACAATGAGGATCCTGGTGGTGGATATTGTTAACCAGCTAATTGTGTTTAACCAGACAGTGACTGGTACGGTGCGCGATGTATTTTCAATGTGGGGCGATGAATACTTGCTCACATCGGATGGAATGCTACATAGGTTGAAGGAGAAATCTCTCAAAGAGCAGCTGGATATAGTGGTGCAGAGAGACCTCTATCCAATAGCTATCAAACTGGCCGAAAATGGTATCCTGACTGCCGGTGAGACTGATGCAAATGGATCTCCATCTGGAATCGCTGGTGTTCCAAATGAAGAAGCTGTCAGCAGAATCCGAAGAAAATATGGTGATTACCTCTATGGCCGGGGAGAATTTGACGAGGCTGTTGGCCAGTATGTGCAATGCTTGAAGCTGGGAAAAACAAGCGAGATCATACAGAAGTACAAAGATAGCTCCAAAGTGAGAAACCTCGCAGTAATATTGGAACACATGGTTGACCAGGGCTTGGCAAACAAGACACATGTCACATTGCTGCTGTGTTCATATTGCAAGCTTAAACAAACTGACAAGCTGGTCAAGTTCATCGAGAGCGTCGACGTCAAGGATGGAGAGATTATTCCCGCTGAAAAGTCCTGCGACATTTACGTCGTTATAAACTTGTGTCACGAGAGTGGGTATCTTCAGCTGGCCTCATACATAGCCAAAAAGTTCAACGAGCCATCGATGGTGGTTGATATCCAGCTTCGAGACCTCAACGATGCCTCCACGACCATGAAATACATCCGGACTTTGCCAATCGCCGAACTGCTGAGGGTGTTGATAGATAATGTGCGACTGCTGCTTGACGAGACTCCCAATGATACCACAGCTCTCCTCATTGATGTGTTCACGGGAAGATATAAGGCAGGGGTCCCTCAACAGGCGTTGGTTGACGGCAGTGTGGTGGGGACTTCGGATGAAAAATCCACTACTTATGAGCAGCAGAAGGTGATGCATGCAGATGACCAGTCGAGCTATTTAGAGTCAATTCCTGTCCTGCAAAGCTACAGAGATTTCGTGTCATATATGGCAGGTGGCGGTACTGAGTCTGCCTCCGAAAATGGAAGCTCAGGCAAAGCAGGAAAACCAGAACAACCTCTCGACAGGGCATACCAGCCACCACGTCCTCGTATAATCTTTTCGTCGTTTGTAAACCACCCCAACGAGTTTGTCATCTTCTTGGAGGCATGCATGGAGAGTTATGACATATTTGGAGGTAGTGAGAGCGACCGCCAGGACCTGCTGACGACTCTTTTTGAGATGTACTTGACGCTTGCATCTCAATCAGAGGATGCGAAGGCGAAGGCTGGGTGGGAGCAGAAAGCCAAGGAGCTTGCTGTGGACATGAAAGACTCGATGGGGTCTGCTTCAATTCTACTGCTGTCAAATTTGAGTGGATTCAACGAGGGTGAGCTGGTTGCGAGGGACCAGCCTGGATTTGAGGTTGATTTGTTTAGATCCAGAGTAGCTGCTGGTGACACCACAGGAGCCCTCAAGGTGTTACACAAATACGGAGCCAAGGAGCCAGAACTCTACCGGAGGGCTTTATCGTACTTTGTGTCAAGTAAAGCGGTATTCGAAGCTGTGGGAGAGAGACAGTTCCACTCCGTTTTGGAGACAATAAGAGAGTCGAAGCTCATGACACCCTTGGATGTTGTGCAGACACTGAGCATCACAAGCGTTGCATCGGTAGGACTGATTAGAGAGTATCTGCTCACGTACATCAATGCGCAGAGACAGGAGGTTTCTAAGAACCAGAAACTGGCGAGATCGTATAGGGATGAGATATCCAAGGCGCAAGGAGAGATCAACGAGATGCTGAACGGGCCCACAGTGCTTCAAGGCTCCCGGTGTCACGCCTGTGGGCTCAAGCTGGACCTTCCAGCTGTACATTTCATGTGCCATCATACCTATCACGCCAGGTGTGCGGGGGAGGGAAATGCAAATCAAGATGGCTCTTCTGCAACGGCACAACCAGCCATGTCTGCTAATTCGAGTTTGATCGCGACTACCAGCGACGAGAACCTCAAATGTCCAAAGTGTATTGCCGAAATAGATGAAATAACCGCACGCAGGCAGGCCCAAAGAGAAGTGGGAGAGCGCAACGACCTTTTCAAGGCTACTTTGGCTGGCAGCAGCGACAGGTTTAGAGACATCACGAGATATTTTGGCAAAGGTGCAATGGAACAGACAAGGTACACGATACAGGAGTAGCCATTTCCATCCAGCCCTCTCCCACTGGGCCCTGCTTGCAAAAAGTCATCCACAACCGGTACTGTGCCGCAATGAAGCATCACCACAGTCTTATGGTTCAAAAGTTATTTGTAGATAAGTAAAGTTTTTTATACACGATGTACCTACTAAAAATTTATTTATAAATAAAATAGCATTCATACTCTGTTGAGTTTCTCGATAAATTGTCCAAAAACATATATACCACCAGTCTATACTATAGAGCAAGCACACATACTTTAGTGTGAACTCAACTGCCAACGCTGCCCCTCCCCCACACTTTGGTCCAGCGATTCCCGTACCACGCACTTTCCACCACGCACTTCCTACTACGCACTTCCCACCACGCACTTCCTTCCTACTAAGCACTTCCCACCACGCACTTCCCACCACGCACTTCCCACCACGCACTTCCTACTACGCACTTCCTACCAAACACTCCCCGGCCCCACCATCTGCACGTACCGTACCTGCTTTGTGCTCCAGCACGGGCCATCAGCACTGCACGATTACTGCATACCTATCGCCCCTTGTACTGGGGAATGAATACTTCAGGCAGGCCGCATAGCATGTTGCACGGGCCGAGGCCAGGGACATTTTTGTTAGCGCTGTGATCTGTGGGTACGTGGAGCGGGAGAGGTGTATAGGTAGAAGGAGTCGTTGAAAGGAATCTCCAGGTTCAACAACAGGTTCAAAGAAATACATATACATATACGTATATATTGTATAAATTCTGCCATCGCCTTGGGTTTTTGTTTCGTTGATTTTTCTTCTGTGGTTCTTTGGCTATCAGTTGTTGAAGGGAGTGGGAGTGTGCTTGAACAATCCTATCATGGTGGAGCTGAAACAGTGGTTGCTTGAGGTGCAATGTGTTGATTATTTGGATAGCTTTGAGAGTAAGTATGGGAAGGCAGAGGTTTATTTTGATTCCAAGAAAAAAGGTTGTTAAGACGAACGTGTTGTTTGTGAAATGCTATGAGGCACCACTAACATTCCCAGAAAATGGCATCACAGGTGATCTGGTCACTGATCTAGATAAAGCCTCTCTCAAAGAGTTGGGAGTGAATAAAGTGGGAGACAGGCTTAGGCTGGAGCTGGCCATCGATAAACTGCGAACAGAGAGGATCAAGTCGGCTGTGCCTGTAGATCGGCTAGTTGATGTCACATCGAGAGCGGCTGGTACTTCGTCCGCCAGAAGTTCAGTAACACTGACGAGCAGCAGCAACAGCAATGTCGCACCCGTTCCCTCTAGGAGTATGGCTTCGGCTGGAGAAATCAACACCGGCAATGGCGAGAAAGAGGATTCACACAAGAGCATAGTGACGTTTATCACCCAGGACGGCTCAACGCGAAAGGTGAACGTTGCAGGGTGTTTCAACGCAGCATCCATAAAGAGGCGAGCCCTGAAAAAGCTGGGTGTGGTTGCGCAAGCAGACCAATGGGAAACTCATGTCACCGATAAAAACGGTACCACCCACCTCATGTACGATGTTGAGCTGGTCACCAACTGTCATTCGGCAGATAGAATGGAAAAACATAGAATACTGCTTTGCCCCAAGAATGAACTCCCATCAAGAGCAGCCGTGGATGTGTCCAAGGCTATAATAGCCCGCTCCCAGCCGTTTAAAGACAAGGTGAGGGAGTACGCTTCTACAGATGCCGGTAGAAGGAACGCATCCCACTCATCTGCCAGAATGCCCCATTTGCGTAATTTCTTTGGTCAAAGACCACCGAGTCAGCTTATCTCAAACAACCTGGCTGAATATTTCCCAGCTGCTCCGGCTAATCAGCTGCATGAGACAATCAGAAACTCACTCATCTTTTCCACGCGTGCGTCACAGGTGATACCGGGTGGAAGCTCAAGGGCCTCAGTGTTCTCTACACTGAGCAGGCCGCAGTCCGTCGCAAGCTCCAGGATGAGCACCCTGCATTTCGGCGTCACCCATGGAAACACCGTTGGTGATGTGTTGATGAGCAACGCAAATGACATAGATAGTATCTTGGAGGATAATGAGAACTCAGAGGGAACGGCGGAGAGCCATGCTCCGGTCAGGCACTCTGGAGTGGCCATAAGCACCGAACAGGATGATAGTACAATAAGGCAAAGAACACTGGACCCCGGGTCAGTAAAGCATCCACCCCCTCCCCCTCTAACACTTGCCAACTCAACACTCTCGAATGCTGAGAAGAGGGCTTCGTCCATTATAGAACTCTTCAACGATGAATACGATGACGACGATAATGCCACTGCTGAATATGATCTGCTTCGCCAGTTGGCCATAGAAGAAGAGAGTGGGCCTCAAAGCTGGATCAAAGGAGAACGTATCGGAGCGGGCAGTTTTGGAACCGTTTTCCTGGGTCTTAACTCACTTACCGGAGAGCTCATGGCCGTGAAGCAGGTGGAGATACCCACTGAAGGCTCAGCGACGGAGCAGCACAAGATGTCCATGATAAATGCATTGAAGCAAGAGATGGCCCTCCTGAGAGATCTCAACCACACCAACATTGTGAGGTATCTAGGAGCCTCTTCCGATAACACATACCTGAACATTTTCCTAGAGTATATCCCTGGTGGTTCAGTTTCGTCGATGCTCATCAACTATGGCCCCTTTGAGGAGCCACTCATCAGAAATTTTGTGCGCCAGATTCTAATCGGCCTAAAGTACCTCCATAGCCAGCACATCGTGCATAGGGATATCAAGGGTGCTAATATATTGATCGATATCAACGGAACGGTGAAGATCAGTGACTTCGGAATATCCAAGAGAGTGGATGAACCCCTGGTTACCCCTGGTGGGTCAGAGGTGAAGAGTGCAGGTAGAAGGGCCTCTTTGCAAGGGTCTGTATACTGGATGGCACCTGAAGTAGTCAAACAGACGGCCTACACTGATAAGGCGGATATATGGTCTCTTGGCTGCTTAATAATAGAAATGTTCACAGGCAAACACCCTTTCCCTGATTTCAGTCAGATGCAGGCTATTTTCAAGATCGGCACGCATACGAGACCAGATATCCCTCAGTGGGCAACACCAGAGGCAAGAGAGTTCTTGGAGGCTGCATTTGAAGTGGATTACTTGAAACGTGCTGGTGCCGCACAACTGTTGACGAGTTCCTTCCTTAACCCACTCATCCTCTCGAAGCACTAGCTATGCTGATATATCGCGGGCAATAAACTGTAATGATGCTTTGAGCAGTGCAATTGACGATGCTGTAGCAGGTACTTTTCTATTTCTAAAAACAAGTCTATATACGTAATTTTTCGTTGCCGTTGCCATCCATCGATTTCCCAAAAATCTTTACTCATTACCTTTCACAGTCAGGGCCTACTCCTGCTCGTCCTCATCCTCTTGCCTGTTTGATCCATCATCGGAATCGAAGTCTGGATCGGCTCCTAATACCACGGTTTTCATCAGCAGATTACCGCTGCCGGGCATCACAAAATAACCATTCCCAAGCAACGCAGCACTTCTATGACTGCCATCCGCGGAAATAAACCGCTCAGGTGCTGCCCCAAAATGGGGGTGATACATGTCAGCGAGACTTTTCCTCCTACTAGAGACAAATCCAGGCACTCTTAGCGAGCCCAGAAGAGGTGAGTTCTCGCCAGTGTTCTCGTCGTCTTCGGAAGACGCTAGCAGGTTTTCTGTGGAGGCTGTGTGCTTGGAGATGGGACCTTTGGAGTTTGGCAAGAACTTGTGAAACCACATCATTGGAACTCGCTTCACTCCAGAATTCTTTCTATCGGAGTGACTTTCGCTTGAATTTCCAAGGTTCACCTTTGGAGACAGATGAGCGTTCAGTTCGGGTGTAGATTTCGAAGAAGGAATGGCGCCAAACCTGATATTCAAACCTGATGACGTTCTTGCCCCAGCATTCTCATTGGAATCTCCCATCTGTGCCTTTGAAAGACCCCTCGGACTACCATAATCATCTCCAGAATCTGTAGCGGCATCCTCATGCAGACGTCCAAGTAGCCGAGAGTCTGCCTCAAACATGTCGTTATGGACAGAACGAGGGGATGCGGAAAAAGCAGAAAGGGCATCGTTGTCGTTATTATCGTAAGTCTCCCCATGGATTGTGGTCGCTGCCATAACGCTAGTGTCGGCTCTCTCATTGCTGTCCATGGAATAGCGGGATTCCTTTTTTAACCTACTGCTCCTCTTTCTGATCTTCTCCGCTGAGGAAGCGATCCCCATACCTCCGATGACAAATACACCCAAAAATGTCAATACTGAACCCAAGGAAAACCACCATACCTCACCTGCGGTTCTATGGGCAAAGTCCTTGAAGACAATGATAGATCCCAGCAACACTGATACGGTGAAAAACACAAAATGAATGGGCACCACCAGAGTGGCACTGGCAACTTGCAATGCCCTATTGATATATTTGATCTGTAAAATGGACGTGACAGTGATTACCAGGAGAAGGAGATAGGTTCTGAAATCTGAAACAGTCTCTTTGAAAGGTGCGAACTCCAGGACAGTCGAAAGCAGCTTTGTGGACATGGCGGTATATGCACCGAAAAGAGCCACTACGGCCAAATTCGAAAGGATGAAACGGATATCCTGCTGGCGCTTGGCAACCAGGTAGCAAAGGAGCGCTGAAATCGTGCATGTTGAACCAACTATGTACGCCAAGCTGTTGGTGGAAACAACGATGCGATCTATGTATTCAAATGGATCGTCAATAGTGATCGGAGGAGACGAGCCATCCCCTCCGTTATTCTTCCCCAGTGAGGACAGGACAACCAGTAAAACCCCACAGGCAGACATAGCCGTGCCGATGACATCGGTGAGTCTCAGAGGCTCATTGAAAAATATAGGTGCGATGGTGCAGTTAGAGACAATTGTCACTATACCAAGAGGACTGACGACCGAAACCGGGGCTAAACCATACGCCACAAAGTTGCCAGTTTCTCCAACTGTCATCAACAGGAACCCCGTCCACCAGCGGATACTTTTGAGGTAATGGCCCCTATGTGGTGTGGCGTGCTGCGAGGACTCCTCGATGAGGTCATGATTATTGCTTGTACCATGGTGTGAGTGCTGATGTTGATTAGCGACGTGCGCTTCCTGGTCTTGTCGCCTTGCATCGTCGCCACGTCGTATCTCGTGATGTGCCTGTTTCTGTAGGTTGAATGAGATCGAGATAAGGATGTTCCCCGTGATGGAGAAGAGAACACCCAGGGACTCGTATGACAGATGCCAGGAGGGAAACGCCATTTAGGATGAGCACATTTGCATGCTAGACTATCTGTTGCGAGTAAACAAAGGCGTGTGTTGATTGTGTCGCACCGGCCCCAAGGATATAGTTGCACCCCACACCACTTACGCGAGCCTCTTGTACATCTCCAACACGTTTTTCTTCGTTTCGCGCATCCTCACACCAGGCGCTTCTCCATATTATGCGTCTTGCCGTAATTGCGCATGAAGCAAGAGGGCCCCACGGGCCGTGGGGGCCTTTGCTTGCATTGAGCTGCATGGCCAGGCGGTCGCTTGGAAGATGCCGATGTGGGCGAGCAGTTGGAGGATAAGAAGAGAATCTGAGGTTCTGGTGCTTTGGGGATTGTACACTGTGGATGTAATACGAGAACTCGTTGTATATAGGGAACATCTGAGATGACAGATCAAAGTGAAGACCAGCCAAGGGAAGTTGTTGAGGGAGTGGTGGCGACGACGTGCAGTGAGAGTGGTAATGCAGAGGGTAAGGGCAACCACGAGGAGATATCCGATCTGGAGAAGAGCAATGATATCAGACTCCACTTGGGGAACAAGACCTTTGCTCCCACCGATAGGATAATGAAGCCCCATGGTATCAGAGTGAACCACTTTCAGGCGAGTGGAAATAACGCTGGCCAGGTTGCAAATAATGCAGGTCAGCTTGGTTCTAACGGTTTGCTACTGACAGGAGATCACAGGCCTACAGCCATACCGAGCACCAAGGATGGTTCACCTAAGCAATCAAGGTGAGATTCTCTATGGTCCGTGAGTCATGGCACAAAAAGGTAATATATGTATATATATGTATGAATGAATGCTATGTTCAGCTTCACTTATGAAGGACTCTAGTGTGAAATCGGATTGCTCCACACCTACACACAATATGCATGTATAGATGACATTACAGAGAAGCCCTCCCAGAGCACTCCGTCCGTGCTAGTGTGCTATAAATCAATAGTATAAAACAACAGCTCACTGAGTTAGTCGACTCACATTCTCAATGCAAGAATTATCAGCACTCCAGGAGAAATGGTGAGTTGGGGCAACTCCTACGCGGCCCCTGATAGATGCAAAGTGTACATGCATAAGTGCCAAGTGGCTCGTCCCACCTGTCTCACGCAGGGTTGCAAAGGCGAAGAGATGTGTGCACCAAAATCAAATGTTTATGCAGCCCTTCCAGAACGGCATCAGCTATTCTAGATTTTTATATACAGAGGGCAAAAAAAAACAGGCCCTGTTGATTTGCAACACAATTGAGGGATATCGCCACCGTCATGAATTGGCTCCAAGGTTTGACGTCCAAACGTTGGAGACGGCAGCTGGGGGTTGTTGCCCTGCTATGTGTTACGCTGTATTTCTGTACGTTGACGGTTGATCGTGCTTATGACAATCCTCCGGCGTACGTCGGGGATGTTATCACGGAGTTACCCAGGGGACAACATGCGATTGTGGATATAAATTTCCAGACGTGTTCGAGGTTCAGTGGTACATGTTCGGCACCACCGGTTTGGGATGAAGACATCCAAGTGCAGGGGGGCCTCGATTCCAGCTGGTATATCATACCGAAGGATCTCCATCTGGACAACAAGTGGACAGCAAACACATACATGTACGCGCGTATCGTGAGAGATACGAACGCGAAGGCAATGGAGGAGACGAACGCCATCGTTGACATTACGGTTGCCAACCGCGGTGTGGATTCATCGATTGCTGGCAATGATAAATTCTTCCCCAGGAAGATCATCGTCGAATACAACGGGCTCTCGGAGCCGGTAAGAGACGCGTCACTCAAGAATGCCAAAATACCACCACCAGAGGGGGTTGCAAAGATGGGCTGGCAACAGAAACAGTATGGTTTATGGGTCAAGTACGGTAAGTACGAGGACGAACATGCCATCACACAGATCAACATCCTATATGGAAGGCTCTGTGTGGACCCACGTCCGGACTGGACAGTGCTGGAGCACAGGCTTGAGGTGGACGGTGCAACCGAGTCAGGTGGAGTGAATGGCATGGTGGATTTTGAAAATTTTGACAGGTATGAAGAGGATAATGAGGTGTATATCACCATAGGGAGAGCCAGCACCCAGGCGTTCCCCCGACCGGAGTTGGCGTCCAATGAAGACGGCTTCTTCAAGATATTACAAGTAGCAGACCTCCACTTTTCAACGGGATATGGCACTTGTAGAGATACTTTCCCTGAGTTTCCGGACAAGTCGATTCCATGTCTTGCCGATATTAAGACTCTGCGTTTTGTCGAGAAGGTTCTTGACCTTGAAAAGCCGGATCTAGTGGTATTGACTGGCGACCAGATTTTTGGCACAGATTCTCCTGATGCTGAGACAGCAATTTTGAAAGCGTTGTCGCCATTCATTGAGCGTGGTATTCCATTTGCGGTGACAATGGGCAACCATGATGACGAAGGCTCCTCCAGCCGTCACGATGTCATGGAGATCTCGTCTAGATTGCCCTATTCCTTGAGCTCGCTTGGCCCAGAAAGTGTCAGCGGTGTTGGAAATTATGTGTTGACGGTGTCTCCTTCTCATGGGAATAAGGACAAAGCTGCGATGACATTATACTTTCTCGACACCCACAAGTACTCGCCAAACCCCAAGGTGAACCCTGGATATGACTGGTTGAAGGAGGATCAGCTGACGTTTGTAAAGCAAGAGCATGAGACTCTAAAGCCTCTCATCGATGCTTCCTCGAGTAACCATTTGGGCATGGCGTTTTTTCACATCCCACTTCCAGAATACAGCCAGATTGAAGATGATGAAGGAAGAAGCCCGCTGGTGGGGACTTACAAGGAAGGCGTGACTGCTCCAAGGTACAACACAGGTATGCGTGATGTACTTGGTGAGGTGGGTGTTAAAGTGCTCTCGGTTGGACACGATCACTGCAACGACTACTGTATCATGAATCGCAAGAAGCTTGGGACAACTGCTGAGGGTAAGCCAAACATGAATAAACTCTGGATGTGCTATGCCGGTGGATCGGGTGAGGGAGGGTATGCGGGTTACGGAGGTACGACAAGGAGGATCAGAGTGTTTGAAGCAAATACACAGTCCGGTACCATAAAGACATGGAAGAGGCTGGAAACAGAGCCACAGAAAGTTTTCGACAAACAGTCCATCGTCGTGGCCGGAGAGGTGGTGAACTAGTTGATCGAATATTCGCTAATTATGGCTGTTGGAGCCAATACATTTTGGGCTAACACGCGGCTACAGGTGCCATTCTAATAGATTCTAGTACTTCTTAATACAAGGAGCTTTAAAGACCATGTGACTGATTCTTATTTCGTTATAGCAAGATGAGTGACCGTTCAGTTTGGTTGTTCAGTGGCCTGAGTGTGCCCCAGTAGCCTCGATATACAAAGTAGCCTCACCATGCGCGTATCGCCTCGATGGTGTATGCACATCACGCGCAGCAAGAGATGGATGTGCTTTCCAAGCCAGCCAGAAGAAACATCTATGATCTAAGCAGGACCAGCTAGGAATTTATATAAATTTGATAGTGAATTCATTACAACGAAAAGTTATCTATACTGCTGCAACTGTATATTTTTCCATCGACGATGAGTGCCAGCACCACCCAGTCTCGTTCTCAAAACACGGCCACCGAGTCCCAGGCGTTGGATCCTTTCAAGAAACAGATAAACTCGTTATGTTTGGATTATCTGTTGATGGAAATTGTTCCTCTATCAATAAGAATCACAAAGCAACTCGAGTCAGAGATTCAAACGGTGCGATCTGAGACAGAGGAGGCTTTGAGCAAGCTTCAGCTATCAGATCGTGAGGCCAAGAGTAAAGAGAGATCGGCACCGGAGAAGCTAGACATACTTGCCAACGATAAGCTTTTGTCTAATGATAGCGTGGCATACAGGATTGAGAAAAGTGGGTTTGAGATTGGTACAAAGCTCACCGACTGTATAGTGTACCTGAGGAACGACGGTAATCTCAAGTTCCTTGAGATATTGGACATGCTCAAGTTCATATGCCGGGATGTCTGGAAATTACTCTACCTGAAGCAGATGGACAATTTGAGAACCAACCATAGGGTAAGTGGGCCAAATCCAGGTTGTTTGTTTTTTTGTTTAACTTCGAATTGAGTACTAATAGGTGTTATCTAGGGAACGTTTGTGCTGATAGACAATAACTTTCATCTCATAGCCAACATGGATAGGGCGGAAGAAGCGTCTGAGAAAATCAGAAGAGCACAGCCAGTAAGTAGACTTGTTTTGTTATCTGGTGCTTGGTTTGGATTTTACTGAGTTTGGTCATTGCAATTGTTTTATTAACACCATCCTCTAGTATCTATGGTTCCCGTGCGGAGTGATCAGGGGTATTCTTTCAAGTTTAGGCGTCGAAGCATCTGTCAGAGCAGAGATCAAGCAATTCCCGGCAGTGTCTTTCAACGTCGAGACACTGATTTCTAGTTAGATATGTTGGTGTACATCTGTGAGTTAATAGTCTTTCCTCGCAGTGCATTGACTGTCCGTAGCGAGACAGAATAGAGCTGTAGGGGCACAGAGAAAATTGTGTTCGTCGGACCCATCGTGCAGCTCTCTTGGAGATTATAATTCTCATGATCACCTTATATTAGCCGTTCTAATAAATTTTGATCTTCTCTTCATCCCGTATTTCGATGCCATACCAAGCCATCCACTGGTGTCCACACAGCATCCTCTGACACATCCCTCTAAGCCAACACGGATCCCTGTCCACAAGAAACCACTCCGCAATCGAGTATATAAACATAAATAACGCGACATCAGAACACCTCTCATCATACTATCTCCATATTCACTTTCCCCACCCAGATCCCACATATCCTCGCCTATTCGTCTCGGGCCTGCATACGAAGGGAGTCTCCACATGCGTACCGTGCAGCATGACGTAATAGGACAGAAGGCTCCATACACTATCGTAGGTACAGCAGCAGCACGCGGTATCGTGGGAGCACTTCTCCAATGTTCCATTGTGAAACGGAGGATGAGAAGGAGAAGACAGGAATAAACAAACTACAACCCATCTCCTTATATATATGCATATAGTGCTGTAATACAAACAAATCCGGGTGGATTGTTGTGCCCATCTTTCGTGTTAGAGAAAGACAGCTTCTTTTATAGATTATTAGATCATTGCATTTGGTTGGCCCTAGTCAGCATCGAATCGCAACTACGGCAGATCAGTTGAACGGTATTGATATTGTGTTGTTCGTTCTTCTTTCATTAAGTTTGATTTTCTCCCTGTTTGGTCCCAGAGAGAGAGAGAGAGAGAGAGAGAGAGAGAGAGAGAGTACCTCATGTTTAGACAGAAGTGCCCCTTTGCTCTTCGCTGAATACTGATTCTGAGTTACACAGCTTGCAGACCCCACGATTCTTCACAGAGATCCCCGTATCAGTGACTGAATTATTCTTTCAGGCCTCTGTTCTTGTTTTTGTGTATACGTGTCTGTCTTTTACTCATATATTCTCACAACAGAAACACAAAACCCTCACAATGGACCCCACAGCCGCCGCAGATCTACCTAAGCCCCCTCTTGTGGGAAAGCCTCTGCTTTACTTCACCAGTGTATTTGTATCCACAGGTGTGTTCCTGTTCGGGTTTGATCAGGGCGTTATGTCGGGAATTATAACAGGTCCATATTTCAAGAGCTACTTTGATGACCCTAGCAACGCCCTTATCGGCACCATGGTTGCTGTGCTGGAGATTGGTGCCCTTGTATCTTCTCTAGCGGTTGGTCATATTGGTGATGCCATCGGCAGGCGCAGAACGATCAGGTACGGTGCCTTCATCTTTGTCGTAGGAGGTGGTTTCCAATCCCTTGCAACCAGCATGGATCATCTCATTGTGGGGCGTATCATCTCCGGTATTGGTGTGGGTCTGCTGTCCACTATAGTCCCCATCTACCAATCAGAGATCTCCCCTGCGAAACATCGTGGAAGATTGGCATGTATCGAGTTCACCGGAAATATCATAGGCTACTCTTCCTCAGTCTGGACCGACTACTTGTGTTCTTTTGTGGAAAGTGACCTCTCTTGGAGAATCCCATTATTTGTGCAGTGCGTCATCGGCTCGCTTCTGTTCTTTGGGTCCTTCGTCATTGTCGAGAGCCCCCGTTGGTTGTTGGACAATGACCATGATCCAGAAGGTATAACTGTCCTCGCAGACCTATACTCGGATGGCGACGTCCATGCAGACAAGGCTAGGGACGAGTTCAGATCCATCAAGGAGAACGTGCTCCTCTCCAGGCTCGAAGGCGAGAAGACTTATAGCGAGATGTTCAGACGGTACTCCAAGCGGCTATTCATTGCGATCAGTGCTCAAGTGTTTGCGCAGTTGAATGGTATCAATGTCATCTCCTACTATGCTCCTATTGTGTTTGAGAATGCGGGATGGGTCGGTAGGGACGCTATCCTGATGACGGGTGTCAACTCCGTTGTGTATGGATTCAGCACCATCCCTCCATGGTACCTCGTGGATCATTGGGGAAGAAAGCCGATTTTGATTTCGGGAGGTATCCTCATGGGGTTGGCACTTTCATCTGTATCTTACTCGATGTTTATCAACATCCCGAACACTCCTGGTTTGGTCGTGCTCTTTGTCATCATATACAATGCCGGCTTTGGATATTCCTGGGGTCCTATTCCTTGGCTCTTTCCTCCGGAGATTCTGCCTCTGAGCTGCAGAGCAAAGGGAGCCTCCCTGTCTACTGCCGCTAACTGGGCTGCTAACTTTGTGGTGGGTATCCTTTCCCCTGTCCTCCTTGAGCATATCAAATGGAGGCTCTATCTGATCCATGCAGGCTCATGTTTCATTTCCGTGCTTGTGGTTTACTATGTTTACCCAGAGACAAGCGGTCTCCATCTTGAGGATATGGATTCTGTATTTGATGATCGCTCCTCAATCAGCAGCTCCCATGGAGTGGGGTCTTCGTATGGAGCCCTCAACGACGACGAGTCAGGCATCTCAGGTTCAAATGGAGGGTTCAGGACTGCTGCTGCTCTTGCCAGAAAGCCCCTTCTCAGCAGTGAACTGGGAAACCCTTCAACCCCATTCTTCAGCTCTACTGGAAATGGCGTTCCCTCAAGCAATCTCAGCGTCAAATCCCAGTCTTCACCGTTGATTTTGCCCCAGGACATTGAGCCACCAGATATCGCCTCCATCATTGCCTATAGAAATAGTGATGCCAACAGCATCAAGGGCAGCATCAGAAGAGGCAGTGAAACAGTCTCTTCCATTTTCAAGCAGGTTTTCAAGAAAGATGACGATGATGCAAGGTCCACCTTTGACGATGAGGATACGAGTTCTTTGACTTCGGGTAGGAGATGAAGTATACGATTTTACGTTGAACACGTTATAAATTAATGGGCGTATGTAGAATTTTTTTTGTTTTGATTCATGTCATTCTTTTGTGTCTTTCACGTTCCTGGTTGATGTTCGTTTACCCCGTTTGTCTCATTGAGTTTTTCGTTTGCATTTCATTTGTGGTTATATCTATTGTTCCATCTATACGCAATGTATACATATATGCCCAACCTTAGAGTTCAGGATCTGGTAGTCTCCTATAGCAAGCCACGTACTTGTTACCGTTATTCCTAGCGACCTTTTTTCCCTCCTCGGTCGATTCCCTCATGATCTTCACGCATGTGTCTTGATCTTCCCACTCAGTCGAAAGACGTTCAAAGAGAGGGTGAGAATCGAGGTGGGAAACCATCCACTCGTGGAGGTCTAGCACATCGGTGATGGTATAGCAGACACCACCCTCCCTCAATACAAATGCATATTCAGACAGCAGGGTGTTGGTGACAATTCTGGCCTTGTGCTTCCGCTGCTTGAAGTGTGGGTCAGGGAAACAGAAAAATATCTTGCTGAGCTGGGCCCTGTGGAAGAAGTTAGGCAAGAACTTCATGGCATTGCCCCTGAGCACAGAAATGTTCTGGTACTTGTTACCCTCAGCATTCTCATTCTGCTTTCTCAATGCTATTATACGATCCTCAACATATTGTGTAACTTGCACTCTGATCTCCATTCCAAGCATCAAGGTGTCAGGAAACTCTGGGGACAGATCGATCAGAAGACCGCCAAAACCACATCCAATGTCTGCGATTTCTACGTGCTTGGTTAGTTTCCCTGTTTCAGTGTCAGTATACTTGGGGTAATGCTGTTCCCATCTCATGCTTTCTGGCGAACGTGGATACTCAAGCTGGTGATCAGAGAATGGGTTAGAGTGAGCCCTCTGCCTGTAGAATCTTTTTCTTGGCAGCTCGACACTCGTCGATTCTTCCTGTGGCTGGGCAACTTGCGCGCCCTCTTCAAATGTGACCTGCTTGTACTGCTGGCGCCTCTGTTCTTGATTCTGACGATACCTCTGTCTTTTGTGCTGTTGTGTCTCCCCAGTGGTCTGTGGAGATTCCACACTCTCCACTATCTCTTTTGATGACATGTTGAAGATTTTTTTTCTGTCCTGGGAAAAAGAAGAGGCCCTGAATGGAATGCAAAATGAGATGAATTCTCAGTTAACCAAGTTGAACTCCTTATGAAGAAGGTTTTCTACAATGTGAATTGAGTTAATTACCAACTCTCTCCCATTCACCATATATTTCACTTTATCAAAAAAAATTATCGGCTTAGCTGCCATTCCTGTACGGCTGAGAAGAGCTCCTCTGTATGATCTCGGGGTTCATCTCATCATGGAAGTCTGATATACTTGGAGGAGGAGCAAAGATTTGGGAGTTAAGGGAGAGGTTGAGATTGCTTCAACGTGGAAAAAACTGTCGTGAAGTAAATTGATCGAAAAAAGTAATCAATATTCTAGATACATATATTCGTATGCAGTATGATTGTGTTATGTACAGTAGGATGGATCTCATCCACTCAATGTACTCTCAAGGTCCAGAGTGGCTCCATGCTTTTTTTATGAATGGCACCTAAATCATATATTTGCTCCTTCAGGCGTCGGTCTTCCCCTCGGCTATCTCTTCAGCCTTCTCTGAGCCCCCGCCAAGCTCGTTCTTATGGGAGTCAAGGGTCAGGTAGAGAACGTTTGAGGAAGCTTCAAGAGTTCTCACCAAACCTGCACCACCCAACATGGTGAGAATACCCACTAACTGTGATTGGAGTTCCTCCTTGGAAGGAAGGTCCTTGAACTTATCAACTTGCGAGATATCATACATCTCGTTCCCCACCTTTGCACCAATCAAGAACAGTTTCTCATTAGCGGATCTCAGCACCTTCAGCACGGACTTGACTGTCTGAGGATCCATCTTCTTGATACACAGGATTGCAGTGGGTCCCTTGAGAAGAGGTTCTAGCGGGTGTCTGATTTTGTTCTTGCGCACATACTCGCTTGCCTGCTTGCTTGCAGGGTCTGGCTGGTCCTTTGATCTCAGGTATACCCTGAACAATCTATTCCTGATGAGTCTCAAGTCACCGCCAGCCTTTGTGATCTCTGAACGGAATCTGGCGTTGTCCTGCTTGACAAGGTTATTGTGGTGGAGGAAGAGCACTATGTCGTTGCCTTCGTAGAAATGCTTGTAAGCATCCACCAGGAATGTCTTACGAGAATCCTCCGGCTTCACAGTCTGCCTGCCTTTGGTTGCCTGTACTTTTGCCTGCTGAAAAGCTGAGGCCAAGAACCCTGTGCTTCTGCTTGTTGAAAATAAAACCCTCCCCACAGTCGAGTTGAACACCTGGGAGCCCCTCGCCAGGTGGAAGGGGCTCAACAAACTGAACTGTCGCAACATTTTCAAATATAGATATATATGTGTGTAGTACGGTTGTATCCACAATAACACAACAATCTTAGCCAATCCTCGGCACCACTTTTATTCAAATCTCCATCTCTCACCACCTACCTCATAGCGTGGTGACAATTAACGTGCAGAGTGAAAAATCCACCGGAAGCATATGGTTTGGTTGGCACACACCTTGAGAGAAGCATAGCTTATGGTACACACGACCTGGGAGAGACGCTGCCACCACTATCAGCAACACCGAGGCATAGATAGAGAGAGATATGCAAAGAGACTGGAGAATACCGTGTTAAAGCATGGGGAAGGATAAGATGGAAACGGTTCGAGGAGGTCCCTAGTCAGCCGTGGATGGTCGTTCTACATTCAAGAAGAAATTCACGCTTTTTCAATTTGTAATCACAAGAGTAGCAACCACATCCACAGACTTTTCTATATGAATGTTCTAACTTGCGACTCTGCTACCGGTTGTCCTGACCCAACAGTAACGCACAAGCTTCTACTCACATGACATGTGGATAGCGCCATTTCACCGCGTGCATGCCGACCTCCAGAGACCCCGAAACATAAAGTGGAATTCAACATGTTATTCTATAAATATATATGTATATATATAGCTATATCTCCTAAGTGTAGTCAGAAATATCTGGTGTTAGTTTTTCGGACTACTTCTGCTGCGTAGTTGTTGGGGCACATTGCTGGACCAGTACCCCTCTAAGCAAGGAGTATCTACTGGGCCTGATGCAACTAGGGACACACATACACGTACATATAGCCTCTGCAGACATAGAAGTGCAAACGTAGTAATCAATATATCTAAAAGGACACAGATTTAGAAAGTCATTTTTATATATATATAGGCATATATACATATCCAGCCGACGTTGTCTAGTGTGGGTACTTTATTTGTCACGCGGTCTTGTTGTGCATACATATTTATTGATATACCCGACAGGAGAGGGACTACTCATTGTATAGGTGCTCTGTCCCTATCACTCTACGCTTTCTTTCTGCTTTAGTCATGTCGCAATCCCTGGAACAAACGAAGGGAGGATCTCCTCTGCGAAAACCTCCTCCACATTTATCGGAATTCTATTCATTTGTCAATGGTCGCCATAGCAGCGAGTCTGTGGGTATCAACAGCAATACATCGGCGCAACACAACACAGATCTTGAATCACCAAGTTCAGACGCTTCCACTCAAGGTGTTACATCCAATTCGCACGCCACTTATAACACGGGGCAAAACTCTGCCTCCAGCGACTTTAACAGACATGTTGAACCTCCCTCTCCTCTGAGGGCCTCAGACAGGCGGCCCTCCTACACCACTCTCAACTCCTTTTCATCTATAACACCTTCGGCATTGGATTTGCCTGTAATCATCTCCTCTCAGGACATTAAGGAAACAGTTGATTGCTACAATGAACTTCTGGTTGCTGCGGCAGCCTACAAACAGAGTTTGCTCGGAGTTTCTGAAGCAGCTGCACAGTTTGGGAAAGCTTTGGAAGAGTGTGCCAGGTGCAAAGGCAGTGGCCCTGCTAGCAAGGGGTTGATGAATACAGGTGGATTGCACTACCTCGTGAGTAACCATCAAAGGATTCTAGCACAGAGCATATCGACCGACTTCGAGGTGCCGGTGAGAAATGAGATTGCCTCGTTCCAGAGGACGAGTAAAGAGACAGAGTCCACCTTCAGGACTTCCATAAAGGCAAAGCTGAGGGCTCTGAAGCAGAACGAACTCGACAACATCAAGTTTTCAAAGAAAAAAGTGAAGAACATCGTCACCTACAGATCCAACCTCCTTAACCTGGCCTCCCAGCTAGATGAAATAGATAGATTAAAGCATGACTACTACGTTTCGGCGTATGACCTCGTCCAGGAAAGCGCTTCCAGGGTCTTATCAAGTGCGGCATCTGTGGTGCGTGCTGAAGTGGAGATATACGACGGTTTGGCAAAGAAGGGAACTTCTGGTGGTGAGCTGAGTGAGTTAATTGCACAGTGTCCTGATCCATTTGATACGCCTAGAGCAACAGTCTCTCCTAGAAGTTCTGCAAGAGGATCTCCTGTCAGTTCTCCACCCACGTCAACTGAATTCAGAAAGGATGGCGACACAAGTGTGGCCACGGTTGTGGGCCAAGGCACTGACATACAAAGCGCCCCGGGCACCGGACACTCTGAGGCTGTTGGCTTGGGGGTGAAATACCCTGAAAACAGTTCCCCAACCAGCCCGACTACACACAACGAGGGAACTAGCTCAGATAGCCCAAGTGACCCAAATGATGAGGGCAGTGGCGCGGAGCAAGCCGAGTTGAGTGGTGACCCGTTATCTGAAAGTCAACCGATCAGCATTGAGAATGGGGATAGCTCTACTCCCCTGCTCAGCAGCGGAGAACAGCAGTTTTCGGTCCCATCTAGCTCTTCTCCTGATCAAGCTGAAGCACACTACAATAAGATGTCACATGCTGCAGAGCCCTCGTTTGCCAGCACGCCATCGAAACAGTTGCAGGATATTTCGTTGACGGATGAGAACTACGGAGGTGATGACTCATTTTCTTTGCCGACTCCACAGCAGGCATCACCACAGGTGGTGAAGCAGCCGGTGGTGAACGATGTATCGTTTACCAATGAGTGGAAATGAAGTTCGGTAGATAATGTCTAGAATATGGTCTGTCTTTTTACATATAATCAGGTAAGTTGTAGCCACCCCTTAGTCGCAGCTGTATGTATTTGATACCTTTTTTGTTTCCTCCTCTTCAGTCTTCAGGTCAGAAACATTTTGCATGTGCGATTAGGCGGTCTCCTAGGTGCTTACCTTAGATGTCGCGTCTTAGTATGTATTTTTAGTATTTTTAGTGTGGTTATTATAATGAGACATATATCAACACCCCCACAAATTGATATGTATAGGTTAATGTGCTGCTTGAAATCTTCTTTCCACTTCCTTCATAGAACCTCCACTGTGTTAAGTTCACATTATATAGGTATGTGTGGTCTCTCTACAGAAAGATAGTTCTTCACACAAAAATTGGTTATGCTGCACTGCTCCCCTCCACCTGCCAATGGGATAATTCTAGATGTAAGCTGAGAGAGAGTAGCAGGGCCGGGAACAGAGGTGCCATTGAATATAATCAAAACGATATAGGAGTAGCAATTATTTGCAAAGAAATATCGAAACACAAACACACTGTTGGTTTTTATATTCAAGAATGTCTGCCAAATTCGTGTTACCAGCAGCTGTCAAGGAGTTGAGGTTCTTTCTCTCACAGACCGGCGAAGCCTCCGTGCCATTGAGGTGAGTATCTCTACAATTGTATTGGCGAATCTGGTGAACATATATGCATCTCATATATTTTTTGCTTTGCTGAAGAGGCGTATGTTACGGGATAGTTCAAGCATGTGCTACACGTGTGAAGGATGAGCGTCTAGCGCACATTGTAAAGCACACCGCTAAAGGTATTGATGAGCATAGCACTCTGAAGATTTCAACAGGCCAAGCACCACATTAGATAAATTGCACTAACTCTTTGATTAGACAATTTCTCACCACATCTTACCCCGCTCTGAAGAAGGCCAATCCAACACTTCCAATTCTCGTCAGAGAGGCATACGGTATACCACCAAGCTTAACCGCTAGACTGGAGAAGGGCCAGGAGATCAAAACCAGCCTCGAGGGTTTGAGCAAGGCTGACATTGAGAAGGCTGTGAAAAGTGTTATAAGCTAATTTACAGAATAGCAAACACAATGGGGGGAGGGGTTGTGCATAAGTAATGGAAGACGACAATAAGGGCCAAAGTCTCACATCATTTGACGTCTAGCCCAACACATTGGTAGATCGTCCAAGCCTAAAGAAGGAATCTCGCATGGGAAACCAGCTTTCTCTGGTTGGGTGGGATAAGGACATAAATAGCGATTTCCAAAAGAGAACCAGCAGCAATGAAAGTTTTAGATTTATGATCAAATTGCCATTTTATAAATTATGTCCCTTCGGCAATTATTCGTACTTGTGTCTTCATGGCCGGAGCATGTTTGCATTGTGATGTACCGAAATTAAGACTTCCAAATAGCACAATCTGAATTCGCACCTAGGAGCCCAAATTCATGCGGGCCACCTGCCCTGGTTTACAGGTGCATCGAGTTGCACAACCAGTGAGCTTTCCTACCCTCTGAGAGGAGCAACCCCATAGCCATGCCCCCAATGATGGAGAAGAGCATAACTTAGCTACTATAGCGGCATGTCTAGGATTATGCTGTGTGTTCCCGCCGCTTCGCGGCTCGCGTCATCTTTCGTATCTTACCTGTCTCCAACATGATTTCTAAGCTGCTTACACAACCCTGCCTAAGGCTCACTTGGTGCCCTTAGTAATTGGCTTCATCGGTCGTTTAGACATGCATGGCCTCGGGCCGGCATCATGCACGAGGGGGGGTGCTACAATAGGTGTCATGGCGATTGGGACAGCGAAGATTCAATCCAAAACCCTTGCCGATACGGCTTTGAGCCTGCCTTTTTATGATATATATTTATAGGATGAGTCCCTGTCTCAAGTTGTTCCGGACCTCTGGTGGTGAAGTTGCCGAGACATGGATATGGCCTGGAGTTGGAGATCTCTGGCCGTGCTCATCATCACATCATCAGCAGCATTGTTATCGATACTCCTTGCGGGTTCGCACAGCACGTCACAGTTATTGGGCGGTGCCTTGCTGAAAAACCAGGTTTCAACTACAGCGCCACAGGTATTAAAGAGCTCAAAGACGGTAGGGTCTGTCGCTTCGCGCTCTACCACTGTATCAAACAGACGTAACCTTTCTACAATTTCAACCATGCCGCACCCAACGAAGCTGTCCCCCGTGTTTTTCGTGAGCCACGGTGGCCCAACATTCATGTACCCGGACGATGACTTTGGGGAGCCGGGTGCTTTCAACACGGTGAAGGAGATTGGCCACTACATAAAACAGGTGCTCAAGCCTGAGTTTGTCATAGTTGTTTCTGCTCATTGGCAGTCTAACAGGCCCAACCGCGTGGAGATCAGCTACCCAGGTAGAGGCCTCTCGGCTCCTCTTAGGAGCCCCATGCTCAGCACCGAGGAGAATGAGCTCATTTACGACTTTTATGGCTTCCCACCGCACATGTATAAGGAGCAGTTCCATACTGTGGGCTCCAAAACTTTAGCCGAAAACATTCAGCAGACGCTCAAAGAGGGTGGTCTGGATGCAAGCGTGACATCCAGAGGCATAGACCATGGAGTGTGGGTACCTTTCAAGGTGGCCTTCACCGACTCCAAACCTGGTGACTCGGCTCACATGGACCTGGACGTGCCTCTCGTACAGGTCTCCCTGACTTCTTCCTCTGGTATTGACGTACATTACAAGCTCGGGCAGCTCCTTGCCAAGTTCAGAGAGAAGGGAGTGGTAGTGTGCTCTGGTATGTCGGTTCACAACCTGAGAGACCTAGGGCTCGCTATGAGGAATCCCAACGGTGCTCTTCCATACGTTAAGCCCTTTAACGATATAGTTACACACATTGTCACAAAGAACTCTGGTGTTGACTCCTTCAGAGAACTGCAGAAATTGGAGACAGTTCCCGAGTGGAAACAATTATATTTAAAAGCACATCCCACCAACGAGCACTTCCTTCCAATCGCCGTTGGTGTTGGAGCATCGGCAGGTGATGTTGGCCAAGAACTCTACAACTCAGCCTCCCTCAGTTTGGGCTGGGGTATATACCAATGGGGGTCTCGTTGAGCTTGTGCTTCATCAGTTAACAATAAAATATTGCTATATCTATAAAGTGATAAACCCTTTTCGTAGGGAAGGAAAAAATCTGTGGATACAAAGGCGTAACAGCCCATGGATTGCCTTATATGTATATGAACAGAACTACATACATCTATATACACGAATCTGTCATTCCTGTTTGGAATGCTTTGCTCAAACATCTTCAACTTAGTTTTTCTTTTGCCTGATTACAACCCTATTGCTCCTGCTCCTGGCTTTCTGTGCATCCATTGCCTTGTCCTTCTGTTCCATCTCAGCCAGCTTAGCCTGGTTGTTGGCTCTGGTCTCTTCAGAGAACTTTTTTATAGAATCCATGAAGCTCTCTTTCTCGACTGGCTTGTTTGGGTCAGGAACTGGCAGGGCAGTAAGTCCAAGTGCATTCCTACACACAGGAGAACGTAATACCTGACTCTGCACAACAGAAAATGCAGCATTGGTGGCAAAGTAAACCACGACACCAGATGACAAACTCATAGTGGCAGGAATAGACACCAAGGGCATCACGAGCAAAATCTTCCGCATGGCTGGAGACATGTTTGACATACCCATCTCACCACCAAGCTTGGTGGAGGTAAAGAAAAGTGAGGCAGTGATCAGCTGAAGACCAAGGTATGGGTCAGCAAGGGAGAGATCTGGAAACCACGCAGCACCCTGAGTGGTGAATCCATCAACGGGAACCAGAGCCATCCCACGGATACCGGAGAAAAAACCAATGGCCAGTGGAAGCTGCAAGAAAGAGGCAGCCAAATATCTGTTCTTGATTCCATATCTGTGGTTGATCTCCTTTCTCTTCAGCAAGGCCTTCTGACGGTCACCCTGGGTCTTGGCAGACCTGTAAATCTTCATCATCTCGTCCATCTCGGGCTTTGCCTTTTGCGTTCTAGCCATCATATCAGAAGACTTGACAAAGAGAGGGAACAGAATAGCACGTACACCAATCGTCGTGGCCATGATAGTGGCCCACCATGGGAGCCCAGAGTACACGTGCACGTACTCCAAGAGCTGCTGGATAAAGTGGGGTGGCCACCACAACCAGTCCTGAGCCAACCCGATCGACTGTAGGTAGCCGATCTGGTCATGTGTCAACGTAACGGCAGTCTCAGTTGCCCCGGCAATGGAATCCTCGGCAAAAGAAGTGAGACGTGTCTGAATTTCTGAAGAAGAGGCTGTCTCTGCTAGTTTCGAGGCTGCGTCTTGAGCAGAGGCTGTGGAGTTGAAACGTGGGGCATTGATTCCAATCGAGGCAGCAATGAACCTCGGTTGAGTCTTCACAAATGGAGTGAACAAGCCAACTCGGGTCTATCATGGAAATTGTTAGAATATCCCCACTTCAAAAAAAATGGACTTGCAATAACCAAAGGGTTGACTTACCTTAGAAAGTGCAGGAATGCCCCTCAATGGGAGAGACGATATTTGAGATCGCAACATCTCTTTATCAACACCGTCACTATATCTCGGTATCCAATGATGCTCACTAATTTCTTCTGTACTTCTCTGACTTCGCACCCAACTTTGAAGTGGGTTACTGTCCAGTTTCCCCGTCAGCTCTGCTCGCTCTTCTCGACTCTTCCTACGTGCATTTTTCAGAGGTGTCGTGTGCAGACCATATGAGTAGCTTAATTGAAGGAGTCCAAGAGAGGGCCCATGTCTATGCACAGTACGGGAACGTATGTTAAAGATGGGAAGAGCTGAGATAAGAGACAAGTCATGCTTTGAAAGAAGATGCCTTTAGATTGTCATATGAAAGATCTGTGACAGACCTGTGACAGATTGCCTAGAGGTTGTGGCATTAGAATTAGAATTTCGTTTACCTAACGAGGGCAGGGGGAAGCGGGCTGCGTGGGGTCATCATACATAATAGCATTTCTACGCATGTTTTTTGTGATCACTATATAACCACAGCACCATGAGACGAGTGGAACCCACGCTTTGCAAGGGATTCGGCTCTTGTCGATGTGCGCTGTTGTCAAAAACAAGAGGTGATGTGTCAAGTCGACACTGGCTCCCTAATGGCACAGCTCCTTCCATTAAGAGCAGCAGAGCTCAGACTCGCTCCATCAGTACAGCACCCAGAAGGGCTTCAACAAAGAGCCTCGTTGCTTCAGCTGGTACTTCTCGTTTCATTTCTCAGGGATCACATTTCAGCAACATCAACAACACACTCACAGAGGAGCAGCGTACCTTATCCTCCTCGCCATATTTGGATAGCTTCATCGGTATACTAGGGAACATTATAGCCATAGATGGAGTTTGCAATGCTAATGAGTGGCAGCGAGTGATAAGCATGCTGAGAAGCACGCAAATCCCACTTGAAATACGACGTGTCTGTTTACGGTACGCCATTGCACATTTGAAGAGAACTCCAAATCTCTTCTTAACATCAGCCCAGCGCAGTGATCTCTATGGCACCTGGGTACCTCTCGTTGACGAGGCACTCGTGGAGTTGCTGGAGTCTTCAAACAAACGAACTCCTCTGGTCAAAAACCTCCTCATCCATGCATACATTATAAAAGGAGATTATACTTCTGCGTGTGATCTCATAACAGAGATGCTATCTAACTCGGTGGTTGTTGATAGATTCGTATATGAGTTACTGTTGTATCACCTTGTGCATAGAGAGATGACGGTGGATTCGTATGAGCTCCTATGTAAACTGGTGGATAGGAATGCAAATATCTGTGTTCAGATAGTCAGCTCTCTGTTTACGAAGATTGTGGAACTCAGACAAACAGATCTGGCGTACGAAATGTGGTTCAAACTCATGTCCGATGAACATGGTTCGGCAGTCATTCATATCAGTGATGCCACCTGTTTAAAATTGGCCCAAACATGCTCGCAGAATGGAGAGGTGGAGCTCCCCACCGCGGTGCTAAGATTCATGCGCAGATCCAGGGGTGTATTACCCCAACAGTTTGAGAGGTGTTTTGCGATCTATTTGCTTGAGGCGTCTGTGGTCAAGTATGGCCCTGTTGTAATACAGAATGGTACATTTAATAGATACAAGCTGAACTCCATGTCGGGTGTTGAGGCCAGGGATCTGCCCAATCTTGTCCAAGTCATAGCCAATAATGTCAATCTTGAATACGAGGACGAAATCTTGGACTCGGTGAGGAGGATGAGCATAAGCAGCAAGACTAGTGGGGGCAGCGGCCTTTGCAGCGTACACGAGACAAGAAAAACTCAACACGCTCCTTCGATCAACCCTCTTGCTTATAACATTTTCCTTTCAGCATTGGGTTCGTCTGGCAGGGTATATATGGGGTACTCCCTAACGCAGAAACTGGTTGACTCGAAGCAGCTACTGCCTAACGAGGAAACTCTCTTCTACCTGATCAGGGGGTTCCAAAAGAGTGAACCGTCGATGATTCCAAAAATCCTGCAGCAGTTCTCGGGCGTGAAGAGGAGCAACAGGGTTTATAGGTTGGCTCTTAAATCACTCATCCCTACGGAACACTATTTCCATGCATTCGACCTTATAAAAGAGTGTAGTTTGAGTGGTTATGAAGTTAGCAACGCACTGATCAACGAGTTCTCCGCAGCATGTCAGAAGCATGGTTCCGACCTGGACAAGAGATTGAGCAATACCATCTAGGACATTATATGTATATAGTTTATGAAATACGAATCTGAAACATGTTAATAAGCCCCAAATTTATCAATTACGATTTGGTATTATCTTCTTTGGTCATCTCGCTATGGACTGCCGTACATGACCGATGCTCATCTCGCGATAAACTGTCGTCATATGCGATGTGATGGGCCCTCGAGAGCCTTGTCTGGACACGATAAGCGAGGTTTGAAAAATGGAGTAGAGCTCAGAGGTTACTCTTTGGAAAGCGATCCACACTTATCCCAGTTTTCCCGTATATGTTTGTGTGATGAGGAGAGGTATATGACTACTTTTCCGTTGTTTGCCCATCGTCAACCCCTTAAAAGAGCACTGAATACAGCTATGTCGCCGTCGTCCCAGCGAACACTCAACTTCTTCTCGGGCCATCCGACAAACACTCTGCTTCCTTCATTGGAGGTGTTAGAAGCCTCAAAGACCGTTTTGACTGCAGCCCATGAAGATCCGTATCGGTATGGGTCCCCAGCCCTCAACAGGCATCCCTTGGCATATGGTACTGATCCGGGAAATGTGGAGATTCGTGCTACGATTGCCCAATGGAACAATGGAGTCTTCCGGCTCGATGAACCAACCGATCCAGATTGCATTAATCTCACCGCAGGTGCCAGTTATGGAATCATGAATGCACTGGCTCAGACAACCAGCCCCCACAACGGCCTCACCAGAAGGGCCTTCATTGTTACCCCTACCTACTTTCTCATCAATGGTGCCTTTATCGATGCCGGTTTCGGTGGAAGGCTAACGGCAATTGAGGAGAAGGAAAACGGCAACATCGACTTAGAATACTTGCAAGAGCAGCTTGAGTATTACGATTCTCTTGAAGAGGTGAAGTCTGTTGAGAAGGAACACTTGATCCCTATCAATGACCCAAAGAGGGTCCAGAAGAACATTTACAGGTACGTGATCTACCTGATCCCCACATTTTCGAACCCCTGTGGAGGAACTCTACCTATTGAGTCTCGTCACCGCCTGCTTTCACTTGCTAGGAAGCACAATATGCTGATAATCACCGATGATGTGTACGATTTGCTTGACTATACAGAGACAAAGGTACCTTTACTGAGGCTTTGCTATATCGACCGTCAAACACTTGAGGATAAGGATTCATACGGAAACACGATTTCAAACGGCACATTTTCAAAGTTGATAGGGCCAGGATTGAGGGTAGGCTGGCAGGAAACCGCTACCCCCAAGCTCTCCTTTCTGTTGAGTCAAGGTGGAGCAAACCGTAGCGGTGGCACACCTGCTCAGATGAACAGCATGATTGTTGCGGAGATGATCAAGTCTGGGTCTCTTGATCAGATCATTGCACGACTCAACTCAGCCTATTCTGAGAGAGCAACAGTCTTTCTCAAGGCACTGGCAGACTGGCTTCCAACAGGTACGAAGGTTCAGGGTGGTAGGGGAGGTTACTTTGTGTGGGTTACATTGCCAAAGGAATATGATGCAAAAGCCATCGTAGCCAAGTGTGCCGAAAGAGGAGTTATTCTGGCAGGTGGGGAGCACTTCGACGTCACAGGAGATGAAAGAGACTGGGGCAAGTCCAGTGTGAGGTTGAGTTTGAGCTCACTTACCCCTGAGCAACTTGTCGAGGGAGTGAAGATCTGGGGTGAGGTTTGCAAAGAGTCTTTGAGCAGCAATTCAACATAACTATAGATCTTTAGGTTTATATATTCAGAACACAAATATACAATAAGCATGTTCATACCAGATAGAGTAAAATCCTACAGTCAAGATTGATAGGTGCTCACACAGATAGCGCAGGCTGCACGCGTGTGAAGCCTGCGATGAGCTGGAAAATAATCTGTACTGACTGGCAATTATATACAGGTGGAACTGATGAGTGTGATTCACAGGGCAAGAACATAACAGAAACCAGGCCCCATCTGGAGTATGGTTTGCGGGTCTTGATGAATGATGCTGAGGATTCTGAAGTTGCCTCCATTGAGGAGTTTTGCCTGTTAGTTGAGGATCTAGCGAAGAATGTATTCAGGAGCAATGACTCCTTAGCGGCGACTACGGAAGGACAAAAGGAACCTGAGACTGTTGAAGAATTGGGACCAACTCAGGGCACTGATTCGCTCCCACTGCTGAGGCTTGATGAGAACACTGCACTGACACTTGCAGCATTGTTTCCCGAGATTTTTTACCATGCCGTGCAAATCATCGAGTCGAGAAATCTATGCGTGTTTACTCTGGTTGAAGAGGAGGTGCATAATGCCGTCACTCCAGTAACGACTTCAGAGACCAACGATTCAAACCGGAAGCTGCCACAGATAATGATTTGCCCCAAGAATAGTTCCCCCAAAGGGAGCAGGCGAAGGGTGAGAAGAGATTCAAACGACCTTTCAGCCTACACTACAGATGATAACTACATGGTAGACGTGCACAGTTGGCACTGTTCATGCCTACCGTTTAGAGAGCGCCTCTATTCGGCTGATTGCAGGATAATTGAAACCAAACAATCACCACCAATCTCGTATGGTGGCACTCGGAGCATGGTGCTATCCCCCACCCCTGTATGTGAGCACCTTCTAGCAGCATACCTCTATGCTATTAACCGAACGTTGATGCCCTCAGTGTGGAGACACCATGTAAGACATGATGTGTTGGATCTGCAGGAATGGCTACGCCTGCATTCTAATCTATGGTCTGTGCAGTAGCTGTGAGGCAGTTGTACGGCCAGTGAAACAACTATATATATATGTATGCTATTTTGGTTTTTGAAATGTACATAGGTTATCGATCAAGATGTTTCAGGAATTTTGATTCGATCCATGAATATCCAGTTGTCTCTATCTCGGTCGCCCTAGATAAGGTTGCGCCTCTCTGCCCCTTTCAATATGCCCGTCGTGTGCAGCGCTAAACCCCTCAAAAGGGCAAGCCATCCAGCATCAGCATGGGAAAAAATTGATAAGTGGTGAAATATTCCTGCGGTTTGATATATCTTCCGAGAAGTAAAGATCGTTTAGAAGAGTCTCATCGGTGGAGAATATTAGCATACCGTTCTTGTAGAGAACATTGGCATTTCTTTTTTTTAATTTGTTTGCATTTTGTTTCGTCTCCACACGGTTATTTTTCTCAGTGTGTCACATTCCTGGAACATCTTGTATTAGCTGTCTATAGCCGTACACAATCAAGCCAGAAACCAAAGAAGGGAGACACTACCCGAGTTTCGACAAAAGTTATATATATTAGGTTAACGTTCACCTGCTCGCTTGCCTTCACATGCACATATAATAATCATGTCTGTCGACAACCAGATACCCAATGGGCAGCGGCAGCCGCCGTCTTTGACTCAACCTGCTGCCCCACACGGAAAAGGTGATACCACAACACTGCCAAACACCACATATAGTGATAATTGTATATTAGTCCAGAGGTTAAAAGACGAAGATAGCGAAAAGCTTGACAGATATCAACGCCGTAATGAGAGGTTTTCGGTGAAGGTGTTAAGCCAGTCAGGCGATGTGGTGGACTCATCATTCCCCGTTTATTTTGGTACGCGGGAGGAAGGTTTCAGGCCTCATAGAGAAATTGCATTACTTAATAGACGTTTGAGAAGGAATCCTCATTACACAGAAGAGCTCGAACGATCTCTTTCTGCGTCAAAGGACGGTAAAATCGGCGGGAACGCCGCCTCTACAGTCGGACAGCAACCTCAAAATGGTGATGTTGCGTCTGGAGCTAGTGGTAGCGATAAAAATAACACAGCAGCTGTAATATCATGGTCTGCGGTTGTTGAGCAGAAGCTAAAGAGTACAGCCAAAAGGCCTGTTGTAGTGAGAAAACCGTCAGCGTCCACTCCAGCCTTGGATAACACCCTGAAGCCATTGGGTATTGTTCTTTTGAGGCTGATGTTTGACAAACAGTTTTTGGAATTGGGCGATACTACGCAGGACCTTGTGCCAAGAGGTCTCATCAACACCGGTAATATCTGTTACATGAACTCTGTGCTGCAGCTGTTGATGTTCTGCAATCCATTCCTGGGATACCTCAAGGTGATGAGGGATAGAACTGTGGCTAATTTGGGTGGTGCCTCAAAGACTCCTCTTTTGGATGCCACCATTAGGTTCATGGAAGAGTTCACCACTCCTGTAAACAGTTCTGGTCTAATCAACAAAGTTGGTAATGTAATTGTGCGGGATGCTATATCACCAAGTTCTTTCTACTCCGATATATCGAGACTGCCCCGTTTCTCACATCTTAAGTGGGGCAGGCAGGAGGATGCGGAAGAGTTTTTGGGATACTTGTTGGACGGATTGCATGAGGAGTTTGAAGGTGCGATTGAGGGCATCAGTGAAGCGGACAAGAAGCAGCTGCTCTCATCTATCACCAGTTTTGAAACGAGGCAGTATATCAACAGTGCGATAGACTTGGCACAGAGAACTTCTGGCTCAAGCGAAGAAACCCTATCTGCTGCTGCTGAAAGTGATGGTGGGTGGTTAGAGGTTGGTCACAATAAGAAGGTTGCGGCAAAGAGAACAGTTGAGGTGAAACCTTCACCCATCACCCATCTTTTCGGGGGCCAGTTTAGGTCTGTGTTAGAGGTTCCAAGGCAGAAAGAGAGCAAATCGATCACCCTCGACCCATTCATGCAGGTGCAACTCGACATCTCTGATTCACGTGTCAACAGTCTTGAAGAGGCGTTCAAGTTCTTGTCGCAGGTTGAGGAGATCTCATATAAATCTAACCATGGTAATGAGGTGATAGCACGCAAGCAGAACTTTATCGACAAACTGCCGCGGGTCCTCATCATCCACCTTAAGAGGTTCTCATTTGTGAAAAAGGATGCCATGTCAAATGGCGGAAACTACAATGGCATCAATGGCTTCTCGTCTCCCAACGGTGGCGGCATGTACGGTCGTATTGAAAAGCTCAGAAAGAAGATCGACTACGGCCACCAGCTTGATATCCCGCTTGAGTGTCTGTCTGATCTCCGTAAGAAGCAGATGACCTCTCCTTTGCAGAAAAGATATAAGCTAATTGGAGTTGTCTACCATCATGGAATGAGCGCAGAGGGTGGACACTATACTGTAGATGCCCTGTTGCAGCATACTGGCTCCTGGGTGAGGATAGACGATACCAATGTGGAGATTGTGAAGGAAAATGATGTCATCAACGGCTGCACCGAGTTCAGCGAGAATGCCAAGAGCGCTTATATTCTGATGTACCAGAGACAGGAGTAGAGGTCACAACAGACTACTGGAAAGTAGTAAAAGGTGCAATCAATTTATCAGTGCTAGCGGTGTTGGTTGCCCTGTATGTATGATACTAGAAAAAGTGTGGGTTATGATAAAAGAATGCATGTTTATTTTCAGATTTCTATTATTGTACTGACGTTCTATATATAGTAGACAATCAGGGATGGCAAAAGCATCGTGTTTGAGATATACATGGTGGCCAGGGTGAGATTATCTATCTATGCATCACTATAGAGCATTATCCCAGTTCATCGTAGTTATGGTAACGGTTCAGGGAAAGTAAGGAGCGTATGCATCCACTTTACAATTTCAGGCAACAGGTAGTTACTGTATATTTATGATACGACGGCTTGCGCAGGGCTCCAGTTGGCATGTCCTTGCATACGATAAATTTAGAACACTGCATTAAATTCAAACGGCTTCCATCACAATTAGAAGAAGGTTGCCACCTTTGTGCTGGTGAAGCCATTGTTTCTGGAACAGGTAACTCTCAAATGTACTGTTTGGCTACATTCCTTAGAGATCAACTCTAAAGTCGCACTAGGGGACAAAAGGCTGGTTACCAGTGGGAATGTGACTCGTTGTGAGCTACCACACTGAAGGCGCAACGGCTGGCACTGAAACTACAACGATAGAAGGCTTATAGCCCACGTTAGCAGTGAGTGACCACCTGAGTAACTTTATTTGGTGAAAGCCTTGAAAAGATAAGGATCTGCCGTTTTTTTACTGTGCAGAGTTACAAGCCCCGGTAGGCATGCCTTAGTTGGTAAAAGCGTCAACGCCCTAGCAATGGCCGCAGAACACTAATGAACCAATGTGCAGATAGTATAAATGGTCCGAGTCATACAATTGCAAGGTTCCGCATATATACCCTTTTTTTTTGCCTGCAATCAGCAGAGTACACACCATGTTACAGTTAATGGGCTCCTTCCTGTTACAGTAAATTGACTGCTTCTACCTACAGGCCGCACATACAGGCCGCATACACAGGGAGATCGCATGGGCCGGAGGGTGGGTTTGATAAGCGAACGTAGGAGGTAGAGATCGTCCATGAAGATCTCCTTGGAAGTCTCGACGCACTAACTGTCTTTTCATAACACAAGGGGATTCTTGATATGCAAAGCTCTCTCTTTCTAGAAGTTAATAGATCTACAGGGTTCTCCCAATATGTGCTTATCTCACTCTTGCTCTCTCTCTCTTCAGAAGTTGATAGGATCTACTGGGTTCGAAGCATTACCGTCGTGTTCCTAAACCCTAAGAACGAAGTCGCAAGCGGCCCATTCGGTAACAAGCGCTGCTATTCGCTGCCCGGCCTTGCTCTCAGGATTTGCACAGGAAAAAATGCATGCAAGGCACTAGCACTAGCGTCTTTAGGCAAAGAGAATCTGATGTTTACTGCCGTACAGGCTATAACCTAATTGGATACGAACAGCTGCTGCAGCTCTCCCACAGCAAGGTCGGATTATATAATTAATTTACTCGTCCTACCTTGCCTTTGTAGTGAGACCAAGTACTTGATATAACTGAATCGCACCCCAGCTATTTTCTTTCATGTTATGAGCTATCTAGATGCGTTAAGAGTATGAGGTGTTTGACCACACTGTAGGAACACACAAGGCTGTGCCGAGCCGGCAGCTTGGAGCACACCGAAGGAGAGAGAATGTTCGTACCCTCACTACCTCTTTCCCTATCTAGCCGCGCATGTTGTTTGTTTTTTAAGCGAAGACATTTTTGCGGAGTGCCTCATATATGCAAGTCCAAATTCTGCGTCGAGAAAAAACCGCATGAACTGAATTGGGAATCCGGGTAATGTCAATAATGCATTAGCATGCATATCTGATTGAGCGCTTAGATAGACGAGACAAACCATTGAAGTAAATAGGGTGCAATTAGGGCTGGCTGCTTACAGACCTTGCTCTAAAGGCTTATAGTTGGAGCAGGCCAAAGGGGGTCCACCAAAGGGCCCAAATGCTAAAGGAATTATGGTTCGTTGCAATTCCAGGCCACTAGCAGATTGTAGGGGGAAAGCCGCGGCGAGCCCACGGAAAACCCCTCCGCTTTGACTCTGCCTTGAGAGGTAGTGGGTGGGGTGAGACGCAAAGTGCTTGGACCCCTCTCTCACTCATGGAAGGTCCAGCAACACAGAATGATGTTGATCAAAACCATTGAGTGATTACCTTCTGACAGTAGCAGACAAAGTACTTGAAAGTTCAGTTTAAAGTATATAAGTGAAAGTTATGCTTACAGTGTATGGTATTGAAGTAGATAAGAGAATTAAAGTTTACTACTTAAGAAAGACGTCTGTAGCATAGACATCAGTACGAAGAAAGAATAACAACGAATTCCCAAGAATTAAAAGAAGCTATAAATAAAACCTAAAATGCTTAGAGCAAGTAAGCAGCGGCAGCGGCAACACCGGCGAGACCAGCAACACCAGCCTTAGCAGCAGCACCGGTGGCAACGGAAACAGTTGGCACAGCGGAGGTGGCAGCAACAGAGGTGGACTCTGGGCAGGTGGTGACGGTGGTGGTGGTAACAACCTTCTTAAGGGTGCATGGGCAGTTGGTGATGGTGAGGGTGGTGGCACCAGTGACAGTGTAGGTCTCAGAGTTGGTGACAATGGTGGTGGCCTCTGGGCAGTAGGTGGTGATGGCGGTCACAACCTCGCTGATGGTGGTCTCGTAGGTGATGGTGGAGAGGGTGGCGTTAGAGTAAGCAGCCATGGCGGAGCCAGCAAGGGCAAGGGAAGCGAAGACGGTCTTGAACTGCATTTTGAATGTGTGTGTATAAGCGAACGACTGTTTTGAGATAGTATCTAACTAACGAAAGAGTAAAAAAGAACGTGCGAGCAATATTGGGGGGGCTGAACCGTCTTATATATTCTAGGAGTGGCAATAGTCTCCTCACTGGAAATGGTGCTATGGGAAAATTTTCTGACATGCACCCTAGTCCACCACAACAACCTTGCCTAGTTAACATGGTTAGCGTTGACGCATGTATGTATGCAGATAAAAATAGATCGCCCAAATAGGAAGTTCCATTCCCTTTTGGGAAGAGACTATTGCACGACAAAAGCAGATAGAGCGGAGGGCGGGCTATAAAAATAGAAATGGTCTTCTTGGATCGAGCGGAATCGAACAATACATTTTCCACCGTCTTCCGAACTGAACGTCATAGGAACGGCCAACAATAATGCCAATAGTGGCAGCTCATTCTCTAGATCTCGGCCTTTTTTGACATGTGTATAATATATTCCTCAGACCATATTTGTATAAATCTTCATAAGATAGTGCGAGTGATAACTACAATAGTAATGGTTATCCAAAATGGTCACCAGTGTTTGGGCTATTCCTTTCGGAAGCAAATACAGCAGCCATTGCAGCCTATTAAGCTGTATAGAGGAAAAAAGTAGCACAGTGCACCTACGGTGCACTGTGAAAGGTTATTTTGTAGTAGGTAAAGGATTTCCATTCCTCTCCCCCACCACCGACCCTTGCGGCATACGGTACGCTCACAGGGTCAATTTCCACAAGAGGAATAAGGTAAATATAACCTTCAAAGGCTTCTCAGTAGTCTGGTAGCGGATCATTAAACGATTATTCTTGGATAATGAAACTGGTTGGTCTCAGGAAACTCTTTCATTTAAGAATATTCAGGTTCTTTTTTATTTATTGTGTTATCTGCGCTCCACAAGAAAAAGGGCTCTCACCACACCGCTGCCAGTGCCTCACAAACTCACCGCAACAGTAGAATTGTCGGGTGATGAAGTCAGCCGACCATTCGTAGTATATCATGCTCCCACCTGCACAGTAATGATGCAGGCCGGGTGCTCGCCTATCATTCGTAGATTCTTGTGGAAATTTTCTGGGGCGCCTGCATGGTGACACATAGCTGCCCGTCTGTCTGTCACACGGCATCCGTATTCGCCAACACTTGCTGCTGCGGTGTGCAGTCCCAATTAGTTGTATTGGGCAATTGGCTTCCCAAAGCAAAGCAAAACTGACATGTCTTTTCCGTCAACATGCATACTGCGACGGAACTTTTGGTACACTGCCCACAAGCAATACGATAATACGAAAGTTCCCGTTGTTAGGCAAGATGATTGTGACAATCCCAAGGGTTTACTGAGGGTGCAGTGTCAACCTGCAAAGCAAAGGTGGTGGTGATTTTCAGATCCCACACAGCAACTCTTAAGCCAAACTTTGGAATATAAAAAATCACCACCTGCTCAAGGCTGATGTTGAGAGCCCTCCACTATGCGAGATGTAGTTGTTTATGGACAAGGCTTGTGTATCTTCCTCACACAGTCTGTTCTTGCCCTGCCCTGCTATGCCCTGCTCTACCCTTGCCTTGCCCTGCTGTGCCCTGCACATTCAGCATCTCCGCCGGCCTTTCTCTGTGCGCCGCCGGCTGCTGACAGATTCTTACTGATGCTTGGGCCCAGCGCATCCGTTGTTAGGGAAACGATCCCCTGCATCTAAAATAACGTGTAAACAAACACATCTCGATCGAAGATACTATGGGAACCAGTAAAAAACGCGCCTACAGGCGGGAACTTTTATTTTCCATTTGCTTTTTTTCTGCTTTTAAAAAACATACTCATCGCATACTCAATAAAGGGAGACAGAATCCAATAGCGTTACTTGGCGAATCCTACTAGCTTGTAAACCGCGTAGCCGATGGTTAGCGATCTGCACCAAGTTTGTTTACATCGATCAAGGCGACCCACAAATCTGCATTATGCAGCTTCCCTGACGCATAGAACGCGAAACGAGCTTTATAAATCAAAACAAATCGGCGATGTTGTTTTCTGTAGTAGTCCAGTTCTCTCGTGTCGGCATCCAAACTAGGTATGTCACATCTCTCTCTGGAAGAAATAATGAAGCTAAAACGTACTTTGTGCAGGAACAATGTCATGGGGTAATCTCTCGATAAGCGCTATGACGGTGTAAATCTATCTTGTTCGAAAGCAAAGTAGCTCGGGCTAATGAACCTAGTATAAGCTGCGCTTAAGCTGTGAAAGGTTCTGTTGTAGCAATATGATCACCAGTTACAAGATGGCTCCAGTTATTCTCTCCTATATAGATGTTTGCTAGACACAGATTCTTCAAAAACTGCCTTATTACCAATGAGAACAAAATAAATGCTGTAGAAATGATAACAGCTAGAGAACTGCTACCTTCATATTTTTCCTTCTCCAAAATATGCTGTGTTTTTTAAGCTACCAAAATTCAGATATAATTTTCCAGACAGTCTCTGTTTCTGTATCAAATTTGCAGAAATGGGAAAGTGTGATTTCGGCTCATATTATGCTCAGGAAAATAAAATTCCGAAACAAATCAATGTCAAAAATTGGAAGAGTAACTACTGTTGAAAAGAATAATCTCATGGCTTATTTGATTCTGTTTGCCGAGCAATTGCCCTTATTTGTTCAGAATAGGAATAATACCGTGCATAACCCAATTTAGATTTATAAAATTATAAAAATCTAACTTTCTTAAGTGATGCGTCATTTACCCGGGTGCTAATGACAGAAACACCATTCGCTCAGATAACGAGACAGGCTTATCTTTGTTGAGAAGAGATTGAGATATCTAGGCAGAACCCTCCATCAGTGGAAACACATTTGTAAATCCAAATGCAGTTGGTATGAGTGGTGTGGATCATGCTGATCGCCGTCTTACTGCGCCAATATCACTGGCCCAGCTGATACAAGATCAGGATGTGCTAGGGAATATTTCTACAGGATGTGAAATTCTTGATGAGGAGCTTCGAGGTGGCCTGAAACCTTCTAAGATATATGAGATAGATGGAATACCTGGATCAGGAAAGATGACAATTGCATTGCATGCCGTGGTATCCTGTTTGGAGAAGAATTCGTCGCGCGTCTTGTGGATAGACACTTCATCCATCTTGCCTGTGCGGAAGCTGGTGAAGCTTGACGGCATGAAGAGTAATATGCTCCACAATATTTCACGAGTCAGTACAAATACGGTATCGGAGCTTATAGTTCTACTGCAGCATATTGTTAGAAGTAGGGACAAATATCAATTGATAGTCATTGATGAATTCTCAAAGCTCCTATTCATCACGCTTTTGGAGACAGAACGGATCATGCGTCACAGGAAGATGGAAACAGAAGAAGAGCACAAGAGGATAGTCGAGCAGTTGAAAAATCGGGAGAACAATGTGCCAAAGACTTTGGTAGGTGATTCGTTCAACGGTTTACAGGCGCTGGGGCAAAATGCAACTATTAGACTTCACAGGCTGATCCAAGAGTTGATGGTTCTCCTTTCTGCGATAGCTCGGGATATGAACTCCACCTGTCTGCTGCTTGGATCGATGACTACACGCAACATTAAGTACAGGCCCACAGCGTCTACTTCATCTATGATGAACTCAGGAGGTCTGCTGAATCAGCCAACTCTGATTCCCATGATAGGGAATGATACCCCCATTGCGCACTACATATCCCATAGGCTGATTTTCTTCAAAGACTGGCAGGACAGCGAGCACAGCATACCAATCACCTATTGTAATGTGACATGCATGCAACAAGATTTAAGAGTGGGTAGCAAAAGTGCAGTTGTTCCATACGTGGTAAAGGGTTCCACATAAGCGAGCGGTTTTGATGCTTGTAGGGGGAACCCGGCAAACTTCATGAGTCTTTAACTCCGGATATACGCTAATAATTTGATATGGCTATGATTTACGGATATTTAATACAGAGATGATCTCGTACAACATGGAGCATGACAGCTGGAGGCCGTTGGCTTAGATTTCGAACAGATAGTGTCGAGTTACGCTCCGGCAATGTGTACCCCTGTTCCGACGCCATATGAATGATGACCAATAACAATCCTCACAATTTCTACCCTCAGCACCAAATAATGATGTCATTTTGTAAATTGTCGAATTTTGTTCGATGGGTGTTTAGCAGGCAATTACGCAGCAGTAGTTAAAGATGCCTCTACAGCTTGCATACCTAGCGCGGACATATTTTGGGTGCATAGCTATTGTACCATACGCCCCACCCCACAGATTTTCAGAGAGTTCAGCAGCTCACCATACTGGTTAAGAGGCTCCCTTGCACAGGTTTACCCGGGCAGCATAGAGAAGCATTGAACCTTACAATAAGGCGGGCTGAAGAAGTGCAACTGGAAACCACACCTGCGCGGTAGACATAAACGCCTGAGAAGTATTTACGAAGACACTGTTGGCTACATCACATGCAGGCTTTGTAGGAGTGATAGATGACATAAGCGCTAACAGTTGTATAAGAACAGCAGCATTGCAAGCGTGCAGCAGCAGCAGCAGCAGCAGCAGCAACAGCAGTGTCAGTTTACCTGCATAGATAGGACATTCCTCACAGAATGCAGCCTGATTGGATCCGCACTTGATAGGCCCGAAGTGCCTTAATATCCGGGCACCACCTAACTTTGTTTATTATGCTGGATATGTAATAGGTTGAACAGTTGATAACGGGCATACGGAAGCTCCTCTTATGGCGTCCATGCACTTCGGTGCTGTAGTTACAGCCCAATTGAGCGGGTGAGCTATTTCCTGAGTGATCCTCGGCAACAAATGACCAAATCTCTCGCTATTGATGGCATTAAGGGTGTTACTGTGTCGGCCAATGATAGTGGAAGCCCTCTGAGCATCTGCATTTTGCTCTTGCACCGCCACAACAATATGCAGTTCAGCATTGGTGCCATATTGCTCTCCAATGTTATCATAAAGTCTATGGGTTTATCTTTGAAGATAAGGATACGTCTCCCAAAAGCAACCAGCACGTAATAATCTGAAGGATGCCATGGAATGTCGGTGTAGCCCTATGCTCATGTGGGCAAATGTACAGATTGTGAATTCTTCTGCGGTTTTTGTACATTATTTGCCGACGGAGAGGTGCTGACTTTTGTTGGGAAAAACCATGTGAATACTACTAAAACTATGGCGCCGAAGTGCAGACAATGAACGGCACCGATCAAAGAGCAGATTTTGGTCATGGGGATAGGCGCGGAGTAGAAACAACAACAGTTTTGCTTCTTCTTTGCCTTAACGAACATTTTCTTCATGCACCAAATTTTCATTTGCATAGATATCTTTTCATTTGCATGAAGTTATAGGCACTAATGCAAGAGATTGCAATATTGGGCAGTACACTATGTGTTTGGCAGGCAAGAGATTGGGCCTGCATGCATACAGGTTTGCTGCAAAACAATAGGTCTCATGCATGTCATCCATTCACCCGCTTTGCAAGAGGCGCGGGTTCATGATTACAACGCAGCAGAAATTCTAGGATTGTCACTTCAAGCATCCCGAGCATGCGCTAGTGAGGTTGTTAAATCACTAGCTCCTTTTCATCACAGAATCGCACTGCACACCGCGGAAGTGAACTAGCTCCCTGTAACGTGATATATCGAAGCAATTCTAAAGGGGTTCCGAAGGGAGAGGTGGGGCAGTGAAACACGGTAGTAATTTTGGCAATGCCGGACATAACACTAGCGCACGTCTCAAATGTCTGAACTATCGGTAGTTGTTGCAATTTCTTGAAGCTGCATCATTTCTTGCTGTTTTTCCATGCAGGGAACAACTTTGAGTGGTTACCGGGAGAGAGGCAAGGGGAGGCCAATCAATTAAATTCCACATCGACCAATGCATGTAGATCACTGAGCCGCCTATGCCGACTTGGGTCGAGCATATGGAGATTGCATCCGAGCCAAAATGAGCAGTGAAGCGGTGTGGATGCTTGCGCCCATGAAGGCTTACCAAGCAACATGTTAGGTAACTGCGTTGGGTGCTTGCCCGCTTTAGGGCATAGCCCAGCCACACAGTGCGTAAACCCACAGCGCTCCGGACCTGTGCATGCATCTAAGGGGAGAGGGAGTCATTTGTTAACACCCACCCGCCCTTACCCTGCCGGCCCATAACATTACAGGGAAGACCTCTCCTGCACCTACGACTACTCTTGCATCCAACCCGTGTAACGCAAGGCTACTGAAGGGCTCCTTCACCTGCTGCTTGGGAATGCCGCAGTAAGGGGAAAAAACCTTAATTAAAGCTCGGAGATGTAGTTATTCCGGGGGGAAGGGGGAAGACGTGGGAAGTGACTCCTTCTGCTGCCCCGATAACCAAATCCACATATGGTTACATTCCTCAACCAATATTGAGAATCCTGGGTGCCAATGTCAAAACATCAGCTTCAAGTATTCTCACAGGCTTCCAAAATATATTCTCCGCCTCTTTCGCAAGCATTCTCAGAGACAATAAGGGCCACTGGGGGTGGGGGCCCAAAACCTTCTGCGACGCTGGGTAGAGCCGCTGCGCTGCGCTTAGAGTCCCACAGGAGGCATGGGGGTGGGAGTGTACCAATTACAGCGCAGATACCAACAGGGCTGTATAGTAACCATTGATAGCAGCACTGCACCTATTTCGTTCGGTACTAAATGGGCATGCGGGCCAAAGCACAGAAACCTCAAGGGCAATTAGGTCATTAATTAGGGATGGCCCCAATGCAGCTGGAAACGGTTTCGAAGGGATACCACGGTGGTGCTTCAAGCGCGACTCAAAGTACCGCCTGTAGAGAAAACAGTAGGAGTAATAGTGTATATGATATTCCTATTCATTCGTCCGAGAATACGGATAATAGCCAATAAGCAAACATAAGGGTAAAATGATGATAGAGCGCAAAAACTAAATCGATAAATACGTAAATGACAAAAGAAACACCATCTCCAAAGAATAAATACCAGACACAGCCTGAAAAACTAACAGGGAAAATATATGACGAAACAACAAAAAAAAGCGAAAAAGAATATGACATACCCATCCGGTTAAAAGTTCAATTCGGAAACTGGGATCTTGACGTAGTAACTCTGCAAAGCTCTCTGCAAGGCAGGGGCAACTTTGCTCCACTTGAGGATTCTCACCTCCTTATCAAATCCCCTTGGTTTTCTAATTTCGTAGCCCATAATGCGCTGGGCCAGTTGAATACGGAAGTCGGCAACGTCCGAGTCTGAGGAAGGAGAAGGCGAGGATGCCTTCTTGGACCTGATTGGCTTTCTAGACCAGAAGGGCACCAAATTTGATCTCACCCTGCCCCTCTCCCTGCGTCTATCAGCGGGGTCAGGGTTCTCAGTGCCAATCAGCAACTCCACAATCTTGATCACCTCAACACTGGTTATGTAGAACTCCTTGTCCAAACCAGCAGGACGCTCCTGCTTCACAACCTTGATGCTCTCTGTATCCACAACATCTTCGTCGTCGTCAGCATAGTTGCTGTCAACGACACATTCCAAACATGAGATTTCAACGACATCAACCCCAGGTGCTGCTGGCAATGTCTCTGGGTTCTCCTTAGCAGAACCAAGGATCGAAAAGGAGGCAATGATTTCCGGACCATTCTGTCTCCTCTCTATGCGAATAATTCTTCTCTGATCTGCAAGTTCCAGTGGATTCCAGTGAGGGTAACACATGTCTTCCACCCTTGAGTTCATGAGTTTGAGGTTCACCTTGAGATATTTGTAGGGAGAGCCTGGCTGACTCTTTGGGGGTCTAGTGGCACTGCCACCTGAGCTCACGCCTCTCACCACCGGATATCTGTTGGAGTACATCTCATGCTCCGAAAAGCCTGGAATGTGATGTACCGCCATCTCCTCAATGCCTGCAGACCGAGGAGTGGCAATCATCGATGCAGAGATTTGTGGAATGATCATCTTCTGTTGGGACAGAGAGATGTGGTTTGGCTCCAGAGATGAGGACTTGGAAGAATGCAAAGAAGAAAGGTGCTCATACTCACTCTCAAAGCTGTCTCGCCTTGAGAGGAGTCCCTCTGGTGGTGTACACGCCGAAGCTGGAGGAAAGATAGCCGAAGGCTCTGCAACGAACTGAGGAGCCGCCTGGAGCTGTCCATGCTGGAGTCCATACTCCTGAGGCTGCGTAAAGGTCTGTTCGTGTTGATGCTGTTGTTGTTGTTGTTGTTGTTGCTGTGAGAAGTGTTCTTGGTGCTGCGAATATTGGTTGCCTATGATTATGTTCTGTGGCCTACGCTGCTGGTGGAGCTTGTAGTCCAATGGCGCCATATCCATCTGGTTGCTCTCATGAAACTCTGGGAAAGGAATTTCTGCTGCATTCACCAGGTGGTTGCCGTTATACTGATAAGTGGGTTCACGGTTGTTGTAAGAGTTCAAACCCGCACTAGCAAGGAACCCAGTAACTACACCGTTCATTGAGAGGTGATCATCGAGCTCTTCAATCTGGGTAAAGTAGTTGTCAGGGAAGTTGAACCCATAGTTGCTGCTGTGAAAGTTGGCCATGGCATCAAACTCCGAGGCTGGAGAGTTGGGGAACACTGTAGAGAACATCTGAAATGAACTCCTGTGAGTGCTGTAATGTAATTGGTATGTAGAATGGTTTATAAGGGTACGTTTGGCGCGCTGCGAGTGGTGGGGAGACAGATAGGTTATATAAGCTTCGTACACCGATTGAGAAGCTCTCAAGTATACAACACGCACAAGAAATTGAGAATGGTGAAAACAATGGGAATTCAGTTACTTGGCTTCTGTCGCTCTTCTTTGCATTTGACCCGGGCATTCTCTAGATATATAAGTTTGTTGCCCAGTTTGACGCTTCAGTCACGGTAATCCAACCTCGGCTGCCATTGTACATGATAAGACACCAGCAGGCAGAGAGGTACCGATACCTCCCCTTCTGACCAAATGTATCCTGTAGACGCATATGCACGAGAAAACAGCCATATACCCAGAGGACAGAAAGAGACTCTGTAGTAGCCTCTCTCGGTAAATATGGTGGTAGCGACCTTACCAATGCAGGTGTGGCGGTGCTGCATGTTCTTTCTGTGCGCAGATTTGCATTTCCCTTTTCATCGGCATGATGCAAAAAGGTACATTAGCAGTCCAGCAGAGAGACAAACTTTAACTTTCTTTTGCAGGTAGTTTATCAGAGTGGGAGGACGGGGTAACAAGCTCTTGCAGTGGCACGCATATCAGCAGCTTCAAGAGAAGTAGAGCAGAAGGGAGGAGGGGGGGAGCAAGAAGGTTACGCTATACAGCGGTGGAGATATGACTGGTTATTGAGACTATACGGAGATGGTAAATGCAGATATGAAAGAGTGACCGCCAGAGTCTTTGATCCAATTCCCAACATTACCAAGAGTCCGCTGAAGACATTTTTTTTTTGCATTGGAGTATGGTCTATCTGGTGCATCAAAAGCAGCATAGCAACTGCAGGTTGTGTGTGATTTTCCAATTGTTTCTGAATGCCTCTTGAGGTAATAGAAGCTTTCGATGGCTGCAGTGATACTCGAGTTTTGAAGCACTGTAGAGGTCAGGGTGCCGCTGGGGAGCTTGCGGTTGCCTGTGTCTGTTGCCGCCCTTAGTGTGCTGTCAGTCAGGAGGGGGGGGGGGCGAGGGGGGAAGGATCAGGGCGCGGGGCGCACTCACTCTTTTTTCCCGCCTTGTGATGTATGTATGATGTGAGTACCTCCAAACAGAGAGCTCATTCCGAACGGAATCATATGCACAGGGCTCGCAACCTTACATGTACTGCAGCCAGGCGCCTCCTGCAGTTTCTTTTTGCTTCACTTGCAAGCACGGTCGTGTTTTTAGTGTGGTGTCCACGCAGCCTGCTCAAACGGTTTTATTGTTGAGAATCATACACCCAGTACGCCCGCCCTCTCGACGATTCAATTGTACAAGAGTTGAGGATTTCTCCGTTTACATAAAAAACTGTGACTCAATTATGGCTATCTGCGAGATGGTATTTCCTCGATAGAATTCTTCCGCGGAGTTTTCTCGACGGTGTTTCCGCTTCAGCTATAACTTGCAGCTCCATGATAGCCACACTTCGCCATAGCCCTTGGTATTATGTACACTTAGCGTGGGTTCCAGATTGGGAAGCATATGTCGCTCGGGACGCGTCAACGTCAAGACTAAACGCAAGAAGCAGAGTACCGGAAAAACTTTGATGTGAAGAAAAATGCCGTACAGTACCAATTGATATAACTTCTGCAGTGTTCTCCTTGCCAAAATGGACCTGCTTTTCAATAAGGCATTGGGATTGCGTTGATGAGGATTCTCTTGCATGTAAATGCCATGTTGTCGCAGAGCTCCTCCTTGCAAAACAATCAATCTTCCACACACAGGGACCTGGAATGTATCGATCGGCTTTTCAGAAATGCACTGCACAGACAGACCCATTGGCCACATGATTGATATCGGTATGGCTTAGGTTTATGTATAGTTTAAGCTCATGAGGGTTCGCTGTAATGTGTACACATAAGCCCATGCACCGTTAGACCAAAATCTTGCCGCAAAGGCATGCTAAATCACTAGAATGCCGTGCTTGAGAAACCGACACCCACTCTTGTAGTCATTAGTCTGAATTATAGCCGATTGTCTGTATTTCTCTCCAGACATAGGGAAATGGTTGGCATGGAAACCAGGTCCTTTTGGCTGCCTGGCACATATCTGCAGTCCCTTGGTCAATCAGCCTCTTAATCTCTTCATGAGAAGAAATAGTTCCTGTGGCGTAGTAAAAAACAGTGCAGACTAGGAAGAGCGGAGGCACATGCGAGAAGCTGCTGTTTATTTCTTGGAATCATCGTCCACTCATGTCGAACACCGAGCGTCTTCTGCAGGTTGCTAGATGCGTTGACGCAGAGAACAATTCATTCTGAACTGCCGTACATCGATTGGCAGAGGCATGCATCCAGCTGCTGCAGTAATACAGCATATCCAGATTATGCACGTGGAAGATTTAGGCGCCCAAATTACTTTTTCTGCATTGTGTACGCAGCCAGGGTCGACGAGATAGAGGTAATTCTGGACATGGGGAAAAGAGTGCATTTGCCTGCATGATCCTCTGCGTTTATTGGACGGTTTGTGTGCAAACCACTAGGTTGCACCTCTTCCCTGTATGCTAGTGAACGTGCACCGCCTTGTTGGTAGGTGAATGCAACACGGCCCGAGCAGACGCCAACACGCTTCGAAAGGGTTCTGAAGCTCTTCCATGATACCGCAAAGAAAACATCGCAAGGCATCGCCTGTGATTCTGATGCGCGCAGGAGGAACAGCAGGAATGACTTATTGTACGGCACTATTATTCAATTGGGGATCAATCTGGTCCGCAATGCATAGATGAATCGATCCAAGAGAAATCCGTACGTGTGTTCTTCTAATTGTTTGTCTAATTTTTCCTTGCATAATATTTCTATATCCATCCGTGCAATAACCGGGTGCTAGGATATGCAAGTCGACTATGCTAGGGCTCCCCAATAGCAGAGCAAACATAAAGACTTAGTTGACCTATTTAGAGAATCTGAGCATTGACTCAATTCTGACACTCCATCCCATCCCGTCATAGGTATTCGAGAGTTAGGAGTTGTAGTTGACTGGTCAGCCCCCTCAGTCTATCATGCAGGTTTATGATTTGTGATTTCACGAGATACTCAAATCGAATACCTCCAAATCTGTGGAAAGATCGACAAGTCACTTCTGCCGCATGTGTTGCCGACTTGCATAATCGCATGTGAGACTGATATGAGCGGTGAGCACTTTGGTCTAACACATTAAGTTCGATCCGAACAGTTAGAGGAGTACTGTGCGCGGAGGCAAGGATAAGAAGAGGTGAGTGAGCGATTGAGAAGAGGTGAGAGGGGGGACCAAATACCTGCAGTTGTCATGGTTACGACTGCATGAGAAGACTAGATCACTGAAACGAACAGGTAAGACGACTTCATCTCAAGAGAAAGTAGGTGTGGCAAATGTAATATCTAATGTGAAAACACAAAAGTTGAAAACCTCCCTCGGTTAAAAAAATCAGACTTTCATAAAAGATGCAGATTTCAGGAATTGTACTTTTACGATTCTGGAAATGAGGATGGCTGATGACGCGGCAGTTTTCTGAGGAGGGCTGCATCTGTTCTGCGGGGGGATACCAGACAATAGGATGATTCACATAATTGCATTATTGAGCTTTCTCCTTCTTTTGATAGATGCATGCAAATTATGTGTCAGCAACAAGCATATACCTTACCCCAGTTTCCAGTTTTCCAGTTATCCAGTTATCCATGTAAATATCACTGTAGAAACATCGAAATTTCTCTCTGGTTGACAGCCAATGGGTTCTAAATTCTCGATAATCTTGAGCGTTAACATAGAATGTGGTACCAAGTTAGAGAGTAAGATATGAAATGCAAGCTGGACCCCAGCTCTAGTGGTCATCACTCACGCAGACCTGAAATAGGAGCTGCCTTCAAATGGTTGTTTCTGTGCATTGACGTTCTGAAGAACCGCATCCCCCTCCTCCCTCGCCCCAGAATAGAAGTTGTGATGGAGATGCATATGCTCGAGGCTAACCGAGAGCACATATTGATGGGCTTCATTGGCAGCGCAATGCACGTTAAAAGCCGAATCGCGGATGGGGCAGTTCTTACATCCTGTATTTCTTTGGAGCTACATCTGTTCTGGCCTCCTTTGCAACAGCAAGCGAGTTGGTAGACGTAAACTGAGTAGCAAGCCAGAGGGTACGCGTAAAGTAAGCAACAGGCAAGATACTTAAACGAGACGCAAAGCATACCAAACTTTACTCCGGTAGCGCGCAGCTCCATAGAGCAAGCGAGCGGCTTGACACAGCATTGTGCGATTTATGCCAAAGGTTCACATCACCGGTTTGGAAAGATCCAAGGTGGGGCTATCGCGGAGCTGTGCCGAGCCGAGATGAGTATGCATGATTGTGTGTATTTGGTCCCCAAGGAAGCAAATTCTAGCCAGGGTGGGAAGTGTACGGATGGGGCAGATAAGCAGAGCTGTAAGTACATGGAGCTAGAGGTGCGGCGGTGGTGGCGAACATGCAGCCTAACGTGGGCTGTATGGCCTTGCAGTGTAGCAAAGTACGCTAGCGCTAGCGCAAGTTGGTCTACCGAAAAAGGGACGATTTACGAGAGCAGGAGTTGCCGCTTCTCATGTTCCATTCGGTAGATATCAGAAGGGACCCCATCATGTACAAAAAATGCATATATATCAAAAAAGAAAATGAGAAGGAACGGCCTCCCCCTCAAAAAAAATGAGAGATACGGGAATCGAACCCATGTCACCTGCTTGGAAGGCAAGTATGATAACCACTACACTAATCTCCCTCGGAGACTCCTAAAATTCAGGTGCATGCCGCCTATCTATGACAGCGCATGGCACCGTCGGTGGTTCTACTGCCTCTTGAGATTGTCGGAGCACACATAATCCTTCACGACAGTAGCAAACTTTATAGACGCAATTGATAAGGGGCATCTCGACAATAAGCTCGGCTGTCGGAACTCAACCATTATTGCCACCAGGGATGGTGTGGCGGCTTCTTTTTTTTTCTTGCTCTTTCATGCATGTGTGGATGTCAAAAGGGTGTTGTACGAGCTTCCTTGATGCACCTTATATGTGACCGGCCTGTACTGCTAGCGAGCCTTCCTGTAACCTTGACATGTAACGCTCTGTTTCTGGAAGATTGGTAACGGAACGACCGTGCATGAGTACATTAGCTCCATAATGAAGAGGCTCGGAGGTACGTCGAAATGGATATCGTCAGCTCTCGTACATACGGACATACATACATACTGTAGAGTTTGCGGATTATATGGATGCTTAGAACGGCAAGCAAGAGCAGAGCACTGTTGAACTATAACCAAAAGAGATTGTGAGGTCACTTCTAGCCCTTTTCACACAATGGCGGCTGAAATCATTGCAAGCATCGACGAGCTAAGGGATGTGGAGTTGCTCCCACTTTTGAGAGACAAGTTCGAGAATGCGGAGAAGAGCCAGAGTTTAATCTTCAACCGATCCGAGGCCGAGATCATCGAGGATGAGGAGAAGGACGTCAGGGTGAGTGCACTACTGTCTTTTGTTTTTTGATTCCATGGAGTGTTGTGGCTAACATCTCGATATAGTATGAATTGAAGATCGTAAGAGGACTGGCACAGAGGCCGATTAACAGGCCCAACACGCCCACGTCTGCATCGACGGCAAACACACCGGAGGTGCTTTCCAAGGATGAGCAGGACAAGAAGGTGGAAGAGGTCAAAAAGAAGAACCCCTTCATGATCCCGGAGCCAGAGCTCACTTTGGTGGATGAGCTGGTCAATAACTACAGGCTGATCCTCAATAAGTACCCCAACTCCATTAACCATTTCCTCATGGTGACGAAGGAGTTCCAGAAACAGGACTCCCTGCTTTCTCCTCTGGAGCTCCAACTGATGTACACCATACTGAAGAACCTTAACTCTAACAAGGAGGGGGAGAGATACTTCAGCTTCTTCAACTCTGGGCCAGAGAGTGGATATTCCCAGTATCATAAGCATATGCAATTCATGGAGATTCCCGCGGCTCTCAAACCCTTCCCAGATGCTGTGGTTGCCGGTAGGGATTGGTTCATCCCGGACGATATCTCAGCGGAGAGACAGCCATTGAGAAACAAGAAACTGGCATTCAAGCACTTCATCGTGCCACTGCCAGCAAAGTTCAAAGATGACGATGAAGCCGAGGAGATTCTCTCCACGATATACATCTCGCTGATCCGCAGACTGCTGAACGTGTTTGTGGAGTACGGAAAACCTGCTTCCCCTATCTCATATAACCTCATGATGACAGACAAGTGGATAATGGTTGTTCCTAGAAGGCACGCCTTTTTCGATGGGATCTGGACTAACTCACTTGGATTCATGGGCATGTTCCTTTCCAAGAACGAAGAGATCAGGGCTTCCATATTGAACCATGGGTTTGACAAAATTTTGTCCGAGGTGGGATTTCCAAATGATACTGACCACCAGCCGGGCGACGAGTATTCTTACTAGACATGTATATAGTCATTTAGAAAGATACAATCAAGAATTTAGCAAACAACACACTGCGGGTGCTGCGACTTACCACAGAGACTTCTATAACTAACTATGTATTCATTACCACCAAAGGGCAAATGTGGCCAATGGCGGCTCACCATCCACCCCATTTTTTAATGTGTTCCAGCATATATATATATATATATATATATATCGTATTCAAATATCTCCACACCCCTCCAAATCATCATACTTTGCCTTATTTCTTGAATGAGATGTTGTCCAGCTCATCCTTCTCAAAGGCCTCAGCCTCCGCTTCAAGAATGTATGGGGTGAGGTATGGAAGGTCCTCCTCGGCCTTGAGTGCCTTGGAAGCTGGAAGGACACTCTGAGTGAGAGAGAGCTGTTGAGCAGTGAGAATCCTGTAGTTTCTGGCGTAAGATTCAGATGCGGGCAACCTCGAAATGGCCTTCTGCATAACTGGGGTCTCCTCGATCAAACAGTCATCGAGCCTAAGGAGTGTTAGTATGATATCAGAACCAAAAAGCTACGTAGCCGGCGCGCAGCAATTCTGAAAAACAGTCAAGGCCGAGGATGAAAAGCGACTTGCACGATCCATGGAATACGTTATCGAGGGCTTAAGCACCCATTTTTGTGTGATTGCTGTGCTGCTGGTTGCTCAACCTGAGCTTCTACAAACGCCCTGCCATAAATCGCATCTCCACCACAACTCCCGCCTATTTTCCCTGCAGTGGCATTCACACCCTCTCACATCATCACCTGCTGTGATTGTTACCTTGATCTTAACCCTCTGTTACTCACCTCAAACCCATCTCTCTGTAACCGGAATAGTAAGTGAACACCTTGGATGTTGGCACGAACACCTTCCTCAAGAAGGGAGTCTTGAGGATGTATTCGCTGATTTTCGCCACAGATGTCAGGGAAGCCATTGTTGTATGTTAATGTATTCCTGTCAAGACAATGCTATAGGAGTCTGCCACTTAATGTGCTATAGATATAAACCACTTCACCAATTCTCTCCATACACCTCAAACCCTCTATCTAACCATTTGCATCCCCAGTGCTACCCTAACCATAGAGCGCAGCGACGCTTTGCAAATTATCGTAGTTCTATTGGATGATAAAATGGTTGGTGCACTTCATTGTGCGTGTGAAAAATGTATGTGTGGTACACGATATGGAGAACGCGTACAGGCAAACAGCTGCCCACAGTTGCCTGGCGGTATCGGAAAATACATCAGTCAACGTATAAAATACAAATATAATATATTTATATATTTCCAAGCTTATTCACCTATGGAACAGTTAGACCCATTGATTATTATACTCGTCTGCTGACGAAGGTGTGAATATATTGATTATGTAGACTGGCTATGTAGAGACTATGGCATGTAAAGAGTAACGATTAACGATGTATATTATATAACGACAAATGTAAATGCAGAAGTATATGAGTTCGATTTTATAGGCATGGAGCCAACTCCACCGTATGTGCTTGTATAGTCCAAGCACACATTAACTGTATCTTCGCTCCCGTATAGATGACACACCATCACTCAACCATTCAGAATAAAATAATGAAATAACATATGCGTGGTCGCAAGATGAAGAAAGCATAGCTAAACAATACAACTGAGACAATAAATACGCGACACGCGCTATACCCGCTCGATAACGGTAGCACCGTAAAACAGCAAAACAACAACAACAACAAAAAAAATACAAAACATTAACATGAAACCTAACACCACTAGAAAACCACATTAGCCAACACTATGGCAGCAAAAACTGTTCTATGTCCCCTGCTTGATTAGTGGATATTCCACCTCATCTGAAAAAAAATGCACATTACTAAGTAGTTGAACCAGCACAGCTGCCACCTCTATGAACTCTCTCTTCGACTTCTCGACTTCATCCAGTTTAATATCTTTGGGGTCTTCTTCTCTTTGGTTTCCCTAAAGTCGCCTGCCTGAGTGTTTATCTTTTCCTGTATGGCTTCAGTATCGCCGGCTTCCTCGCTATGGGATGGTGGGTCCACGAGAATATTCACCTTGGTGAGAGAAACCATTGGACCAGGCTCTCCCAGGTTGAGCCAAGCCGTTTCATCGGAAGTAACAACTGTCAACGTTCTATCATGATCATCGTTCACTACGTTGCAGTCCTGGATGATAGTGGAGTTGTTGGCATCTACGCTTGAGTCCGTTGGGGAGAGGGCATTGGGAGTGGACTCAGCAGCCAAAAGCATGTTGGGGGAAGCAAACAACCCAGCAGAGGATGAAGCCACGGACTTGCCACTGCCGCTCGCAGTACAATGCTCCTCTCCCTCATGGTCATCCTTGGAGATGAACGAGCCCCACCTATGATGGGTGAAATGACGCGTGAAAGAGGTGAACAGACTGTTGCTTTTTCTGTGTTTAGATCTGGAAGATGGAAGAGCAGCCTCTGGCTGCTCATCAGCACTAGCACCGGCACCAGCGGCATTGCCACGGTCTTGTGTGCTTTGTGATTTGGCATCGCTTGCAGCTGAGCCGTCATTCAGCAAATCTAAAGACAACGCGACTGACTTTGAGGATCTATGCGACTTGTGGGATAGATTGGAGATAATGGAGGAGCTGCGCGAGAGTGAAGACAGATGGAATCCCCTCCTCTCCTTGCCTGGAGAAGATGGTGCCAAGTCCACAGACTGTCTGTTACCCAAATCCAGTGACTTGAGAGGTGACGTCGATCTGCTCTGGCTGCGGCCACGGCTGTGAATCCTAGGCGAAGGAGCCAGAATTATCTGGTCGTTCATCGACTTGGCACGGTAGTCTCTGTGGAAGTTATCGGGGATTTCATATGCAACGCTTTCAAAGTGGAAAGGTGACTGGGACTGCACCGAGGACGGTGGATTATGATTATTAAATGACCTATGCGAGTTAGCCGATGATGCCGATGACGGGTATTGGAGTTGGTTGGCAAATCTGACCGTGTTGCGCACAGGCGACTTTGATTTCGAGGGGATGGTTGTTGGTGGAGGCATCAATCCGGTGCGCTTGAAGTTCTCCTTGTTGGAATGCGAGCTCGTTGCCAGCGACTCGATACTCTCTTTGTTGATGAGAATCGAGGGCGAGGCCGGAACAGCCACAGGGGCAGGGGACGAGGACAAAGGCTTTACACTCGTCATCTGATGTTGATTGGAGTAGTATGACTGGTACCTCACCTTCCCTCTAAGGCTGGGCACGCTGTTAGTGTTTGTGCTTGCAAAGCCGTATTTTGCATGGCTTGACTGTGGCTGTAGAGACGGGGTGCCGTTGTTGGAATTCGCCGAACTAAGCGAATGCGTAGATGTGTTCTGCAGCAGGGTTGAAGCCAATGACCTGGAGTTGCCAGTGGTTTGGTTGAGAGATGCGGTTGACGACAGAAGCAGCGAGTTCACAGAAGAGGACTCAGACACTGCATAGTTGTACAGAGAGCCCGTCCTTGGGGTAACCGCGTTTTCGTCAGAGCCATCCTCCTCCTCTTCTTCGTTCTCCTCTACAATGTTTTCCACGGCTAGCACCGCTTCACTCTTCTTTGGTGAAGCAAGGTTAAACTTTCTCTCTGGGAGAAAGAAGTCGAAATCGGGAGCACTTCCGGAGCGGTGATGTTTAGAACGCTGAGGACGTGAGCTCTTGCTATTGAGAATGTCATCTAAGTCTATCATGGCACCTGGTATGTGCGTCCTGGAGTCTATTTTTGCCTCCTCAGTAACGTAGAACCGCGTAGGCGAGGCCACGGAATATTCCTTGCCGCGGTTCGAGCGCAACGGCGTGCTTTGCACTTCGTCCTGAACAGCTTTGGGAGTGGACTTGATTGGACTGTCGCATGGAAAGATGTCTGGTTCATCTTCTACAGAGCCATCGTACTCAGACACCACAAGGTCAGGGGTATCGTTGGGTGGGGCACCTGGGGCACCAGTAGATGTTGTGGCGGAAGATGACTCAATCTCTTGCATGTTGTACCCTGAGCGTGCTCGCACTCTCATGGGACTTGCAATAGCCGAAGAGGGCGCGCTCCTAGAGAGCAGCTGACCGACACCCATTGCGGGAGCGGGTGGGGGCAGAAACAATCCCATGTCACCCCCATTGATATCAAAGTCACCCGAAATGGCCGAGGACCTCTTGTGATAGTGGCCTCTCCTTTGAGGAGGCGGCGTGGCCGTCAGCGACATGCTCATATGTGACATCATCAATGCGGGGAAGAAGGGCAGGGCAGAAATACTTTAACTCTCCCCCGAGAGAAAATGTGTAGATATTCCTGGCAGTTGCTATCGAAGCTCTTGGGAATTTTCAACTCCCAGCACAGTTGCTCTCCTCTCTAGGCAAAATGAGTGACAGGCACACCTCGTGGGAGTGGAATGTGGGAAGCCGAGCAAACGACACGGCTACAGAGAACCGGAGCAAGAGGAATAAAAAATTAGCAACGTTGCAATCCTTGCGAATTTGCAATAATAAAATAAATGAACGGAACGATATCTGATGGGAAATATTTCGACAGCTAAAGCTAAACAGCCATGGTATAAGAGCTTCGCCGCCTCACCTGTTGATCGAGCAAATGTCTTCTTTAGAACAGGTACACCACGCTTAACGTGTGAGGCAGAGAGAAACAGAGAGAAAGAATCCTCACGGTATCCGGAATGCCGACCACCACACGAAAAACCTCTTCCGAGCGCAAGTGACGAGTCAATATCGAAAATACTGAAAAGACAACCTTCACCCAATTCTTTAATCAAAAACACCTGGCACAAAAGAAGGAGAGATAAGACAAAAGGTACAAAGGGTGTTAAAAAATTGAAGTGTCCATTGAGCGGGATTATTTGTGTGTGTGTGTCTGTGTGTGTGCGTGTGTGCCCTTGTACATACGTGAGTAAACGTATGTGTGCCTGTACGGTATAAGCAAGAAGAGCACGCCTGTTAGCTAGCTCATTTGGTTTGCTGCATCATCCGCAGGGACGGTAAAGATTTTGTGTTTGGATTTGTATTTCCACTCCCAAAATAGATGGAAAAGCATGGTACACCATGGCCGCCCTGCAGGGCATTTCCCCTATAATAACCAAGCCGCAGGACATATGCCCACAAACAACACATGAGAGTTCATGCATGTCGTCTTGCAGCTCATCCCGCACACTGGGGGTGCGGGAAGTGAGGTAGAGTGTATAGAAGGTGGCTTTGCAGCCAAGGGAGATGAATAAATGGTCTGCAGGATGAGGGTAGTCGGTCGGCTAAGACGGTCGCTTCTTCTTGGATGGGTTGTTTAGAAGGGGGGGGAAGAGAGCTCATTACGCATGCACCATCTCAGAACGGTCCACATTGCGCTACATGCCACTTTGTCCCGTTGAGCTGTGGGACCATTTCTGGATTTCAACTTGCAAGATTGATTGATATTTGATTTTCTCCATTACGTAGTTTGATAGGTTCTCTACTCCCAGTGGGGGTTTCCTTATCACAGGAACAGCGTTTCTTTCCCCTGACAGCTAGCCTGCACTGACACCAAGCTGTGAGGGGAGACTGCTTTTTTTTCCCGTTTCGGAGAGAACAAGTCTAAAACCGAATAGCGTGAAGTTGCCCCTGTCGGTGAGCAAGCGAAACAGCCGTTCTGGACCGTATAGTTTCGGCGCTAGTATCAAAGCGAGCGGGCCTTAGTGTGATTGCTACCTACATGCACTGCTTAGAACCAACATCTGAGTGTAGAAAGCACCCATCCACCCTGCTAACGCTTATATTGCAGGCCTATGTTTCCTCTTCTGAGTATATATGTGGCTGGTGAATGCATTAAGCAAACTAATCTATCATTTCCAGTTTGGTTGAAATGAGGAGGAATACCCTCCCTGTGATAAGCTTAGCTTGTCGTAGAGGCCAATCACAGAGACACACAGACTACCCTCTGAGATGACACCCCCACCTCAAATGCGCGCTCGAATGCCCCCAAACGCATCATATCTGTCAATATATACATCAAAATACAAACTTTAGTTGGAGATGCTATTAGCATCCGAGCGATGACTCCTAGTATGGTTCTTATGTTGCCTGGCCAGAACCTCAACGCTGTGCATTTTGGCACAAGTTTTGCATATGCGCTCCTCTTCATGCCGCAGGGCTCCCTGGCTGCCGATCCACCGCATATTGATGTTGCATGCCAGCTTTCGTCGATGTAGCCGCTTATAGCTTAGAAAAGGGCGCTAATCACCTACAGTTATGCAAATAAGATTTGGCTGCTGCTGGCGAGAGGGGATCAGGGAAATTCTAGCTCCTTCCCCACTATTGCCCCATCGCATCATGGTGTCTAGGGTATGCGTGGTTACTTCCTCTCTGAGCTTTAGCACAGTTCAGAGAGCACCAGTTTCCTTGAATGGTGTAAGAGAGCTTCTACCGGAGTTTGTTGTTGTGCATTGCAACATACAGTTGGTGAAGTGGGTTTTGCTGCCTTTCTTATCTGGTGGCTTATAAAAAGTCATACTTGCAGCGTAACCAGACAACAATAGGTCTCCCCTTCCTGCATTGTCTCTTTGATGATGACACACACACACCCCTACCTTCAGTGAATGTGTCTACGGAAAATGACAGTGCGACTTGAGGAAAAAACACACGTGAGGAGATGGGGTGTGCATTTGAGGATGCCACTTCAAAAAGCATCTCGTAACCTTATTTTCTCTCATGAGGTTTGCCATGCTGTTATAAAGCTTCCGCTTTGGGCATGTGCAAATGCGCTCGTAGCAAAGCATGCCTTCCCCAGATATCCCTATGGGTCATGACAGGACACGATTATGCACCGGTCGAAATGAATTGGAGCAGTTACCACGCGTTATAGACAAAAGAGGCATAAATACAACCACCTAGACGCGTATATGTCGGGAGGCCACATGCTGGATATGACGAAGATCGACACATTGCAAACTGTAGAATGCTTCCGATTGAGTGTCGTTGAATGCCGTCATTGATGACCAAACGAGGGAAGGGCTAGGCTATTAAGAGGCATGGGAGTAGGGGTTTATCAAGGGGGGGGAGGTTTTAGAGCACACAGTTCACAGCGTAGTTGAAATAACTCTGCTATACAATCTCAAGTCATCACGAAAAAACCCATATTGAAAATCTCAGGTACCAGAAGCAGGTACCGTACCCTGCCTCAAAAGGCAATATTCTTGACGTTGCTCCTCAACGGTCTTTCTCCAACAGTGGAGCAGTGGAGTGCTAACTATGCCCAGTGTGTGATCCTGTAATGCCAGCCTCCACTGGGCTGCAGTGATGGCAGGCTGCGCTTGCGAAGCCACTGTTTGGCCCCCAGCAACATTTTGCCGACACTACGCAGAACACCGGGTGGTGTATCGATATCGATAGCCCCTACAACCAGTCGGTGCACTATCGATGATAAGCTTCTTTTTATGGTGTCACACTACCACAACGCAATCACCTTCCCTATGCAGGATTACATAGTGAAGCGGAGGCATCCCAGAAAACATTCCTCTTTTCGGGTTCCTGCCCTCTCTTTATGTTTGCTGTGTTTCCGCTCCTGTTTGCTTATCTAACAGAGAATGCTCAGCCTGCCATAGTAGCCTTGCCCCTCTGCATGTACCCTTCACTCCGAGACAACCCACCTCTGAGTGATGACCTACTTCTCCCTCGGTACTGAATGCGGTCCCCGAACAGCTTAGTCAAGCTGGGAGGGGCATCTACCATACTATTCCGCTGGTAGTGAGTAAAGTACGTGCAGCGAGCGTTATTGGGGTGAAAAACACCACGAAAAAATATGACAGTGCTTAAGGCCTATACGATGCCAACTGTATGGCAGATATGGTTAGGATATTAACAGTGGTTGTCACATAGTGAGCGGAGCATAAAAATACAAGACAGACATACGTGTGGGCAAAGTGGAGTTTGCGTTAGCGTTTCAGAGCGTCAATTGCAGCGCCCAAACTGAAGAGGCTACTCCCCATTTTATATGAAGAGTGTCGTTGGTGGGTTTCCCCGCTTGTGGTCTTGTGCGTCCTCGTATTGACACAAAGAACAACTCTCACACACTTCACCTTTGGGATACTCACCACATCACCCAGAGTGCAAGCTGTTAAGCACAGTTTGTAGACAGGCCGTTTCCACCATTTGTACTGCATTTTTTTTACACATTTCACCATGCCGTTGCGGCGAGAAGATTCAACAGAATCCCAGGCTGGCTCTTGCGATTCTTCTTCATCTTCAAGAGAGTCTCTTTACTACAACAGTCATTCTTCCAACTCGATACCTCTCAATGTGGCCTCAGCATATATCGTGGATGCCAGTGAGAGCGAAGATGAGAACACAGAAATACCAGAGACAAAAGACATTGCATTGCCATTCCACGCGGCAGAGGTGCATCATGTATCTGTAGACATTGGTGGCTCCCTATCAAAGTTGGTGTATTTTACAAAAGACCTCGAGACGGGAGGAGGGAAACTCAACTTCTACAAGGTTGACTCGGGCAAAATTGACGAGTTCGTAAACTATATCAAGGAGGTTTTCCGCACACACTACAACTTTGATCCAGATAGGGCAGCCACCTCCACAGAGAATATAACAATCATAGCAACAGGAGGAGGCGCATTTAAGTTCAACGACAAACTCGAATCTGAACTCAAATGCAAAATCCAAAAGGAAGACGAGATGCAATGCTTGATCATAGGTCTCGATTTCTTCATCACCGAAATCCCACACGAGACCTTCATGTATGACGAGCAGAATCCCCTCGTGTACATAAGCGAGAACACCGATGTATCGACTGCAGATAGAGACACAATTTACCCATACCTTTTGGTTAACATCGGAAGTGGTGTTTCGATGATCAAAGTTACAGGCCCAGGCCCAGACAACTTTGTGCGTGTTGGGGGTTCCTCTCTTGGAGGAGGAACATTGTGGGGTCTGCTGTCCTTGTTGACAAGCGCAAAGGACTTTGACGAAATGCTCTCAATGGCCCAGGAGGGCGATAACGAGAATGTAGACTTGCTTGTCGGAGATATATATGGCAAGGGCTACAACAAGATCGGCCTTAAGAGTAACCATATTGCATCCTCTATGGGCAAGGTTTTCAAAAAGGTGTTTAATGACGAAGAAGAAACTAATGACATGAATGATGAAAAAGATAATGACGAATCCAGAAGGAGCAGCCAGTTAGCAAACGGGAGGGCAACGACATCTAATGGTACTACTAGCGAAAGGGACAGCCAAATGGAGAGAATCCGTAGGCTGAACATGTTCAGAGAACAAGATATATCGAGATCTTTGCTCTACGCTGTTTCCAACAATATTGGTCAAATTTCTTATCTGCAGGCCCAACGCTACAACCTCAAGAAAATTTACTTTGCGGGTTCATATATCAGAGGACACCCTCAGACCATACATACACTATCGTTCGCCATAAATTTCTGGTCGCAGGGCACCAAAAAGGCATATTTTCTGAAGCATGAAGGTTATCTTGGCAGCATGGGTGCTTTTCTAAGCAAGCAGAATCACTAGAAGAGTGTATAGCATAGATGAGACACATTCCTAAATCTAATTTGATTACAACGACCTTCAGAATGATGTACATTATTAAGTAAGATTTCATTCAAAGAGCATTACTATCCACTATTGTTTCCCACAACCTGATCATTTCGCTATACCACTGGCCAGCATACTCCACTTGTCTTCTTTCAGTAAGATCGCCATCTTCCTTGTCAGTCGCCCCCAACATAGCTTCTCTGAGACGGATACAGGTATCCAGTTTGATCTGCAGTGCAGCGTCATTTTCCCTTAGTTGTTCTATGGAACCTTCTTTGGTGTCGAGCAGCAGTTTGCTGTTCGAGAGTTCAGCTTCTAGCGCTTGCAATTGCTCATCCAGTGCTTCTAGCATATCCTTCCTCTTTGTCACAAGGCCCTTCAGTTCGCTAGGGGAATTTATTGGCGCTGTTGAGAGAGATGCGTGCTCATCATCTTTTATCTTGCAAATAGTCTCAGCAATTGCGTTGTCAATAGGCATACTGACATCCGGGTTGGATTCCATCTCGTCGATCTGGCGCTGCATGTCTGCTATCTGCTCTAGCAATACATCTCCCTGTTGAAGTTTCTCCTCTGTTTCCATTACCAGTCTTGCGGTATCTGAGCTCAAACAGGTGATGTCCTCCAAAAGTACGGCGTTACTCTGCTTCTTGCCTTTCAAGATCTCCTTCTGCCTCAACGTCTCCTGCTCTACCTGTGCGAGCTTTGCCTGATCCACATAATCTGGGGAGGGGTCTATGAGTATTCTCAGAAACTTTTCCTTTGTTTCCTGTTCAAGATATTGGAATTTGAGCTTTCCAAATAGATCCGCTCTCGACTGTATGATCTGTGCGATAAACCGAGGGTCTGGAGAAATGGTGGTGGCTCCGTCTTCGCTGGTGTCTGTGTTGTAGAACTTGGCTAGTTTGTTGATGGATCTGTTGTATTCTTCCTTCGATTGCCGCACCGGCTGCAGTCTTTCCACCTGCATTTTCACGATAGAGAAAATGTTGTATATATGATGACCGTTGAGATAAAGACTAGTCCACGTTGAAATAAACAGAGTACGATAGATAGCAATTCCTTCTTCTGCTGATAGTACACACATACACCTGCATCAAGTGTAAACAATGCAAATCTGTCGTGTACGCGTACTAATTACTGTATGCAGATTAGAGAAATATGGATTTATTATGGCTTCCGGCACGCGATCAAGGGCGCGAGGCTCGAGGGACCGTAAGGGCATGGAGAATTTATTTTCTACGATGACAGCTAAGCAGATCAGAGATCTTGAATCAATGTATCAGTCCTCTCCAAACTTTATCATGAAGCATGCTGATAATGGCTTGCTCTATAATGGCATGCTCTATAATGAAAGTATGGTTCACGACAGGTAATCACGGCAACCCCCAGCTACTATTATGCTCAAGTCAACTAACCATTCACTTACCTAATAGGTCTCCACGTATGTCTCCACGTATGTCTCCACGTAGGTCTCCACCAATCACTTCTTCTGTAGCTCGTTTATTTTAATTGATGAGTAACCTTCAATATCAGCGTCAGAAAGATTATCTTCTTTCCATGCGGAGCACTAGAACCTCCATGTGAAAGTCCATCAAATGGAGAAGGGCCGATGGCAGGCACATAGAAACCTTTAGCTCCTCCTGCTGCACTTGCATGTATAACCCAATGAAGCCCCGCATAGTGTACCCACCAACAATAGGCAGCGGTGGGGCCACTGGGGATGGATTGATTTACTCCTCTTTGAGAGTGGATGGGCTATCTATACACCTGCAGGTATGGCATGCGTCTGTGAGGTGGAAGAGGAGGAGGAGGAGGTAGCTATGAGTACGAGGAACTTCCTCCCTATCTGTGAAGAGAATGAATGTATGTGCGTGGGGAAATTGGAGACATTGGTTTGAACCTCATCACATTTGGACGTATCATTTCAAGATGGCAGGGGAGTGCTGTCATATGTATATATCGAAACCAAATTCCTAGGCTGCCGCTAGCTGATATTACTTGCTTAGATCGCGTTACACCGAGTCACAGCTCCACTGCACGCTTCAACATTTACGCACGGGTTGGTTCCCCACGATGCAGTCGCCATCAGCAGAGAGAACCAAGCTGGTGGTATCGCGGCTCTTGCAGACACTCAAGAAGGAAAATATACCCAGCGATGACAGATTTAACATCACTCTGCACAAGCTGATGAGGTCACAGAGGGACAGGGATAGGCTCTCCGACTTTCGGCAGGAGACGAGTGCCGGGAAGATGGGGACCCTCCTGTTCTTGGGAAGCCTGCTCAACAGACCCTCCAAGAGCAAAACGCGGCAGAGTACAGTCAGTGTGTATAGAAGCAACGACATTCATCATCATAACCCCACCCAAAGCCATATCGACGAACCACTGTCACCGTCCATAGCGTCAACGGACACGGCTGTGTCATCAAACTCCGCTTCGGCAGAGAATCTCAAGCAACTTTACGAGCACCACAGTTCGATATCAAACCAATCGCGCAGACAGACTCAGCATCGTCATCAACTCCCTCAACACGCGGAACACTCATACATGGCTTCTGGCATATGTTACAGCTTACCGGAGAACCGTAGGCGACAGCTAAAACACATCATCGAGACGCTCATTGCCAAGTACGGAAAGCTTGAAGCGTATCTCATCGAGTCACTGGAGTCACTGATAACACTTCTGGATAACTTTTTATTCATCTCGAGGCTCACCAATCTCAAAGACTCAAAATATTTCAGAGCCTTGCATGCCTTGATAAGACAAACCTCCAAACTATGGATTGTGGTTATCCTTCTCAATCTCAAGAACCTTTTCATCAGATATTTCAAGATCATGAGCACTGAAAGGAAAATCTCCACGGAGATCAAGCAGATGAAGGCATTGTCGGATGGTACCGTCTCTCAGGGAAGGAGCCTGGTGGTGGGCTCCCTGACATACGACATGGAGTTGAAACTGGTGAAAGTGCAAGCAGAGCGTACACGAATAATACTTGAAGCGGTCGGCAGTTTTAATGAACTGGCATTTTATGCGATTGAGGTACTGGAACTTGAAGTGCCTGGTATCCTCAACAACTTACTGGGTACAGTTTCTTGGGGAATGAGCCTGTACAGAATGAACAAAGATGATGAGGCAACGGAGGACACCTCTGATGGCATATCAGACATAATTTCTGAGTACAGCTAATATTGGGACTTTATATGGTTAAACAGGTAGCATTGCAAAAAGAAAATGAAGGAAAGATAACCTAAGAACAGTCTAGAGAGTTTTCTTAAATCAAAACATGCATTTTTTTCTAGACAGTCAGAGGTAAACTATACGAGGCCCAATTCCTTGAGGAAGGCGTTCGAGTTGGGTTTCCTGCCGAGTAGCTCCTCGAGGATATCCATCTCCTCTCTTGAACCTCCTCTGGAGAGAATGAGATCTCTATACTGCGTGCCACTCTTAACACTCATAGGGTCAGCCTTGAACTTTGTGTAGTAGATGTCCGCAGCAAACACTTGCGACCAGAGATAGCCATAGTAACCCGAGGCATAACCACCCAACAAGTGTCCGAACGAACCGTAACCTCTAGTTTCGATTCCACCATTTGACACCAGGGAGATCTCCTCTCTGAGATCATTCCAAGCACTGAGGATATCGACATTGCCGTCACGCGAAGTGTGCAAGATCATGTCAAAGAAAGCAAAATGGAGCTGTCTTAAGTTGAACATAAATCCATTTACATGCTTGGACCTAATGAGAGACTCCACAAGCTCCAGTGGTATCTTCTCCTCATTACTGAGATAATGAGAAGAGAGGTAAATAAGCTGATCCTTGGACCAAGTCCAGTACTCCAGCATCTGGGATGGACACTCCACGAAATCCAAGGAGACACCGGTACCACTAAACCGACTGTATGTGGTTTGCCCAAGCAAGTCATGGATACCGTGGCCCAGCTCATGAAAGAAGGTAGTCACCTCATCATGCTTCAAGAGTGATGGCTTATCCTGTGTGGGCTTGGAGAAGTTGCAAACCAGAGTGGTTACAGGGTAAGATCTACTTCCATCTGGCTTTATGTATGACGGAGCAATGCCAAAGTTTGCGGCATGGCTATACTTGCCATCACGGGGATGCAAGTCGAGGTAGAGCCAACCAATGAACTTAGGCTCGGAGGCATCAACTTGCCATACAGAGAATTGCTTCACGTCTTCATGCCACACAGATCTACTGGTGCCTGTTGTTTCCCGAAACTGGAGACTGAAAAGGTGCTCGAACATCCCGAGCATCTTGTTGATCGTAGATTCCATGGGGTAATACTCTGCAATCTTCTGTTCGTCGACTTGGTACTCTTTCTCAAGAAGCATGGTGTGGTAAAAACGATGATCCCAGATATTGTAAGTGGGATCAGCTGGGAGACCTCTAGAAGCGAGATCATTTTGCTTAAGATCGATGAGCTGTTTCCTCTCCTTGACACCGCCTGGGAGTAACTTTTCTTTCAAATCCTGAAGGAAATGCATCACGTTGCTGCTTGTTTTGGCCATTCTTTCCTCAAGACAGTATTCAGAGTAGTTTTCGTAACCCAGAAGCTTTGCCAGCTCAGCACGCACTGCTACAGCCTCTGTTAGAAAACCGGCATTTTCAGGAACCTTGTTTTGATCACCGATAAACGCTCTCTTTCTGGTCTCGGCATTCTTGGCATACTTCAGCACGGGAAAGATATCTGGGTACTTGAAGGTCATCTTCAACTTTTCAGTACCGGTCTCTTCATTTTTGACAACCTCGAAGCCATTCAGAACATCGCTGGGGACACCTTCCAATTCCTCCCGGGTAAAGAGTTCGTACTCAGTTTCCTCACCCAAATTCTTGGAGAACTTGAGAGACAGAGTGGAGAGTTTCTGCTTAAGATCTTTGACCTTATTCCTCTGGTCCAGAGGCAACCCGAGACCATTTCTCATGAACTGCTTGTTGACCTTCTCTATGAACCTTTTGGTTTCTGGATCTAGATCGGGCCGAGCCTTTGTAGCGTTGTATACCCTTTGGATGGTTTTATACACATCCTCTCTCATTCCCGATTCAATTCCAAACGCCGAGAGCTTTTCCTGGGCTTGGTTGGAGGCATCTCTGAGCTCTTTGGAAGAAGACACATGCTGGTAGAAGCACAATTGATTGGTGATTGCAGCTTGAGAGTTTTCAAGGTTGGCATATGGGGTGATGACATCCTTTATTGGATCAAAGTCCTCTATTGCACCAAGGGAAGCCACCTGGTCGTCCAATGCTCTGGCCTCGGTGATGAGGTCCTCAGTTAGAGAACTGATCTGTTCTGGGGTGTGGTCCCATGGCTGTGGCAACTGTGGGGGGATCAGCTCAGGTGTACTTGGCATATTGAGCGTGGTTGTGTTTGTGTTGACAGCGTTGTAAGACGAGAATTGCAATTGGTCTTTGATGGTGCTCAAGAGGGTGTCGAAGTAGAACAGCTTGGGCGGAAGACTACTGGCCAATATGAGCACTACTACTGCAACGAGCACAGACACTCCACGACTTGTGAGCCATTGACCTGAGGAATTCATCAAACAGCCCAATGCAATACTTCCTCACTGCCAGACGAAGCAAGTACAAAGCACCCGACCAACTCCAAACTGTTTAATGCCACGCTCTACCACAATATGCGGGGGAAGATGCCCACAGCGCCGCATGCAGGCTCCCTTTAGTGTGGTCCTATGAAAAAAGAGAGGAAGGTCGTGTGCTTGCGTTGTTGATGCCACTCAATAAGCGGAGTGATGAGGTAGAGCTTCTAGGTGTGCAGATTGTGACCGAAAGGAGAGAGAGAGAGAGAGAGAGAGAGAGAGAGAGAGAGAGAGAGAGAGAGAGAGAGAAGGACACACAGAGAGGAGGCAACAGGGAAGAATAGCCTGGCTGCTTGGTTTAGAAGATAAATATCTCGTTCCGAGTCGATGGGTTGAACTGAGTTTCTTGAAGTCCGAATGTGCACTTATTCTTCTGCATGGTGGGTGCATTGGGTGTATGCGTTCTACGTTTTATCGCTGATTGGGTTTCTTAGCTGATTGGGTTTCTTAGCTGATTGGGTTTCTTAGCTGTATAGTGCCAGAGGAGCTTATCGATGCCTGTCAAACAATGCGAGTCTAGATGTTCATTTTAACCTGTGAATTTCAGGACGATAAGCAGTAGTAGAAGCAGCAGTAGTAGAAGCAGCAGTAGTAGAAGCAGCAGCAGGAGAAGCAGTAGAAGCAGTAGAAGCAGTAGAAGCAGGAGAAGCAGGAGAAGCAGCAACGGCCGCAACTCATCTCCATGACGTGATAAGGACCGTCGGAGTGAATCCGCAAGCCATATCATGGTCCAGTATCCGAGACCTACCAAAGTATTCACCCACACTTCCTAGGTAGCACTTAAGGCGTCCACCCTCCCCGGCTACGGTTGCAATTCTACATCTTTTATGCTTCTTGCCTTACGTTTGAACATGATGGTCTCCCCGAACAACCACAAGGTCTTTGTTGTTCTAGTTCCTCAAAGTTCAGGCCAAGCCCGCTTGCGAGACTCATCCTAACGGCACACCATTCCGTAGCATCCAACTCCACTTGGAAAAGCCATGCTAGGTTCCCAAAGCAGTAGTACTCAAAAGACAAAGCTGACAGAAAGAGCATGAACACATGCGTACTCCCTGTTATGCCCCTGCTTTTGTATGCTTAGATGCTTAATTTCTGCCAATCAAGAGAAGGGCTCTCACTCCCCAATGCACACCAAGCCTTCCTTGAGCGCTGCCCCAAGCAAATAGAGTGCGGCCCGCGCTGCAGATCGATATCTGCTCTTTGCCCACAGGCTGAAAAATTTCATGCTCACCCATTTGCCCTTACTGAGTCGTACAGTAAGTGGGCAGATGGATGCTGCCTGGCTCTTTATGAACAGAGGCTTAGTGCTTAAAGGTGAGCAGATAGGCATACAGTTGGCTAGGTCTAAGTGGGAATGCAGCGATACTGTCGTTTTGGATACCGTCTGAGCCTGAAACCGCGAAAACTTACTCGCTTTTATCGAAACGGGAACAATACATTTTTTTATTCTGTGCAGTGTTGCTGCGTCCACGAGGAAAGCTCAGCTGCTGCCACACCAAAAGAAATTCCAAATACAATAGACAGAGCTTCAAAGAGCTTCTGGAGCTTGTAGACGTAAACGATATTAGAGACCAATGAGTTATCTTAAATGATGCAACGCTTTTATTAGATGGCTACTGAAATTTGCCAAAACTCAAACTCTAGAGAAAAAATGCGCAAAGAAACCGGAGCAGTAGCGCAAAAAAGACACATTGGCTGCCCGTTGTATGTAATGTTACAGCGAAAAAACGGTGGGAAAGAATAAACGCCTATCTCCAGTATCCAACACAGAGATTAAAAAAACAAAAAGCAAAAATCAAGAACTAAAGAAGTGTAGCACAGTAAAACAGCTACCGCAATTGCACTGCAGGATTATCGAAACTGTTTCATCAGGGACACCCCCCATGTTGTGGAGACGGATCTAGATGCACCAAGCCTCGGTGCCTTGTAGCTGTGATTTGGATCCACCTTGTCCATCTGTGTCGTTGTTGACCCTCTCCAGAATGCTCATTGCCATGGCGTCAGCAATGTCGTCTTCGTGGGCCCTCTCTAATAGGGGGGCACCCTGGATCCCCTGGGGATCTGTAATTTCTGTGTTTCTTCTTGTCATAGCCGGGGGTAGTAGAACTTGATTCATTGAAGACGACCTTGGCATTACTGCTGGAGCCAGAGATGTTCCGTCTAGCGAATTGGTACTCAGTACAGAACTGTTATTGCCTGCAATATTAAGCATACTTGATGCACCAATGGATTCTGCCTTCTCAAACTGCAAAGAAGATAGAACTGCAGGAGAAGAAGGCGACGATATGATATTCAATCTCTTGAGAGACGAGCTCCTCACAGGGGAATTCAGCTGCGATTGCGATGCAATACTTGGGATAGCAGATGTAACTTGGGGGCTCAAACTCAAGGGAATTGTGGGGGTGAGTTCCTCTTCGTTGCAGGGTGGCTGGTTATCTATTGGAATTGGTGGCAGTAGATCATTGGCCTCTGGTGGGGCACTAGATTCACGCCTCGCTTCTGTAAATGGAAACTCATTTTGTTGTTCTCCAAAGTTGACAGCAGCTGCTAATGAGGAGGAGTGTATAGATCCCTTGGACTGCGAAGAAGAATTTCTCCTATGAGACCTTGGAGTCGGAAGGTCTGCCTCTGCTGGATGGCCAAGCGTTGAAGATGTCGATACTGATACTGTGCGTTTTCTGTTTTTTGTTATTCCGGTTGCTGGAACTTGTTGTGAGCCCATCAGCTGATTTGGGAAAACGTTAAAATCATCTGAGTCGTCATATTTCATACTGAAGTAGTCATCAGTAGAGCCTTGTCTGGAATCTGAGGTATTGGTCACCATGGATATGGGGGAAATCGTTTGCACAGAGATGCCCTCGCTGCCTGCGCTGTTGCTGCCAATATTATTTGTAGTGTTCTTTATCTTTGCCTTTGTTTTGTTGAGGGTCGACTTGACCATCGTCGAGAGTGAGCGCTTCATGGTGGTCATCTTTGCAGAGACGTCCGTATGGTCGGGCACCTTTGATCTCTCTATGTCTATGCAGTGGTGAAGGCGAAAAGACTGCTCCGATGAGTAGTATGCGATAGAGAGACGATTAACAGATGTGCGCCATAGACCAAAAGCAACAAAAAATGTATATATATATATATATATAGGTTCAAATTAAAAACCACACAATCTTTCAATATCCATATTGCTACAGATCACAAATATGCTGTGTGAGGTGAGAAGCGGGATCAGTTTTATACAATTAACGAGGGCTCCCTTTTGGGGATCTGAGTTGTCACTGAGATCTCTCATAGAGAGAGAGCTTAGGCTGGATAGAGGCAAGTGCAAGCCAACTATTACGCCTTGAAACGCCAAAATCTGAAAAAAGGGGACATAAGCCCGAGGGTTGCTACACTACCTCTCGGCAATAGCCCATGGCTAGACCAGTTTTCTGCAGGATTATGCACGGCTCAAAGCGTCTTCGTGCATTTAAAAAAAACGTTGACGACAGCACGAAAACGTAAAAAGGCTTGTAGCAGATCCTGCGCTCTTGGCTGAGGGAGCTTATAGCGAACGGCTCCGCCAGATGGAAAGCTGCTTCAGTTAGGGAGCTGGATCATGGATTAGCGCGAGTGCTTTGAAATCCACTTAAACGTGTTGTGTGGTCGTGGAGATCAGTATCGGCATGGATGTCTCTTCGGTCTCCAGGCCCAGAGCAAGGCAGAGCACATGAAAGTAGCGCATCTCTCTGCAAGAGCTATGTGGCAATGCTGATCTTCGAGTAAGGTTTCCCCACTTCCTGTAAATTGTGTAAAACGGTCCCACATGCTGGTGCTTAAGAGGAAACCTAACCTATTATGGACTAGGTGCACTATGTCTTACAAAACCTGTAAAGCAGTGCATACTGCATTTGCCTATAGGCTACCTCACAGCTGAAGTCTCTGTACTGGGTCGCCGGTTGCTGCACCGGAGACTGCCAAATGCTGTCCCTCCATGCAATCCACCAGCCAGTCAAGTGCCTCGGAGTGCATTTTTTTTTCTGTCCACTTCCACCTTTCGCAGTAAGCAGTAGCCCACCGCATACGGGCCTGCCATAGGCATAAAAGATAGTGCAGCAACCGGATCAATTGCTGAAACTTTGCCTATGTGAATCATCTACTCACACACCTATCTACTGACCCTCGGCTCTGGCCTCACTCGCCTGTTCTTGCTCCCTCACTACGAATGCTATAAGGAAGAATAGTCTCTTCTGAAGCCAATAGTGCTCTGGACTTGCATGAGAATGTGATTCGTTCCCTTATAAGTCCCTGCACATCCAAGTGCAGTGGGTGCGTCTTCTGTTACCTCTGAGAGACAAGGTAGCGCATGTCTTCCTCTACTGCACAGGAGTTCCTGTAAGCATATTTCCACCCGAGTACTAGATCAGAGATCAGCCGAGACTCTTTTCGTTGACAAAACGTTTCATGACCATGATTGACTGTAGGGTAAACATCAACAAACCTGTACAAAGGTATCACTTATTGGTTGCAACTCGTCGATATTAGGTCTTGAGGTGCATATCTAAACCCCTACTGCTGATGCGGACCCATGTTCGCTGTGCTTCTGACCGATGAGACGGGCACATACTACATTGCAGCTTTTGAAGAGAATGGGATGGGGAGCCGCTGGACCAGATAACTTGACAACAAAGTTAAGCCATAGGATTGTGAGAAATTCCGAACTTTTCTTTGCAAAAATCCACTAATGGAATCGCCATTCCCTCGTTGACCCAATGAATGAAGCGCTGCTGTTGCGTGGTATAGTATTCATGGCAAAAGCCCCATTCCTGCCAGACGCGCATCTACATTAATGTGCCTCTAGGATGAGAACTATCATGCACTTCTACATAATTGAATTCATACTGCGTTAGTACACTTCTGCCTCGAAAATGTGTACTACAAGCCTCCGGAGAGGGCTCTGCATCGTCTGAATGTTATCTTTAGGTATTGAGGGAGAATGAGTTTACCCAGCATTTCTCGAGTGCAGCTGCACTAGATACAGGATCCATGCCCCGAGAAACGCACTGCCGTCCGATTTGGGATCGATCTTGATCTGAAAATCCTCTGGGCGAAAGTAGATATAATAGCGTTATGCAATACTCAAAGTATGATCTGGCAAGGCATCTTAGACATCGAGGTGTGTCAAATGGAATGATTAGTCAACCAATACCGTCTGAGCTAAGCATTTTAGTACCTGAGGCCTACGATCTTCGTGACGGTGTATCTCGTGTTATATCAATCCTATCGGACAAATGTAATGCAGTATGCCCAAGAATTCAAATAAACAGAACTAGAAAACGCTGAAAAAATCCCACTACATGCCAGGCGCGATATCACAATCAATCAAAGAGTATATATAAACAAGTCTACCTATGCATTGATGTCTCTGAGGCCGGCTGGTGATCTGAAGATGGCATCTCCCTCTGCGTAGCCTCTGCCGAGACCGAAACCAACACCCACCCACACTGGAAAAGCGCGACGCTTAAAGAGCAAGACTGAGACCAACACACCAGCACCAAAACCCAAACCGGTTTTCACTATGGTATTGGATAACACCACATCCCACTGTAGGATGTTAGTAGAGCATTATAGTAGAGAATCCCATGAACTCCGCTGAAGAACAGAAGTCAACTCACCTTATTGTTCAATAGCGACTGCGATGGAGTGGCAATGGTTTGTGTCGACATGATGCTATAATGAATTAGTATATTGGTAACAGAGGCAGAGAGCGATTAACATCGCTTATTGTACGCTGATGAATGCAAATTTCTTTGCAAAACTGAAGGGCAAGAATTGTCCGGAAACGTGAAAGGAAGCGTGCAAGTGGTACACAGCGGTGTATGCAAGGCAAGGTGCCGATCCATCAGGCTAAAGCATCGATGTAAATTGTTGTTGACGCAGAGAATAATGTTGTGCGATCACCAGTATCGATACAGCCCTTGGGTCATATTGAAGTCAATGCCATATTTTCTGGCTTCGTATGCCCATTGGGCCTCTTCCTATCGCCTCAACATGGCTCTATGCGGGCTCGGGAGCCCATATTTCACATCCGCCGGACACACAAGCGTATATCCCCGTCTCAAGCACGTCTTGTAAAAATGCAAAATAAAACACACAAACACCCATATCAACGATCATCAAACATGCTACATACCTAATATATGTATACCTTTTTTTGCAGTTGAAATGCTTGTTTACAAATATCTCCCTCCTTCACACCACTATCGCCCTCTCTCTTGTATATACTCTCTCAATGTTCGAATCTAACTGCGTTGGTTGGATAGATCGAAAGTATGAGTGTGGCACTACTCTACAAAATGTTCTTCTCGCAACTATACAGCAGATAGTACGTGTACCTCGCAACATCACCTGGTGGGTGGCCTGCCATTAGACTGCAGCTCCCCATATATCGTGCTTTTAGTAGGCGGGCATGGTGCTAGCTGCTTTGGCTGGCAGGTCGCCCTTCTCATGGTAGGTGGGCCTGCCTCTGTCTGCCCCTCTGCCTGACACGGTCTGAGGGCGTACGCGCCTGTTTTGTTTTCCATGCATGGTGTACGTTATAGGGTAAAGGAAAGCGCGTCTATACATGCAAAAGGGTGATTGATGGAGAGAGAATGAGAGTGAATTGTGAGAGACTGCTCTCAGAATATAACAAAGCACTGGCTCCTCTTTTGGTTTTCTTGTAGGATCTTCAACCATATGAAGGCCGCCATAGCACAACATGAATTTGTTAGAAGGACTTGATGAGGGTACGGCCCCAGTTAGGACGTATAAGAGGTCGGCTATTGCCCTCCCAGCTGACACGAATGGAACTCAAGATAGTCAGAATGAATCTGAAAAAGACGAGGATAACTATCTAGGTAGCTCCACGGGACTCCTAGGAAAGTCTCTACTGGGATTTGACGCGAGTGTGTTGGGTGGTTTTTTGCCAGAAGATGGCCACTCCGAATCCAACTCCGACAACGAGCAACAGACTGCGACACAGCAAGTGGCATCCACAGCTCAGATCCCCTCCTTTCTTCCTGATAAACTGTTAGATATCACTTCCAGAGTGCAGAGGAGGCTCAATGGTACACTTCCAGACCACACTCCTACGGAATTGCAGCCCACCAGCCTATCAGCAGACACACAGCTAATTCCCGACGATTCCGACAGAATACAGACACAGGCCTTGAACAACAAAGAGACACAATACACAGCCACCCAGCAGCCGATGCAAGATACACAGGCTATTGCATCCACCTTGGACATTGCTCCCATATCGCATGACTACGACGACTCCGAAGAAGAGGACGTTGTAGTGCCAAGCACGCGTAGGACTCAGCAAGAGACACACATACCACTGTTTGTTGCTGAGGATGACGATGAGCGTGACGATGATCAAATGAAACTACCACAGATGCGCAATACCAGTGCCGAGATTGAGGAGATGAGGAAAGAGGCTGAGAAGCAGCTTATGGCACTATCAAAGAACCAAAGAGAGCTCGAACTTGACGAGGAAGAAGATACATCCATGGTAGTATCAGAAACTACTTCAAAGCACTCTAAAGCTACGGAAGCTTCAAGACGTGCAGACAAGCAGCTTGACTCTGTGCTTGCCAACAATCTTCTGAAGAAAGGTGGATTCCTGAGCAAAAAGAAGGCATCCACAAAGTTCTCTGCAACGAAACTGTTTGAAGACTTTGACAAGCCCGAGGATGTGTCTTCTTCTTCGCCTGTGAAAAGTGATGGTGGCCCACTCACATCATACACCCCAGAGACCTCGCCAATCTGCGTTGTTGAACACGAAAAGCCAGAGCCTGCGAAGCACGAGGTTCTGTTTGCCGAGGATGTGGCCAATGTATCACTGGACAGTGATGGCCACAGTGATGATGAGGACTCTATTTTCAACATGCTCAGCAACCCTGAATCCCAGACCAAGAATGTTACGACCGACCGCAAGAGCCACAGCCTGGGCTCAGCAACTATTCTCAAACAACCTCTTCACACTTATGAACAAAAGCTAAGAGAGGAGGCCAAAGGTGCCCTTATACCGGTGATTGAACTCGATGCTGACTCTTCAGATGACGAGATTGCCAAGCTGAAAGCCAGTACTTCTAGAGCCACGGTTCTTGATATGAAGACTAGGTTTATCAAAAAAGCATCGCAAAATGTTTCCTTTGGCGAGAAGGCTCTACGAAAGGGTGGAATCAGTGCACCCAAGAAACGCAACAACTTGTTCCAGGCTCTGAAGAGTGAGAACGTAAGGCAGTTAGCGGAGATCAAGCAGAGTAAGAGCGGCAGTGACAGTAAGGAAATTGCAAGTTTGCAAAAGGAACAACAGGATATTGAAGATCTTCTTGCTCGTGAAATCGAAATGAACAAGCGGATCAGGGAAAGAGAAAAATTACTCGCAAAGCGAAAGAGCAGATCGGAGGATGCCGAGGAGTTGAATGACTCTGAGTATGACTTTGATGACGGTTCAGACGAAGACCAGAATGGTGATTCTGACTCCGAAGTTGGGTCTGAGGGTGGCGAAATCGGTGATGAAGAATCGGACGATGAACATGTGCTTGAGCAGGGGTCCGTAGAGCCCGTAGAGACCGAAAATTCCACTCACAACATTAACGATAGCAGTTTCATGTTTGGCGCGGTTGAGAGCAGATCTGGCAAAGATGACGGTTTCAGCATCGGCTCGTATGGTGGAATTGGAGCAAAACTTGGGTCACAATTTGATGTCTCGATGACACAGGCATTCAACCTCTCCTTGGCCAAAGGAACATTGGACACGGAAGGCGATGACGACCAGGCCAGGTTAAATGTGATGAAAAAATTGCGTGATCAGGATGTGAGCATCATAGGTACTCACCCAGATACTGGTGCTGCAGGGACACAGACCGATGAGTCTTTCTTTGGAAGAGGCGACTCGTTTGCAGGGTTTGGACAGAGCAGCACACAGGCAAAGTTCCGCTTCCGTAATGATAGTGTGAATGAATCAAACACGACCAACACCGACTGGAACGACATGTTCGATGGCACTGCTAACTCGCACATAACTCAGTTGGATCAGACACAAGCCGATCTGGATATAGGCCAAACACAAATTGTGAAGGTTCCTGAGGTATTGCGCGAGGAAGATAACGAAGGTGATGAAGATGAAGAGGATAACATCCGTGTTGTAAGAAGAATACCGAGAAAGAGAGTCAATGCCACGTCGGAAAGTGTCTCTGCAGAGACTCCTGACGCCAACCACGCATCAGATGAGGAGCAGCCAGAGGAAGACGATGAACTTAAAGCGCTTCGCGTCAAGATTTTCCGTGCTAAGCAGCAACAGAAGGAGTCCCGTCGTAGGAGGAAGGAGCGTGAGTTCAGGAGGAAAGGAATGGGCGATATGCTGGAGAACGAGGCTGTTGAATCCGATGATGAGTGGCATGGTCTGGGTGGCCTTGATGGAGACTACTCGGATGTTGCTGACAGTGAAGACGAGAAAATGCTTGATGATGCATCCAATATCAAAATGGATGAGAGCGAGCTGCGCCAGCTATTGGCCCAAGAGAATATCGCCAAAGATGAAGATATGGTGAAGAGACTGCTGGATGACATCAAGAATGGGCGTCTCAGACGGCGTAGAGCTGGTGCAGGTGCCTTAGATGTAGAGTTAAGCGAGGACGAGGATGAAGAACTGCTCAATTTCTACAGATTGAGAGCAGACAGACAGAGGGAAAACCTTCTCAGAGATGCGAATCTCAATAAGCTGGCCACTGATGAGAAGTCGAAGGCGTTCTTTGAGACGATTGCTGAAAAACCCTCCTCGTTCAAGTTCGATGATACTGTGATGGAAGATGAAGAGGAAGATGAGCAGGAAAGAGGGCCTAACGAATCCTCCAGAGTGGATACTATGAACATCCTGGGTGATATTCAAGTGAATGATACACAGGATACATCTTCTACTCAGGTGCTGAACGCCGAAACTGCGATCACTAACTCTGAGGAGAAGGCCGTGCCTGCAAAGGGCAAGAGAAAGCTTGTGACTGAAGCATTTGTGCAGAAGCAACTCTCATTCCTCGGTGCTGATGATGAGGATGGCGAAGAGGATGAGATCAGAGTCATCAAGCGCAAGAGGATCGAGAGACACCAGCATGGGTTTCTGAGTGATGATGAAGATGTTGAAAACGGTGTCCAAGCCTTGAAGCAAAACTCAGTAGTGAGGATGAACTCAGCTGAGGGCTCCAGACCATCCAGCAGACCAAAGTCGTGGTCCAACTCGCACTCTACTGGTAATTCAGTGCGCGAGGTGATGATTGAGGAAAAAGAAGCTACCGAGCTTGAAGATAACGACGATGCGTTTGGACTTCTGACATCCCGCAAGATATCCACTGTCTCAAAGTTTGTTTTAGCCGCCAATGCTGTCAAGGGAACCGTGGAAGGAAGGAATGTCACCGTGTCTGTGGCGAAGGGGTATAGAACCAACTCCGGATACAAAGCTTCTGTCACATATTTGGCAGCCAAGAAGCCTGCTTCTCTCACCGAAGTCCGGTCTCTGAAGGCTCGTGAGATCACCCGGAGCCTGAAGGCAAACCGCAGCGGCGTCAAGAAGTTTGCCTCCATGATTGGAGGTAGTAGTTTTGAGTAGTTGAAGTGTCCTCTCTTTGATATCGCAGTGTATAATAGAGTCCTTGTAACTTTACAACAACGAATGACATGTCTACGCAAATAGCCGGCACGGGTTTCTGAAATGAGAGACTAAATTACAATTAGTGAAAAAATGAGACATGACCAAGACAATAAAACGACAGTACTCCTGGGAACAGAAAAAAAGAAAAAACTCAAACATCAAAAAAATAACAAATACAGCACATATTATATTGCTTCATAGCAAGCTGTCCTGTAGTGCATCTCGAAGTGCTGCCTGACTGATACGGCTCGAGAGAACACGGTTGTTGAATGCAGAAGTGGGACCGTGTCTCACAATCTTTGATCGATTGGGTCCGATCGTGATGCTAGAGTACGATCCATGTAGGTGGTCCAAGGGGTCTCTGAGTTGCTTGACACTCCTCACTGGAGTTGGCATGGGGATCCTTTTTGCACCTACTGTACTGTTTGCTTGCGAGGTATTATCAGCTGGCATGTCCTGTGGAGGACTATTGCCTTCTGGTATCACTTGCAGCATTCCAATTGTTGTCTCGTCTTTAGCCAATGCGCCTTCCTGGAGTGAGTACGTAGCATGATGTTTAGAGGCCAGCCTTGCTATAAATTGAGACCACTGGTTAGATTGATGCTCAGGAAGCGGGCTCTGCGTTGGAGTTGTGAATGTAGACGGAGGTAGCGAACTAACATCTTGCGCTGGAGGGAACCAACTACTCAAAAACGACGTATAGGTAGATTTACCAGCAATGTCTGCAATGAGACCGGAATACGCCGATTCCCTCAGGCTTTGGCTTCTGGAAACAGTATGTTGCAGGTGGTGAGGATGTTTTCCGGTTGGACAGGCCCATGGCTCGGTTGTGTTAGGAGAAGCCATCGGTGAGTATTCAAACGCCGAGTCTGTTCCTATGTGTTTAATTTCAGGAGAATGCGATACAACGGAGGACACGAGATATTTGCTTGCTTGGCTCCTCTTTAAAGATACCGCCAACGAGGTATTGGCCGGGAAATGTTCCGCTTCTGTTGGACTATGGTGTACATTTGTACTGATATTGTATTCCATATTGCACACAGGGGATGCAGCCGAGCCCTTGAGCTTCTGTATCCATGAGGGCACATCAGAGGTAATACTCTGTGGTTGATTCACATAGTTCTGTTGCTGCACCGATTTCATAGGGTTGTGGATTAAATTATGGTGCGGAGTAGTTCTGCTGCTCTCCTTAGTCGATACCTTATCAAAGGTCCTTTGCAGTGTACGGTGCTTGGGTTCAACAGTGAATGACTGTTCGTCTGAAGTTGATAACCGATCGGATAGTATAGGTGACATAACTTCCTTAAGTGGGCCAGCCACATAGTCATGCTTAGAGAACGTACACTCCCTGTGTTCTACTCTATGGTGTTTCTTGTTAAGAGCACTGTCATATGAGCAGAAATGTCTCAAACTGAGATCATTCTTGTGTGATGATGTTTGAGAGCCAACAGGTGATACTGGTGCAGACAAGTCAGTATAGGTTATGGGAGTCTCGGGCATTGACAAATTTCTTATGTGACAGTGGAACAACGATTCAGCTGCATCTGTTTCTGAGTCAATCTCACTCGAAGTGTCATCATAGTAGTGAGATAAGTCTTCTATGTGATCTGGTATAAGTGGGTATAGATCTGCATGAGAAATGGCTTTGGCATTGTCAAGGTGCAAACCTAAAGGCACAAAGGTACTGGTAGGCGCTGGTCCGGTCCTGATGAAGCTCCTTTTTTTACTCAATCTCGGATTTTCGCATCGTATAGGCTTGAGGAATGTGTTGCTGTTGTTGTCTGAAATGTGGGAGTCAATAGTGACGTTGTGAGAATTATGAGAGAAAACAGAATCATCAGCACTGGAATTGGTATGTTCAAATGATTCTTCGTATCTGGGTATGTGTGTTGGTATGGGTGCATCTCTCATACAGTCATTATTGGTGCCATCCTGCTCTCTCTCCACAGAAATGCTGCTGTCATTAACAGCTCCAGAGATATGTTCATACTCCAGAGACAGATTTTCCAGCATTATCTCTGTGACTTTTAGATTGAGTATATCATCTCTACTGTGCAACGGACCCAGCTTGTCATCCAGAGCCCTTGCGTTGTTGAGTTCAATATGAGCCTCTATCGCACTAAGCTGAGCTTCAAAGTATTCTGATCTGAGGTTCAAGGAACCCAGATCCTTGAAGAAGTTGTTATAGTCGTCCACACGAGAGTTTAAAAGATCAATGTTTGTTTCCTGTTGCTGGAGCACCTCCTGGGATCCGTTCAACTGTCCTATGAGCTCATTGTTTAAAGCCACAACAGCCGAGGATTTGGATGTCAACTGTAGGATTTCCTCAAGCAGCCGGTCAACGACATCTGTATCTGAACCAATCTTTGTGGTAGTGGCTGTGGGTGTACCAAGTTGTTGCTGGTCATCGGTCCAAAGACTTCTCTGTGGCCAGCTCTCTGAGACCAGCTCCAGCGAGGACATGATATGGAAATTGGCACCACAAAATCCTGATGGAGCAAGACTGAGGGTGAATCAGAAACTCACAACACCGCAAACAAAACGGATAAAGTGACCAACGTATATCGTCCGTGCAGTTTTGGTACTTTTTTTCTATCAAAGCACAGCCTATCCATAAGACAGAAAGGTAGTTGTTCACCTTAATAAAGTTGTAGTCGCTTCAGGAGACTCCCACCACTGTATGGGTAGTGCAATGTTTTTCCGAAGAACTGCATGCCCACTTTCTGTCAACAAATTACCCTTTTTGTGCATGTCATCTCCACTGCTGCATGAAATCACTATGGTTAAGCTGCAGCCCTGTTATGCGAACAGTGCAGTGCATACTGTCGAATAAAAATGGCATGGGGCCTGGGAAGCCAAGACACCATTCCTTTACTTCTAATAAATTCACCTTTATTATACAATCACTTTAGCAGTGGGTTTATTTGTTATGATTTATCTACATATATTAGTTTGTCGTTGTGTGAATATCCCTCTGACGTCTAGCCCTATGCACCTTCTCTATAATCCCAAGACAAACACTTCCCGAAAAATATGAGCATAAAGGGCAGCATGGCAGAGCCGGGCATGAGAGCCAGGCAAGACATCTGCATAGGCCAGGCAGGGCAGGGCCCGAAGAGGGGACACAGAGGGGCAGAGAGGAAATTCACTACCAAAATGGGCCCAAGGGAGCTATATGCTAAGCGTTGTGTGAGTATGCTAAGCATTATGAGTGGTATGTTAAGCAGTATGTGTGGTATGTTAAGCATGATAGGCCGAGTGAGAATAGTAAAATATATCCCCTTCTGTTTTCTTCACATATGCACCACATGGTAATGACCTTCACTGAACAGCTGTTTTGCCCACCTCTTTGCGTAGTGACCCTCGACCTGCCGTTCAAAGTGCCAGATGATACTGAGACTCCGCTGTTGGTTGTGCATGCAGTCTCGTCTCTCTGATAAAGCGGTGGATTTATTGTAGCAAAGCTTCTGGATTAGAGTACGCTCAGAGTGAGATTCCAGTGAGCAACTCTAACTGGTTAGCAATATCGCTGGACATCTGCTTCTCATGCTCTTTCTTTTCCTCCTTGATTTCGTGATCCTTCTGAAGAGCTGCATTCAAGCCGCTGAGGGCTTTGTCCTTCTCAGCCTCAATCCTGTGGGACAATTTAAGTTCATTAAGGTCGTTCAGTGTCGTCTGCTGATTCAATTTCGCTATCATCTCTTTAGCTGACCTTGTACTTGACTTGGAGGCCTTCTTGCCTTTTATGCTCTTGGCCTTGGAGACCGAACCAGTTGCGGTGGTCTTAGCCTTCACAGCTGACCTCTTCTGATGTGTATTCAATTTGGCCACCATTTTTTGACTATCTTTTGGGGATTTATGCTATTATTTCTTATTGTAGCCTCGACCTGGCTTCTCTGGCTTCTTATGTCTATTTCCATAACGTACCAGCGGCTCTCATGCGTGTGCATTAGAAAAAAAATAGGATGAGATGAGATGATATAAGCGAGACGTGTCTCAAACAATTCACTATCTTTTTTTTTTCTTACCTCTCTATATGCTCCTCATAAGTTGAAAGCGTCTATAACCAGAATAAGATCATACTCAACCCAAAATTTGGAAGAAAAGGTAACCACATAGATAATCACAAACGCATAAAATGCCTTCCACACACAACAGAGACAAGCCTTGGGATACTGAGGACATCAACAAGTGGGAGATAGAAGAGTTCAAGCCAGAGCATAATGCATCTGGCCAACCATTTGCTGAGGAGTCTTCGTTTCAAGTGCTCTTCCCCAAGTACAGAGAAGCGTACTTAAAGCAGATCTGGGGAGATGTTACGAGATCTCTCAACAAACATCATATTGCATGCTCGCTTGATTTGGTGGAGGGTTCTATGACGGTGAAGACTACTAGAAAGACTTTTGACCCGGCCATGATTCTCAACGCAAGAGACCTCATCAAATTGTTGGCTCGTTCAGTTCCCTTTCCGCAGGCCATCAAGATCCTGCAAGATGACATTGCCTGTGAGGTTATTAAGATTGGTAACTTTGTCTCCAACAAGGAGAGGTTCATCAAGAGACGTCAAAGGCTCATTGGCCCCAACGGTAACACTCTCAAGGCTCTCGAGCTGCTAACGCAGTGCTACATGCTGGTTCAGGGAAACACAGTCTCAGTGATGGGCCCCCACAAAGGCCTCAAGGTGATAAACAGAATCATCGAGGATTGCATGAAGAACATCCACCCCATCTACCACATTAAAGAGCTCATGATCAAAAGAGAGCTTGCCAAAAAGCCAGAGCTGGCTGAGGAAGACTGGTCCAGGTTCTTGCCAAACTTCAAGAAGAAGAATGTCCAGAGGAAGAAGTCCAAGAAGCCTGTTGATTCCAAGAAGAACAAGGTGTACACTCCATTCCCACCACAGCAGACTCCACGTAAGATTGATCTCCAGATTGAGAGTGGTGAGTACTTCCTTGGTAAGAAGGAGAAGGAAAGAAAGCAGCTGCAAGAGAAGAAGGAGCTGCAGGATGAGAACAGAAAGATACGGCAGGAGGAGAGACAGAAGGATTATATTGCCCCCGAAGAGGAGACATATGAGAATCCTTTGTTGAAGGAGAAGAAGGAGAAGAAAGACAAGAAAGACAAGAAAGACAAGAAGGAGAAGAAGGAGAAAAATGAAAAGAAACACAGACGCGATAATGATGATGGACATGAGGAGAAGAGATCCAAGAGATCTAAGAAGGACGAGTAGATGATCAGCATGCGATTTTAGGTGCAGGCATTGATTGTGACTGTATATTTAGTGAAATATTTACTACTATGCCCATCATATGTATAAGAACTATGTAATACCCTAACATGACGTATCCCCTCATTTCCACCTCCAGCTCTTATGTGTCGAGCACCTGCCGCTCTGAGGCCTTTCAATCCCTATGAGTGAAGACTTGTCCAACACCGGGGCCTTGACATACCTGGGTGTGATTAAAGTGGGTAATGGTTTCTCAGATGGATTTCTGGTCGCAAAATATATTTTTGGATTTCCTCTAGAATTTTTGAACTCGTCCATAGAGACGCTTGATATTTCCTCCTTCGGATAGAGAGTCTTGCTGGAGGTGGCGGAAGACTGCGTTGTTTTCAAGTCCTGCAAGTCATGATCGCTCCCATGTCTCTCCATGGAAGAATGAAAATAGGTTTTAATAGAGTTAACAGCTTTTTTCCAAGAAAACTCAGTCCTTGTTCTTGAGTACAACCTCAATACTCCCACGAAGAGCTGGACAATCCAGAGGCCCAGCATGCATGCACACATTATAAGTTTAGTCTTAATTGCAGCGCTGTAAAGTCGCACACTATCCTTCAGAAAACTGTCCAGATATCCCAGTGAATCGGAGATTGCACTTCTGGATTGATGGAGAAGAATGGAAGTTGAACCCAAATACGGTACAGATGAAACGCCCATCTCTAGAGCTCTAGAAGACGAAGAGTTGGAGTAGGGAGAGACGAGACTGGAGCTGTTAGATGCTAATAAGCCTAGAATGAGATCGGAAGCAGATACCCTAGGAAGAGATATATGAGCATTTTCATGCACCCAGGTGAGCCCATGTTCTACCTTGGTCAGTTTGTTTTCTATCATGCAACCCACAACTGTGGAAACAGGGCCGTAAAGCGGAGTCCCTTGGAATGTCTCAGCAATCTTTTCGTTCATCTTGGTTACGAATCCAGAGATGGTTGAGTTAAGAGCAACAGTCGATGTGCTCACCCACGAAAACAAGTCATCATTGATCCTGGACTCTCCCTCTGCAAGCACCACATTTGTTTCATTAGCCCATGAGTTTGCAGAATCGATTATAGTCGAGGTCAAGTCATCAACCAATACGGATGCTATTGCATCCGATTTGATAATGCAGTGTAGGATTATGTATTCCAGAATAGCAGAAGCCATTCCGGCTAGAGCTATCAGAGAGAGGGGAGAAGCCTCGCGAGATGTCATATAAGCCGTTAACCACCTAATATCCATTTTCTGGTCGGAGCTAGACATCATTCGGGACAGGAGAAGCCCGAGTAGATAGGAGTAACGTGACTGAGAAATCTCAATGGCCGAGATAACTGCAGATGTACTGACAGTACGATCAAGCGTTTTCTGCTCCAGAACAGATGTTGCTGTCGCAACCAGCATTCGCCAACGACGAACCTCTAGCCACGTTTCTATTGCGGCTACGAGAATCGCACACAATGCCAGTAGAAAAAGAATCACAATTGTGCTCACATGAATCATCTCTGAGGCTCGTTTGCAAAAGTCCTGAATCTGGGAAGAGTTAGAAAAAGATTTTGCACTCCTGAGGGGAGGCACTGATAAAGGCTGTAAGTACAGCGAGACATTTTCCATCAAGTCGATTATGGAGATCAATTCATCGAATGGTTCACTGATCAGGGAATCGGTATAATTCTGCACATCTGCAAAGGTTGGCATTGAACCACTCAGAGCAGTGAGTTCTGTGTTGATAGTGCCTGGAATGCTCCAGTTATCCAGTCTCACAATTGTCTTATTCATACTTTCAATTATAGAGGAGGCACTGCTTTGATCTCCTCCTCCTTCGAAAAAAGATTCAACCGTGTCTACAGCCGTGGTTGCTTTCTCTATGATTGTTGCCAGGCTTGCCACACCATCTGCCAAAGCATGGGAAATATCCATCATGGAAGAATTAGCTACATTAATAACCGCTTCTGTAGCATTGGTTGCTACCTCAACAGTACCATCGACTGCTGAGGTTAGAAGACATAGGTAGGTTCCTATCACCATCTCGAAAGAAAATATAGTCACCTCTTTGACTGCAGTTAGCGCAAGAGATACCCCTTTGATAATTCCTTTGTTTGCCGCCTGTACATCTCTTGATATTATTTCATTTGTGCTATAAGCTAGATAATGGGGCATATTGACTTCATATGAGGCATATGTGTCATAAGAAGATGATAAGTTTGTCATATATATCTCGGCACTGGATAAAGAAGATCTCACAGAGGCGCTGAATATAATCACATCCACCATGAGTATCACTATTATTAGGGAAAATCGGTTAAACCATATTTGAGAAAGGTTGTCTTTAAGGTCCAGGAACGTGCGTCTAGCCTGTGGCTCAAAGCTGTGATTGAAGCTATTTCGCATTTTCTGTAGGTTGTCAGAGCTGTGAATAAAGACAGGTGTTCAGAACTAGATAGTTGATTATTTTAAAATACAGAAAGGAGATTAAAGTAACATATATAGGAGAGTACTAGGCCACGAGTTCTCAATTGGTTTATTTTGGTTGTTGATGAGTGATGTAAGGGAGTTGTTTCATATGCTCCTTCTGCGGGACGAGTTGTATGGTGAGGGGTACAGGTCATATCTTTCGTACAACAAGGGTCTTCTACTTTCAAAAGTATACTGAGATGAAAGGATACCACTGTTCAATATATTATCACCCTGGTTGTGGGAAGGGACTACAATACTGTTATGGGTGGTATGTGCAGGGGTAGTGATGCCGGTTCATGCAGCTACTTATGCGAAAAACTGGAACACTTCTTAGAAGCAACACCACCTAATTAAACCAACTCAGAGAATATACGTTGCCTATAGTAAGCATGACATCTTATGCAATGAATAAATATATTGAAGGTAAAAGAAATTATATAAGTTATGCCTTGAGGTAAGCTTCTGTTTGCCCTCAGTAGGCGCTGAACATATGCATGCACGGCTCGTGAGGCTGACGAAGAGGCTCGCAGCCGGTCCAACAGCCATCAACGGTGATCCTAGTCGTATTTCATCTATGCAGCATGTCCAGAATATATATGACACCACAAATAATAAATAATAGTTGCTTGAAGGAAGTGAATTGTGGCAAGACCCTCAAGAAGTGTCAACCTGCCTGCAAGAGGCTTCACAGTCTGCACCAGTCAACCAGGATAACGCAACAACACCATTTCTTCAATCAGAAACGGATTTTCTCGCGTTGCCTGTGCCTGCCATTGGGGGGTACTTTAGATCGGTCTCCTCATCCAGGTGTCTGCAAGTACACCAGAGTGTCTGTTGGGTGTTATCCATCACGCTCGAAATATGTTTGCCGCAACCAGTCCACGACTTGCGGTTGCAAATTGGGCATATAGCTGCACTGCACATCGTTGAAGGGGGTAGGAGACAATTGTCTGATGAGAGTGTAAATATATAATGCACGGCCTCTAGCTTAATAGGAATGACTTAATTACAGTCAGTGGATGCGTATACCATAGGGCTGGGAATCGCAACCATAGGAAATTCCAGAGGTGAATAGGTGGGAACCACCTCTATAAATACATGTTATGTAGCAGGCAAGCTGTTCCTACTTGCATTAGACATGCCGTGCAGCCCTACAGCTCAGATCGAGTTTCGAAATATCCTACCAAAGCATGAGAACCACCTTATAACCCAACAACATCAGGCGAGATTCTCCCATACTGCAAACCATGGCACCCCAGTACACACCATTGGACATTGGAATGCAAACCGGCATGCTCGCACCATGCAGCGCTGCCTAGCTACCACATTGCCTATCGCTCTCTACTTATTGATAAGCCCACATCCAATCTGCGCATAATGCATGAGAAATCCGGGGTAAGGAAGCGTGTGCGAATGGGGTCACGCGCTGGAGATGGAAGCATGCACGTAGCTGAGCATATGACAGCAAGCTGTTCTGTGATGCTATGGTGATATCAGCTTGCGTAGCACTCACTGCCCTTGGCAAGATACAGGTACCAACATCCTGAGCACTCAGCTTCAGCCGTGGAAGCTTGCAACCATTTGTATCCTGTAAGGGGATCCATGTTGACATGACATATCTTTACTACAATTGGTGGGTTTGGTCGAACGTAAAAGTGTGGGTGAAGGAAGACGACATCATCACGCTTCTGCCAGATGGGTCACACGTCCTCCGTAGCGCTTTCAACAGAGATTCCCTCTCCTCAACAGTGTATGTTGATGCGATACTGATGTATAGACGAAGGCTTCCCCTCATGTTACTACATATCGCTATATAGTTTCAGTTTCGGCCTGAGACTCCTCGTGTATCGGTAGAATAGCCGATTAGCAGCAAAAATGTTGAACCGGGGTTGCTTCTATGCTCTCCCGTGGGTCATTCGCTGCCATGATGTTCCAAAGTTAGAAAGAAAATTGGCACGTAAACAAGTCGGAGTAAATATGAGTGGCTAACTCCTCCGCTTTTCCCAAAGCCACAAAAACATTAACTACGAAGGATGTTCACTGTAAACCATCTTTTCCCATCTTGCGATAAGGACAGGAGCCTAATCTTGATCTAAAAGGAATTTGCTTATCGGCAAGGTGCAGCTGGATGAAGATGAGTTGCACCCGATAAACCCCGGGCTTTGGAAACCACTACCTGGGGTAGGAACACGTTGATTTCACGGTCATTCCGAGGAGAGTGGGATATTCACAGATTGGGTTACAATAGAAATGATATATCTATTTCTAGTCTACAGATTTCTATAACTTGAACGGATATCATGACAGTAAATCGTTTCTGTAAGTAGTCACTATAGCGAGGCCTCATCTTGCCTATGCGGTAAATGTCTATGCGGAAAGTCACAGCTTCATAACCAGAGCGGGTTATAACCAGATCACACGGTCTGAATATTTTTCCAATGCATTATTATTCATAGTCAGTCCTAATATGCTTTAATAATGGTTAGTCTTGTTGCCTGGGTCAATAAATCCATTTCACAATACTCACACTCTATGGTAACTTCGGCATCATCATCATCTTTATTCAAGTATACGGTCACATTGGGAATTGGAGCCTGTGAAGTCAAGCTAGGAAGTGTTTTTTCACTATCATTGATATGAGATCTCTCTGCGACTGTTGGCTTCTCGATCACTGTAGGGCCGCGGGTCTCGGTTATATCACCTACACCCCACTGGGTCATCATGGAGTTGAATGCAGTGGCTAGGGCCACCTCCAAATCCACCTTTGTCTCATCAATGATAAGCTCAAAATCAAACTTCCACTGCCTCATGAGGCGCACATGGGCAATTCTCTCTCTCACTTCTTCGTCGTCTCCCCCAGGATTGACGAAGCGTTCGAGATATTTTGTGCCCAATGTCCATGCATACTTGGCTCCGTCGTTCAGGTAGAAAGATCTCAGTCTACCGGAATTGCCAGCCTCGTCATAAATTTCCCTGTGCTGAAGTCCAACCTTGTTGTGAAACTCGACGGTCCTCAAAAAGAATCCAGCCCTGATGGTTGCGACCTCTCTTCTGGCAGGGAAGGTAAGCAAGGACCATACAGGATTGAGTGGACTTTCACGCTCAATGACGTACAGCTTTGTGCCATCAGAACCAAAAACATTGACAACATTCTGCTTGTTCCTACTTTCGCGGCGAACGTAGAGGACAACCGTTGGATGCGACAGGGGAAGAAAATTGGCCCAGGTATTATGTGGATCCAGCCTTTCCTTCACATATAGGTGTTGAAGGGTATAGGTGGTGAGCGTTTGGATAGCACTTTGAACGTAGACAGCTGGGGCTTCAAAGACAGGCATCTTTGTTTTCTATATGCCAACTAAAAACTCGAATTCAGGACCGACAGTAGATGCAGGACAAATGAGCAAACGAGCAAAACAACTCCTCCAATTCGTAGAATGGTGGTGCTACAAACGATGGCAATTTTGATTGTATTCCGTAGGAAACATTATACATGTATATAGGCATGGACCATGGATTGGCAAGAGACAATGAAGCTTCACAGTCATAGTCTCCACAGACAACAGAAAATTCACGCATTTGTGACTTGTCATTGACAGTTATACAGGCTAATTTCGTTGACACAAAGCGAGACATGATGAAGTACGGATGAAACATAATAACCCTACTTTCACAACATATTAATCGTATACACAAACCGAAGGACCAAAATGTATAAGTGACCCCGAAAGGAGGTGACTGCCATGTAAATCATAGAATATTCCAGGCATCCTCAGCACCGTGGCAGAATTTACTGCACGTTACGGAAGCGGAAAGCGGATACTCCGAGAGGCCGATCTTCTCATCTATGTACTCATCAGCAAAGCTGTCCTTACCACGGGCCATGGATCCAACAAACACACAGATACTCTCATCCTCGTCCAGAGTGTTGATGTATTCGCTCACCCTTCTCACTGGAGCGTCAAAAGAGAGTGTCACCTTTCTACACTTTGTTGGCAAATGATCTGTGATGGGGTTCTTGATCACCTTCAGAAGTCTCTCCTCGGAGTTGACTGAACGGATGGACAGCTTGTGGAGCAGCTGCACCATGAGCCCGGAGAATCTCTTGAAAGTTCTGGGTATTCTCACAGTGGGGTTCACCTCTATGAGGACGCCTCTAGCAGTCTGTATATACACCTGGAGTTTACCGGCCTTGTTGATGGGGGAGTCCAGCAACGTCAGCAGACACTGATGGGTGATGTCCGGTCTGGCCTCTGCAATGTCTCTTCCCATCTTTCTCAAAAGTCCCTGGTGATCATCGCAGTTGAGCAGCGCATACTTGTCTCCTCCCGCACCTCCTGTGCTCATCCTATGTGTCTCGAGACAAGCATGTGCCAGCACAACGATCAACCTCTTTGTGGTCTTGTCCTTGGAGCTCAGCACCTCCGGCTGCTGTGGAACGAGAGAGGCATCTGACACTTTGGTGCCGTTCCTCTCGGCGTCTCTTTGTTTTGAGTCTCTCACCATTTTTTTCTCTTCCTATGTGAGTGCGTATATGTGTTTTTATTCCACGCTTGTCTATGAAAATGCAATTATATACAGGCTGGCAATCTAGCGATAGTGCAGAACAGCGATGAACCCGGTAGCAGCAAAAAAACTCTGTCGAGGGGTGAAATATTGGTATTGCAGGTTCCCTCAGGTTCCAACTGAATATTCTTCCACTGCCGTAATAAAAATAAAATCACACTCCAAATCTGGTGTCTTCACAAGCGTTTGTGCTTTACAGGTGGAGTTTTATGATATACTTCTGCAGGTGGCTTTTTTTTCTTTAGCACAGTGTATCTCTTGTCTTCTGCCTATGCTCTCTGCTAAGGCTCGTACCTGGGAAGCGACCAAAATATTTTCTTCTCCATGCGCACGAGAGCATCTCTCTCTCTCTCTTCTGTGCTGAGGGGTGGTTGCCGCCCCAGAATCAGCCCGATGCGGGAGGTTCTATGCTGATTTAGGGGCTGCACATCTAATGCATCTCATCAGCTTATCGTCTCGCGTCTGTGAAACTTCGTGTATGTTATGATGATGCACTTGAGGATGAAGGAACACATGACTATAGCCATGGGAGTGTCATGAGATGGACTTTTCAGTTCTTTTGCAGACTGTCTCGTTAGACTGAGATATCAATGATATAGCCATTGTTTAATAGTCACATGAGATGTCATCCCCCGAGGACTCATTTGATGATTTCGATGATGATGACTTCATAGCACTGACTGAGAGACCATCTACAGCTCTCACACAATCAACAGCGCAAACTTCAGGTAGCACTAACCATAATGCGTTCCCGCCGAGCAGTAAAACACACGATGGAGCCATGGGCTCGCCAGCACAGCCATCAAAACACACACTTGCAAGTGCAGTAGCTCCTAAGGTACCGTCGGGAATATCTAGAGCGCAGCAACAACCCATCAGGGTATCGGCCCCAGCGGTTACAAATGGCCAGCAAGAACAGCTACTTGCAGCACAGGGTGAAAATGCGATACTTCGAGCACGAGTCCAGGCCCTCGAAAAGCAGAACCAGAGGGAGCTGCAGCGATTGAAAGAACAGTATTCCGCTGATATAGGTCAGCGCAATACGAAAATAGAAGCCTACAAGGAAACAGTCACCAGGATTGAAGATGAGAAGAGGTTTTTGGTTTCTGAAATCAAAACGCTCTCGGCTGTGAGCAGAAAGGATGCTTCTTCGAGAAAAAGGCGGAAGGAGAGCGCACACCCGGAGAGTCACACCTCCCCGGCTACAGCAGACCAAAGTGCCCATCTCATTGATGAGACAAGCCATAACGTGGATATCTTGCTTCCACCTGCAACTACAACAGAGTCCCTACCACCACCATCTCCTCTTCCTAATTCAAATACCAGGGGGGGTGCTCTGCCTCCTCACACTGTTGGCACAAGTGATAAGGACTTTTTCGTCGGGTGTATCAAAAACCATGTGGCCAATGGGCACTACAAACCCATCATGTGGTACCTGGCCAGGATTCCTTCACAGATAAACTTTAAGCATGGTGCTTTTGAGATCCGAAGGCGACAGAGCCCTATAGATGCCTCGCTGCTGGTCTATCTCATCGACATGGAAGGCTCGGCATCTTTATCTGAGTTGATATGTCAGTTTGTGGAGACGATTGCGATATACGCCCAAAATCTTTTCCTCGCAGGCGACTTGTTACCTGTTCCATTTTTACTTTGTCTGGTACATTCAGCGATAATGCTTCGCATGGCTGCCGTTCGCGAGGAGGTTGTTGAGCAGCTGGTGGCGTTTCTTGCCGATGTGCTCAAGCAGTTTCCAAGTATCATGAAGCCAAGAGATGATTACATCAAGGATGCAACGGAAGCATTCCCTGCTACGTCAATGGATACACAGCAAGAAGACACTGGCAGTTCCAGAAGGCAAAAGACGCTGCACACGAGACTGTTGGAGGTGGTTATCGCTATGTATTCTATGGACTTATTGGAAGTGCTTTCCAGAATCAGCCTGGCTGGAGGCTCATCTGTGTTTCAGAAGTACTGGAACATATTACCAAAAGAGATTATAACCTCCGGCCTGTCAAATGTGACACCTCTACACTTTGCCTTCAACGCAGTGGAAATCGTTTCAGCTTCCATCACAGAGACAAGTTTTGGATACTCTCATTCTCAAAGCAGTGACCCCAGCACCTCTACACTTTCCGGTGGCATGATCAGTGAAGCCAGCGAGTCAGCCAAGATCACAGATTATGATAGTGATGTGTTAGTGCTCATGCTGCGACTCCTGGTGGATGGATGCAGTATGACGAAGGGGCTCCACATCTTCAGTTTGAACAGAAACCTGGGCATAAACAAAGAGTTCAAACTGGTACACCATCTCGTCAGTAATGAGATGCATATGCCAATGCTGGGTGGTATGGTGCCTCTGGAGCCGTCTCCAATCTCTACTGAACGGTATGTGCAGGTCAAGAAGAGCGTGCTTGAGAATACCTCTTGCCAGGCAGCTCATGAGGCTCATGTGCTGAATCTCAGGTATAGGATCACCCGCATGCTGGAGCTCTACCTTGCTACACGAGCACTTTCTTCTCTGAAGATGGAGACGCTGCTGTGTATCGTGAAGATATTGATATGGTTTTTATGCAAACAGCAGGAGTACATGATGAGGAATCCAAGATGTAAGCTGCTCAGAAACAGGCTGAGACTCCTCAACTCGGTGGTGCGAATTATACACACTATATGGACAAGTGAGATGTCACACGATATCATTCCACGTTTGCCTGCTGACACCACACAGGAGTTACTGATTACGTTTGCCAGGATCGGCCTCAGCACTGTGGACAACCTGAGCAATACTGCAGCTCAGTTTCTGATCAACACCAGAAAGTCTGGGTTCAAGTACTCTATTTTTAACGAAAGTGTGGAGACGGAGGCCCACTGTATACATCATCTGGAGGAAGAGTTGCAGAGAACAACCGAGGACTCATACAACAAAGGCGATGGAGTACTCATTGAGGAACAAATCAAGGCGGAGCTCAATACCACCAATGGGTTTGAGTATGCTTATGACGATGTGGTAATAGAAATGGCGAGGGATGTGTTGGGTATTTGCACCACTGCTGATGAAGCTGACAGCTTGCACTACAGTATGAATGTCATGGTAAAGGAAGATGACTTTGCAATGCACCTGGACGGATAGAATGGAGACGTAAAAACAGAAATACATAGGCACAAGTGCATGAACCACTCTCTTTTTCATAAGTTTTTATTCAGTATACAAGAAAAAAATCACAAAAAGGCAAAAATGCCAATGAACGACCAATATACCCCTGGCGGATGTAAGATAAGAGGGAACACCCTGTATTTTGTGGGTTCCAATTAACAACCAAGGATCAAACGCAACGTTTGTGATGTGACCGATTTGCTCTTCACCTCCCCATGACCTTTTCGATTCTTACTTCGTTTAAACAGTGGTCTGGAAACCGTTCTTGAATCTCCTGGAAACGTGCTTAAGGTAAGCCATACGACCGCTACCAGTGGTTCTTCTTCTCTTAGCCTTGAGAGCCCAGTTGTGGGATCTCATCTTAGCAGCTGGGTATCCACAGGAAGCACAAGTCTTCTTCTGGATGTGGAAGGAGCGGCGACCACAACGGTTACACAAAGTGTGGGACTTGTTGTGACGCTTACCGAAAGAAGGAGTACCTTCTATATAGAGGGGAATTCGTTAGTAAATTATTCAGCGAAGAGTCATCTAATCGAACGCTATGCCGATCATGCCATGGCATCATGTCATCAACACAACACCTGCGTATATTCTTCATAGTTGGAGAGACGTAAAGAGACGCAAAACCTGTTAATTATAGACATATGTGATGCTGTTATCCAGATTCCACGATTCGTTGTCGACATGTACTTTGGCAGCCACTCATGATTGTTCAGCGTGCTGGTTGGGTATGCTTTGTAAATGACCCCTTTCTTATTATGCTTTTTCTTTGTATTTTGCTTCGTGTTTCGCTGCTTGTAAATAACAACCTCTGGCATGGTTGAAATAAACTCTGTTGTTGCCTTTTTTTCTCAGTCAAAACTCTCATCTGTGCCTACTCCAACTGTTTCTGGACGCCCTACCGACCAAATCGGCTTTGCTCTCTCGCCTTCCAACCATTTCGAATAAATACGTCTGCATGTGTGTTCATGATATCCACTTGTCTAATAGTATCTACATACTTCCCATTTTTGATGTTTCTTATGTTCTGTGTTGATCCTATTGTTCAATCTCTAATACCTTCTTCACCTGAATTTTTTCATATACCCTTTCCAGGCCCATACTGAACCAGCCTAAGCATAGTAGATGAAGCTGCGAAGGAAAGATAGGAGCATAGTAACTTCCTGTGCTTCGTGCAAACCTCAATTCTCCCTCTGGGTGGATGAAAAAGCAGGTGGGTTGACTTCACTGGGTTGTTTTTTCTCGACGAAAATGGGACCGACTTCTGCATCATCGTGTGTATGCCCTAACGGACATCACATGACCTAGACTTTTGAGATTGAAGGACGGGCCGCATATTATTGTTTCATACACTACTATGCTTTTCAGGTCGCGTTTGTTTACTTCTCAAAACCGTGTCACACGCATCAGGTGCATATGACTTAACGTGGAGGACCATAGCGTGATAACTCCTATAGGGGGTTTGCTTCAACAATATGTTTTTGATGTTAGGCTGGCTGGATAAGATCTGCTAAATATTTCAGCAGCCAAATAGTATCATAACTGAATCAACTATACATTCACAAAAGGGGCCCCTTACTGAGTACCTGGAAGATGTCTGGTGCCTTTCTGCCTTCTTCGCCAGTATTAGGTGCGAGTGCATCACTGGTGGATGAAGATCTTGAGAACATCGAGCCTTTCACTTTCCACACCGGCAAGAAACAGGAATTGGCTGACCGTGTATTTAACTATCCGACTCCAAATCCATCCTCCTCCGCAGGGCTAAGGTCCTCATCGCCAGTGCGTGGATCTCATTTGGACACCAACAATGCACCAACTTCCCCCCTGGCACCAACAACGCAGGCCCTCCTGGAGGAGACAACTCCAGAGAGTCTCATGATCAAGGAGGCCAAAGTGGACGCACCTTTGAGGCCATTTTCTGGGACCCGTCTAGAGGTTCATGAAAAGTCACCCTTGCTGAACAAGGGTGATGACCTTAGCCCAGAAGACGGAGCAAGCAGAAAAAGACTTGCCTCTCCCAAACACCATGAGCGTAATGTCACTCCCAAAGTCAGCTCAAGAGAAGCGCCTCCCCAGCCAAACTTTAAGTTCGTTTCTCCATTGGATGCTGTTAGAAAGCTGAAGTTGCCATCCGGTGACAAGATCGTCACAGCCGGAAGGTCCTCCAAGATGAGCACTTTGCAGCTTGACCCGCATAACAAGCGCATTTCGAGGGTCCATGCCTCTGTAAAGTTTGTGAGCAAAACGAACACGGTAGAATTGACTTGTGTCGGGTACAATGGCATTAATATTACTGTGCCTTTGGATATGGATATCCAGTTCGAGGGCGATGAGTCTCAGTACGTGGTGGATGGCGTTGAAGACGAGGAGCAGGAGGCAGAACTGTTTAAGAAGGGAATCTCTGTTGTACCAAGAATCATTTCAAAGACTGGTCCACGCACCAACTTTTTCATTCTGAAGGATGAAATAGCACTCATTCCAGCCGTTAATGGATTATTGCTCGATATCAGAGGAGAGCTGGCTCTGATTGAGTATGAAGATGGTTTCTCCCATGAGCCAGCAAAGCACACCGTCACTATTAGAAAGACAGGTGCCGTGAATCCAAAAGAAGTGGAAAAGGTGGTGGCCCCACAAGAACGGATAAGCGTCGAGAAGGAGGTAAATCTGCCGGTCCATTGTGTCACAATTCCCACCAGGAAGGCCAGATCTGTCTCACCTGCTCCAAGAGGTGTCCATTCGAAGAACAGCACACCCAAGGGAAGAACTCCAGTTGCTAGGTCGAACACGGTTACGGCGCCATCAGGAAAGGGTCACTCCTTACCCCTCGTTTCTATTTCATCCAGCAGACTCAACGCGATGATTGGCGAGGCCACCTCTATAACTGCAGAGAAATCCCCAAAGCCAAGAGGAAGGCCCTCAAAGGCGAATACTCCCGAGCCTTTCTCCCTGGCATCATCCCCTCTTGGAAATGACTTGCCCGGTTGGGATTTACAAGCTAGTCCTAGCATCAAATTGGAAGAGGAAAGAGGTGGCCATCAGGATCCCTACAAAGATATGCCTCCAGAGGAGGTGGAGTCGATTCTGGCTGAGATACCGGAACTAGCCCAGGTGGAAAACGTACTGGCTAACCATCTTGCTTTCTCAAGATTGGCTTCGACACCTCTGTCTGTCCTCAAGGGGATCAGCCACACCACACAGCAACTCACCAACAAGCAACTACGCATAATCCTCAAGACCATCACCTGTGTGGGTGTTATCTACAGAGTCGGAAAGGACGCAGCAGGCAAGCCTTTAGACGAAGAATACTACTATATGCCTGAAAATGACCAAAACACTGAGAGGACGCTTCTGGTCGCAAATCTCAAGGGTCATGGGGGCTTGCGAAACTGTAGGAAAACACACAAGCAGTACTTCTGGAAAAGGCCCGCAAAGAAATGAGAGCTTACTAAGGGTATAATATGGCTTCGAGTCTTTCACAATAAGTTCTCTTCCCATTACTTGAAGGTGCTGGATCTCATGCTCTTTCTCATTTATACGATATAAAGATACTTTAGAATTGTACAATAGAAATAATGTTGAAATACATCTCCCATAGCGTAGTACTACCGTAACTACAGTACCCATAGTATGCATATACATATACATATACATATACATATATATGCGTATGCGTGGCCAAAGAGAGCGATTCAGCTCCCCTCATGTGCAGAGAGCTTCGAGATCCGTGCAGATAATATAGAGTGCCTCTGCTACAGCCTCCACAGCTTTGTGACTCCGGGCCATACCGAGAGGTGAGTATCTCTATACGAGGGATGCGAACCAACTGTGCCGACCTCGCATTCGAAAAGTTTCAGTCAACCCCTCCACGTGATGGTGTTGAGGAATCTACAAAATAGGCTTAGAGAAAGGCGGGATGTTGGCCAACCACAGTAACATGTACGGATGAATGCCCACATGTCCAAACCTTCTTGACCCTTGACCATCTCACCTTGCCCCTACCTCGCGTAACGAAGACATAGAATGGCAGGTTGTAACAGCACCTCGGTACCCTTGGCGGTGTTGAATGCACAGAGAACGTGCGCTCGCAACGCGCACGCTTAACGTATGTATATGCGGCTTCTGCCTAGCCGTTTTTGTTGAGGACCCAGGTAGAGCATATTTCAGGGCATGTGATAGATTTTCTGCCATGACTGAGGTTCAGCAATTCGCCTGATTTCACGTGAACTGGCAGGATAGCGAGCGGCCATTGGTCCGGATTGAACCCTGTTGCTCCACACTACCCCCGGAACTGGTATCTATTTTTTTTTTTGAACAGGTGTGGTGCGTATGGCGTAGCAGGCGGGAAGATTTTCCAAAGAGTGGTAGCAGACATTGACAATATAAGGACGCGCGTGCCCTTATTTAGGGAGTTGTTGAACAATTCGCATTGCGAAAACAGGATTAGTTTTAATCTCTTTGTCTTCTACATTTAACAGCAGAAAAATGTCTGACACTTTTTTCTTTACATCCGAGTCCGTTGGTGAGGGTCACCCAGACAAGATCTGTGACCAGGTGTCTGATGCCATTCTCGACGCCTGCTTGGCTGTTGACCCACTCTCCAAGGTTGCTTGTGAGACCGCTGCCAAGACTGGTATGATCATGGTTTTCGGTGAGATCACCACCAAGGCTGTTCTCGACTACCAGAAGATCATCAGAGACACCATCAAGCACATTGGTTACGACTCTTCTGAGAAGGGTTTCGACTACAACACCTGTAACGTTCTTGTTGCCATTGAGCAGCAGTCCGCCGATATCGCCCAGGGTCTCCACTACGAGAAGGCTCTCGAGGAGCTCGGTGCCGGTGACCAGGGTATCATGTTTGGTTATGCCACCGACGAGACCGACGAGAAGCTGCCACTCACCATCTTGTTGGCCCACAAGCTGAACGCTGCCATGGCTGATGCCAGAAGATCCGGTGCTCTCCCATGGCTCAGACCTGACACCAAGACCCAGGTCACCGTTGAGTACAAGCAGGACGGTGGTGCCGTTATCCCACTCAGAGTTGACACCGTTGTCATCTCTGCCCAGCACGCCGAGGACATCTCCGTTGAGGACCTCAGAGCCGAGCTCATCTCCCACGTTGTCAAGAAGGTCATCCCAGGTGAGCTTCTCGATGAGAAGACCAAGTACCACATCCAGCCATCTGGCAGATTCGTCATTGGTGGTCCACATGGTGACGCTGGTCTTACCGGTCGTAAGATCATTGTCGACACCTACGGTGGATGGGGTGCTCATGGTGGTGGTGCTTTCTCTGGTAAGGACTTCTCCAAGGTTGACAGATCTGCTGCTTACGCTGCCAGATGGGTTGCCAAGTCCCTCGTGAACGCCAAGCTCGCTAAGAGAGCCCTTGTCCAGTTCTCCTACGCCATTGGTGTTGCTGAGCCTCTCTCCATCTACGTTGACACCTACGGAACCTCCAAGTACTCCTCTGACGAGCTCGTTGAGATAATTAACAAGAACTTCGACCTCAGACCAGGTGTCATTGTCAAGGAGTTGGATTTGGCTAGACCAATCTACTTCAAGACTGCTTCCTACGGTCACTTCACCAACCAGGAGAACACCTGGGAGCAGCCAAAGAAGCTCCACTTCTAAGCTGCTTAACTGTGGCATTGGCAAGTGTAGAACCGTGTCATGTATGCATTCGCATAGTGGCACAACAAATCAAATGGTATATTAATGATTAGTGTAATGTCCAATCAACGCTCAACTCGTTGATTCATCGGTTGTTCAGCCGTTCAACCATATTTTATTGTTTTGGCTCGTCGTTCTTAGAAGTTACATGGGGTTTTTAAACAAAAAGGGTTCCTTTCTGTTGATTATAGAGCATACATTTTTGTTTTTTCTTTTTTTTTTCTCATCTCTTGTTTGTAATATTGCATTAATTGGGGTCCTCAACAGGCTAATATAACTATAATCGAATTTCGATTTTGCTTTAACCATCAACTTCATGAAATCAGATGTAGTTTAGTGTAGCAAAAGAGTGTCATCGGCCGTGTTGTTGCAAAGAAGCTGGTGATTTAGCATCTTCCTGCCTATGCATGGCGCTGTAGCCCGCACGATAAGAAAACCTCTTTGCTCAAGTATGCTTGTAGAATTGTATGCTACTAGTTAAAGAACAATCGCTAAACGCCGACCCCGGACCAGAGCCCGATCATTTCTGTCCGTACTCCCTCCAAGACCCTGGAGAGTGGAATCCAGAAACGGATCTTTGCAAATAATAGCTAGAACTTAGTACATTAGCCAGATGGGGCACATTTCCTCCTGATTCCTGTAAATATCTCGGCATATTACCCGTTTACCGTTCTCTAACAAACTGCCCTACCCCTCTTTGGCACCGGTACTTCAGACCCGCATATTCTTCCGGCATACCGCACTGCGTCCTTGCGTATACGGAAAGTAAGCAACCCATCTACTTACTCCATCTTCGGACACCAAGGAAGTGCATGGAGGAGGGCAACAAGGAGCTGCCAGCAATGAATGAGGGGAAGGAAAAGTGAATTTTGGTTGCACCATGTGAACCAAAGTTGCAACAACATTGTGGGTGCTGTGAACACCACCAGCTAGTAGCAGTGTTCTGCGTCGGTTAGGTAGAACATATGTAGAGGTTCACTTTGGCAATGCTCTTGATCCCCGTGTGAGCTACTGCATGATCTCCGAGTGGGGCTATGGTCGCCTGGCTCTCCTACAAACAGAGCCTGTAGACCACGTCTAAAGCAACTGAGTGGGCCGGGCGACATAGATAGCTATCTGCATGAGCTGAATTAGCTACTCCCAACCCATGGCGTTTATGCATGCATCCTCAATAGAGTGGAACTAGCGAGAGACGGAATTAGCACCGTACAGAGCTTACAGATCTTGCTCTGTCTGTACGGTATGTAGCCTATTAGATTTTTTGCTCCATCGCTGCCAAAGATTGTGTCATCAAAGGGCCCATGAAGAGCGTTATCGATGCTGCTTGAGTTCTTCTGCCCCACTCGCCTGTCTGAGTGTTTGGCTGCTCCTTCGTGCCTTTATCGCATTGGCAGACCAAAAATTGACACAGAATTGCGGGGGTCCCCACATTCATAGCGACATTTATTTTATCTCATGGAAAAAGGCTGCAATTGCCAGTCAGGATTGCAGCGCAGAACAAAGTGATACAGTGGAATAATCCTACCAGGAGCCAACAGAAGTCAGCTGGGGCCAACGCGTTCACCCTCTCACTCCGCGTTCCCTCTGATGAAGGCCCTCGACCCTAATTCATCTCGTAAATGGGGAGGGCTTTCCCTATCCGACCCCAGGGCCAAAAAGGCACCCCCGCTGGTCGTGTACATTCTACGCGAAGATGTCCGTGACCACTCAAAATCTACTCCTATGCAGCATATACGTTTTCCACCCAGAGACCGCTTCTCCACATTTCCCGTTGCCAACCTGTACGTGCGTACGGTATGCCTAAAGCTTAGACAGATATGCTTAAGCGGAGTACAAATCACTCGGTGTGTTGAGGGAGGTGTAGCCCAGTCTGGAAGCCTTGGGCCCTCCCTGTTGTGGTAGTGTCTGCCCATTAACGTTTTTGATCCGAAATGCTTCCTGGGAATGACCCTGTAAACTCACCCAAGCACTCGCATCGCTGTCTCCCTGCCGAAGGGGAGATGCTCGCTGTCAGTCTGTCCCACTCCCCCCCCACTATCCCCAGATATTTTCTCCACACTGCAGTGCGTCTAAACCGACGCACCAGAGCGTCAGAGTGTGTTGGGCCATTATGACATACATATATATATAGCTACATGAAATCTCCGAATGGGCGCGCGTAGATATGCCCCAGTTTTCCTGCTTTGTCTCCTTAGTCGTCCGGGTACATTTTTTCAGTCCATCCACTGAAAGATAGAGTGTGTGTACGTGATACTCTGATAAATTATAGAAACCCTTCTTGTATTTATCATTGGGGTACTCTATTTATATATTCTACCACCGGATTGGTATTTGCTATTTCCGGTCGCAGCGACCCCACTTTTTTTTCTGTCAATCTCACGCCTGCCCTTGGCTCTTTGGTTTTTTCGCAGAATTTTAGATTCTTCCATCAAAAAGAGAGTCCCCTCCTCGGGAAATCAAAAGCACTTCTCCGTTACATATAAAACCTTCATATAGACATATATATATCTGTATATATATATATTCATAGACCGGAAAGGCAATATTGGGAGATTGGTTTCTCAATATCGCTGGTTTCCCGCTCCTGTTCCCCGCTTTGATGACACACCCAGCTGAACAACAGTCCAACATGCTTTCTTCTAACTTTCAGTCAAACTCACAGAAAACTGGACAGGAGTTCGGACAGCAACAGCAGCAGTTCAACAATGAGTTGTTCAGTAAGCTCCAGGTTCATGCAACACATATAGAGCATGCCAATGGAGAGTATAATGAGCCACACATGGCACAATACTCCTCCATTAATATGAGAACACCTGCAAACAGCTTTGCCGCACGAGGAAGCCAACCACGCGATGGAAGTGAGATTCCGCTACAGCAGTTCCAAGAGCAGTCTTCTCGGCAGATTGATTTCAACAGCACGAATTTCTCCACAGGGTTCTCCACCCAAACACCAGGTGGGCTTTTTAACGACCGGCTTGGGTTCAGCCCAGTGTCTTCCAACTCCTCGTCTATTTCAGGTGCAGGTTCTATTTCCCACAATGAACAAATGTTTTCTCTGCCATTGGAGTTGCAAGGTGGTATTTCAAATATCTCTTCGAGGAGACCCAGTTATGCAGCAGAATTCAGCAACAGGAGTCAGCAACAACAGCAGTTTGGTGGGGGGTTCTCCTTTGGTGTCGGAAATGGTTTTGCCTCCTCGATGAGAGGCACAGAGGCCTTTGGCCAGAGAACCAGTTTCAGCCAAGGTCAATCTTATCCTTGGAATGACAACACAAACAGTGGTATTTCCAGCGTATTCCCCAGTAGAGGTAGCAGCGGATATGCAGTGGATAACGATATCAGAAGCCCAGTTCAGAATGGTCCTAATGTTGAGCAGATCTTTCCTCACTCTGCCTTTGGGGATGCTCCACGGGGTGCTGGTCACGCCCGTGTGAGATCCGGATCTGTGGTTATTCCTCCTGGGTCTTCTTCTTCTCTGGAAGGTGGTGCCAGAGGGGATGCATTTGGTTCGCCATTTAATGTGTCCTTTAACCAAGGTTATGCGGCAGCAGGTAACAACATTGCAGGTAATCCTTCTGGAGCTGAAAATTTTGTACAATTAGAGAATGGTTTGCTCTTGAAGGGCTCATATATCATAACATCTCCGGAACTCAAGTCTCAGTACTTAAAAACAATCAACTACTTCGGTGATCCGACTATTTCTGGCGAAATTGTCAATGAGTTGATGCATCTCGTTAGCTCCACAGAAACCGTTTCTCCCACTGCTTCGCCAGAGGAACAAAAGCTTGTGTCAAGAGTTGCTAAACTTATCAACTACTTGAAGATCCAGAACGATGATCTCAAGTTCCAACAGAAAAACTATGCGCTTATTCTAAACAAGAACAACAAACTTGATATCATATCTATCCCCAAAAATTCTAACTTGAGGCTTTTCAAGAACGATATGATCATCATTGAGGGTGATAGGGGAAAGGACATGGCGATGGTGCTGGAGCCTGTGGTTCCTTTGAACTTTGCCATTCTTTTCAACTACCTGAAGAAGAAACAGCATCTGAAGAGTTTGGAATATGGGAACCCACAACAGGCTGCTTCAAGTAACCACAATAATAATTATCAGGGCAATCATGGCCACCACAATAGCGCTTCCAGCAACAGCTCCGGTCAGTTCGCAGAGTCTCCTCAGAGATCTTCTGGACCATCTCAGATGATCAATGAGGATGAGAATTTTATTACTCTGCCGAACAAGCAGGTGTTAAGATTTGTCAAGCCTTTTGAGATTCACCAGCTGAGCCTGAAATTCAACGCGGAGCTCGTGGCATGGAAGCTTTGTATGAATTATGTGGAGTCATTGAGATTGAACTTGAGCATTAAAAACGTGGAGTTTCAGTTCGACAAGAAGAAGCTCATAATCTATTACTACTGTGACCACCGGTTGGACTTTAGAGGTTTGATCAAAGAAATGTTCAAGGTGTACAAGACAAGAATCTGGCTGTGTGCTGTGATGCCAATAGAGAAAGATCTATCAGCACTTGCCAAGAAAGGTGCCGATGCTAATAAGGGTGCAGCACGAGAGTCTCCGCTCATTGCGGACGCCATCCCGGAAGAGGTGTCTGCTGTGGACGATTTAACTCGCATACAGCCAATTTACTTCCATGCCAAAATATTTGCTAATCTCATCAAGATGTTTGAGGAGGAGTTGCTTGACGACAAAGTGGTTGACGCGAAATACGCCTTTTTGAAGTAGAGAAAAAATTACATGTAGACGTGATGCAAGCATCGCGAAGCACTGCGAACGTAATGCACACTAGTTAGATGCGGCTTATCCCGGTTAATCTCTCTCTATTTATATATACGCTTTGTGTTTGTTTTTTGTTTGTTTGTTTGCTTTTGTTTATATTCGGACCATTATTAGATAAAGAGTTTATGCCGCTACGATCAACTTGAAAATTTCAAATGGAAAGATTTTTCTATGATATATTGGTTGCATATGTAAAAGTTAAATGCAAGGGTAGAGTAGGTTTTCTGTAGGAAAATCGAGATTGCCAGAGTTGTGGGATTGAAACATATTCCAAAAAAATCCAAAGAACCATGACAGGCATCTCCCACCCATAATTGAAAATAAAAAAACATACACATTTATTCCTGCTCTCCCTTCAGAGGAAAGGTTCTCCGCTATATATCTAACAATCAGAGCAGTAGACTTAGTTTGGAGCCAAGCTACAGGCTGTTTTATATGCACGCGAAGAGCAGTGTGTCGCGCGATAAGATCATGTAACGGGAAGGGTGCCGCAGTATGGAAAGTGCAATGTGCAGTTCGGTGCTGTCCTGTGCAAGCGAATAGGGCATGAAATCTTGCAGGCAGAGTGAAGTCAAGATCTATATATGTATATACAGTGGGCGAAGCAAAAAATTCAGCTCTAAAATAGTTGACCTTTCTGTTGATTGGATATAGTGATCTGGTTTAATTTTGATTTTGTTAGACTGGACTAACGAGAAGGGACGCGCTGAGAGAGAGGATCCTGCAGATTAGGGCGCTACAGAGGTTTGGCTGCGGATTGTAGAGATCCAGACAAAAGAGAGGAAGCCGTAGAGGTGGGTTTATCACGAGATTTCTGAAAAGTTCACATCATCTCCTATCCAGCACGCTCATCGCAACATGTTGCAGCTGCTTAAATTGAAGACATATCTGCTGCAGTATGTGTTCGATTGGGGAGTTTTTGGTGCTTTATTCGTGCTGATGGGGCATTTGGAATACGATGTTCCGCCCTTTTTCAGGGAATTTTCACTTTCAGATCTCACCATAGGATTCCCATACCAAGAAGAGGAGCAATTTTCTGTGCCGAAGTTGTTGGTGTGTACGGCTTTGCTGCCACTCGCAACCATTTCTTGCGTTTGCATATACAAGCTGTTCAAAGAGACAGGAGCCACGAAGAATGAAAGACAGATAATGACACTTCACACGCTACATGTCTCAATTCTCGCGTTCATGCTTGCACTGGTTATCACCGCATGTCTGACGGAGTTCTTCAAGGGAATGATTGGCAAGCCAAGACCAGACTTCTTGAGCCGTTGTGGCCCATTGAGCACGACTTCGCCTTTTGGAAATGTGGATGCGAGCGTCTGTACCATGCCATTTGGAGAAGCTGTGTTTACTGATGGGTTCAAATCGTCTCCTTCGGGTCACTCCAGTTTTGCCTTCTGTGGGTTGGGATTCCTCACGCTTTGGCTCTTTGGACAATTTGGATCTCTTGGAGCAACCGGGGACGAAAGCCTCGCGAATGGCAGGTACACCGGGGAGCAGTCCTCAGGGGGGAGAGCATCATTTTCTGGGAACGGATCCTCCAAGTATATACCGAGACATAGATCAGTGTATCTGAAATTGGTTCCCCTGCTCCCCTTGGTACTTGCTGCATATATCGCCTTGTCTCGTACCCAGGACTACAGGCATCATTTCAAGGACGTACTGCTGGGATCCTTTCTCGGTGCCAGCGTTGTAAGTGTGGTTTACAATTGGTTCTTCAACTCGGTCTTTTCTGCTGAAAGCCATCTATCAGTCTTCAACTCGGAGTATAAGATTTTGGCAGGCTATTCAACAGACATCCAGGGAATGAGGTCAGGTTACGATATTGTTTAGAGGAATTAGATGTAGATTGACAATACATGAGCAATATGATACAGTGACAACTCACAGGCACTGCATAGTCCAATTGAGCACTTTTAACAAACTATGAAGGTCAAACGATTAATCTGTTATTGGACCCCACTGCTCATCCTCCTCACTGTGTGTGGTTCCCCAAGGCGGGGAAGGGTGGTTGGTGCACTCTGCACAGAATCCCACCGTTATCGGATTGCCTTTTTTGTGGTGATGTGCGGGTAATTAACTGGTGTTTCCTGCTTGTAGCAAAAGAAAGACAATTACAGATAAAAATGTGAGTGGCAACCTGGAGTGCTTTAGAAACGATTATTGAGCACTACCAGGATAGAAATCCCAGTTGGTAAGTTACTGCTTTGTGTGATACAATTCTGTGATTGGCTTATATTCGTCATTGCCACTGCAGTCCGGTAATCGTTCGGTATACGGTAGTGTCACCAGCATCTCCTGTTTCGGCCACAGTCAAGATTGGGTGGACGCGTGATCACGAGGTGGCGTAGTATCCGTATTTCTTGTTGTTTCTGAATCATTAGATGGAGAATTGTATTTTTGTTTTGCCCTTATCAAAGAAGGGACTTGACTAACCGAACCACACCACAGATTTGAAGAATGTCAGACGCCGAAGCTGGAGAAACCAAGCCGGACACCAGAGAAGACACCCACATCAACATCAAGGTGTCTGATGGGTCTTCTGAGATCTTCTTCAAGATCAAGAGGTCTACACCTCTCAAGAGGCTAATGGACGCCTTCTGCAAGAGACAAGGTAAGGAGCCTGGTTCTCTCAGGTTCTTGTACGATGGTCAGAGAATCAGCAACACCAGCACACCAGAGGAGCTTGACCTGGAAGATGGTGATGTCATTGAGGCTCACCGCGAGCAGATAGGGGGTGCAAGCAATTGAAAAAGCAAGAAATTTGGAAGAGAAACGGCGTCTTTTTTTCTTTAGAACCAGGAGGACAGATGGGCTGGCGTGAATTTTACGACTGCAAAACTTGGAGTTAGAGAACCATTTTTGAACCCTGTTGCTGCTGAGGGTGGCGGGAAACTTATCAACGATCAAAGCACCGGCTGTGGATCCCCGCTTTTGATGGGCCATTTTTTTATCTATTGTATGTTAATTCTAACTACTTTTTCCTTGATCAGACGTAGTAGCAACGAAGCAGATATCTTTTAAAAAAAATTGGCATGATGCCTAGGGCTATAAAAGGCAAGTAATCAAAAATGGATCTCATACCCAACTGTAGAAGCACAGGTTGCAAAGACCTACAAGCGTTACAGATTGTTCATGTGAGACACCGCCACTGGAGCAGAGTATTGATGCGAGGCTAACATTGGTTAACTTTGCCACTGTTCCACATGGTTCTTGATACGCGCGTATCACCTCCAGATGCCACAATCACCGCAAACTTTCCATAGGCGACTAGTTGCTTGCGCTCCGCACTGGTAAACGCATTCGCCAACAGCTCCTACCCGTACAGAGCAACCGTTGGCCAAGGCCGGATATAGAAGGGTAGCTGGCAGAGCACAACAAAGAATGCAACAACCATAGCATGGGCACGTAACGTAAAATACCAAGCACCACAATACAATACCTTGGTGGATACCCTCACTGCTAAATGAACCATCTCTGGTTTGTCCCTTTTTGATTGCAATCCACACTCTCCCTGCCTGCAGCCTCACGCAGCGCTTAAAGAATGTACAGCAGCGCTAAGAGAATGCGTGAGGCAGAACGAGCCCGTACAAGGGAACTGCACACTCCTTGCATGAAGAAACGCGGTCGCGACGCGACTCGCACGCATTGGGGTATCAATGTGCCCTAGAAGGGTTCCTTCAGCCAGGGAGTTTGGGATCAGTTCTGGGCGGAAGGTGAGATCTGGACGTAGATCTGAACCAGAAAGATTGCCATCAGACGCACGTAGGCATCCTAGGATGCAGTTTTTCGTGTATGGATCTGGTAGTGGTGGCTTCTACTTCCGGAAAAGAGATTGATGCAATTAGGCACAAGAACGAGATCCTGCGAATGCTGTGTGCTCTGCACAGAGTGTGAATTCTTGGCCCAACGCTTTGACCTGGTGAATAGTCTGTCTACCGTTTCGCGTCTTTTTTTCATTTCTTTTAGCACCTTTTGTTACTTCAATTGAACTGCTGTTCTATTTCTGATAAGTCCACACAAGAAACATAGACACAGACACTCAAAGATAAACACACACATCTACATATATATATATCTATGTATATGCCCATAGATATATCCTCACACCAACTGCTAGTGACGCGACCTTAACCCACTACTATTCTTTCTTTTTCTTGCAATTATCGACGCGACACATCTCTTTTCTAACACACCGGCCTACACAGCACAACCAGCTTCTCATAAGAACCAGGCTCAATTCTCATAACAGTGGAAATAAAAATGACAACGGCCACTCACTCCAGACAACCCTCGTTGGCTTCGTCTTTTGTGTCGTCCTCAACAATAGGACTAGGGATCAGCAACAATAGCTCGCACCCACAGAAAGTGGGTCCTTGGAGATTGGGGCGAACCCTTGGCAGAGGTGCAACAGGTCGCGTCTTGCTTGCCTCAAATGTCAACACAGGCAAGAAGGCCGCGGTCAAGGTTGTTTCCAAATCTATCCTCAACACTGAAGGCCTGGATGATAATGAAAAGGGGAGAGACTCGGCGGGGCTCTCATACGGTATAGAACGCGAAATCATCATCATGAAGCTCCTCAACCACAGAAACGTTCTCAGGTTGTATGATGTGTGGGAAACTCGGAAAGCTCTCTATCTGGTACTTGAGTATGTTGAAGGTGGTGAACTTTTCGATCTGCTTGTAGAGAGGGGCCCTCTACCTGAGGAGACCGCTGTGACATTCTTCAAGCAAATTATAATGGGTGCTTCCTACTGCCATACCTTAGGCATCTGTCACAGAGACTTGAAGCCAGAAAATCTTCTCCTCGATAAGAACCTCAATATCAAAATTGCCGATTTCGGTATGGCTGCGCTGGAGAGCAACGAGAGGTTGCTCGAAACATCTTGTGGTTCGCCTCATTATGCGGCCCCAGAAATCGTCAGTGGTCTCAAATACCATGGCTCCGCTTCCGATATATGGTCCTGTGGTGTGATATTGTTTGCACTGCTCACGGGCCGCCTTCCCTTTGACGACGAAAACATCAGACATCTGTTACTCAAAGTCCAGAGCGGAAGCTTTGACATGCCGGCTGAGATCTCCCCCGAGGCAAAGGATCTCATTTGCAAAATGTTGACCGTGGATCCTCACAAAAGGATAAAGACGCAGGACGTTTTGAATCATCCTTTCATCAGAAAATTCCCTTTCACAGAGGACGACATGATTTCCTATAAGCAGCTTCCTGCTTTCGACAATTTCGCTTCAGCGGTAAATTCCAGAAGCGATATTGATGCTCAAATCTTGGAGAATCTCACCATATTGTGGCACGGAAGAGATGCCGAAGAGATCATTTCTGCTCTCCTCAGCAAGGGAAATAACCCAGAAAAGACTTTCTATTCTCTTTTGCTCAACTACAGACACAATAATGACCAGAGACAGGAGGTTTCAAGATCGAACTCCTCCAAGAAGTCTTTGAGCAGTACTCCAAAGAAGAAGAGACTCTCCAGAACCGTTAGCGTCTCCAGTGCTCGTAGAAGAGGGGTCTCATTCCAAAGTGCGCGTGTGCCAGTTACTCCCACAAAGAGCAACCGGTCAATTGCCTCTTCGTACGTCAACCAGTACAGCATCGTTGACTTGCCTCCAGTTCTGCCTCCAATCCCAAAGAACCTCTACAACGAGGCACTCGAGAAGCGTAGCTCTATGGCGCCTTCCAAGAGAATGTCAATGATGACTATTTCAGACAACAAGAGAAATTCGCAATTGCTTTCGGGCGATGTCCGTAACTCTCAGCTCAATATCGAGAAGCGCATCTCCGCCTCCCCTGCCAAAAGGAGATCAGCCATTGGAATGAAGAGGAACTCGGTCACATCCAAGATCATTGCTACCTATGCCAAGATGACAGCTGAGTCCGACTGGCAGTATATCGATACCGCTGCCAGAAGGAGTTCAGCCGATTTTGCGACCCTCTGTGACCAGATCTTCAGTGGAGAAGAGATGAAGCCAGCGCAATTGGAAGAGAAGACCGTGGTGCCCTCCTCCGAGAAGAGAAAGAGCAAGAGGTTCTCCATCTCTAGAAGACTCAGTATCAGTTCCAAGAAGGCCATGGCTGAACCAGATAAGAGGCAGTCGGTTAGCTCCTTTTCTACTGTCGTGAATGGATCATCATCCAAGAAGGAAAAGAGGATGAGCAAGCAGCTCAAGGGTCCTGATGACTATAGGTCTGTATCCGGACCAGCAGACAGAATTTCCAAGATCCTCAACATGAAGGAGTTGTCAAATCTCAAGAGAAGAACTGCGTCTCATGAGTTTGGTGGTAGGTATTCGATGCTCCCACCACCGGAACCAATTTCCAGATTGGACCCTAGATTTGATGCCTATGATAAATACCAGAAGCGTCATTCTAAGGACGCGTCTGCAGTCCTGAACAGTACACCTGCCGCGGATGTTGAAACTCCCAGAAAACAGGAAGAGACGCCGTCTGCTGAACAGAGGGAGTTTGTTCCACCTACTTATGATGCAATCAAATCTTCTGGTAAACCGCTTGCAAGGGATGATTACTCAAAGTTGTTTGGTCTCCCCAAACCAGAGAGGGAGCAGAATGGTCTGTCAGAGGATTTCATCCAAGAGCTCCGCAAGTTGCGTGTTTTGAACTCTAGAAATGATCTCAATATGCAACTGAGCCGTAAGGTGAGTAACAAAAAAGAATTGAGAAATTCCATGACAATTAAGACCACAGGTGCTCAGACCGTCTTGGAGGAGGATGAAGGTGAAGAAGAGGCGGAAGAGGGGGAGAGAAAGAGCGATGATGTGCCAACCACTTTAGCAGATGTCAAGATTCCCCGTGTTACTCGCAGGTCCAAACATTTCAGTGCGTCTAACAAGAGATTGAGTGTTCTCTCTGTGTACTCTACCAAGTCTTCATTCAAGGATCTCAACGCTAAATTGCAGGGTGACAACGCCCAGGTGCGCAACACTTTGAGATCAAACTATGCCGATAGACAATCTTTCAAGCAGAGAGATAGTATGGCAATCAGCGCGGTGGATATGTCTCTTGACCTCACTAAGCCTGGCAACAGAAAGTCGAGAGCCAGAATGTCCATGGTTCCATCTGAGGCTCAGATCAACCCCATATTGAATAACAAGGAGTCTAAGGATACTTTGATATCCAGAGACTCCGAGAGAGCCCTCTATAAGACATTCAGATTGCCTGACATTCCAGGTTCTCCCATCAAGGGAGGCAGCAGGTTTGATATCTACGAAGACAGCCCAACAGAAGAGCCAAAGCTGAAGGAAGCACCACCTCTCGTTGTTGAACGCACCAGACATAGCAAGGCTGCCGCTGGTGCTACTGAGAGTCATAGCAAACCTGCAACTGAGAACAAGTCTCAAACCGGTAACAATGTTAAGCAGAGTAATGAAGCAGCTACTGCGACGCGCAATCCATTACAGCCTGTGACACAGAGTTCAGAGAATGAGCGCAGAAGCAGGTCGTTTTTCAGAAACTTCTCAAGAGGTTCCAAGAAGGGAAGCGAGAAACAGAAAGAGCAAAGTCAGCAGCCCGAAGCCAAGCAGAAGGTGTCTCAAAACACATCAAAGGGCATATTTGGTTGGTTCCCTCGCGCTTCTTCAGCTTCGCAACCTCCAAAATCTGTAGATGTTGCAACCGTTCTATCGCAGAAAGATATCATCGACGCTCTGCATTCCCTCTTCCTTGGCTGGAAGCAGTACGGAGTCGAAGACTTGGTGGTTGATGCTTCCGAAGGAATAATTCTGGGCAGCATTGCCAAAAAGAATTCCATGAGCATGAGTGCCTGCCGCTTTGAGGTGAAGATTGGTGGAGTTGAAGGAAAGAAGAGAGGATCAACGTTATCCTTTACAAGAGTGAAGGGTTCCGATAAGACTCTGGTGGATCTGGTTGGCGAGATCGAGAAAATCCTTCGCAAGGAACAGGTTCTCGCCTGAACCAAAAAACAAACAAACAAACAAACAACTTAGGCCCCGACCACGTCAGTTGGTTATGCCAAACCCTGACCTGTATACTATTGAAACAAGCATGTAAAGTTTACCACTGATTTGTTTCGTTTTTATATATCTTTTGATAGACATTAATTTAATTAAATTTTGATGAATGAGTATGCGTACCAAGACGTTATATGCAGGGGATCCAAGGAAAGGATAGATTAAAGCTGATTCATTTATTATGAGTCTATGCAAATCACTGAAAAAAAAAACACAAAACCTAACAGAATGATGACACGGCGATGATAACGATTAAAAACAAAATAAGAAAACTCAGTATTAAAACACAACGAACAGAAACACAAACAGAAACAAAACTCAATCACAGAACGAAATCCCAGAACTTCTCAAATGCATTAGTGGAGGTATTCTCCCAGTCATTGTCCTCTTCAGTAATTTTTCTGGCAGCGGAATCAATGTCAACATCATCCTTAGCAATGAGCCATGGCTCCTTCCTGTAGATGGTGAATTGGGCGCCAATCCACAACACAAAGAAGAGGATGACCGAAATGTAGTCTGTGAAGAAGTCACTGACGTTGAAAGAGAAGAAAACGCTGAATCCCTGGACAAATGTGATGAGGAAAATGAAAAAGGCAGCATACCATGCAAACCAAGGCATGAACTTGGCTTTATATGGAAGGGTGTCTCTGGAGATGTTTCTGGATCTGAGGATGCTCATGAATCTCAGGTGAGCAACGGAGATGAAACCCCATGCGATAAGACCGGACACTGCGGAAAGGTTGACGAGCCATTCAAAAACAGTGACACCGTTGTTGGAAACGTTAAGGAAAGCCAACAATCCAAAGGCAGATGTGGTCAGCACACCAATGTAAGGGATACCCCAAGAGGTAGTCCATGAGAAACACTTTGGAGCGTTACCAGCCGAGGCCATAGAGTAAAGCACACGGGAACCAATGTACACATTTGAGTTACCGGCAGAGATGATGGTACAGAGAATGACCGCATTGAAAATGTGTGGCAAGATACCCGTTCCGGAGTTCTCAATGGCAATGAGGAAAGGAGAAGAGGAGATGTAGGAGCTCTCTGAAAGAAGCTTGGGGTCATCATATGGAACGAGCAAACCAATGAAAAAGATGGTCAAGATGTAGAAAATGAGAATTCTCATGATCACCTTGTTGATGGCTTTTGGCACAGCCTTTCTTGGGTTGCCAGTCTCACCAGCACTGACACCAGTGAGTTCGACACCCTGGTAAGTGAAGGCAGCATTGATCAGGGATGAGAGCCATCCAAGGAATCTACCAGTAGGCTTACTGGAAACCAAGATACCAGGGCCCCATGGACCAGGATTTCTCCAGTATCTGAAACCGACAGGACCAGTCTGGCCACCGCCACAAACCATTACCAGTGCATAGATGATGAAGCCAACAATAGCGATGACCTTGATAGCAGCGATCCAGAATTCAATCTCACCATAGTATTGCACCGGGATGAAGTTAGCAGCGGATAGAATGACGTACCAGATGAGGATCCATGCCCATAGAGGGACGGCATATGTCCAGAACTCAATGACCTGGCCAACGACGGAAAGCTCGATGGCAAAAGTAATAGCCCAAGAAAACCAGTAGCACCAGTTTGTTGAGAAACCAATGGACTTGGAAATGTACTTGGTGTTGAAAACACAGAAGGATCCAGCCACAGGGGTATGCGTGGCCATTTCACCAAGGGACTGTGTAACAGAGTAGGCAAGAGTACCCATAAACAAATAGGCAATCAGGGTGTTGACTGGACCAGCATCCTGGAGAGGGGATCCAATACCGATGAAGAGACCGGTACCAATGGTTCCACCCAGGGCAATCATGGAGACATGCCTCGACTTGAGGTTTCTCTTGACCTCGGCCTGTCTCACCTCGCCCTTCTCGACATCGAACTCAGCAGGGCTGTTTCCATTCGAGTAGTCTCCCAACAGCTCTTTTGAGGTTTTGCTCGATATACTAGACATCTCGATGCTGTTTGAAGGACCAGCTTCGAGGCTGTCAGGACCATCAAAGGTCTTCAGCGATCTATATATATGAGAGCCAAGCATGCCACTCCATAGATCAAAACTTTTCCCTTGCTTCCCCATTAACTTCTCGTTTCTCCATACAATGCAGTGTTTTTGTTATCTATGTGCGAGTCATCTTTCCTGCCTGTATATTTTTGAGTTAATATGACAGAACCTGCAGGACACCGCAGCAGCAGGGAAATGCCCCGTTGAAAGCTGCATGATTTTTGCCGCAATTTTCAGGCATGCGTTTCTTTTTGAGTGGGCCTGTTGCACTGAAACCAGCGAATATCTAACTCGTATACTGCGAAATGTAACGAAATAGGAGATTAGTTTTCATGCTGCTGATTTTTTTAGGAACTACAGCTAGTATCTATGCGCGCACCCACTAGATATGTGCTCTTGGGGCCCTTTGCCCCCACGTCCATGCATACCCTTCCCTCGGTGTTCAGAGTCGTTACTCGGTTACTCAAGGCATACGAAGGGGAGAAGTCAAAGGGAACGCAGTGATTTCTCGGTTTGGCAAAAAAACCGTCAACCAGACACCTGATTAATCTCTCGAGGAGGTGCCTTGCACTGCGGTGCCGTGCTGAAGCGAGTCTCTCCAGAATTGTCATCTGAGCTTTTGTAGAATTTGCGGAGCAACTGCAGCGACCGGCCAAGATACCTCGAGGAGAACCCCGCCATGCCCGTCTAACGCAAGGGCGGCCTACCGAGGCGGTCTCCAGCAGATACGGGCAGCTGAAGCCTTGTCTTATCTTTATCTGAGATAGGCAATAACCAAATACTGATAGTGCCAGAAATTGAATTATACCATTGGACAATTTCTTTAAACAATTCTGGCTGTTATTTCGTCAATGGCTGCCGTTAGAGGTCAAAATTAAAGACCAGTTGTGCTCCTCGCTCTTCTTGCCCTTTAACTACTACCTTATGCACTCTGCTACAAGGTGGCATTTCACGCGGGTGGCCCACTTGCCTGCTACACTCCCATAGACTACTTGCCCGCTAGTAGGCCCATTCTCTCTTCGGCGCACTGGCTCTCTGCACGGCTTTTCTGAAGCATACAAATACAGCCTGCGGCTTTCGAAGAAAAGAAATTCTCTCAGTGATGCCGTTATCCCCTGCAGCTTTCTTAGTGCCTTTCCTTCGGCGTTGTACCGTCATTCTAGATGCATGGGCTGCGGCTGTACAGGTGTTGTGTCTCGTTGGAGGCTGAGGCGAAAAAACAAACAAACACACACATACAACAAATGCACCGTCGAGGATATCACGAGACAATTTCTCTCCAGTACCAGTCCGTTATCTAAACACTATCTTTCCGTTGAAGGATGCCTACAAAAGAGATAGTCAATGCCAGATCTTATCGTGCGAAATTTTTTTTGTCTTCATTTCGGCCAACTTTATGAGTGGCTACCTATATCCCACAGCTATAGAATGCCTTCTGAGGCAAATACTAGACGTACGATGCAAGTCTGCCGAACCTCGGCGCTCCATGGCCGTTCATAAGGCTTTGTGTGCTGCTATTCCTGGCTAGGGATGCATGAACTGCATCCACTAAAGTTAGGGGACAGCGAAGGGCATCTCCGAACAACATGCAAGACAGACGAAGCTGCTGAAAAGGGATCAAGCGAGCAAGACACCTTCTCTTTATTGTCGTGTGTTCCAGCGTACAAGAAGCTGCTGGCCACTACGGGAGAATGGTGCCATTTAGCGAGGTGAGCATTGTAGTTTCTCCTCGCTTCAATATTCCATTACAAGACTTAGAAACACAGTGGGGTAAAGCTTTCTCTTTTGGCGTATATATACATAATTTGATCATAAAATTGTGTGGTTTGCATGAAGTGTGGGGGATAATGCGGGGAGATCTACATACCCAAAGTGTAAATGTTAGAAACGTTTAATCACAAAACGATTTCCCAGAACCTCTCAAACAGGGATGGTTTCATGACCTCGAATGCATCTTCGTCAGTGATCTTCCTGCTCTCACTGTCTATGTCGATCTGGTCTAGGGGGATTAACCAAGGATCGTTTCTGTAGCAAACCTGAGCGCCCAACCACAAAACAACGAACAGCATAATGGAAACATATGCCGTAAAGAAACCACTGGCTGTGAAGTTGAAGAATGCACTGTAACCTTGGATGAAGATAATGATCGTGATTGCAATTGCTGCGTACCATGCAGACCATGGCATGAAGTTTGCCTTGTAAGGGAGAACATTCCTGTCCATGCCTCTTGACTTTAATACATGCATGAATCTGATGTGAGCAATGCTTATGAACAGCCAAGCAATGAGACCTGCGACTGCTGTGATGTTTACAAACCAGTTAAATACAGTCTTTCCGCTCTCTGACAGGTTCAAAAAGGCTAAGAGCCCAAAGAGAGCAGTAGTAATAACTCCCAAATATGGGACACCCCAGGGTGTCGTCCACGTGAAAAACTTGGGTGCATTTCCGGCCATTCCCATAGAGTAGAGAATCCTGGAACCAATATAAACATTTGAATTTCCAGCTGAAATGACTGTCGTCAAAATGACTGCGTTGAAAATATGGGATAGAACCTTGGTTCCTGAGTTCTCAATTGCAATCAGGAATGGGGAAGATGAAATGTAAGTGTCCTCAGAATTCAATTTTGGATCATCGTATGGGACAAGGAGACCAACAAAGAACAAAGTCATGATGTAGAAAATCAGAATTCTGAAAACAACCTTGTTAATGGCCTTGGGCACGGCCTTTCTAGGATTGACAGCCTCACCTGCACTGATACCAGTGAGCTCGACGCCTTGGTAGGTAAACGCAGCATTGACGAGGGATGATAGCCACCCCAAAAACCTCCCAGTATTGACATTGGAAACAAGAACACCAGGACCCCATGGACCAGGGTTCCTCCAGTACCTGAACCCCACCGGTCCAGTCTGACCGGCTCCACAGACCATGGCAAGGGCATAAATGATGAAACCAACAACAGCAAGCACCTTGATGGCGGCGATCCAGAATTCAATTTCACCGTAGTACTGAACTGAGATGAAGTTGGCTGCTGTGATTATCACGAACCACATTAGAATCCAGGCCCAGAGTGGTACAGCGTATGTCCAAAATTCAATGACTTGGCCTATAACAGAGAGTTCAATAGCAAAGGTCATTGCCCAAGTGAACCAATAACACCAGTTTGTTGAAAAACCCACAGCCCTTGAGATGTACCTTGTGTTGAACACACAGAATGAGCCCGATACAGGGGTATGAGTAGCCATTTCACCAAGGGACTGAGTAACTGCATATGCCAATGTTCCCATGAAAATATATGCAATAAGAGAATTGACAGGTCCAGCATCTGCAAGAGGAGTAGCAATTCCAATGAAGAGACCTGTTCCTATTGTCCCACCCAGTGCAATCATAGAGATGTGCCTAATTTTCAGGTTTCTCTTGACCTCGGTGTCCCTGTAGTCCCCTTTTGCAAGGTCTTCGGACAGGAACGTGGCTGTCTTCTCGAGGTCTTTCGAATAGCCATCTTCCTGGATGAACGACATAGCTGGAGAGAATATTGTACCGATGTAGTGATGTGAAGTATATGAGCCGTGACACTTCTGTGATCACTTGACGAGACAACTACCCGATTCTGAACATGAAGGCAATGTCAAATACATATATATATACAGTCAGACAACATAATAGATGCGGATCGTTTATTACAAATTTTTCCTCCACTTCCCCACCTTGCGGAGATCCTTGTATCAGAGGTATTGCCCTTCAAGCATCTACATATATCAGGCGTACATAAAGACGCACCTCATCTGCAAGGGCGACAGTAATTCCCTTTTTGACTTAGCCGCTAAAGCAATAAAAGAAAGGTTCTCCTCGGGCATCTCCAGTTAGGTGCTGAACGACCTTCGTTAGAAGGAAAGCTTAGGAGAGAGCTTGCCGACTCACATGGAGCGGCAACAAACCCGTGTATAGAACGCACAGACCCAGCCCTCAATCTCCATATAAGCACCAAGCCTCAAGCCTCAAGCCTTTAGACAGTAAGCCCTTAAACCAAGGGTCAAAATGACATCTAGACAGAGGTAAGATATATAAAAATCATATCCAATCGAAAACTGCAGTGGATATTTTCTCGAAGCATAAGCGCATGATCTCTTTAACCACCTATATCCAAGGACTATTCACCGGAAAAAAGTTCTTAGGGTGGAAGGCATTGCACCATCCTCGGTTGGGAAATACTATTGATTGGAACCATACTGCGAAAGATAATGAGCCTCTATCCTATCTCTCTGCCCATATCTTTGCCTGCTGGTGCTGCGACTCAGTCAGATAGGCAGCTCAAGATAATATTCTCCATCACACGACGGAAGCACCAACGAGAAAAAATAAACTCCAACGCCCTGTGCATGCTGCGCCAGAGACAAAAAGCAGCCTCTTGCGTCGCGCAAACTACCAAATAGAACAGCCTCTGCCTCGTAGATCTCCCGCCGTAGAGAGAGCTGCGCCATCAGCATGTATCCCGGTTGAACACAACTACAAACTCCTCCTTTAAAAACAAACTAACATGTTTTGGTTCACTATCAGTGATAGACCAGAGGTGTATGTCTTGATATAATTATTATATTCAAATTAGTCTATTATCATCTCGTAAGCACATTAAAAAACCGTTTGGGTCCGCATTCAATCGAATGAATACATCTCAACCAAAATAAAAATATTATGATAGTAGTGTTCCTCCAGCGACAATTACTACCGTCTTGACCGCTTTATTCACCAATCAGTGGCACATTGACCGCACTAAAGATTTAGGCCGAGTTCTTCTTGATGGAAATGCTGAAGAAACCGCCAGCGAGGGAGCTCTCGAAGAACTTGTTGTAAGTCTGCTTGGAGGCTCTGATCTCGTTCATGATCTGCTTCTCCTTCTCAGCACCGTAGTTGATTTTGGCGTCGGGGACAGCAACAGGAGTAGAAGCGTTCATTGTTGTAAAGGATTGTTTTTGATTGAGGGTGGTTCACTGAGACAATCTACAACATCCTAGATATCAATTTGCTGCTACCTTCGACCGATATATATATACTTGAGCGGGTTTCCGCTAAGAGCGTGAATTAATCTGCCACAACCCTGACCTCTCTTAAAAGAGGGGAGCAGGAGGGGTAAACCTTCGGCATGACATGCAACTCCGAGAGCTCTTAACGGACTTTACTATTGGAGCATCGTGCGGCTGAAGGGTAATTTGAGGGAAAAACACTCACGGATGGGTGGGAAAAAGAAAATCCTGCTGCACCAAAACGCACCACGCTGCAGTTTGCCCGTGAGTCAACCCGTTGCTCCGTTTCCGTCGGATACTCAGGCAGTGCACCTTGCAGCAGTCACTTCCCGTGGATGCGAACCGTTGGCGCTGAAACACATGTTTGCTTCCGGAAATGATCCGATGTCGATACTTGGTTGGTTTGCATCTTTTTATTTGCCTAGTAGAACCGAGGACCGAAGGTATTATCTATGCAGCCGAGAAAACAACAGTATTGTCTGCTCACTGTCGAGAGCTGTGCTTTATAATTGTGACTGGTGATAAGCATGTTGACAGGATAGTCACTACGTGGCTTCGGTCTCAACTGCGTGACTTTTTTTTGCTGCCATAATAACTTTATATGTATGTTGCTAATTTTCATACGCGTGTAACTGCAGCGCAAGGCGAAAACGCTTATCACTGGCCAGTATACCTTTTTGACAGACCTGAATACATCCGTCCTCCAAGCAATTATTTGGCAACTTAAACATAAATAACAATATCTTGGAAGAGGGGAAACATACCGCTCGTCCATACGATCTTGGCAAGCAACACCCTTTCCGTGTAGGCTACTTGGTTTATCTCCCGGCCAAACTTGCTTACACCAGCAGTTGTGGCACCCTCGAGCCTATATGGAGGAGATTTCGCCTGGCCCAAATAAGCACCTCTCAGGGATCGTCCCCGTTTCCCTACAATTGGAACCAAGCAGCCAATGCCGCGATGCCGCTGAGCCGCCCGCGAAGCACGCAGATATGGAATGCGTATAGGCAAGGCTCCTTATGCCCGCCCCTATATATATGTGTAGAGCTGCATTTTTCCCCTCACTGCAAAGAGATGCACAATAAACAAAATTGTTACAATAGGGTCCATTTGCCCGCCTTCCTCTTGCAAATTACCCCAACTATTAAGAGTACTTCCTTGTTCCCGTGAGTTGTTGAATAATATTATTATCTATTATGATTCCCTATGTAATAGCGGCACGTAGCCTGTGATAAACTCTATGTAAAGTCTAAATGCAAGAATATGATATGCAATGTGGTATCACCACTGAGCGCAACCCAAAACAATGGGAACTACAGCACAAAAGCGTACTTACTTCTGCTTCTGATCCTCTTTCCGTAGATGTAGAACAAGACGGGCACTGGGGCAAGAGCAGCAGCAAAAAGACCCAAGAGCAAACCTGCCCAGTTAATACCCATGTTCTCAAACATAAATGTGGCAAACAGTGGGAATGCGGCTCCGAAAGCTGAACGCAGGAGTGTGTTACCTGCAAGAGCAGATGCAGCAAAAATGAGATAGGAGTCGACAATGTAGTTGATGGAGGGGATGAAAATCGTCACGAGGCCAAATCCAGTCACCACACCAGACGCGGTAGGAACCATCCAGTGCACATGATGTGGGTAGTTTCCACTCCAGCAGAGCCAAAATAAACCAATTGGGAACATCATTCCACCCACGATCATTTCGGGCAATCTGGCCTCAGGCACAGGCTTTCCTCCTGCAGCTGCCATCTTCTTGTTGTAACCCTTCTGCATGAAGTAGTTGAAAATACCACTGCCAGCCATTCCGATTGTAAGACCCAAATATGGAAGCTCGGCAACACCTCCCTTCATACGGTAGCCTTCAGCGAAGATGATGGGGTAGGCAGTCAAAAACAGATAGAGAATACCGTAGATGAAGGCATTGTAAAGAGTAATAAGGAAGATAATTGGCTCGGTGAAAAGCATCATCACAGGCCTGCTGATGTTCTTCTCAGCGATGTCCTTGAGCGAGAGTTGAAAGGTCTCATGAGGGGCCTTGATACCCCAGATTCCAGTCCTGGCCCTAAGCTCTCTAGCCTTATCAACAAGGATCAGCGGGTGGTGGGTCTCCGTAAGGAACAAGAGGTCTAGAACTAATGAGAGAGCAGCCATAATACCGACAATGTACTCAATCCATCTCCATCCGAGGTACGAGTAGACGGTGAAAGCACCGACAATGGGGCCAATAATTGGTCCCACAAAGACAGCAACTGCAAAGACAGAAATAGCAAGACCTCTCGTCTCATTGCCGAAAAGATCTGCAAGGGAAGCAGGCGAAACAGCCAAAGGAGCAGCGCCTATGAAACCACCAAAAAACCGGCAGAGCAAAATAGTTTGCAGATTCTCGGCAGTCGCAACCGCAAATTGGAAACAGCAGTAACCAAAGATGGAAACAATAAGCACATAACGACGACCGTAGATCTCGGACAGGGGAGCCCAGATGATGGGGCCCGAGGCAAATCCCATCACGTAGAGTGAGACACCCAATGTACCCACGACAGGTGCAACATGGAACTGGGCACTGATAGCATCAATACCACTCGAAAAGCCACTAGAGCCGTATGCAATGGTGAAAGTTTGAAACACAAGAATGCAACAAATCACCAATTTCTTCCTCAGCGGCCAGTTATGTGGGTGGATAGGGTCAGAAGGACCATCAAAGGCCACCATATATTCAGCCTCATCTGGCAATGCCTTGGGATATGGTCTTCCATTACCCATTGGTGGAAGGGGTTGTCTTGGATTGTTGATATCCTCAATATCCTCCTTGGCGGAGTTGGTCAGAATTCTTGAAAGCTCCTTAGCCAACATTGGGTCAGATTCCATGCGCTGAAGCTCATCGGTAGGCTCAATTGCTGCTTCTAGATCCTCTCCTCTGTAGGGCTCAATTTGCTGTTCCGAGCGGTCGGACGCATCAGACCTCAACGAGTGATCGTCTGTGGTATCATCTGCAGACATATTGGGCTTTGTTTCAATGTCACTCATCTATAATGTTGTGTCAATACAAATATTATCTCAGCTGGTTACAGTGTAATACGTTAATGGCTATATAAGATCTCTTGGAGGATGTTATCTTGGGTCTCTAATTACTTTGCTGAGGGTATATCCCGTAGGATTAAGTTGCTATGTGGAGCGATGAATGCTGAGTGAAGAGGGATGCTGATGGTATTATGCTTGGTGTGATCTCCCTTATTTCTACTTTCAATTGGGGGGCCAAGGGGGCCAGCTATGGCGTTTAAGTACTCCCTTCCAACCTCCACGCTCTCGACGCTACGCCGTTGTTTACAGGAGAATTCCTACATGGATTTTTTTTTTGGATGCATGATACTGCGGGGCAAAGCGGACTTTGGAGGAAGTTATGCATCTGTTTGTAATCAAGAAAGCGGTAACCATCGGTTCTGAACGGCAAATCATGCAGAGATGCATAAGGCTTTAGTTAAATCCGACGGCCATTAGCTCATTTGGGAAGAGATTGCAGGCCCAAGCAGCTTTCTGCAGAACATATTAGTAATAAGAGTCGCATGGCGGGCGCACGTATTTCTTTTGTTGAGCCCCATTATGGGCTTTCTTCTTTGGATTCTGCATGGAAGAAATGTGTTAGCCGTTCGTACATTAGGTATCATTTTCTTGACAGCATCAAGTTTGTCATCTCCTGATGACATTTTGCATTATATCCGAGAAGATGTCATAGAATAATCAAGGGTACCGTTCAGAGCATCAGCTTATGTGGGGTTCTCAAACACTTCTCTTACTGCAGATTTGCAGCCGCATGAGCTCAAAGGGTATGAAACAAACACTACACACATTTACCAGATTGAAATATAGTGGTATGGTTACGTACTTGTTTTATTGCTACAACCTGGTTTCATCGAATATGTGTTGATGATAGTTCGATAGCTAATGAATATACCCATTCAAGGATGTTTCTAAGCCAATTGACACCTTCATCAGTCAACTCAATTCTTGTAAAGACGTATCCCACTACATACGTTGATTTCTGATCTCTTTAAAACATCAACACCAATTCAACATTTTAATACCCCACCCAGAAAAATCATGGAAGGTGGTTTTGATACCCCCATGGCCTGGTCCTCAACGCATACCTCTCGAGCGATTGTAACATCTGCAAAGTTGTATTCGGCGCCCACAACTTCCAGTCTGAGTATAGTTAAGGGTAAACCGACACCATCGTTTGGGCAACATATCGTGATTATTCTAATTCCCTCCTGTATAGCAATTCTAATTTTGATTGCTGTGATTCTGTGTCACACTGCAAGGAAGATGCCGAGAGGCATGGGCAACAGGAAGAAGACATTCTACAGCGTTGAATCAGAAGGAAGCCGCTGTTCTAGGCCGTCTCTTTTCTCTAGATTTGGCTTTCACAATATAGCATCCGAAGGGAATGACAATACAATAACGTTGAAAAGAGGCCCGCTACGTGTTGCCAGGTTGATCCATACACCAGCAACGGCTGTACACTCCTTCTTCAATAGGCCAGAAGAGCCATCATTAATGCACGCAGATGGAAACAAACAACGCCAGATTTGGCCAGTCGGAGCGCCAAATGCCGTCAAATCACCCTTCCTTCCCAGGTGTTTCAATCTTCTTTCACAAACGGGAGATATAGCGGCGGTTTCGCCGCAAGTACATTTGCGGGATTGTGGAATTGTGACTCGGAACTCAATATTCTATAGTAAAAAGATAACGGCCAAGGTTCCAATGCAAAATGCAGAAATAGATGACTTCATCGGCCCCCCAGACGGCTCTCTACATAAAAATCTGAATCTGCATGAGGATATGTCAGGAGGTGCACCTCCATTCAGCCCTCCCTACATGTCGGGTGGGTACGGGACGCGTGCCGATTCTTTGGGAAATCAACCCGATACTGAAAAACCGTTACCACCTACTCCGTTGGACACTTCAGCAGACCGCTTCCAGAACTTTGCTTTATATGGTTTCGAGTGCAGACATGATGATCCAGTACCCAAATTAATAGTTTGAGAACCAGCCCGAGGCTAGATGGGCATTTGGATGTTTTTGGAGCCGAATCACACGGGTTTACAGGATGGGTGAAGGTATTGTCCCAATACAGGACATTTGGAACAACTACTGCTTGGAATCTTCGGCAATGCTCTGACTATCTTTCCCTCTTCTTTCTTTTGTGAAAGCTTGCAGTATAGAGGTGCGCGTCCGGAATTCCCACCGCGAATCGAGAGAAGGGCAACGCTCTCGGAATGCTTCCTGATTTGCTCTACGCTGCAAAATGATATCCTCTTGTTAAAGCAGCTACGCGGCTGCCTTAAAAGGGCGTGTGCACACAGAAGATGTCGAGACAGCTGCGTGTTCACAGCAGAATTCGCACCTCCATGCACTCAAACAGCTAGCTGAAGTGCCAGGTGGTGTAGCGCTGTGGATTGGTATGTAGCCGACTCGCTTACTGCATCATATCCGTTGCACTCACTAAGCCTACTTACATGGAGTGGCAAGCCCATGTATACTCTCTCTCTCTTTTCGCAGTTTTTTTTTTTGGAGGATGATTTCAAATAATACATGGCTGTTTAGATAATCTTTGTTGTTTTTTGACACAAGGCATACCCGTAGTTGGAAAGGTCTTGGGTTTCCATTCTTGGTTCCGTCTCGCACGACGACGTGTCGTATATGCGAAAGCGCCAGCTCACGCAACTCTTGCATTTTACGTGCCTTACTCTTTGGTATTAATCCATTTCGAGGTTCAGCCGTCTGCGGCCTGCTGTCTGCACACTCTCTCTACCTGTCTGCTTGATGCCTGCCTATCTGCTTGATGCGTCTTCTTACAAGGGCCATTAACCCTAGGCGACTATGCATATTGCGTAACTACTTGCCTGCTACACACGACTGCGCATTCTGTTTGTTTTCCTTGTTGATCGAGGCGCGTCAAGAAAGCCGGTGCGCTAACCGATCCCAATGCCATTGGCGGGGCACACACACATCCCCAGTGTTTATCACTTTAGTTGTCTGAGCGAGCCATCAAAGCGAAGAAAGAAGTCAGGAGGACCTCCTGGCCAGGCATTTTAGGGCACGGATCAAAACGCAACAAAAGACTGACAAGTCACAAATTTCTTTGTGACTGTGTTTGAAGGGAGTGCTGGCGTCATCTTTGATAGACTCGCCGATGGCTAGAACCTGATCTGGCTAATTTGAGTGATCACATAGCGACTACGGGCGATCCAACTAGGCCCAAGTGTAGTTAGCCACAGCACACATCTTTGACACACGTGTTAGATCACCACGGCACATATTTGGCACCTGCAATATATTCATTACGTTTGGAGCTTACAGTTGTAACGCTCGGTCGAGATCACAATACTGTACAACATGAGACTTTTTTCAAATTCGTCGCCGCGCTCACAAAGCGAGCCTCGCAGTAACCGGAGCTCGCTTCTCGACGCCATGGATACACCAGAGTCAAGAGGTGAACTTTCACCTGAGTTGTCTCCCATTGTGACACTTTTATCTGCTCAGACACACAGAAGATACAATGAAGGTATACTGATGTTGCTGAACGACCTCAACACAGAAGGAAAGCCAGCAGAACGCAAGTGGACAGAGGTGTACGGTGTGCTCACAGGAACACAGCTGGCGGTGTGGGACGCAGAGGAGCTTGCCAAGTATAAGGACAACCAAGAGGCGCTCCTGTCTGCGTCATCGAAACCCATGTATATCAACTTCACGGACGCTTCGTTCAGAGCAATGGAGACCCTTCCATCCTCAAGTGGAGACCTGAAGAATGTCATTGTGGTGTCCACCACTCTCAAAAATCGTTATCTGATCCAAATTTCGTCACGAGAGGCCTTCAGAAAGTGGCATGCTGCCTTTAGATTGTCCATTTTTGAGTACACATCGCTTCAGGAGGCATACACAGCAGCTGTGCTCTCTGCTAGGGGTTCGTTGCTCTCAGATATTCGTGTCATATTGTCCGAGACAAAGTATGCACACGAGGAATGGATCAGTGTTCGCTTCGGTGCTGGCACCCCGTGGAAGCGGTGTTTCACAGTTATTGAGCCGGCGCCCAAGAAATCCAAGAAGGGAAAGTATTATACGGGCAAGGTTCACTTTTACGAGAGTGAAAAGAAGAACAGAAAACAAGCCATGGCAACGATCACAAGTGCCAAGGCTCTCTATGCGGTGTACCCACAGGCTCCCATGCTTATCGATCGTTCTACAATGCTGAAATTGGAGGGCTCCATCTCGTTTTCCTCGAACGAGGAGCCACGTGATGCTTCCATCTTCTTGATGCCAGAGCAACACTCCGCAGTTCCAGGGTTTGACACCATGATCCGCTTCCTTGTGCCACTACTGGACTCCTTTGGACTATATGGTCGCCCCTATAAGCTGAATGCCGACAAGACAGATATGAGGTCGCTGCTGTTTGGGCTCCCCGTGCTCCCACATGTGCACTACCTCCAAGTTGAGGATCTGCTTCAGTTGACTTCTAGCACCACCACACTTCAATGGTCTGCTAATGAGTGGATGACCAGTATCAAGGAACTGCTCAAAAAGACTATGGCAAATGGCTACACTGGATGTGGCTCATCCTATGGTATCGAGGGTGCAACCGCCCTGTTAACGTTCCAGGAGATGGCTGCCAAATCGGGTGGGAAGAGTGCCACTGGCTCGCCTTCCACCCCTACATTCGTACCCAAGTTTGATGTATTCCCTCCATCGCCGAAGGAGAGTAACCTCAAGAACTCTACCACTGCTGCCGATGTTGCGAATGGCGCTGATCCATCGCTTACAAGTGGTTCATCACCACCCAAGCTCATAGACATATATCATAAGTATTCTGAAATCTCTCCATACGATGATGTGAAAGGACTTGGAGAGTCTTATGGCAAGATGAACTTAGGGTCCAAAAGCGGGGAAGATCTGTATCCCAATGATAGCAATGGGAAGAACCTGGTCGTCCCCACTTTGGGTAATCTGATGTATAACGATGACGATGACAACGATAGTCTAAATGATGGCACAAACCTCAACGATTACCCTCGACCTGTGCATGCATCAAAGGACAGCATTCCTAACAGCAACTCAAGCTCGTCATTGGAGCACCTCACTCCCGTCAGCAGCAATTATGCCCAAGGGTTTGACCGAAACAGAGTGCTTTCCCCATACACGGACTTCAACCAGCAGGTGTCGAAGTCATTGGGTTCGCATGCTCTGCCGGCTGTCCTTGGCAGTGGCAGTAGACCATACGGTTCGACATCATCTCTACCAATGGATAGGCCACTGCCGGCCCCTCCTACAGGCTTGGGCCAGCACGAGGCAGCCGGGTACTCAGATGACTCCCTCAACAGGGGCGGACATGGTGGGGGCCAAGCTGGCTTGTTGTATCCAAATGGGGATGAAGGGGGTAACAGGTCGGCATCTGGTTCGTCTTCGAATTATCCTGACTCGAGCCAATACTCGTCTTCTTCACATCCCCATGTGCAACAGCAGCCTCCGCACTCCCAAGGTTTTGTACAACTACAACCACCACCTGCAGGTTCAGGTTATGCCCCTTCTCAGCCCCAACGTGTTCAGCAGCTTCCTAAGCAACGCCGTGCTCCTGCCAACAACATCGTGGGCCAGGAGGTGTCATACGGCCAGCGTTCTGGCTCTAGTGAGATGGTAGGAAATGCACCTCATAGTGCTGGTGGGTATGGTTCCCAGAGTCAGTATCCACAATACCAGGCACAGCCAGCTTCTGCACCATCTTCCAGACAACAGTTCAGACCGGGGCCACCTCTGCAACAGCAACAGCCTCAACAACCATATTCTCAGCCGCCATCGCAACAGCAGCAGCAGCAACAGCAACAGCAGCAGCCACAACAGAGATATCCACAGCCACAACAGCGCTATCCAAACCAGCAGCCTGCTAGGGGCCAACCCGGAGCACAACCCTACTACAATGATCGACAGTACGGTGCTCCACAGCCTGCTCCATCTGGTGGTAGACCATATTATGACCAGCAGCCTCAGAGTTATGGCAACGGCCATGTCGGTGGTCCTAGAATGCAGCCACAAGGCCTGCAACGGCAACAGATGGTGCAACAGCAACAACAGCAACAGCAGCAGCAGCAACAGCTTCGAGGACAATCGCCTTATGGCATTGCTCAGAGCGGGGGATCTACGGCATCTACCTGGAAACCATCAGGCGGCGGAGGAAATCCATATGCTATAGCTTCTGCCGCTATGAGTGGTGGGAATAAGGCCAAGAGCAATCCTTACGCCAATTAGGTTGTGACTCTCCTGAACCGCTGTGCCTTTTTCTTGATGTGTCCACCCCATCTTTCATGAATGACCCTCTTTATCAACAAGGCACGTTACAACAACAGACTCTCCCCGACTCGATTTCAGCATGACTTCATACAAAAGAGTACGTAACACTTCCAGCTGAAAACAGTACCATCTGCTTTTCTACCACGATTTGGCTCTATTTTAGGTATTCTTTTCTCACTTCTGTCTTTCTATATGTCGTCACTATCTATTTAACATACAAGAGTTAGCGTATCCTTACCACGGCACGGTGCGCGAGACGACTTGTGTTATGTGCAAGCGTACACTCCTATATAGACACTCTTCCATTCATATGCCAAACAATATAGATATATATTTCCAGTATACGTTACTTGACTCCGTTTATCTTAATCAGGCAAACACACTTTGTATTGCAACCGGAAATCAATTAGATCATAATATAACAAAAATTATACACAAACCAGCTTAGATAGTAATCAATAAAATCCCATTGACACCTCGCTTAGTACCTAAAGAAACACGTTTGCACAGCATACTATTACAAAACATACAACCCAAGATCAAGGCACACTCTTGCGACTTGAGCTAGCTCAAGCACGTGCTGACGGGTCATCCCATTATACCATAGATGTCTCATCGGTTTTTCTAAGCAGTCCAGCCACACGGGCAATGTCAACTTCATCTGGATCGCTTTCCACTGCCTGGACAAGTGACGCCACAAGGTCATCAATCTTTGACTCTTCCACCTCAACGCAAAGGGACAAAACACGTCTGAATTTGTTCTCCAGTTCAGATGATTTAGACTGAAGATCCTTTGCCAGTGCTCTCAGATTGCTCTCGTTCTCCCTATATGCCTTGATCCTGGCTTCCAAAACGACAGGTGGTGGGAGTTCGTCAAGCTGGGAGGCATTGGAGAGGAAACTTTCAATCAAGGCTGGATCTGTGAGGTAACTGTGGATTTCTTCATCCGTGAGGCTGTTCAAATCGCCAGATTGCTTTCCATCTGCTGCGAGCTTCTCGGAAAGCTCCTCGAGACGTGCTTCCACCTCCCCATATACCGGCCAGACCGTGAAGGGCTCGTCAGCATCAAAGTCTACATCAAGGTCGGCGAGATGTGGCATCTGTCTACGCTGCTCTGCGAATCTGTTCTCCTCATCCTCGATTGCGCGGTCAACGTTGTTGATCTTAGTCTTAAGTTCAGTCAGCCGCACCTCACTGAGTTGGAGCTCCTCCAACTGTTTACGTGCTTCGCTCAGCCTCACTGTTGATGTACGTAGCTTCTGGTGCATCTCTTCCACAGCCTTGGTCTTTGAGCTGATCTCTTCTTTGAAGTCACTGTTCAGCGTTATGAGCATCTCCTGCATGGTCTGGAGAATTCTTTCCGATGTCTGAGTCTCATGCGACAGACCGTTCTGGGAGCCTGGAGCCGAACCGGCCACGCCTGCTGAGTGTGGGTTGGGGTATCGCACTCCAGCCAAGGCAGCATTTGTTGTGTTGAGACCACCGATATTTATGCCAAAGTCAATTGGCATCAGGTCTGCTTTGTTCGGTATGTTGGGGTTTGCGCCCACGTCCAGCAGTTGCTGAACGATTGCCTTGTTGCCAATACGTGCTGCGATATTCAGACAAGTGTCTCCATTTTTATCCTTGACATTCACCACCTCTGCCATGAATTTGCTGAGGCCAATGGTATGTGGGGACGGAAGATGGGCACCGCGCCTCACTATCCACTCAAGCAATGTCTCCAGGTAATATTTGCTTGCAGAGCTACGACCCTTTATACCAGATATGAGGGCAATATGATGGAGGATTGTACGTCCCTGCAGGTCTAGCACAGGTATGGCTGGGTACAGATAATCTAGCAAATCGCCAAATGCAGAGCTGTCTGCGCTGTTTGTAACCAACACTGCACGAACCAAAGCTGACTCTCCTTCATTGTTACCGCGAAGTCTGTTTGCTCCCTGTTCAACCAACTCTCTAACAAGATTCACCTTTCCCAAGGTTGCTGCCCAGTGGAGAGCGGTATGTCCCAGGTCGTCAATTGGAGCATCGATGGCTACGCTGCTGAGTTCATTAGCTCTTTCTCCAAGGAGCTGCACCAGTGACGCTTGGGAATCATCAGACAGGAAGATAGAAGTCATCACGTCTTTCGAGTTATCAAAGCCGTAATCGGACACGTCCTCTTCTCTCAGAGGCTTGATGGTGAAGGGATAGGAAGGGTTCGTCTGCTTGGAATCATGTGCGTATATGTGGATATCAGCATCCGGCAATGACGAGCCAGTGCGGGGCTTTTTGGATGGAGACCGCAAAGATCTACGGAGACTACCAGCGCCGTGTACAAAAGCTTTTGAGTTGTGATCATTGTCGTTCCCACCGTTGATTTCATCAACTTCGCCGTTATCGTTCTCAGTGAGAGTGGAGTATGTGCGTGCTACGGGATGCTGCTGTAGTTGTCCTTGTACACTCTGGATACCATTTGTAGTACCCGCAGCAGTGGCAGTATTGGAATCAGCCTTCACCTGGAATGGCTCATCCAGCGAGCCCTTTTTTGCGTCAAGCGATTTAGATGATATGTTATTTTCAGTAGTGTGGTCACTATTTTGTGTGCCGTTCTGGTTCTTGGTATGTGTGTTAAGGGCAGCACCTTCGTGATTGCCCTCATCGAGACTGCTGTATGTGAAGAGGGGCTTCAAATGATCATATATACGGTATTCCTGGCACAATGCAACAGCCCTTTCGAGAGGAATCCACGTCCCTTGGAAATTGCCAAAGGCATCCTCGGTCTTGTCGTGCACACCGTTGTGAATGTCCCTATCGAGCACAGCTGCGATTCTGGAACTGTCCAAGCCTACGATTGTAAGGATCTGGGAGGCATTGACGTAGTTGTCAGACTTTCTTCTCATGAGACGTATGCCATTGACCGACAGTTCAAATACCTTTGTACCGTTGTACGATGCTGAGTACACAGGCGTGATGGAAAGAGACGGGTCTGCATGGAATGACCCACCAGGCAAATTTGTCTTCGATGCCACAGCACTCATTGTGGACGGTGGGGATCCTGGACGTAAATGGCAAACCTAACAGTGAAACACAACGGGGTCGGTTTGCAGTTCTGTTTTCACACGGCTTAGTTTCTTACAATTGAGTGACTTGTGGTTGGTTGGTGTCCTTAAAAGGGGTGTGTGTGTCGAAAGAAAGACCTGGTGCTGTCTCGGAGATATATATAGGTATATGTACAAATATACACATCCAATTATATTCCCACTCGCAAATATCGCAACTCCAAAGTCTCTTCGCTCGTTAGCAACAATACTCGCAAAGTGCGGTGTGTATGTTGTGGAGAATCAAGGGAGCCTACCCAGCAGATTCAGGTGAGAAGCGGACGCGTGAATATCAGAAAGTGAGAGTAAAAGAAGCCAGAAAAAGCGTAAGGCAGGGAGCAGTCCACGCTTGCTTCCTTTGTTGTCTGAAAAAATAAATGACTGCAACGATGACAGTTGTCTATAATATCACAAGGAGGGGGGCAGACTGGTGAATATTTCCACCACCTTACCTTTGTGCGACTTAAGTCAGTTCCGTTTCACAGGTGCCCATGGTGCGCTCTTCCTCTCCTCTCACACACCCTACTGGGTGAGGATCCGCCGCCAACTTCTCCTCTCTTCCCCCCGCCTGGCGATGGGTGTCGAGGCCCCATTACACCCAAGTCGTGGGACTTCGGAAATTCAATTTACTCTTTTGGGATTTCACAGATTCAGTTCCGAGCACTACCCATTAACAACAGTGCATGAGATGGCTTAGCGAGAGAGCAGGCAAGAGTGGTGGTGGAAGGATGGCAGGTGGTCAAAGCCTGGGTGTCGGGTGACACAGGGACCATTGACGTAATTCCTGGTATCAGGGATTAACAAAGGAGACGATGTGTAAACATGGAGCTAGGGATTTGGTTTTTTTATTGAGACATTTCCGTTTGGTATGCCGTTAGATAGCGGGGTTCTGCTGTCTGTATAGCAATCCAAAGACACAGTGTGCCCCACCCAGCTGCAGCTCTCGAGGTGTTTGGTGTGTAATACATGGCACCAGCACTCCAGATCTTCATCCAATGAGCAATTGTGCTAGCTATGAGTGCTATCTGTGAGGAACCACCTCATATAGCATATATTGAGGTTTCTCCTAGCGCCAGTTGCTCCTGGTCATAAGCTTAGCTTTGTATAGCTTTCAGCATACTGTCTACAGCAATTCACTTGCATGGGGCTTACGAGGAGGCTCCGTTGCTCTATCAACACAAGAGGCCATTGCACAAGAGGCCATTGCACAAGAGGCTACATAGTACCGCAAAATTCTGATGTAGTTTTAATATCATGATGACCGATTAATCATCGGTATCGTTCACCTGGTGGATCCTTCGCAACTCACGCCCTTCATTCCGCTGCATCAGCTATCGCTACGGCGCGTATTCCCCGTATAGAGTCTGGGCCCATGGGGTTCTTCGCGAATCGCGTGGTACGGCGACTCCTGGCCATAACGCGAGATACACGTAATAATCTGCAGCAGCGATGGGGTCTCTTTTGGCACCGTAGTGGACGCGTAGTATGTATATGAGTTCCGGTGGGCACACACTCTTGATGGAACACGCAGATGGAGGTGAATAATATAGTGAGCAGTGTGTTGCAGTGGGCTCGGAGAGTGTGGAGCTCATTCTTGTACCGTTTCGCTTGCTTATCGGGCCCTGTATAGCGAAAGGCCTGCACGGTATGGTGGGAGAGATGGGGTGTACGAGATGGGGTGGGAAAGATGGGGTGAGATTAATATGTGCAAGGAAGGGATGATGTTTATCACAGGTCAAAAAGACTCAATTGAAAATTTCGTTGTTCAAGGACTAAGTAGCACAATTGAGCATACAACATATCGCAATGTCGGAACTGCCACCGATTCCCTCCTCTGTGGTGAAGGTTGTGAAACCGCTGTTGCAGAGAGCAAAGGAGATAAGGGACATCGATCCCTCGGTGTCATATTTTTGTAAGCAAAACTCAGGCAAAAAGAATTACACTATGTGTGGGGTAAAAAACACAATTACTAACATTCCATAAAAGGCGAGTTGTTTGCGGTAGAAACAATTCTAGGACAGGGCCTCCACCATGGTGATAGTGAGGTTGCTTCCTTTGCAATGGCCCTGCTAGACAGGGTGGAAACTCTCAAAACGAATGCTTCCCAGGACATGTTGGAGCTGATTGATGATAAGGATGCAGGCTATGCACACACCGAGCAATTTGCAATTTCCGTCTTCAACAGGGGTTATCTTGATGTGGTTAACAAGAAGATCACAAGAGCAACCGTCGACAAGTTCATGGCTAGCAGCGTATTTCTGAACCTCTTGAAGCTATGGGAACCGAAGTTGAACGAGGAGATTGAGATGAAAGTGAAATATGCAAAGTTCCACAGTGCGAGAATCATCAAGGCTCTGAGGGTCGGCGAAGATCCCAATGTGGATGTCGCACCACTCAACAGCGACAGCGAAGCTCCCTTTGCTGATGACAACGATGCCAAAGAGATTCCAGCTACAGAATCCAAAAGTGAGGCGCCAGCCACTCATATCCCTAACAATGATGCAGCTGCTCCCACTCTCCACGATGGCATAGACCCACTAACCTCAGTGCCCAATGACTTTCCCCCACCTGGATTCAATACACAGCCCCCTGTCTTACCTTCTCCTCCAAAGTTCTTGGATGATGAAATCCCCAAGTTTCTTGATGAGGATACTGGTGATGAGGCTGCTGATCCTTCTTTCTCACTTCCATCTGCACCCACATTTGATGCCGATGAGCCTGTCATCCACAAGGTGAGTCCGCCTGAGGTACCAAACACAACAACAGATATAGCAGCCGGGATCCCAAAAAATATAGACCTGGGCATCGAACACGAGTCACAATCCCTTCCTCCTGTCGAGCCAGTAACTGGATTTCCTCCAGCACCCGCTTCAAGTTCCATCCCTCCTTCCAGTCATGTGCCTTCGGTATCATCGCAACCACCAGTGATACCGAAGAAGTCATCAATCACGCCGTCCACTCCCGTGGAACCTAGAACATCAGCAGGCACCCGATCCCTTTCCAAAGCAGATATCGAGAAGATGATCATCTCAGACGAAATGATCTCACAAACTCAGAGACATGCCAAGTTTGCCATATCGGCTTTGAATTATGAGGATATTCCCACGGCCATTTCAGAGCTGGAAAAGGCATTGTCACTTTTGAAAAATGGTGGTTGAGGAAGAGATGGATCGTGGATGGCTACTGTGTGGTAGATGATGAGGATCAGAAATGCTCAACGCGGAGCATATCTGATCCTGTGAAAGGGCAAGTAGGTTAAAAATGTGTACTTTCATAAGCAATACATCAAACTACTGGGTAAGCCGCGTAAAAAAACCACATTGATCTCATTAAATGCATAAGCAATAGAGTGTGTAGGTAACTCACTCATTACTAAAAACTATATATATATATGTGCTCTGCTTCCTTTCAGCTCCTCATTAAGCTGAGACATTGTCCTAAATGTCCAGAGCATCCTCAAATACCTCAGCACTATCCTCGATATCTGCGGTGTTCTCAGCAACAGGAGATGTTTTGTCTTCTCCATCATGCTGCTCACTTTCGTTGCTGTACTGTTCATCACTCTTCTCGATTGCGCTGCTCATGACATCACTATCAAAGTTGAGTCTCGAAGGTGTTTCCACACCAGGCGACGGAATTGAAGAAGCTGCACGGGAACCATCAGAACTATTGGGTACGCTTACCGTGAGGTCCTGCACATTCCCACTACCATTTAAGATGTTACGCCTCTTTAGCCTCTGCTGTTCCCTGAATTGCTGAGCAGATGTTCTAGCTCTCCCACTATTGGGCGATGTTCTATTCTCACGCAATCCCATCAAAAGACTGCGAGCCCTGCTGCTGATGTCCTCTCCATCATAGAAGGAATCAGCCGTACCAATACCAGAACTCATGTGCTCTTCCGACTGGGGCGATCCCTTGGCCGGTGATCCTTGTGCTGATTCATTGGGAGATTCCCCGCCTTCAGAGATGTTAGACACCTCGGGAGTATCAACACTCTGTGGGGGCAGTAACTGTGACTCCGGGGTGGATATTACCGAGTCTGCAGCAACGTCAGTATCCATGACACCATCTGCGGAGATATCATAAGCGCTTCCTGTGACGCTAGTAGATAGACTCGAAAGAGCGCTGCCTCCGTTGCTACCACCACCACTATTCAACCCACCAAGGATAGCTTTACGACTCTCTTGCAGATGCTTCCTTGCAAGAGCTCTCCGTCTAGCGCTTGATGGATCACCCTTGACAGGACCAGCTGCTTTAAGTCGTTCCAGGAGATTATCCATGACATTCCCATCTGCAGACCCATCACCGTCACCACTTTCATTTCCATTGCTTGCCCCACGTCCATTACTGTTGTCCTTGGGGTTTTCCAGTAGCTTCTTTCTCTGCTCGTAAAGCTTGAGCTCAGCCTCACGCTGTTGGTTCTCCTTACCTGCACGCACAAATTCGTTGATGAAGTCAGTGAACTTTGCGAAAAAGGAGTTGCGGGCAAACTTATCTGTGGGATCCTCGCCAAAGTAGCGTAGGACCGCATCAAACTGCTCAGCGCTAAGAGCAGCCTGGTCTGAAAGCAGTTCGCTCTTGCGTCTTGCCTCTGGCATAGAAGGCAACACCTTTGCAAGTACCTTATCCTCTGGATGGAATAAAGAGGAATCGCTAAGGTTTCCAAAGTCAATGGATGCATCAACATTACGGATACCGGAAGAAAAGTCAGTACAATCAGCCATTACCTGCTCGACAGCTATCTTAGATGCAGCAACAACGGGAGCCAAATCCTCAACAAATGCCAAAACATCAGGGTAGTTGGAACGGACAACCTTCTCAACGTAATGGAGAAACGTCATGGAGTTCTTATCATCTTTGAGGAAAGACAGCCTCTGCAGTGTATTGAGCTTGAAACCCTGGGCTTGCTTTGCGGTGTCGTTCATGTAATTACCGACAACGAGAATGATGTCAAACACATGACGCAGGTTGGTGGAGTTCATCAGGCCCTCCACTGCACTGTCGATGCTCCTCAGCTTGTTCACCAGCTCTTGGTAATCCTTTTCATATGAACTCACAACCTTGAGAGCACGTATTCTCGATGCCCAATAGTGCTGGAGATTGTAAACGAGTTCCACGTATAGCCTATCAGCACGCTGTAACTCGTTGGGATCCTTCTCAGGCTTCTTCTCGGCGCTGTCATCGGCCCAAGATATAGAGTATGGCTCAAAATTACGGGCTAGGCCTGGAGGCACCTCAACCAATTCCTGTTTTCCAAGGAACTCCAAAACAGCACTATTCTCCATCACATCTCTCTCGCAACGCAAAATCTTGTACACAACCTCCATGTCACTGAGACTGGAAAACACGTGCAAGTTAATACCAAACTGCTGTGCGAGGTCACGAGGTAGGAAAGTGACGCGGTCACTGGCTTCCTTCTTACGGCTGGCCAGCTTCTTAGCCTCACGGGCTGCAAATATCATCTCTATATCATCAAAAATACCGTTCTTCATAAGATTATCAACCATGGAGTTGGAGCCAACCGTTTGCCAAAAGGATGCCTCTGTGTTCTCGATCTTTTCCCAGTGCAGCTGCTTCAGCTTCTTCCTAGGACGCGGAAAATCATCAAACGCAGAAACGACAGGCGCCAATGGTGATGGTGTTGGAGTTGCTGTCTTGGATAGTGGCAAAGGCGGAGGAGGTGGTGGTGGTGGTGCTGCCCCGCCTCCTGGACCCTTACCGAACATTGGCGGTGGGGGAGGAGGGGGAGGGGGAGGAGGAGCAGGGGAGCCACCAACGGATGCGAACATTGGAGGTGGAGGTGGAGGTGGAGGTGGAGGCGCAGGAGCTGATAGTTTGTTTCCAAAGAGCTTTGGCATAGGAGGAGGAGGTGGTGGTGGTGGAGGAGGGGGGGCAATAGCAGCGACTGATGGAGCAACCACTGGTTTCTCTGATTTGACATCATCCTCAGATTTCTCAACGACTGGCTGAAGAGAGGTAGCTTGCACCACCTCGGTGACACTTGATTCTGCTGGCGATTCGCTCAGTTCATCAGAACCACCTGTAATATCCGGAGTCTTTGCCACCTTTTGGGCAAGCTCATTGAGAAATTGAGGAGGAAGGGCACCTGCTTTGCGAGGTGAAGCAGGCGCAGGAAACGAAGATCTTGCTGTTACTGCACCCATGTCTACTTTCCCATTCACATACTTATTCTCCAAGGATTCCAAGAAACCAGTGGAGCTGCGCTTCACCGTTCTGCTGGTCACAGAATTACCTGCACCGTCATCTATCTTGTCATATACCTCCTTGTCTCGTTCAGATACAAGCAGTGATTCTGACAGCTGTGCCGCCAGTTGTTCAACCGCATCAAGTTCTCCCTCGAGGAACGAATAAGTATGGGCATCCCCGGACTTCCTTGGGTCCAGTGTCCTGTGAGCTCCGCTAATAGCTTCTGGTGCAGAACCCACACTGGCACCACTGTCAAATTGAATATCCTTGATTGCATGCTGGATGTACTTCAGTCTCTCAAGAGCCACCAGTTTCCGCCTGTCAATAAACTCTCTATCTGCAAGGTCACTCTGATGTTTCACAATTGCGTTGGAGTCCTTCTGAAGAGCTTCAAGCATTTCCCTTAGCGCTTTTAATTTCTGGATATCAGACTCGCCGCCGGTGGGGTTCTCCGTGGTGTTAGTCACGTCTGCTAGCGATGGCCTTTCCCTGTCTATGAAATCTGTCATCTCCAGCTCCTTGGCCTCTCTCTGTATATCTCCCATCATATCTCTCAGCTCTCTGAGTTTCTTGTTGGGGGCCACCCCAGATGCCCCGAGTTTGCGGTATCCTGCCTTATTGCGCTCCAAGTTCGACTGTAGGCGGCGTACAAGATCGTTTTGGATGCGGTTGGAATACAGACTTGGAGTAGGAACAGATGGCCCACTATAACGATCTGATGCGTTTTCAGTTTCAGAAACACCACCTTCTCTCTGCTGCTGGTTTGTTTGTAGCATGATCACCATCTCCCTCATCTCTGCTTCGTGCGATTGTTTATCGAGTATATGGCGCCTCTTTGAATCTTCAAGCTCAGCAGCACGATCATTCAACACACGGCGCTGTTTGGATACAACCATCTGAAGCTCAGAGATTTTGCTATGCAGTTCATCAATTACACCCGCCGAACCCTTACTCAGCTGGATGACGAGATCGTCTCTCTCGGCCGCAACCTCTTCCAGCTTCTTCTTTGCCTCTTTTGCGTCCAGTATGGCTCTGCGCGCTACATCATCCGTCTGCATAGATGCATACACGCGGTGCATTGCAATGTTCATGGCAGTTGCATCGTCTCCAGAACTGGCACCCAAAGACATGCTGCTGATCATACCATCGAGCAGTCTAAACTGGCGAATGGTACGCGAAGCATCGTCGCCCGCGTGTTCCACCATCTCTCTGGAGTTGTCTGACTGGGTCAAGAAAAGATTCTGCAACATTGACACAAAAATCGTCTCTGCACCTGTGCCTTTCACCCTTGCCCACAAAGTGGAAATTACGGAGACCGGATCGTTCAAGTTCACCTCCTGTGAGTTGAGTTGTTCAAGTTGCATGAGCTGGTCATAGTCATTGGCCTCTGAATCTTCAAAACGTAAGATTTGCTCCGTAACCAGATGGTGGTCTAGTTCTCTGAAAGCAGCCAGTATGGAGTATAGTCCCGCATTCTTGAACATACGCCTCAGCCGCACCCTTTGCTTAATATCGCCGTTTTCGCTCACAGCGGTCGTCAATTGCAACATGGTGGCCAGGGCATATTCGCCTATCTGATTTTCAGTAGTGGTACCTGCCAACCGTACATCTTCGCTGGCACCAACCATGCTTCCAAGACGGCCTCTGCCCTCAATCGTACGTGCAACACTCCATAGCCATCCTTCGTAGCGTCTGGCATTCTCTCCTCCAGCCAGGATGAAAGACGTCTGTGTCTCCAACAGGTTATCTGACTGTGATGATATGGACGAATTCAGAGTACTACTTTCGACAGAAGATGCAACGGTCCTGTTACTACCACTCAAAGACTTGCGATGGGCAGAATGCTTCTTTCTGAAGTACATGACATGGCAGTTATCGCCAATTGGCATTTCAAGCATACGGAGAACCTGTGTATAACCTTCACCCACCTCAGGCACCACCCAGTGGGCCAAGAAGGTGATCATTTCAGTGGCAAGACGCTTGTTGGCAATCCTGCCAGAGTAGAGAGCCCCAGATACCGCATTGATAAAGATCTTTGACTGGATAGCCGAGTTAGCACCCATGCTTATGTTTAACAACGACTTTAGACACCGCAGAAGAATATTCTCCTTTTCCAAGAGCGAATTATAATCCTCTATTGCGTTTGAGAAGAGGGTGCCAGCGTTGGAGCCAGAAGAGACCGCACCAGGGGTGTGAGGTGGTTGGGGCAGATGTGAATCTGCGGTGAATGAACCGTCTTGAGGGATCAAGGGGTCTGTCTTATGCAACTGCGATAGCACATTACATATGGCAATGGCACCCTGGGAGTCTATGAAGGCATTGACCCAACTGACAGGCTCGGTTCTGAGAGAGATCCATAGATTTCCTAGTTGCTTGAGATTGATCTGGTTGCTGATGATCTTCCGCACATAAAACTCTGGGGTGAGGAGCTCATCCTGATTGTGTTCAGTAAACACCGCTGCAGAGCTAGTGAGCAATGAAGTTTCTCTCTTCGAGGCTTTCCCCTTGGCCTGTGGGGTCTGCTGTTGCTGCTGATGATGCTTCTGTTGGATGATTCTCTGGCTGGTTTTGAATTCAGAAAGCCTATCCTGGTAGACGAGCATCCACTTCTTCTCTATGTTGTATGCATTCATCTCGATCTTTGCTTTCTGCGGTAGATGCTCGAAATCACGTTTCAGCATGAGTTCTTGGAACATCAGTTCAACCATGGCATCATCCACCGGTCTGTCGAGCTTGAACTCAGAAGAGAGGGTATGCCTGTGTGTCTTTGTGTAGCCCGGCTGGACCCCTGTGATGATTTTCTTGGGTGCCGAAGGATGAGATATGGAGTACCCCGATGACGAGTACACGGATGCATTTGATGGGGAGCTGATGCTGCTGTTTGTCTTTGTTCTCGTGAGCCTGAGATCCAAGAGGCTTGGATGACTCTCCGAGCCCGGAAGGGTCGGTATCGAAGATACCCTCGACACCTCTCCTCCTCTCTCTGCCGAGCCAGGGGATGTAGCCAGACGGTTTGGAGAGGCATTGTGTGCGGCAAAAGTGGATGCGTATGAGTTTTTTCGCGACTGGGGCGTATCGTATGGGAGCTCGCCTGGACGAAACTCGGAATGCGACTGGTTGGTGGCTGACCTTGTGAGTCGCCTGAGCCCAAATATAGAGCTGGTTCTCGATGTGTGGTCTTTGTCTTTGGAAGGCCTCATGGTGGTGCTGATCAATTTGCAGTGATCACAGTTCACAATTCACAGCGATCAATTAACATGCAATAACACACCACACACCCCAGGTGTCACCATCAAAAAACACACAAAAGAAAAGAGAGAGAAATATGTAAACAAAAACAGACCGAAGGTCCAGCTTCAGTACGCCCAACAGCGATGATTTTTGGAGGTGCAATAAAAAAAGCTGGAAGGTGCGTTTGAATAACTCAAACACAACAACAACTTCTGAGACAAACGTGTACCTGCGCTCAGTGTGAAAGAGCTGGATAGCCACGACGTGTAACAGGATATATATAGCCGCTAATCAGCCTCAGGAAATCCACACTCGCTGATCAACAACAACAACACTCTCTATAAGCCGCTCCAACAATTTTTTCAGAAATATATGAAAAGTGTCCTAAATTGGCCATCCAAACTCTCACACCGACCGGGATCCTCTCATATCTCCTTTGGTGAACCCTGTAACACAGAGGCTCTACTAACGATAACCCATACACACATCCACACATTTCCAGACGCGGCATAATACAGGCTTAATTACACGCAGTTGGGCGTGTTGGTGTGGGCACACCGTTGTACCGTTTAGGCGTGTCTGCCAAGGACGCGTGGGAGAAGCTACGTGCCACTAACCCAGCATACAGTATCTGACACTTTGTCTTTGGTAGAACGAATGGAGATGCCAAATTTAGCGTCGACCGAGTCGTGGGCTGCATGTCTACCTGGCCCAGGGCAACAGAGCTGTGTGCCCAGGGCAACGACCGGTAAGCATGGTACCGTGGGCCCCCCGAATGTATGCCATTATTATGTCCAGCTCACCATGGCAGCCCTCCGGCTCTATCTACCCCTTATTGACCCGTACGCTGATCGAGTGCTATTGGCATCTGTCCTTGCCATTTATTATGGTGCACTGGTGCATATTGATCAACATAGGCCTAAATGGGCGATTATCTGGCGTGCGGCAGTGCTTGCCCTTGAGTGTATATACGATATACTCAGATGGGTGTTTTGATCTGGCAATTTGAAATTCAGCCAAGTGTAGAGACACAGAGTATACACCAGTAAGAGAAGCATTACTAGTGTTCTGTGTGCGGTGGCTTTATAATTGGACCTTCTTTTTTTTGTGGGCATTATAATTGGGGCATTATAGTTGGGGCATTATAATTAGGGCTTTGCTGTTGGAACCTGGCCTGGATCATCATACTCGTTAGTTTACCTTACCCCTACGATGGCAGACACAAACGAAGCAAGCGAGGCCGATCGCATCTCATTGGAGGTGACGACGCTCTCGACAAAGCTCATCCAATCGATGGAGACACAGTTCAACATGGAGAAGGAGATCCATTCGCTGCGCAGAACACTGGACGAGACCAAAGCCCAGGTGACACGGCTGACCCCTCTGGAGACCCAGTATGAGTCGTTGAAGACAGAGCATGAAGAACTGGAGGGCAAGTATTCAAAGATCACCAAAGACAACACAGCCCTTGAAGAGGAAGCGGCAAACCTCCGTCAGGAGGTGGAGGATCTCACCGCCTCTCTTTTCGACGAGGCCAATAAAATGGTGAGCAACGCAAACAGGGAGAGCCACGACACAAAGGTGAGGAATACAAAGCTCGTAGCAACGTTGCAGGAGAGAGATGAGATGATCAACTATCTTCAAAGTGAGCTGACAACTTTGAAAGGCATCATTCAAGACTTGGAAGATAGTTCAAGGGCAAACCCAAATGGCATAGATGCAGGAAACGACAACAATAGCAATACCAACAGCGATGGCAATGGCAACCCCCTCAGAACACCGGTGCTTGGTGGACCCTCGGCTTCAGCAGGGACTTTCCCAATGGGCACTTACTCAGGAGCAGCCACCCCCAAAAACATGTCTACGGCATCTGTTGACAAGGATGGAAAAGCTGATATCACGAACGGCGAGGATGGCTCTTCTTCTGTGTCGTCTTCTGCCGCGGAGATCCAGAATGGACCCTCAGATATATTCAGTGATCCTGCTTTGGCCTCCTTTGCCTATGAACTTATCTACTCCCCAGCCTATTCATCCTTGCGCTTGGACGTTCAACAATTTCTTGATTTCCAATCATTCGTGCGCTACTTGCATGGCAGGGTTATCAAGTCATTCGACTACTCTTCTGTAAAAGAAACCGCCTTTTTCAAGAGACTCAGCGCAGACGACATAGAGCCCACACTAAGGCTGGACCTAGCGCCGGACATTAGTTATTTCAACCGCAAATCTGTGATGTCAGCTCTGGTAGAGGGCAGAGTGGTTGTGGAGCCCATCAGTGGTGTAAACGAGCTGAGGAGAAGCAAAGCTCTCAAACAACACACCATTGCTACTAAGGGAGGAGTGTCAGGAACTTCATCCTCCCTTGATACCTCCAACAGCACTCTTGGAGATGCTGCCAAGATCGTGAGCCAGAACATGTTTTCATACCCCACTGACTCTCCACCCGTAGCCACTCGTGCCTCCTGTAGCATTTGTGGCGAGTCGAGAAACGATGTGCTGGATCACGCTCGTCTCTACAGTTTGCGCATCTATTCGAGAAAATCACATAAAGCTGAGGTACACAACGAGAGTATTGAAGTGGGCAGTCCAGCTGGTGAATCTTCTCAGAAGCAGGAATTCACCCATGTTTATTCTCTTTGTAACCACTGTCTTGCGCGTGTAAGAAGCACGTGCGAGATGTTTGCCATCCTTCGTAACATCAACAATTCCTACAGAACTAAGATTTATGATTTCTCGACCCCAGCCGGCTATGTAAGAGCTTGGTGTGAGCTGTCAAAGGTGAGGAGCAAGATGTTCTGGGCAAGGCTTGGCGTGTGGGATATGGAGGTTCACCAGAGCCAGCCTGTGCTTCAATCTCCAGGTATCAGCAGAAGCCGCAACTCTTGGCTTGGTACTCCTGCTGGATCGACAGGGGTAAACTCCGAGGCGGTGTCTGATACCGTTGAGACAGCTACAGGCCCGTCCAAAGCCACGGGACGCATTGCAGATAGAGTTGCTCAGCTGAGAGATGAGGAGATTGATAATATGGAGGATCTCTCAACGGAGGAATCAGATGTCAATGCTGATGCTGAAACCAGTGGTGAAGGTGCAGATGCTATCATCGATGGTTATGGTGAAGAAGATGAGACGGGAGAAGAGGAGCCAGTGCAAGACAGTAAGCCAAATAAGGGTGATTTACAGTCGGGCGCTCCGGAAGAGCCATCACAAGAGGTGTCTGATCTTGCTGAAGAATTGGAGAAGATTCCTATTAGTGCTGATTCGTGTGATACTTCAAAGGTAGTAGGAGAAGCAGGAGAAGTAGCAGAAGCAGGAGAAGTAGCAGAAGCAGGAGAAGTAGCAGAAGCAGGAGAAGTAGCAGAAGCAGGAGAAGTAGCAGAAGCAGGAGAAGTAGCAGAAGCAGGAGAAGTAGCAGAAGAACTAGCAGAAGCAGGAGAACCAGCGGAGCCAGCAGCAGCAGAAGAGACAGGTACCAAAGAGTCAAAACACCAGGATGAGGACGGCGACACATCCTCAGGTGGTGAGTTTAACGATGCAGAAGAAGGAATATACACCAATTAGCCTTTTCAAACGTGCCGGCAGTATCTGCAGGTGGGATGTACATTATATAGCAGGATGGAGAGAGGGAGAGAAGGTAGGCATAGTGCAGCAGACAGGCAGCAGACATGCAGTAAGCTTCATGTGGAATAGTACTCCAAATGTCAATAAAAAGTATAAAAACAAAGAGACATGTGATCAAAGTTGTCGGTAATAATAATACATGTTGAATTCACGTAGTTACCCAACCTGGTGTTTTCATACTCCTGTTTTCACTCCTCATTCAGGATCGGCACATAGTAGCCGCGTGTGCATATTAGGCACTTTGCAGCTGGTGACGTTTGGCGACAGGAATACATGCAGGGGTGGGGTGAAGAGAGTCAAGTGCAGAATCAAATGGTTGATACAGATGATTTTTATGGAGTCGTTTGGAGTCTGTCTTTTGGAGGAGGCGCTATTTGAGGGCCTGGCATTTGATTTCAGTTCTACTTCTCTGTTCATGTATATTATTCACATCCACATTCTGTACATCCACTGAACATACTATTCAATGACATCATGTCCAAGAACCCCATGTTTCCCAACGATGATGAGCGCGACATCACCAGCCCTCTAACGGACTACACAGAGAGCAGCAAGGGGTCCGGAGAAACGAGCATGGAGTTGAGCTCGCTTAAGCAAAGACAAGACACACAGCAGACGCAACCCGAAACAAGTGGAGACGGTGTGAGGGCCCCTGTACCGAGCAAAGGGCCATATGTTGATACCATCCAGATAAACCCACGGGCAGAGGCGATAGGGACTGACGACGAGGATGAATATGATAACGACTTGTTCTACGGTGGTGAAGGCGACCGCTTTGTAGTTGGCGAGAACCCGTTTGACGACCACGGCAATCCCGTGGAGCCCCCTCCCTATCCACCATCCTATAACTCTGAACTGCCCGGCCCATCATTACCCACTACACAGGCAGCGAACAACTCTGCGAGTTCTGCTGCAGAACACTTTGATGTGGATGCGCTATTCCACGAGGGAGAGAGCAAGTCCAACATGCGGATGGCCTTTATGAACATGGCAAATAGCATTCTGGGAGCTGGGATCATCGGACAACCACTAGCGTTCAGGAACTGTGGGATGCTCACAGGCACATTGTTGTTGGTGGTGCTGACATTCCTGGTAGACTGGACGCTCCGCCTGATCATCATCAACTCGAAGCTCTCAGGCCAGAAGACATACCAGGATACCGTATACTCGTGTTTTGGCATATGGGGTAAGATAATCATCCTGCTGGCTCAGGGACTCTTTGCATACGGTGGCGCAATGGCATTCTGTGTTATTATGGGTGATACGATCCCACACGTGCTGCGTGCAGTTGCACACCACCAGATCGAAAATAGCAAGTTTGTAGACCTTCTGCTGAGCAGAAACTCGCTCATCATCATCTTTACCTCTTGCGTCAGTTATCCTCTCTCTCTCAATAGGGATATCTCGAAGCTTGCGAAGGCCAGTGCATTTGCCCTTTTCGGCATGCTTATCATTGTTGGAATTGTCATCATAAGGGGCCCGCAGATGCCAGCATCACTCAAGGGTAGCATCTCCACTGCTGAATGGTTTGTTGCTCCTGGTGTGTTTCAGGGCATAAGTGTGATATCCTTTGCCCTGGTGTGTCATCACAACACAACTTTCATCTACGACTCGATGAAGAGACCAACACTCGACCGGTTTGCACAGCTCACCCATATCTCGTGCTTTGTTTCGATGATCGCATGCGGTGTTATGGGAATCATTGGATATCTTTCCTTTGGCAGTAAGACAAAGGGTAACATTCTGAACAACTTCCCCGGAGATGACTTTGTGGTGAATATTGCCCGTTTATTCTTTGGTCTCAACATGCTCACTACCTTTCCATTGGAGGTGTTTGTAGCCAGAGAGGTGTTCAAGGATCTCATTGCCGCCTGGCACGAAAAGGTGTCCTCATTGCGTTCAGGCTTCGTTCCGGTGAATGGACCTGTGGGTAATGGTGTCAGTGAGCCAGTATTCCCTAGCACCAACACAGAAGCTCATGAATCTGCAAGCCCGCCCCTTTCTTCCAGAAGTCACTTCATTCTCACCACGTTCATGTGTTTTTCAGCCATGTCGGTTTCTCTATTCACCTGCAACCTGGGTGCTATACTGGAACTCGTTGGTGCAACCTCGGCATGTATCATGGCGTATATTTTGCCGCCCCTCTGCTTTGTGAAAATGACCTCAAATGACAAGCATTGGACTCAGAGAGTTGTGCCGTACGGTTGTGTTGTATTTGGATTTGTGGTCATGTTCATATCCTCTTCACAGACAATTATTGGTGCCATACGTGAGAAGGGTGGTAGCCATTGTACCGCATGATCGCGTTGACAACACGCCATCACCAGATTCAAAGATGTATACTATGAATTGAATATCCTGTAGATGATATATATATGTTATCTATAGCTCATTATTTTGGAACATGATTTCTACACACATAAATCACTCATCATCCGAATCAATAACCCTTCTGCGTGTCTTGATAGCAACCGATTCCAGTTTACTGTTTGGGACTTCGTTCTCTTTATCCATACGTGCGAGATCGTCGTCAACTTCTTCATCTTCGTCGTCGCTCAACAGAACATTATTGCGTTTGACCAGTGGAGGAGAAGGAGGAGTGATCTGCGATTCACTCTCAGCATCAGGTAGAGAAGAACCGTTTGCTTGTGCATCATCATCGCTGAAATGATAGAATTCTCCCACATCCTGCGATGTAATCACACCGTCTTCATCACTAAGAAGGGACTGACTGGCGAAGTGGGCAGAAGAGGCAGGGATCGGTGCGTTTCTGATCTGGCTGCTCGTTGCATTTCCCGACCTCATCTTGACAATATTGGTGAGCTCTGCCATCTGCTCGGCGGAGAGAGGCTTACCATCGTTCTGCTGGAGAAGTTGTCTGATCTTTTCTTCGGTCTCAAAGAAGAGCGCTGCATCTTCTGCATCTGACATATCATCAGAGTCTTCAACGTACTTTTTGGACAGGTGTCCACGCTCGTCAGCCTTTTTGGTATCAGAATCCCTCTGTTCCACATCTGATATTTCATGCATTGGAAGAGCTGCTCCACTTGAGCGGGATCTGCGCTTAGAAGACTTCTTGCGCGAACTAAGATTCAGCTGGCTGAGATCATCATCCTCACTGTCAGATAGTGCTCTCGTTCTCTTGGAACGTGACTTCTTACCTGAGCTGCTCTTGCTCTTCTTCCCCTTCTTCTGTGCCACTCCTTTGGGGAAAACACGAGACTCGCTCCTGTCAATTGCAGCTTCAAGGGCATCCAATGAATCTCCAGCAGCCCATACCCCAGGAATGGTATCGGATGCTCCTCCGTCATCGGCTTCGCTATCAGATAGGTAACCGTTGCCCCCTCTCGTCTCATTCACATACCTTTCGTCACCGTCGGATCTCCATCCATCTTCGTCAATGCGCTCGCCTCCTGAGACAGGTACGTCTCTGATGTACTCATTATAATCCTCATCAAAAACTTCAGACATGTATCTCTCCAAGAATGTCACGCTCTCTGTTAGCGCTGAGGTTTCGGTAGTGGGACCCAAAACTGCCTGATCCGGTTTTGCTGTAAACACAAATCCCATAACACTGAGAAGCAGCCTCAAGCGTGAATTATTCTTGATTTGCTTCATGGAAAACTTTTGGTCTACCAGCCCAACGGTGTTGGCTGTCTTGTCATTTACCATGTCAAGCATAATGTCATGGTTGCCCCAAGTTTGCCTATTTTCCAAAATCTTCTTCACCTCACTCAGAATAGTCTCCAGCAACGGTTTCTCATCAAACGAGAGCATCATGTTAACACACAGTGATATCTTCTTCTCCACCGAAAGTATGTCCTCATCAATAAACTCTTTCTCTTTGACTGGACGCCTTGGTTTACCTGATGCGGATGTATCTTCAGTAACCTCGCCATGATTCAAAAAATAGCCGTGCCTATAATCCTTTGTCGTATGGAGGGCAGCCAACTCAACGAACAGAGAACTGGCATGTGCAGCACGCTTCTGCAACTGAGTCAAAAAATAGGAAGTGAGCCTTTCGAGATCTGTTACAGTTCTTTTCGAAAGAATCAACGGCGGCTGGCCAATAATATCATGCAGTACAAGCATGAAATCAAGCCTGAGAAGTTTCAAAAACCCCTCTCCCTTTAACAACAATCTGTGGAAATAGGCCAGGCATCCACGCAACTGTGTTTCATCCAGCTCATCATACCTCTCAAACACAAACAGATGGGACTCCACGGTCTCCTCATGGAGGAACTTGTGCTCATACCTCTTGAAAAGTGTCTTTGCCTCGACGGAGTACTTGAGAATTTGCTCCTGCTCCGTGGAGCTGTGGTACTCTTCATCAGAAGAGTTGTCACCACCTTCATCAATATGGCCGGTCCCCTGAGAATCAAGCAAACCGGTTTGCTGGCGGATTTTGGAACGCTTCTTTCTCTGCTTCTTCTGGATGTACAGAGGTATCTTGAGATTACTGATAAACTGCAGAGTCTTAAGAACCACATGCGTGAATTCCACTGCTTTGAGTGCAGCATCGACAGAGAGTTTATGAGAGTTACGTGGGATCTTCCCCAAGAGCTCTATAGTTTCCTCCTTCTCGAATAGAACACGCAGTATACTTTCGCCCGCTGCCTGGTACTCTTCCACCAGCTCTATATCCTCGGATGATGGAGGTTGGCCATTCGACATGTAGTTGGGAATCTTGGTCTGCTGCAGTAGAATAGCAGTGAGAATAATCTCCTGGAAACACTGCATGGATATATACAGAAGATTATACTCCCTCATCTCGTGGTAATGTCTCATCATAGATAGAACCATGGAATACGACTCAGCATTGAGTGCCTGCTGACAATTAGCATAGTCCAGAGCCTCCAGCTCTTCCAGAGTGGTGGCATTTTCTCTCCTGAGCCTTTCGAACTTGAGTAACCATCCAACAACGGCAAAGTAGTGATATCTCAAGAAGGCACCAAACTTATCCTGGTCGGTCTCTATCTCTCTGCGAAGAACGCTGATGAGAGGATTGAAACCGCTATCGATGAAATCGGTGATGAGTGACACAAACAGCTCACGGCCAGAATGGGACAGAGTTTTCCTCTGTTTCTTATTTAGTTTACTATCGAAATCAGAGTTTGTACTTTCGTGACGATTTACAATGACGCGCTGCTTTGCGCCTGCTCTCTTGGTCATATCCAGCTCCTTCAAGGGGTCCTCGTTCAGAGAAACAGGTCTCTGACCCGATACAGTGAGACGTTCATCAGCTCCAGTCTGCAGAGAGAGAAGTGTGCCAAAGTTAGAATGCCTAGACATGCCATTTTTGAGGGCCTGGTGCTTTATGTGGTTTTCACGTTGCAGCAAGTCCGACAATTTGGCACCACCAATTGCAGACAGAGACGAAACAGAGGATGCCGTAGGTTCTGCCGTATTTACCGGTTTCACCACATCTTCGGGCTGGATACCTTCCATCAGATAAAAGAAACAATCCAAACAAGCAGGGCCAAGAACCTCACCTTCAAACTCTGTATGAATGTTGCTGCTCACTGTCTGTAGGAAATCCAGAACCTTGTTTTTCTTGAATGCGCTTAGAACGGCATTGATTGATATATCATCTGGATGCACACCTTGGGGCATATTATCCAGGACCTGTAACGTTTTGCTGGATGCCTTCTTAGCTGAAATTGAGATACTCGCAGGCTCTATCCTAATCACGTTGCGGAACAGATGAAGACAAAGGTTGAGAATGGTAGTATCCCTAGGGGTACGTTTATCCTTTGGTGTGTTCAGCACAGGCAAGGTCAGCCTTACTATTCCTTTCAAGCATGCACCAGCTTTGTAGTTTAGAATCTGATTCTTGTATAGGATATGTGTTGTCTTCAGCTTTGAGTAAAGTTCCACACGGGACTGTGACACCTGTTCAACGTCGAGAATGAGAGGTCTTGTCAGAGATACAAGAAGCTCCAAGCAACCAAGTAGAACGCTATTCATATATGGAGAGTTCTGTGCGTTCTTATTTTTCTCTGAGTTGATCTCCCACTGCGTGATGATTGGGATCAGATCATTGAGCACCAGACCACAATCACTGCAGGCTGCTGCGACATACCAATCGTCCCTGGCATCATCCACAGTTCTTATCCATCTTTTAAGATCCTTCAAACATGCCAATGCCTCCACACCGAGAACGTATTGAGGTTCCTTTCCTTCTACTGTGTGGTCTAAACCTCCTAGCGCAGAGGTTAAAATGAGAATATGCGCCTTGATCACCTGTTCTGGAGTGACACCTTCTTGGTGATCTGTTCGCAAGGCCGACATACGATCTTGCTTTGTGGTGAATTGGTACTCGTCATCTGAATCCTGCTGAGACTGGCTTGTGTCATCGGAATTCATATCATCGATGATGAGGGATTCATCATCGCTGGGTGATGACATGGTGTATTGCTGGTATTCTACTTAACTGTTTGAACGATTGTGCGTTGCGCTATGATCCAATTATACCCAAATGGAAAAAGCTCGACTCTGATCGCCCACTAATCGTTGAACCTGTATTCTAGTTGTATGATTATCACACAAAACACACTTTTATTTACAGCTCTCAATATTTCATCTACATTGACTGGTAATGCACGCCATACGCGTGGGAAAATCCGAGACGCGATGCGTTTAGATGCATGGAGCCTTTAGCAGACGCGTCACCATAAAAGGCCCCATCGCTTTGCTTGCCTTTGAGAGGTTAGCGCACGATAGTGTGCAGGGTCTTAAACATAACACGGGACGAGACGAGAAAAACATAAATTAAGTATGGATAAGAGTAAAGCTTGTATCAGTAGTTGGACGGATCTGAGGTTGAAGGTGATTTCTTCAACACATGTCAGAACTTCACACGAACTCCTAATCTTCTGGTTAAAGGCACATTCTGTCGTCCACCAACCGCATCCGCATCTCACTCCTGAACCCTGTCTAAGATGTGGTGCTGGAATCGTCCAGCAGCTTGAGGCTATATATGGCCGGGTTTCATTAACTGAACTTGTTTGGCATGATTGAAACCAGACCCTCTTCAAACGATAGTCAATAAGGGGAGGGCTAGCGTATTGGTTATCATGGAAATCTTAGCTCATGTACTGTTGTATTCTATACTTTGCATATTCCATCCGGTATATTATACCCTGAATATAATGCCCTGTATTTTCTTCCACATGGTATCTTTGTCGTGTATGCGTTATCGTGTACTTGCTATAGTGTTATTGTATGCTTCCCTATCGTATGCTATCTCACCTTGAAGCTTATCTGCGCGCTAATCTCTTGCCCGATCTGGTCGTCACACGCAGGCCGATTGCATCATTAGCAAAGCAACCGTTCTTTGCTTCGCCGTTCCGCATAAGCCAAAGCCCCAAATACCCATAGGGAATCAAGTGCGGCCATGCTATAGACCATAAAGGGCGGCCATGCCTTAGGTTATTACTAGGCCGCTCCAAAGCGCTGCGACGACGGTTAAGCTGTTGTTGCTCTTTGTCGGTGCTCCATTAGTAGGTGCAGTGTAGCTACACCACTACTCAACGCAGCACCACACACACAATCAGCTGCAGCTGCCACAACGGTTGCCCCACTGAAATTGCATAACCGTTGCAGGCAGATAGTGAGATGCCCACCTCTCAGTCCTACCGCAACGGCTAACTGAGGAAGCTACTGCGCGGCATACTGCTGGGAAACAGTGCCTGCATCCCAGAATGGCTGCAGTGTGGTTTAGCTGGTGATGGTCAGGATTGGAGATAGTTGGCCCCTACCAGGATTATTCTGTGCAGTTGTCCAAAAGAAGGAGAATTTGTGTATTATCTCGCAAACCATTCACGTCCTTGTCAGCTTCAGTCACTGGTGCGAGGAATTTGTATCGGTGTTGTGTATGCAGTGTGTACCTACCCCGTATACACACCTCTTGGGCCGCATATTCACATACATCAAGACTAAACCACAATACTCGAGTTATGGGCCAGCTGGCTTCTAAATCACCTGTAACGGTGGCCGCTTCCTCCGCCGGTGCTGCCGCCGGTGATAGCTGCAATGGCGGCGAACTGAACCCTCAGCAACGTCCTGCTACGCCGGGCGAACTCCGGCTGCCCCATTTGTCACCGATGCGAAACCGCGATGTTCCCCGCTCATTTTCAAGACGCGGAATTCAACCACACTCACAAGGATACAATATGTCCAGTCCCTCGGTGGATACCATGCCATCCACAAAAGCCGAGAGACCCATCCCTTCTGTTGAACGGAGACGCAGACGTTCCAGCATCTTTCAGGGCTTCATGCGCAACTCTGGCTCGGAGGCAGATAAGAGCTCTGATCAGAATCATTCTTACAGGGATAATTTCGTGAGCAAGATAAGAAGAAGGTATAGCTCTTTTTCGAGAATGGCCAAACTTCCAAATGGGGGGCTCTCTCGCTGTGGAGACGCTCCACTCGAACAGGTTGAGCACAATTACACCCCTGTTGGTGCACCCACCTACTCGGTGTCCAGTCATTTCGACTACCAAGCTGCAAATTCAGCAGGCTCACTAGACGTTCCCTTTGATTCTAACTCAGACTCCTTGGTCATAGATGCCACAGAAGCATTGCCATCGCTCACACATCAACAACTCCCAGATGTAGGATCTCTGAATGTTGCCAACTTCCCAACTGATGATTCGCCTTCCCAATTGAGCTCGGGAGTTCACACCCATCCACTTCCTCCCACGCGGCCAGCTCCTCCAAGACCCGTTGCTCCCGTCATGGCATCTCTGCGTCCACGCAGAATTCCCTCTTTCCGTAGACGGTACACTGAGGCTGTAACTTCAGAGGCGCCTCATGGACCAGATGTATCATATAGCACTGCAGACGCGCATGCCGGTGCCGCACAAGATGATCCGTTAAATCCACGTTCTCGTGAAGAGATGCTGGAGTCTCAGTTTCGTGCTGTACAACAGTCCATTGATCCTTCGCTTTTGACTCAATTTGAGACCTTGACCGGTTTGCTCGAAGTGGTTACGATGAGCACTTTGAGACGTCTCATAAACAACGACTCTTCGTACTTCAGTCCGGGAACAACACCTGCCAACTTGGAGAACTTCTCTGGTGAGTATCATGGCACGAGAATCGACGCCCCAGGACTTCTCAATGATCAGAATAGCCCCGTTGATCCATCGCATGATGATGAAGTCCCCAGGGTGTTGAGTGACCGTGAGCGTGCCCAACTGCGTTTTGGAGATCGCACATTTGCGGAGTTCATGAATGGTCTAAGGAATGAGAATCTGCTGGCTAGAGAACTTGGCGGCAATTATATCGATTCTCATCCTGTCATGGCTGCAGGCCAATCCCCAACTGGTCATGATGAGCCAGCTGAAGCGACAGGTTCGCGTTCTCAGAATAATTCGATGAACTTCTTCAGGGCATTTAGATTTGAGAACACCGACCATTTTGGGTTCACACGTTTCAATAACTCTTTTGAAAGGCTGATACCCGTGCTGGTTGTGGGAGTCGTGGGTATTCCGGTTGGTGAAGGTGAGCATAATGATGACGAGGACTATGAAGACAACACCAACAGCATTGATGGAGACTCTATTCAAGCCTCACACACCCGAGCTTCAGATGATGCCAACCATGGTAGGACCGAGTTGTTTCAACAGGTACCGGCGTCTACCAGTCTTGATATTGGCGTTGTCTCAGACTCCGAGGACACAGGAATAGACACCACAGCATCATTTGAGGAGGCATCTTTTCATGGACATGAGCGAGGTGGGCTGGACAATCCAGAGATGGCACCAATAAGTAGCACGGAAGAGCATTCCACACAGTCATCGGTGCAACGCAGCTGGGTGATCATTGTCATGGCTCAGCATTATGCATCCAGTGACCCAATTCTCCATTCCATGCCGATGTTTGTTAATATGTTGCTGGAGTATGCTGCTTCCACATCATCACCCAACTCAACGTCTGACCCTCGTCAATCTGCACTCACCTCTCTAAGAAACCCCGCGCCCACCGGAAGGGGAAATTACCTTTGGAGGGGCAGAAGCACATCCAGCATTAATTCCGGTTCTCCGGAGATTAACGAGTTCAGGAATATTCTCTACTCTTTCCTGGACAACAACCCGAACAAGCGTAAGTTGGAACGCTCACAGGTTGAAAAAGCTTCTGGTGTATTCCAGATAAAGATAAAGGCAGCGCCAAACAGGTGGAGCAGAAAGCCAAGAGTCGGAACAAGGTACTTGGGTGATGGTAGCGAAGACCAGAGCTCTGTGGAAGAGGATGATAGCAACGCAGAAGTTGTTGTAGATGGTGTCTCAATTCCCGTAAAGACACTCACTCAGGATGACCGGTGTCCTATTTGCTTGATTGATTATAGTAATGATGATTTGGGTAGACAGCTACCCCACTGTGGCCATCAATTCCACAAAGATTGCATTGATCAGTGGTTGATGACAGGCGATAACAGCTGTCCCATGTGCAGGGGGAAAGGCATCGATGTTCAGTAAAAGGATGAGTGACCAGTCCACTCACCGATAATGGTTTTTTAGGGTCTTTGGGTGTTAATTTGCGTATCCTAGAGATGAGAGCACGATGAGAAGTGCGGTTGCGGGGTTGTCCGTTATCACTTGATTTTTTTTTTTTTTTTGCATAGGTTGAAAGTTTCTCTTTTCAGGATTTGGTGGTTATCAGGTTGGTGATTATTTGGTGGTTATTAGGTTTCATTTTTATTCTCAGAACATTCGTTTTATCGTGATCAAGCATTGAGGTAAGTACATGACACGTAGATCATAGTTCATTGAACCAACCAATAGTGGCCTCAACTCACCATATTTCAATTTCATCGTTGAAAAGGATTTTGTTGGGGGTATACTTCCTTCCGATGAAACTTATCTGTGATATTTGAGAAGTCGAACTGTATAATTTCACTCTTCGAAAAGCCTCCTTGACTGTATCACCTGTTGAAAGGTAATGTGCCACTAGCCCAGCTGCAATTGCCGCACTCACTGAAGTTCCTGATCTCAACTCAACTTCCGAGTGGTTTGAACCCAAGCTGGCAACATTCACCCCATCGGCGAAAACATCCACACAAGCACCCCAGTTTGAAAAAGGTGCTATTTCGTCTTTGAAAGAATCAATTGAGCCAACTACAAGTGCCCCAGTAGCTGACGCAGGGGACCATTGGCAGGCAGGAGAATTACTATTGCCAGCACTTGTCACAACTGCTATGCCTTCCTTGATAACGGCCTCAATTGCCTTATTGAGAAGCGGGTTGTGTAGTGTGGTGAGTGCAATAAGAGCAATAGAAGGAACCATTGTGCTCTTACTTTCTTGCACCATTCTGGACAAGGCTCGAATGAGGGTAGAAAGATGGCATGTCCCGTTGGCACCTACCACTTGATAGTCCACAATGTTTACCCTCTTGGCTACCCCAAAGGTTTCAGAACCTATCAGACTTGCTAAACCTGTTCCATGAGTCATGACCGATGTGAATTCTTGACTATCGGGAACAGCATTCCCAGAAAACCGGGCCATCCCATCCAAAGCATGCTTCTCCCCTTGGTAATGCTCTGATATAGAGGGCGAACTCTTTCGCACTCTCCCCCCAAATTCTGGATGATCCGCATCGACTCCTGTATCAAATACATATACGTCCACAGCTGTTGTGACATTTGAGTCATATATAAATTCCATCTCCTGATGAATCTGGATCTGTTCCCTTTGAGAAATCCTGACCAAATGTCTCGGTGCACACACCTGGATGTCTGTGATTTCCAGGATGACATCGGTTGATATTCGATGAATCTTAAGTGTCAGCAAATTCCGGCATGAGCTACTAATGAAAGCAGTATGAGGTGCCACTATTGAAGAATGTTCTCTCTATATGAGTGACTCACCTCTTCATCAAAAAATACACTCTTGATCAAGTTGATGTTGAAATCCCCAACTAATACTCTGAAGTCCCCTATTTCAACCACTTCATAGACTGTATGTTCACAAGTTTGGTTATCTGAAAATGAAATCTCTTGTGCAAACTGGCTCACTTTCAGTTGCCTCTCATATTCGGAATCGAATTTGTCAAGAGAAACAGTTGAGGAAACTTCAAGGAGCATTGTAGTTGCAATTACCAACTGTATTGTAATGGTGCTGACAATTATAAGTAGTGAATAAGAATGCACCATCATTATAAAGGAGACGAATAGTGCCAAAGTGTTTTCATCTCATTTGTTTCTCAGGGACATTGATGCAATTTCGACTTTTTGTAGTATTTCTGCTGAGAGCCAAACACGAGACAGTTGAGTTTGTGGTACACTGGTCTACAATGATTTCCACGAAGCACTGGACTTCAATATTTCTTTCATACAAATTCGTACCACTAGCTTAATTTATTAAGAACCGTTGATTAGCCAACTCCAAAATACAAGATAAATCAAGTGTCAACAATAAGAATGTTAATTGTGCGGCATCTCAGTGGGAGAGTGTTCTGATATCGCATCTTTCTAAGCTGGTATTACTGCAAATGATTGTCAGCGTGTTGTTGGATCGTAGCTTAGTATATCTTCAACAGAAGGAACATCCGATTTCCCTGATTCTCCGATCTCGTTCTCTGGCAATTTTGTTTGTCTGTGTTCATTCTCTGCGGCGGCATCACCCGCTGCCTCACTTTTGTCTTCGTGGTTAGAGGGTGGATACTCATAGGTGATTCCAGTGCTGTAAATCTCTCGTGAAAGAGGGTTCTGCACATGTTCTACACTAGGTGTGTAACTGTGGAATAGTGCTTGTGTGGCTGACTCTTCCGAAGTAGATGGCTGCATTGCTGTTGGGTTCAGAAAATTTGCAAACATCGATTCGGCGATCATCTCAGTGTTCACATTGACCGCAGCAGATGATGAGCCTATACTCTCAAGTTCTGGTCTCGCTGATCCAAGTGATATAGAGGGCAAGCTAACATTGTCATAGTTCCCTGTGTTGCTGGGAGGTACTTCTGTGTCGATATTGAAGAATCTATCAAATGTGCCTTCGATGTTCTTTGCTGTTTGGGTATGGTCGTCTCTGGAAGTGTCTTCATTGGTGTGAATAGGTCCCTCCTGTGTGTCGCCTCTTCCAGTATCCTCATCGTTACCACTATAGAAACCTCTATCTTCTCCTTCCTCTTGTTTAATACTCGTTGGACTTAAGCGCAGACTCTCTCCTTCCTCTTTCTCCTTTTCCATCTTCTCTAGCTTCCTCCTCTTACGCCTGAGGTATTTTTCTCTTCTTCTTTCCACATCTAAAATCTCCCTTTCTCTATACTTTGCTAGGTAGATCTTCAACACGACCGCATAGTTCTCAAAGCCCAGCGTATGGATTGCATCCAAAATGTCTTCTCCGTTCATCATCTTCCGACGTTCAACGTTACATTTGTCTGCAGCTTGAGAGGTGATGAAAGAGATAAACTCACTTACACACTCCTGCATGGTTTGTTGAGCCCCTTTAGAAAGTTTCCCGTGTGGTGGAAGGGCCTCTCTCATCACTCTCGCTACGTTTGCTATTGGCAACCACCTGTCCTGCTCGTTGATCTCGAAATCATCTGCTTCTGGTTCTTCCATTGGTATTATGCAGAAAGAGCTCTGATGGATAAGGCTGTAACTTCAGCAACTAATAAAACAGTGGGAACAAAAAGAATAGTCAAGCAACGTAGAAACCCATCAAAAGGAAAAAATCTTGAACAAACTGCCTCAAAGGAAAAGACAAACAAAAGAATAAAGTTAAAAGTTTCTGCCCAATTGATTGCGCTATCGGAAAAAACAAAGAATAGAGGTACCGGGCGAAACAAACCTAAGCGGGCCAACGTAGATGGAAGAGAATATGGTCGGAAAAAATAGCACTCCCTAAGCTTTCAGAGATGACTTAACCTATATACATATGATATCAAGGAGAACCTAGATAGCCATATGCTATGGAGCCAGCTGAATGAATAGGTAGGAGATAGTGCTAGAGAGTGAATTTTCAACTATGGCTCTATAACAGCTCAGAAACCCTTCAGATCTGCCCCATACAAGGAAAACCAGCAAAGAATGTAATAAATATCGACTCGAATCGACTAGAGGATGAACCACAGCATCAAATACCTCTGATGGAGTGAACGAACGAATGCCACTGAACACAGAAATAGAATAAACGTGCACTCAAGTTCTGACTGCCCACTGTTCCCCCGGTATCTCCAGTCCAGCTGATCGTTCAAGATCCCGACACCGGGAACGGTAACTGTATCTGATCGATCAGATTACCTAGGCTCGTAACCATGCGACGCTCTCAAGTTGTCGGGAGAAAACGACCACCGTGCATGGGGATTGGTGGATTCCGCGGGGAACATACATAATCTATGTTGCATTTTTTTCCACTAGGAGAACAATAAACTATTTTTGTATTTTTCCACAACAGTTTTTCGAAGAACATTAGGGTGTGCGTTGGGACATATGTCGCGGTAGAAGCGTCTCAGAGCAAAAGTACGTGCCATTCTCTCGCTCTTTCTGTGTTGCTGCGCGTCTGCGTCAAACTCGAGCCGCAAGGCTTGCCTTACATGACAACTAATTACGTTTATAGTCGCTTAAAAACTTAAAAAAAATATTCAACTTGGAATAAAGTCAGGACAGACTAAAGTTGAGATAGGGTTCTCTTGATAGATTTTGCTATTTCAAACTATGGGATCATTTCATCAACCTTATGATTGATTATTTTTTTTTTCTGTTTTCTCTGCCCGGTTATAAAGATCTACGCTCTTTTATGCATGCGGAGGAAATTTACAAAATACAACCATGCGCTGAAAGCACAATCAACCCACGATAATACCAAACGCTCCTCTGTATTTCTTTTTAGAATAAATCCATACTTATTCCACAAGAAATAATTCAGTTCACACTGAAGCAAATATTCTCAAATATATCGTAGTAATCCAATGATTGCGTGTGCTGTTTTTTGATTCAGAAATCAAACCGAGGGCCGAGCTATGCACCTTCCGCCGTATGTTGCGCACCTCATAAATGGGTATGGTGTCGTCTTGCAGCCCACACTTTGGGAAGTTTACGAAGAAGAAAAGTTAGGGGTTCCTTTGCTCCTCACCGCAACATTGAAATCTCCATGCGCAATCAATTAATGTTTCCCAGCGGACATTGCCATGTTACGTGTCTGAGGAATAAGGAACGAGTTTACATTTTGCAGCTGGCCCGCTTAGGAAATCGATGCATCTCGATATGGTAACCCCATGGCGTCGACACGGACGCGATCGTGCCCTTTTCGCTTAGCCATGCAACTGCGTGTGGGACTCCAAGGGCTACCAGGTTCAATCCCATCCGCACACGACTTAAGCCCCTGCAGTTCCCAAAGGAGTATGTTGATCTGATGCTGGTACAAACGGGCATTTTCAAATGGGGTCGCGACGCAGCTCGTTGCAAACCTACGGGTCTGTAGTGTGGGATCGCTCGAATGGGTTGCAGTGTGAGTAGGAAGGAGGTATATGCACATTTTGACAGGGGATTGAGGTACTCGCCAAAAAGGGGCAGCCAGCTACTGTTGGATGAAGAGGTCATAGAGAAGCTGGTTGCTTCCCACGATTAGAGGGGGCCATTTTTTTTTCTGTTGGGTGTGGATTTTTAATGTGGCATATATCGCCCTGTCTTAGGTCTGGAAAGAAGTTAAACCATTCTGAAACATCATAAACGTAAACCTGACGAGTCATGCTTTTGAGCTTGGCCGCGTCAGATTTACACACACAGTAGAAAGAACTCTTGGCAAGGCGCACCTTGCACGCCGTTCAGAGGGTGAATGTACCTAGCGGTTACGTTAGCCATACTCCGTACAGCATGGGCGCGCGATGCCGCGTCCTTCTCTCGCCGGGGCGTTTGTCTCCTTTTGTGTGGGCCCGCCCTTCTCGGCAAGCAGAGGCATCGCGTCGCTACTCTCTTTTTCTCCAGGGTATCCCAGATCTGCAGGGCTACACGCCTTAGCTCCTAGACGCACGAATATGCACAATCACCCTTCGACATGCATTTTGTCCAGAACCACGACTACGCGTAACATCTAAGGAAGGGACTGTCTCTTAACTATGGGCATTTCATATACTAAGAAGCGGCTCTCGTCCTTTATAAGGTTGCTCAATTCCTTTCCCGTAGTTGAAGCTAAGGGTCTTCTCTAGCATGTTGTTGTTGTCTTGTTGTTCTGTCGTTGGTTTTGTTTAATCGTCTCTGAGCCATTCATTCTACTTTTGTTTGGAAGTCTTTCCCTTCGCTTTTTGGTACTTCTCTGATTTTCAAACTCAGGCTTGAAGAGACCTGTCTCATTCGTTACCGTGTTAGTATTTACATCAAGTTATATTTCTTGAACTTGTTTGGCCAAACAAAAAGGCAGCAGCATCCCACATATTGAACGTGCCAAGGTCCCAGATTGAAGCTTTACAGTGTATGAAATACTGAAACACTAAACACGGCGAATCTAATCGGCCCAATCCCCACTGAAGCTTGTTCGCAGCCATTTTCCCCATACAAAATTATACACCTACACAATGACGTCTGCCATAGGAAGAAGCAGAACAGCAAGTTCTCTGGAAGCCAAGCTGGGTCCACCACAGCACTTGAAGCCACGTCCATACCCTTTGATGCTGGAACTGTTCGAGAACGAGAAAAACAAGAGGTTGGCAGACGAGTATATACCTTCAATTGCACAATACTACAAGACCCTCGAGCTGGCCTCAGAGGTGAACCCGCGTATGATTGATCTGCAGCCCGAAATCCAGTGGTACATGAGACCATTCTTGTTGGATTTTATAATTGAGATGCATAACTCTTTCAGACTAAAGCCACAGACCTTATTTCTTTGTTGCAACATCATAGACAGGTACTGTGCCAAAAGAATTGTGTTCAAACAGCATTACCAGCTTATTGGTTGCACTGCTCTATGGATAGCTTCAAAATACGAGGACAAGAAGTCACGCGTGCCGACTCTTCACGAGTTGGCTACCATGTGTAGGAACGTGTACGAGGAGGGAATGTTCAAAGAGATGGAGATCCACATATTATCAACCTTGGAATGGTCAATTGGTTACACCTCTCTTGAGGACATGCTCCAACTGAGTATCACCTATGCAAATGCTGGTGCTCCAGAGAGGTCGCCTCTGCAGAAACTCAACCCTACTACACGTGCCAATGACCCAATGACCTCTTCAACCATTGCTATTGGAAGATACCTCTGTGAACTATCTATGTTTGAGAGGAACTTCCTATGTTTCCCTCCTTCCCTGGTTGCCGTGGCAGCCTATCTCATAGCATGCACCGTACTTGAGTTGCCAAATGCAAGCAAATCGTTGATGCGAGTCCATGCGGAGTACCATGCAAATCAGTTGCCCCGCCAGCAATTGATGACTCCAACCCATGCCTTTGGTCTCACCCAGCCACAGACGCCAACAAACAATCATCCACGACTTCATAATAACGCCCATCAGTTCTTTGATGATGAGTACTTCGACGAAGACAGAGAAAACCGTGAGCCAGCTTCCTACCCACCTTTTGTGAGTGGATACGAGGGAGAAGCAACGATAGACAGCCTAAGACAGCTTGCATTGCTGTTTATCAATGCGATGAGACAACCTTCAGATGTTCTGATCAACAAATATCATCCCCTGGGAGTCATCTCGGCCGTTGAGAGGTTCATCTCAAAGAATGCAACTCTCTTCAACCAGCTCACGGCCTCCATTGACTTCAAGCAATTGCAGGATCTTGACTTTTCAACATCCAATCCCACAAACCTCAACCCACACGCAATTGCTCTCACAGATATTCTTCTCGGTATCAATGCGCAAGAGCTGCAGGCGACTCCAAACCGCATGCATATCCCAACCCTATCGCGTCCTTTCCCATTTGCGACCCCAGTCTCTGCAACTTCGCAGAACTTCCCACCTTTCAACCACTACACTTCAAATATTAGCGATGACTCGTCGCCAACTCCTCTCACTCCTCCTTCAATAGCCTCTCAGCAGTTCTCGACATTCTCTTCGCTCTCATCAGAGTCCTCATACTCCAGTTATGCGTTCTCATCTCTGTCAGTCAATGATTCAGCAACCCATGGAATGCAGAATACTCATCACGAAGCGAATCATGGCATGCACTGCTTAGCAGGAAAGCCGGCTCTTCCAGATGATATATCCGATCCTGCCACCATAAGCACAGACCATGAGGCTGAAGATGACGAAGAGGGAGATGATCTGGATATGAAGGAGGGCAAAATAAGCGGTATCACCCATGGGTCAGGCATTACTGCCAAGAAAACAATTGCATATCCAAACTCCTCACCTATCGCAATGTCTCCTATATACGATGATGAGGATTTGGAATAGGAATTATTGTTCAAACATATAGAAAAGACCCATATTGACCTGCAATGAGACACGACATCACTATTTGTATTATTACCAAGGGAAGAGGTGAGCCAGCGACTACTACAACTTGTCTCTTTGGATTTTCTGCCATCTCTTCTCATTTTATTCTGCTTCTTTGTTTGTTTTTGTAACGTTTTTTTAATGCCTTTTGCTTTTTTGTAACATTTCCTGTTTCTAGTTTTTTCTTTCGCATTTGCATTTGTTTTCTTTTGACAACCATAGGTCATCAATGCTTTATCATCCAGTTTGTTTGCTTGCGAGTCCAACTTGAGCTACAATCTGGCTGATCGCACAATTCAATACACTCCGCATCACTACTTGGTTCTGTCTGTAGCAGAGAGCCACTAGTCTTTCTCAATTACTAGCATAAAGCCTATCAGAAGTCTCCATTAAAACAAACGCCCTTAAACCTTTACTAGATGATGCATCACCACTATTTCCCCCGATCCCCTTCACCTTCATCATATTCTTCCGATTCCAAATCATCATCACTGTTGTCAGTGATCCCTGTAGGGTCGCGCATATCAACACCATGCGATTCAGCATCCTCTAAGCCACCTGTTATGCCATTCGTCGTTCTCACAGGGTTGAGATTAATATACAGATCGGGATCATCAGAAGATGCCGACCCACCTGCGGAATAGCGATAACTCTGGCCTGTCACCTTATCATAAAAATACTCAGAGTGAGATCTCAGCTTCTGTCCTAGGCTCAATCTAACACGATGCCTCTTTGTCGGATTGAGTAATATCGAAGGCGGCGGAGATGCTGAAGGGGAGCGGGCCCCGCTCTGAGGACTCACACCTCGCGCAACGTAGTCTCCATTATCCAGAACGTGACCCTCATCTACGAATTCAGTCTCAATGATCGTGTCTCTAGTGAGAACGATGTAGACAAACAGACAAAAGATCAACAGGGTGTTGAATAAACCCAACTGCTTCTGGAAAGCCAGCTGTGTAGTCAGCGAGTCAATTCGAGAGGCCGCGTCAGCCAACATGTTCCTGTGGTTGCGACGCTGTGCCATCAACAACGACTCTGCCTCTTTCTGAAGAATGCCATATAAATCCTTTAGCTCTGTCAAGTGTAGATGGATCGAGGCATTGACAGACGATGCAAGCAAGTCAAACTTCCCCTGCTGTTTAGTTTCCATCTTTTGGAATGCTTGAGACAGAAGCTTGCTTTGCTCTTCAACGTACAGGAGAGAGAGTGAGGCATTGGACTCCAACAGAGAAAGCCTCTTCACTATGTTCTTGTAAAATGACTCCTGTGTGGTTGGTTCCTTGGGTGTTGCCGGAACAGTTTCTTGAGTTGCATCACCAACGGAGGAGTTGAACACAACACTCGACACTGGAGTGTCATTGACCAAGCATGCATTTTCAGCATTTATCCCATCCAAGAACTGACTGAGGCCCAGGTAAGGCAATGGAGTGCAATCTTCGTTATCTCCCCCCTCCTCGTTGCCTATAACATTGCCAGAGATGTTGGGAGCGGGGAGATTACCGAGGTTGTTTTGGAAAGTGGGAATAGCAGCTCCGTCTATGTCATCATATTCTGAGGCCTCAATGGTGCCTACCTCGCCATTAAGCTCTTTCTCCTTCTCTTCCTCCTCAAACTTGTACTCCTCCATCATGGTTTTTCCATACACTCGTATCACGGAAAGCGGGCAGTAATGCTCGTCACCGTAGTAGGAAAGCACTTCCAGTCTGAGATAACGTGCCCATATGAGGGGATTTTTTATGGGGAAGGGCTGGATGTTACGCACGTTATCGGCCCTGAACTCCCCCAGAACCTTCCATTGATTGAGAGGGATGGGAAACCTATCACTAACAGATAGCCTAATGGTTTTGAACATGGATGAAAAGAACTCGTAGTTTCCCACGAGAACCGTATCAACCAGTATATCCTGACATAGTTCAACAACGACAAACTTGTTTGGTGCTTTGCACTCGTTAAGAAGATATGAATCTTTGTTTTCATTCAGAATGGCAGAGGCTCCTTTTGCCTCAGAATTAGTCTTCACAATGGTGGCAGCACAGTCAAAGGAAGCATAGTTAAAGCGGTCTTTGTACACCTTTCCCTCATCCTCATTTGATTCGTCAACGTTTAACAAACCATTATTGTTGTTGCCATTGCCTCCGCTGAACATTTCGATTTCAATCTCTAGCTCATCGCCAATGGGGCCATTCAGGTTACCGTTTTGTGCGTACTTGTTGTTGGCAACAACGGTTCTTTGCTTTGGTTTATCTTCAATTGGCTGATTCCCAGCTTTGAGCTTTTTCCATTCCTCAAATGACATGAAGTGAGCCAAATCATCTTCGGTGGAATTTGTCGCTTCAGAAACATTTCCGGCCACAGCCTCCAACCCACGTATCCCCTGGATGCTTGATGGATGAGCGGAAGAAGATGTTTCAGTAGATATTGATGTCTCTACAGTACTCGAGATGGAGGTAGATACCAATTCCAAACTGGAAGCCTCAGTCAACGAAAACAGCTCATTGTACAGTGTATCTGTGTGCGAGTTGTTGTTGCTCAAATGAGATGGGTTCGATGACGAGATGGCTATCCGACTGGAGTTGTAGGATATGTTTTCCAAGTGTGCATCGGTTCCTTCCATTGTAGAATCATTACCTGTTGTGATCTGCTGCTGCTCAGAGGCAAGAGATGGGATGAAACCCATTGTGGTACCGGCGACATCATCAGCGGAAACGTTATTGGAGTGATTTATGGAGTCCGCATTTGAGGAAGATTGATATGAAGTGAGAACATCGGCCAAACTCAGTGAAGATGTGACAATGCGGCTATTCTGCAACGAGCTATTTTGGTGTAAATCCACATCATCTGGTGACGATTGGATCAGTGTGGAAGACGGCGACGGCAAGAATACAACCGAGGAGCTAGCAGCAAGTAATGATAAAGCATCATCATACGATGCGGTAGTCGACGAAGACAACGGCGTTAGTTCATGGATATGGCTTGCAGGTCGCCTTGTCGTTGATAGTTCCGACCCGTCCCAGGACTGATGTGTGTAATATGCATCGCTGTGAGTATGTATCTTGATGGACTTTGCAACCAAACTTTCTGATGAAGTTTCCAGGAGAATGCTCTCAGGACTCGCCGCGCACAATTGTGCAAGGGAAAGCGCGGCAATCATGCCATATCGCACCTGTATGTTCATATTTGGCATCGGTGTGTTGTGCGATAACAGAGTACATGTGAAATTCCCAGTTTTTCTGACTATGATAAGAAATATATATCTCAAAGGGGAAGCTGAACCTCTTGGCAATGACCCACAGGCATAAGCACGAAAATATCCATGTGGATCAATTTCTCTATACCCAGGCGCTCCAACAGGAGGACTCCAAAAAACAGGATCTGCAGTCGAAGTTGGACAGTGAAAATGAAATAGTGCGTCATCAACCAACGCAACGGCACAATCATGGACTACAAAGAAGTGACAAAGATGTGATAACCTCGCCTATCTGTAATCACTTCAACGTATGCAAGTTCAAGACTCCACACATAGTTTCCCATCGCTCTATAGCTCTTCTCACCTCCTTTACCCACCACTGCCATACATTAGATATGCAATGCAACTGTTTGCACCACGGGACTTTCGCCCGTCTGCATATCCTCTATGTAACTATGCAGGTTGCCCCATTGGGAATTGCGCGTAGTGTGGATCATTAGGCGTGAGATCGGAGTTGAGTGGGGAGTAGGCAGAAGTGGAGAAAGCGGTGGGAAGGAGAGATGGAAAGCCAATAAAAAGTGACAAATTTGGACTCCAGATGAAATGATATATGAATAAAGAGAAATGTGTCAGTCTATCACTTCTCGTTTGGGACCATACTAGGTGTGGTGACAGTGCTTGCATGTTTTCATTTTGGGCAAGGTGTACATAGTTTTGACTTGAGGCACGACACGACTAGGACATAGTGATACAATTCTTTCATAATATAATATACATAGTATACATGGATGCGGTGCTTTACGAGATGACGCCCCACCTTGCAATTTCACATTTCACATCTCCATGGCATCTGCATCCTTCTTGCGATATCTAAACTTGACTTGCACCTTCCTCTCTGTAGGTGCTTCCGGGGGACGGTTGGGTCGCCCCAACTTGAGCTTGACCACTCTGATTTCACCATTAGATGCAGAAGAGGAGACAATGGATGGTGACACAGATGTGGAGATCTCTACAGGTGGAGGATGCTCCACCTGGACATCTTTCTCTGTATCCTGGGACCTCCTGTACCTAAACCTGACAGGAAAGGCTGGAATGGAATCGACAGCTGGGAGTGACTCCTCCTTTTCGCTCTTGGCCGATGAGCCCAACGCACTCATCTTGAGACGCGCGGTGAGGCCCTTGCTCACTCCCTTACCGTTTGCCGATGGCAACTGGGGTTTCTTGATCTCCAACTTGACAGTGGGTGAGGAGCCGGTTTTCAGCTTGATGATCGGAGGCCTGCTCACATCCGCAGCAGCAGGACCAGCAGCAATAACAGCTGGCGTCGAATACACAGCACCCGGCGTGGAGGCTGTATTCATAGAAGTCGAATCAGCAGTAGCATCAGCAGCATTGCTAGCAGCAGGCACCTTCTCACCATTACCAAGACCGGGAAGCGATGCCATACTGGGGATCCGAGCCTTGAGAGAACCTCCGAGCAACACCTTCAGACGTCCCTGTCTACGAAGGGAGAAGATCAGTTGATTCTTGGCTCCCTCCTCCGAAACACCGTCATCGACGACCCCTTCAATCCTGGTGATCTTAGCAACCAGTTTCTTCTCCTGTAGCGCATCAACAGTCACGACAAATGAGTCTCTTGCTGGGTAGAGCACATCAATCACATCCAAGAGGTTTCTGCGAGCATTAATACTCAACGCAAACGAATGTACAGCAGCCCATAGTTGGTCCTTGAGACCCGCACCAACGGCGTAGTCTCTTCTCACTAAGTCGATGATACCCTTGATCGTAGAACGCGCAAAAACGTCTCTGCGCGCGCTCATCTCTTGGTTATCTCCAGTTGCATCATCTTCAACAATGATCATCGCATCGGCCGTAGATTCCCTACCAGAGCCGTGAACTTCATCCACATTATCATTGATGAACTCTTCGTCATCCAACAGAGACGCTGTACCGCTAACTGCAGCCACACCTATGCATTTGACAAACACATCCACCAGTCTCTGCCGGATGTAGTTGCTATCGTCAAAGCGCACGACGGTAAAGAAGTACCTGAGAATGGATCTATTCCGTAGCCCTCCCAACAGGAGCAAACCCTCAAATGCAACAACACGTACAGCTGCAGGATGTTCTGGGCGACTCAACTCCAACAGATCCCCAAACGATACATTCAGCAGCCCATGACGCGCCATCCAAAGTCTCTGCTTAAGCACAGCTTCCTGAACTGCATTGTTATGGGAAGGCAACCAAGCGTCCATTTTGAAAGCCCTGTTCATCTCTGACAAAGCTTCTGTCACTGGTGAGCCTTTGTCTGATTCATCAACAGGAGCTCCACCGTTTACGACAGTCGTTGCAAGCGCTGACATCAGCGAGGTGACATAGTAGCAGTCGCTGTAAGGGTTGTTGAGGTTATCGTTGTACTTGAGGAGGTTCAACAACACCTGTTGAATGATCTTTGGAGAATCGCCTGCCTTGGACCGAATTCTGGCCAGTGCAAGTGGAATGGCCTTCTTGACAAAGAGATCGGGCACATAAGAGAAGTCATTGGATAAGGGCACATAAGTGTAAGGGTCCATCAAATCACCAACAGCAGCTCCACCTGCATATCCCTCAGAGTGCTTGAGGCCGCCGTTATCATGCAAGATGTCGCCGTAGCAGAACATGTACCTAAATGCCCTTAGCAGATGGGACATACCGAGGTATCCATTTTCCTCTTTCGCCAGCCTGGCCAGGCCAAGAGCAGCCTCAACACGGATGCCATAGTAGTATCTCTTATCCAAAAGTGTTCTCAGCAGAATGGTTGAATGGTAGAGGTTTGGCTTTAGAGAATAGGAGAAGAACTTGACGCTTTCCAGTTGCGCTTCGACGTCTCGATCTTGACACAGTTGCGAGTGAAACATATAGTCTGGCTGGTTTATGTACACCCTGCAGAGCCACTCGAAGTCGGCATCGACCCTGATCCATTCAAAGGCCTCGTTCATGCGTGTTTCATCCTCCTCTTGTACTGGGTCATGCAGGTCCCAGAGTTTCATCTCTTGCGGAGACGTTAAGATATCTCCCAGTCTACGGAGCTTGGTGTCATCTCCAGTGTAATTTTTCGCCTTCGCCTCCTTGGCGTCCTTGCTATCCGCAGCATCATCGTCATCACCTTTACGCACCGCGCGTCTATACCTTTTATATTTAGTGTTGTAGGGAATATCCAGCTTGGTGAATACCTCTTTCAAATCCACAATGTGCTCATACGGAGTGCCATCTGCTTCATGGATCCGGATTGTCATTGGTCCGGCGAATGCTGCCTGCGTGGTAGCATCCGCACCGTTCTCTGTGCGGGTCGCTCCTTGCGCCATGAACTCAGCGGCATCGTTGACGAAGTTCGAGCACGAATTTTCCACCTGGCTCTCCTTTGCAGCAGCGTCGATGCTCTGAGCACTCTCTGTTTCGCTGATGCCGTAATCTCCTCCATATGTGGCCCCAGAGCTCTTTTCTTGGGCCTGCACCTGCCTGATACCCATTTCGATGAACATCCTCTTCCTGTTGAACCTCTGGGTGATTCTAAATGTGGGAGTGCCACTTCCATACACCCAGTTCTGAAAGAATGCATCCATCTTGGAATGCGCAACCTTCTCGCAGACATGCTGAAAGTGTGAAGTAGAGATACAGTTTCCGTTGAACAGATCACCCGACATGGCCTGCAGGAATATCTTGGGGATCACTCGAAGCAGCCCAAACGACTTGTCAGTTTTGGTCATCCGTCTATCCAAGATGAACAACACCAGAGGCGACTTGAGCTTGAGGAAATCGAGGTCCTCACTTGTATTTATAGGGAACCGGAAGAAGGGGCTTGCAATAGGGCGTTTACCGACATCTCTTTCACAGAGCAGGTCGCTTCGTTGCTTAATGCGGCAACGACTATCATTCCACCCAAACAGACGGCGGAGGGCATGCAGCGCCATAAAGTGCGATATACCGATGGTGATCCACATATCGTTTATAGACTTGGGAACCACATTCACACCTGACCACTGCTCTGCAAGGGCTATGGAAAGCTTTTCCGTCACTGGGAAGACTTGCTCTGTGAGTTCAGGACCATATAATAGATTATCACTCACAACCAACAAGCCAGCAAAATTGCAAAACTCAGAGGGCTGGTCTGGCACACACACAACTGTGAAACTGTTGAATGGGAAAGATCCGAACTCCTTGCTGAACAACTCCATTACCTTCGGTAGGAACACTGTGGTGTTCATACACATATCATGCTTATCTGAGAATGAGTATAGCGATATGCTCACCTTAGCATTGATATCATCGGCATCAGCGGATTGTGGAATTGGTGCAACTGCAGAGCCTCCATTGGCTGAACTTGAGCCGTTCCTATCGTCCTTGACGGCCACGAGCTGGAGCTTTTCAAATGCACCCACAGCGAAGCCAAGGTGATGGGGTGCGATTGCATCGTACAACCGTATACTGGCCACTTTCTTGCCTATATCAATCCTATGGGGATACTCCTTGTAGTTCAGCGCATCTGATGGGACGACCAAGATTTCTCGGGATAAGCTTTCTGTATCCTGTTCCTGTCTCAGCTGCTGGCGTTGGCGTTCTTGATCTTGTTCCTTTTGCTCATTATCATCTCCATATTCTTCGTCATCGTCTAGCATTCCTCTCTTTTTCAAGGCTTCTTCAGCCTCCTTTGTACCGATGATCTTCACTTCACCTATGTCAGATACTGTCTTCGGCACCACGATCTCAAGGTCCCAAGTTGACTTCTCGTGCAGGTCATCAATGCAAGGGACCCAAGATGAAGCAGAACATAGCAGATCATTGTTTACTGTGTATGCACACCACTTTTCCTTGGGGATTTTGGTGTGAACTCCACCGACAAATACAACACCATCGCGTGGATTCCGCACCGTATAGGATATGGAAACGACAAGCGGCGTGTATACTCTCTCTGAGGTAGTGGTCATGGTATTAGTGGCCATTGGTGTAGTGTATGTTGACTTAACAGTCGCTGGAGAAAATCCTTGCACGGTGCTGGCGTTCTGGAGACGCAAGTTGAGGTTCTCCGGCAATTGGATTACGAGGTTGTGTTCAGCTGAAGGAGAGGCATTGGATATACCAGCACTGTCGATAGGCTGCGGTCCCGCACCTGTGACCTCGTTGCAATCAGAAAAGAGGGGCTGGAATTTACGACGGAACAGGTGATGTTGTTCTATGGAGAAGTTATCAGAATGCAGATCATAGTGTGGATTATGCGGTGGATAATTATGTTGTTCCTGCGACCTGGAGCCTCTCGTCTTCACATCTTCAACCTCTGTGACGTCTGGTGTGGTTATGTTACGGAAGAAATCGTTCACTTCGAAGGAGCACTTCCTATTATTGACCGTTACCTCATGCACTTGAATATTTCTCGAATCCAGTTTGATCACCTTCAATGATGGATCCAAAGGATATACGGTGATGTCTGTCTCACCGACGATGGTCTGGTGTGCCAAGTCCACATCTATGGAGACCTTCTGGTGGGCCACACGGAAGGGTTGGGACGGCGTGGGGGTTGCGTCATTGTGATGTGAGCGGTGTTTCCGAGGAGTAACATGGGATGTGATGGAAGGATGATCCAGAGGTGCCACCGACGACATGTTTTGTGGTATGCTGGTCACCAAAAGTGTGCTTTTTGATCAATTGCATGTACGATGGGATATCACTGGCACATTGGGGTAACAAAAAAAGAACCGTTGCTCGTTTCTATATAATGCCATAAGCTAATGTGTCTCGCAGGCCGAATAGTAGGTGACAAATATATATGCGGCACAACTTGCTACCTGCTACCCTCAATTCTGATGTACCCGTATATTCGTATATCACGCCCTCTCTCAACCAAGCCCATCATCCATTAGTTACATATATACACAGTGGTCGCTGCGTATGGCACATATATACCAAATTAATGGTGAAGGCACTACACTCTTCCGGCTCCTGCTTCCTTGTGCTCCATCCTGTTCACCTCTCCAGCCTAGCGGATCCACAGTTCTCCTTCCTCGTCTAGTAGGCCGTTCAATACTGAGCATCCCCTTTGCTGGGACCTCCTTCTACGCCCACCACTAGCGGGAGGACCCCAATTCTTTCCGTCCGCCCTACAACCAACTTTCCCACGGTCACTGGTGAGCGGCGGCCCTTCAGAGGTACTCGGCCCTTGGGCCATGCAGCTGCATCGGCGGGCTCATCAGCTGGAAAATACACGTAGGCACTTAGTCTGCTGCGGAGGAGAGATGGCCAGCATGCGATGGGGAGCAGGCGTGGAAAAGCGGTGGTGTGGAAGCGTTTGCGTGGGTAGTTGCGTGGGTAGTGAGGTAGGCATTACATGGTGTTTGGTGATGTTGATGGTAGTTGGGACGTCAGTGCCATGAAAAGGTCGGTTGAGGTTTTTCCTTTTTGTTATCGGACACTTAATAACGTTCAAGGGGCCGTGAGGATCTAATTATTCTCCTTAATAATCCTTTTTTTTGTGTGTGTGGTCCTTGGGGTCTCATGTGCATGCGTATTGTTATATTCTATAGTTGTATCTCTCTATAGTGTATATATGCATGATCGCAACGAGTGCTGCCTGTTGATCAATGGTGTGAAGCAGAGCCCGACCGTTGTCGTTATTCATCAATAGAAATTCACACCCATAGTCCAATCACACGGCCTTTTGGTTTTTTCAGTTGGATCTCTGGACTTGAGCTGTCACTAGCTCCGTTCACCTCCAGATCAAGACATCTATCTCTACTTTTCACTCTTGGCTGACACTTGGCTTGTCCCACCCAGTGAATTTTTGGGCAGATGATTAATATCTCAACTGTACATACTTCATGAAACATCATTCCAAACATTCATATTGCCAAATCTCAAAAAAATTACAACACTTCTCCCCAACACAATGGATCAATCAGGAAACGCGCTGCTGCTGCGCTTCATCAACTCACCCCATTTCAACCTCTTCTACTGTGTGTCGTATCTACAGCGATACGCCAAGAACATCGGTATCCATCACTACCTATGCCAACGTGCCGCAACATACTCAATTGATGAGCTCAAGTTCTTCATCCCACAGTTCATACAGCTGCTGATAACGGTGGAGACAGAGTCCATGGCTTTGGAGGAGCTCATCAAGAACCTCTGTTCCACAGATGCCCATTTCAGCCTCCTCACCTTTTGGTACCTGCAAGCATGTCTACAGGAGTTGAGTCGGGACCCTCACAGTGCCGGATTCCAGATCTGCAAGCGGTTGCTCAATGATCTCCAGTACGAGCTATTCGATCTCTCCACATCGAAGCACACAAAGACCAGTGCCTCCACAGGTGCTTCGGGAGTGCTAACCCAGTCACATGTCTTGCGGCCATTCAGAGAAAATGTCCAACCCTCAGTCATACTTGCCACCTCCATCGCCGCCGCATTTGGCCTACCGCAAGTCACAACGCATATTGAGCCAATGGTGCGCACACAGGGCAAGCAGGCCAAAGCAGTTGTCTTTGAGGTTGTGAAAAATCTTGCCAAAGACCTCACACGTAATCTCACCTTGAAAAATACCATGAACAATGCAATGCTCACGTCTTCACGGTACCAAAGCGACGACGATGACGAGGAGGTTGTACCGCATGTGTCATCCCAGAGACCACTATCGCGTGCAAAGTCTCTCTCTCTGACATCTTCATCTAAGCATAACCAACGCAAGATCATGAACGCCACCCGGCAATCAGAGGACCTGGACTTTTCCCTTATTGACGAATACGCAGAGACTAATCTTCCCTCGCTGAACAAATCCATGTCCTCTTACAGCATGCGGAACTATAAGAATATCCGCTCAAAGAAAGAGGGTGCTTCCGAAAGCAACGCCTCAAGGGTATATTCAGGCGAGTTTGCAAGGAAGAAAAGTGGTGAGACGGTGGTCAATGGTAACGATTCCTTCAACACTCTCAGCTCCCAGAGGAAGAGCTCTCTGCGGAATGAGGTCACTGGTAAACACGAAGATGAGGGCAATGGAACCGGCACCGCACAACTACAGCCTGTTTCAAGGATTTCTGTAGAGGGCGGCGATGGTGACACGCTGACAGGCAGTCCCGAAAATGCAGCAGCTGCTGAAACAACAGATATGGAGAACATGTTCTCCTCATTCGATGATCCGAGATCTCTTCAGCCTACCCCTTCTCCTGAGGCATTCCATCCAATGTCCACGTCGCTTCCCAATCTGCCCTCTCTCAACTCTTACTCCACAAGTGACACCTTGCTTTTATCACCAAGCGGCTCGTTTTCTTCGTCTGTTCGCAATTCGCGTGACCTTCGCTATTCCAGTGATCTTGACAGCGTCTACGAGCTAGATAAAGTAGGAACACATCCAAACGGCCATCCAACCAGCCTCCAATCTCTCACCATTCCGCAGAAGATCAAACTCCTAAAGTCAAACTACTTCAAAGGAGAGACTCAGTTTGCCATAGCCTTGCAAAATATTTCTGTCAAGCTCGCGCAGGTTCCAAGAGAAGCCCGTCTCTCTTCACTCAAAGCCGAACTCTCGATTCTGAACAAGGACCTGCCATGTGAGGTTGATATCCCTATGCTCCTGCCAAAGAGCAAGAAGGGGAAATTGCACAAGATTGTTCGTATTCCAGCAAACGAGGCTGCAGTTCTCAACAGTGCCGAGCGTGTGCCCTATCTCCTGTTGGTTGAATATTTAGCCAATGAGGTTGATTTCAACCCAGAGAAGCAGGAGAACAAGGCCATAGTGGAGCGTTTGTCGGGAAGATCCGACGACAAGGAAGCGCATTATGTGTTCAACTTGGGCAGCATCATTGATATGAATATATCTGGGTTCGATACCCCTAATAGCGCCAGACACAGTGCGGTCGGTTCTGCCAGTGGCAGCATTGGGCTCTCCAATCTCCCAAGCGTCAATATCTCAGAGGCTGATCTGGGAGACGTTTCAGTGGTGAAGATGTCCAATAGACGCTCCCAAAGTGAAATTATCCAGAAGGAGAGATTCATACAGGCAGTGAGTGGTGTTCCCCTGCTGGGCTCGGATAGTAGACAATCTTCGCCTGCTATGAGCACCGATGCGAACAGCCCTCATAAGGCCGAGTCTCCAAGGACTACCGATATATCAATATCCGAAGCGGATAAGACAGCCACCTCTGAGCTTTTAGCATTACCGGTTGACTCCACATCAGTTGGCAGTCCTTCTGCTCCCGTGAGGAGGGGCACTCCAGTAGATGACGTACGCTCAGAAAACCTGAGCTTCCAATCATACTATAAACTGGGGGATATGGACAGCAGCTCCACTGATTTGGCCACCCAGATGCGTATTGCGACGGTTATGCTTACCCAGTTGGATTCATCAACGAGCCATTTGCCTGTAGACCAGTCCACTGCTATCAAGGCACGTATCATTGCCTCCATGCAGAGTCTGCAGCATGACTTTGGTGTAAGAGATTTGGAGGATATCAATGCTGAAGCAGGTGAGCGTAAACTGTCCAACGATTTGAAGGTTGCTGGTGTTGGTTCTGGTTCACGCTCTACTTACTACTTAGGCGAAGACTGGAATAGCAGAAAGGAGCGCATCAGAAAGGAGAGTGCATATGGCCACCTTGAAAACTGGGAGCTGTGCTCGATCATTGCCAAGACTGGTGATGACTTGACACAAGAGGCATTTGCTTGTCAGCTGATCCAGGCCATGTCGACCATTTGGTATCGCCACGGCGTCAATGTGTGGGTTAAACGTATGCGGATTTTGGTCACTAGCAACAATGCAGCCATTGTTGAAACCATAACTAACGCTGTTTCTGTTCACTCCATCAAGAAAGCTCTCACACAGTACATGATCAACAACGGTGAAAACGACAAGGGCAACATTGCCACTTTGAGCGATCATTTTGCAAAGACCTTCGGAGAACCAGACTCGCCACGCTACAGAAAGGCACAGGAGAATTTCTGCGTTTCTCTCGCTGCATACAGTGTCATTTGCTATATCCTTCAGATTAAAGACAGGCATAATGGTAATGTCATGCTTGACTCCGAGGGACACATCATCCACATTGACTTTGGTTTTTTGCTGAGTAACTCTCCCGGCTCTGTTGGGTTTGAGGCAGCTCCATTCAAGCTGACTGTGGAGTATGTGGATCTCTTGGGAGGACCCGAAGGTTACTATTTCCTCAAGTTCAAACAGCTCATGAAGGATGCTTTCAGATGTCTGAGGAAGAATGCAGAGTCCCTTGTCACGATGGTGGAGTTGATGCAGAAGGATTCAAGTTTGCCGTGCTTCAGAGCCGGTGAGAACACCTCTGTCCAAATGAGGCAGAGACTTCAACTCCACCTTTCAGATTCGGAGTGCGACCAGTTTGTTGAGAATGTCTTGATCGGTAAGAGTTTGGGCAGTATCTACACGAGGCTGTACGATCAGTTCCAACTTCTTACACAGGGTATCTACAGTTAATCGGATGAGTGCAGTAGTTGCTCCCTGAAGCTAACACCGAATGTTGTAATAGGATATGCATTTATACACATGAATATATAGAGATTTTTGATCATTGAAGAGATAGATTGAATGCTGATACTTAAAGTGAACTTCTACTCTGTTTCATGCGAACATGTGAAGTGGAACTTGGAAATGCAGAAGAAAATAACAGTACAAGATCACATGATGAACGTGATAACCAAGGTAATGCGATTTAAACCAATAAAAAATACAGAAACTCCCTAAGAGCTTCAAAGCCTAAACGAATGGTAGCGGCCTCTAGGGTTGTGAATCTCAGTCACGCTGGTGCGAACCCTCATGCCAAACTCCTTCCCTTCTGTACCCCTTGCCGTGGTGGTGTTCTCGGAACGATGCTTTATGCTATTGGGTTGAGATATCTCAGTTGTTGGAACCATCAGATAGACAAAGCTCTCAAGACTCCACTCGTACCACACACGATCTTTGAGGCACTCTCTCCTCATCAAGACGGATATCTCCTGATCATCAGCAATGTAGATTGGAGACTGGAAGGGGAAGAAACACGGCAGCCATGAGATGAGGCTATGCGGGATGGGGCCGGTTGTAGACAATGTCTGGGGCGAATTTGAGATGGTGATGCCTTTATAGAGATTTGCAGAAAAACACCCTATGAGACCGTGGACGACACCCTTATTATGTGTCTTGAACAGTACTGTGGAGAATTTTTTTCCGTGCAAAGGGTTTTTGCGGGGAGATTTGGAGCCTCCCACTTGCTTGAAAACCGCCCCGGTGTGGGTTCCCCCACTGTGCGTGAAAGTCCACACTTCTTCAAACTTTGAAGATAGAATATCAAAGTTATCAGCTGAAGGTACATAGGGAAGGTGGAAGCGCGAATAGTCATCAAAACTGCACAACTTCTTGTAAATACCTGGTGACATCGCCGGCGCTATGTAGGAAGTGTAACTCTGAGGAATAAATGTACAATGAGTGTCACTTCTCAGCTCCGAAATCGACTCGAGACATTCAGGGGAGAGCTCATTGCATCCAAACGAACCGAGAAGTTCACTGATGACAAGGTTGAATTTCGTGTTGGGGAACTGAGCTTGCGGATCCCAAGAACGGACATCGGCATTCACCAGCGATACACGGCTTCCCCAATGCTCATTGTTCTTCTGGTTTAGGTAGATCATCACGTTTGGGTTCTTCTCAACAGCCACAATATTCAGCATATCGAGATTGAGGCAAAGAAACTTCAATGCCGAAAAAAGGCGATCAATAAGAGGCCCTCTGCCCGGGCCAACGATAACTATATTCAGCTTCTGTGTAGTTGAGTCCAGGTTATGGTGTGATTGCTGTTGTTGTTGCTGTGGTGCTGTAGAGCGGTGCAACACTGTGCGATCAAGACTGAGCGCTGATGTATTAAATGCAGTGGTGCCATAGGTTGAAAGCACCTTCACATGCTGGAACTCACTGGTATTCACTAGGTCCATGAGAGCAGCAACGATGGCACGCTCGTAACAGTCATACTTGACAGTGTCCATCTCAAACAGGCGATACGTGGAGTTATCGAGGTTATGGATGAGCGGCTGTAAAGGGGCCTGTAGTGTAGCCGTTGAGTCAAAATGACCTGGTGTTGTGATCGTTGGATGCGATAACTGATTGATTACGAAAGCTTCGATGGGAGTCAACTGGTAGTTATCCTTACAGACACTGCAGAGATACCGTATATACTCGAGATGGGTGGTAGACCCCAAGTAAACAGGCTTTCCATCAATGGAAACAGTGGAGTTGGACATGTGGGGCAACATTGTAGATCTTGGATTGTGGTCTGATTCAATACCGGCATTGGGATAGCCTTCCGCGTCCGAGTCAACACTGAGCCCATGTAATTTCTTGGTGAGATCCTCTTCCTTATCTACACCATGGAGAAGCAATGCTGGAGGCGCTAGGGCATTCTTCTGCAGCAATTTCCAAATGATAACCTGGTTAAACTTATGCAACACAGGGTAGTTCCTGTTATTAGGGATGAAGCGAGATGAGGAGATGAGATAAAACTTGACTGGTTCCACCAACCATCGGTTTGTCACATGCTGGGGGATATTGCTGCGTGGGGCAGCCAAAGAAACACTGAGGTTTCGGTTGTAATTACACTGAGTACGAATCGAGTTCCACATATCCCACGTAGACAGGGAGTCGATCACTGTGCTGGATGCTCTGCCACTGGTGTCAACAATTCCCTCCTCACAAATGGGCAAGGATATAGATATCTCGACGGTTGGAAATTCGTTGAGCAGTGTGTTCACATTGGCGGCAAAGATGGAGAGATTTGTCAGATTCTTTGGCGGCGCCATCAACACCTTGTTGACTCCCACATGGCTGGCATAAGAAATCTCATTCATGATCACTTGGAGGGAAAACTCATTGATGAGTTTGCTGGAGGTGTCCAGTTCGATCCACGATGAGAGCAGTCCAACTGTGCTCTGCACATGAGATCCGTTTAGTATATTGACATCCCGAACTGTGGGAAAGGGCACAGAGAGTGAGTCAAGGGCATGCTCCGGGGATTCATTGCCCGGGAAGCCGGAGACCGCTTCAGGAACAGGCGAGGGGCTCTTGTGAAGGCCATTTGGCACCCATTGCGGGCTGTGATGTATGTTTGAATCTCTGAACGACCGTTCCAAGTATGGATGAGTTTGCTCACCATCGCTGCTGTTGCTATCATCACTGGATGTGAAGGCAGGAGAGGATTGCTCTTTGAACTGTTTGAAGTAAGCTCGACAATTCTCCCTGTACCGAGCATTGGTCACCGTTAATAGGACTATGTCATATCCCATGTCAGTCAGGGTATCCACCAATTTTGAAGTTGGTTGCACAATTGCACATGTCTGTGGTAATGGCTTGATTCCGATCCTGACGTTTATATCTATTGCGGTGGATATTTCACCTGTGATAGCTTCTGGAACAGTACCGACCGATGTCTCAGAGGCATCTTGTGTTTCTGGGGTGCCTAGTGGCGGAGTATTGGTTGAGGTTTGGGAAGAATGCGAGGTGTGCGATAAACGTTGTACTGATGTATGAGGGATTCCAGCCGCTCGCGAAATAGCCGGTATTGCCATAGATCCAGTGGATGATCTATTGCTGACCATGGTGGATATGCAATGATTAGTTGGATCAGAGAGACGTGCTATACTATTTGTGGATTTGGTCTCAAGAACTGGGGAATGCTTGCTATATGATAGCTCCGAATACCATCTGGGGGGACTAGCGGGGGTGAGGGTAGAGAGCCTGGATATGCTGGAGACTGTTGCTTGCGCTATAACTTCTAAAATTGGTGCAGTTCCTATTGATCTGGTCGCACCAGTAGCTCTTTGCTCAAGTGACTTGGGAAAGGAAACAAAGAACAAAAAACAAAGTCAACACCGGTTTACCGCCTGGGAGATCAGCAGCGGTTCATACCATCAAAAGTTGGAGCTGTGTGCTTTCACCTAATGCAAATGACCTTCTCTATATATAAAGGTGCATATTCCTTCAAAGCCATTTTCCATACGCCCAAGCCCGCAGGGCGCATCTCCTCGCAGAGCGTTGCTTTATTTCATCTGCGGGCTGACGAGAGAAGAAACGGGAAGGTTGCAAGAGATGCAGGAGAGGATGGAAAAACAACATCAGGCAGAGGGGTTGAAAGCCGCACAAGCCCAAGGTGGAACAGGGCAAAACTATCGGAATATGGCCGTAGGTATTCAAGTGATTAACTATTGGAAGGGCTGGTATAGTGGACTGCCACGGTTCAAGCGCACCACTTCAGCGCAGTTGTGTATAGAAAGACGCACGATGAGCCTCTGGCCTGATATGCACAACGAGGGGTTTCTAAGTAGGGGTTTCTAAGTAGGGGTTTCTAAGGGCTTCTAAGTATGGGCCTCTACGTGGGAGCTTCTACGGCAGCTTCTACGGCAGCTTCTACGGGACCTACTTGGCAGCACCTAAGTCAGTGTAGGTCATCAGAATATCTTGTGGGAAGAAGGCTGTGCTCCAATAGTCAATGCTTTATGCTTCCAAACGGATGAAACCTCTGGGAAACAATAGATTTCTTGGTCATATCTAATCATTGTAGTTATTCTGTTTATACTGTGCAGCCGATCCAAATGATCCTTGCCCATCTTGGTGAATGTTTGCATCTTATGCACCCCGCCCGCAACTCGTAACGTGGTAGGGTGCTTGCGCCGACCGTCTTTCCAGCAAGGCTTTGGGTTGCGCTCTATTCAGGACGGAATGTGACATATGCACACACCGTATACGTCGAGAAGACTCTGTTCCAATGCGGGAGAACTCGTTCAAAGGGGCAGATATTACATGATCGCCCGCAAGGGAATATAATGCGTGCACCTCCATGGGCAAAGTGTCCCGTGCCCCAGCCTGCTGAGGTGTGTTTCACAGGGTACATGACGCAGAGATTCCTGTGCGTCGGCGAATGCTGCGAGTTAAGGGGCAGCAGGAGCAGGTACAATCAATTGTGTTGCATTCCGCGCAGGTTTGAAACAGGGGCAGAGAGGCAGCAAGTTGAACACTAGATTGGTATATCCAGATCAAGCATTGTTCTACGACAGAAGGGAAGTCTTGGATACAATGCCATTGTTGTTTTGACTTGGAAGAAACAGATGCTTATTCTACCTTCGGTTCCGTGGGCAACCCCTTTTTACCTCCTGCTAAGCCGTTAGGTGCTTCCAAGGCAATAAACAGTCAAAACAGGAAACTCTCTAAGCACATTGCAGATCATGCGTCACTCTGAACCTAATCATCTCTGGGCTGCCAAAAGTGGATATACGGTAGTCACTGGCTATACGGCTCTGCAGCGAGGCTGATGGAGAGAAGAGTTTGCGTTTATGGGCCGGGGTATACGAAGAAGAGCAGAGCCACGTCTAAGAAGAAGAAAAGATTCCCTTGGCCACAGAAATCAAGTGGAATAAAGTCGCCGCTATCCCATGTCAAACCACCATAACAAACTTAACTTCACACTCACAATGGTCCTCTCACAATGGTCCTCTCTCATCTGGGACGCCTCATCGCGTCCTTCCTCGCGTTGCGCGACGCGTAAATTCGAAACGTAAACAAAGAATCCCCCGCCTGGATGCCGTTGGGTAGTGCACACTGCAAACTGCACTCAAGGTGCCTTCTCTATGGCACTTCTCTATGGGCCTTCCCTATGGGCCTTCTCTATGGGCCTTCTCTATGGGCCTTTTATAATGGGCCCTGGCAAGGCACAAATCCCGAACCGAACCAGCAGGGCCGTACAGAAGTCTAAGGACGCATGCGTGTTTGTGTGACCGACCATTCGGCTGAAAGAAAAGCTGACGCAAAAGATAGATGAACTATATTCAAGTGGTGTGCATCTGAGAAAGAGGTGGTTACTTTTTATTCCTAAATTCAATCTGTTACTACGACCTCACCTTATTGAATATATACACATATATATATATTGAAACAGTTCGCTGATCTGTTAATCGTGGGCCGTTCAATACTCTGGATCCATATTGAAGACACCGATCAGTGTCTTATCATTCTACAGTGAAAACTCAGACTTCAGCAGACTTGACTGCTGTTCCACACAATGTCCACAAAGCCAAGATATCTCACAGATGCCGAGAGAGCGCGTGTTCTGGAGTTCCAAGAGATGATACACTATAGCACACGGTACTCGGATGATAGCAACGAGTACAGGCATGTCATGCTACCTAAACAGATGCTCAAGGTTATACCACAGGACTACTTCAACCCTGATACGGGGACCTTGAGGATCCTACAGGAAGAGGAATGGAGAGGTTTGGGTATCACGCAAAGTTTGGGGTGGGCTCACTACGAAACACATGCCCCGGAACCACACATCCTTCTTTTCATGAGGCCTATCAACTATGACCAGAAACATTGAGCAAAGTGGAGAATTTGATGGCTGAGTTGCTTGGAAATGGTTTCCATCTCAAGAACTCCCCCAGGAAGAGAGCAGATCATGAATAACGTCAAGTTAGATAAAGCAATAATGCAAAGTTAAAAGGCACGGCAATCACTGGTTTTCAGGTACGGTTTGTCAGGGACTATGAGATGTTTTGTCTTTTGCCACTAGTAGCACGGATCAGTGCATCGCTATATGTGAGTGCAGCACCTTTTTGATACCCATCACTTGTGCTTTTCTTGCTTTAAGTACAGTGAACCCAATTAGAAAATACATTAAATGACTATAATACATTTAGTTTCAAGCAAATCAAACGACTCGTAGTATTATATTGTAGTTGTCAAATGCTTCTTATGCCGCAGTTTCCCCCAACCTTGGCCTCGGAGTCTCACACGCATCTTAAATAACGCGCATGAGATGTGATGGGGCAAATGCAGTGAAGTTCTCGTTATAGTGAAATAATAATAAGCAGGAGTTTGTGCGTGACAAACTGGGGTGTTTGGTGTTGCTGAACAGTGAAATCTAATTCCTGGTCAGAAGATTTCTTTTTAATTTTGGGGGTAACCATCCAGCAGTTGGGTTGCTTGACAGCCCAGTGGCTCTCAATTGTACATATAGCAGCAAGCAATCATCAAGCAAGAAGCGGCTGGATTTGATCCTCATCACATCTAACATATAGATTTGTATATTTATATTTCCATTGGGAATTTCTCTGCAAACTTTATATCCATCCACCACACTCTTTATACGTTTCACATGTCCAGCGTTCCCTCATAGCTTGAGTGGATCAATGCCATCTAACTTCGGGATCAACCAAAATGAACAGGAATGCCAGCGACTTGCTCGCCCTGTTGGACTCGCTGATACAACAGGCAGATTCAGCTGTACCTGATTCCGAGATATCCAATGATCCCAAGGTTACAAACATCTTGGCCAACAATGTTCTCCCGACGTATTGCAATCGAGAGATGAGTAAGTAGTTGTCAAATCACTTGATTTTGATGTTCTTCATGTTACTAATACTTCACTGTAGATAAGGAGGAACAGGACATTGTCATCAAGATATTTCAAACATTTATTCTACTATTCGGGAGATCACCTCTGATGCTCATAGGCACAAATGAGGATGTTCATTACAAGCGCATTCTCTCTATGGTGATGCCCTTTTTGAACAGCGAGTTCTCTCCCGTGAAGGTGATAGATCAGGCAAAGATGGTTATGTTTTCCATTGTTGATATCTTCTGCAGTAAAATTCACAGTTTGAGATACCGCAGGGAGGTTGGGCAGTTCCTAGTCCACAACCTGAATGGGCGCGTCATGAATCCAAAGGTGTCACATTGGAATGGAAGGAAGCGGCAGCTAGGGAGTAATTCGCCATTGAATCCAAAGGATGATACCCGCTTGGCAGATTTGAGCATTGCTATTCATCTGTTGCAACTGATACTGGACCCCCATGTGAGTGAAGCGCTCTTCCTTGACCTACAAGAGCTCTACGAAGTGGATGACATCATTTCACAAATTCTTTGTTCGGTTTACGCGCTATCCTCAGACGCATTCATGATATTGCAAGATCACGAGGTTGGTATTCAGGGCCTCGATATACTACAGAGTCTATACTGTACGCTCGTAGCGAGTATCAGTTCTGCATACATAATGAGCTATACTCCCCACACAACTGGTGTAGTGACGTTCCTCAGGCATTCGCATCATCTCTTGAGTGCTGTGTTTTTGCCTGCAATGCCTAGTTTGCAATCACACTTGACAGGGGCTCTACTCAAGCTGGGTCTCGAGTTTCTCCATATAGACAACTTTGAAGTGTTTGAGGGGTTCTTGAACTCCGAACCATTTCTCGCATCCCAAGAAAATGCGAGCCGAGATGACGATTCAAAGATGGACCTCGTTAATTGTGTGAAACTATTATCGTTTATAAGTCATATTAATGACCGCAATCACCTCGAAGGGGATTCTATTGGCACCTTGGAAGAAGTTGGGTATGACAATCTCTATTCTGCAGCCTCCACTCCGCTCACTAACCCGCTGCACGAGAAACTGAGGTTGAAACTGCTCGCAGAAGCTTTGGGACCTGGTTTTGCTTCTGCTGATGACATCCTTACACTAACCGATGGTGTAAGTTTGTATGGTGTCGACGGACAGAAATGCTTTACAGGTAAAGCTGTAACGTCTGGAAGTAGCACAAGTGCGTCAAAGAAGGCAGGACCAACAAGAGATGAAGCCTCTAACTGGTTGAATATTCTCAAACAATCCATCTATTCCGTCAATCCTCCCTCTAAAGGATCCTCGCGCTTGCTTACTAGCACGTGCATCGGTAGGTTGTACGCCGTGGAATCAATTGGACGTCTTGGTTGTGTTTTGTCAGGAGACTTGAATGCATCCACAAAAATCTGTAGTTCTTGTGATGCACAGGTTGGAGACCAGTACCTTCTTGAGAAGGTGAAAACCAGTCGCCAGCTTGTGAGCGATGATTCTTTAATGGCAATGGCACTGCAACTACTAGAAGAGTTACTGCCTTCTGTGTCAGATATAACGAATCCTAATGACAAAACTGCCCACACCCCATACATCCTTGCAACTGCCTGCTTGCTTGCTATACGGCGCATCTTCTGCTCCTATTACCCAAAACCTATATCTGAGAACTGCAGAATCTGGAAATTCCTCACCTCATGTTCGGTGAGCCCGATAAGGGAGATAAGGATCCTCGCAAGCAAAATATACCCTCTCTATCTTTTGGGTGCAGATGATGAGATCGTCGATTCCAACTTTCGTATCGTGGTGGGGCAACTATCCCGCATAAGATTTGATAGCCAGCTATTGTCGTATCTAGCAGAGTCGACAATCATGGCATGGGGGGAACTGGCCATTGTACTACCGGTAAATGAGATGCAAAATTTGGTGTTGATGAAGCTCATAGATTTCATGGGAAGTGATACTCAAGTCCATAGCAGTTTTGCCCTGCATACGATAAAAGTTGTTGCATTCTCGAGGCGGAAAACCCCATGGCAAGTGCTCGCTCCATTCATGCCTAACGTCAGTCTAGTGGTTGTAAAGCAGCTACATTCCAGGCCAACTGTCTTGAACAAGTTCTGTGAACTTGTTGAGGTCCCTCTCAATCAGTTCCTTCTGAGAACTGTCCCGTATACTGTACCATTTCTGCTGATGTACTACAAGCATGATCTGGTCGGCGAGATAGCAACGAAGACGAAACAACGTAAGGGAGACCTTGTAAACGGGAACTTACCTAGAATCGTGGCACACCTTCTAACTACTGATACTCACAATGGTCACATTGACGATCACCGTATTGTGCAAGTCGTGGCCAATGCCGTACCGGAGTTAAGAGGCTCCAAACTTTCTTCATGGCAGATGAACCATATCCTGTTGACCTGGGAAATCATGAGGCTGTATCACCCAGATCTGCATAACGAAAATAAGATACATGCTGCACTATTACATGCCGTCAAGTTATACGAAGGGCGTGCCTCTTCATCCAATGCCTTTCCGACAGGCGACGACTCTGAAATAATGGATGCGTTCTTTTCCAAGACGGTGTTGGGTATCCTTCAGAACTTCTCTGAGGCAATCAATGACACTAAGGGACTGCAGCCGTTCTTGTCCAAATTGCAGGCAATTTGGGCAGTTGAGTTTCTCACCAGCATCTCATCAGTTGCTCTGGAGGCTGCGTTGCCCCAAATCCTCACTGGTTTGCAAGCAGCACTAGAGGCACCACAGCTCCAATGGGATGCCTTAAGATGCCTGTCGGTATTACTGAAGAAATTAGACAGGCCAAACCTCTCTATTGTGATCGACTTGGTGGTTTCGCTGCTATTGCAGAAATATGATACCTTCAGTAGTCGTTGTAAGACATCTGCCAAAGACATATTACATTTTGTATTTGGACCGAAAGCATCACATGCTTCCCTTATATCGGAGAAATACTACAACTACATCTTCTCCCTCGCTGGAAATCAATCCCTGGTTGAAGTGTATAACCGTGCCAGTGCATTATTAGCAAAGCAGAATAAAGGCTCTGCTGCTATCAACTTACTTATAGACTTGGCTCGAAGATGTCACACAGACAATAGGTGGGTTGTATTACAGGCATTGGATGATTTGCTTCGCTACTTTCAACAATACCAGAAAGAGTTCCACGATGTATACCTTACCCGCTCTCCCTTCGCCTCTTTTGTTCCTACCCTTGTCTCTACCTTGGCTGACGCAGCGTACAAGTTCAGAGTCACGGAAACGACCATTCCCATAAAATGTGCCAAAGTGTTTGGTGCAATGGGAAGCCTGGACTCCGTGAAGTTCCAATCTGATGCGGGAGCAGATCTCACTGGCGAACTGTCGACGGGAGGTAGCTCAAGAGGCGGTGGAATTGTACTGATTAACAACCTGGGTGATAAAGTGGAGATGGTGAAGTTCATCATTCATTTCCTGGATAAGATCTTGGTGAAGGCATTTTGGGCGTCGAATGATCCACTCAAGCAACTGTTCCTTGCGTACACAATCCAAGAGTATCTGAAGATGTTGGGCCTCAAGGATCTAGATGGAACCCTTTTGCAAAACTCTGTTGCTCTGCAGAGTGCAGGTCAGGGTGCCCTCGCTGGAGCTGAATTGTCAACTGCTGCTTATATATGGTCGAAATTCTCAGCCATGGCCCAGACAACTTTGACGCCTCTTCTCTCGTCAAGGTATACCGTTGGTGCCAGTAACTATTCTCCGATAACCTACCCCTGCTATTCTCAGGGCAAACCCCACGCCAGGTGGTTGAGGACATTTACCCTTGACTTGTTGCGTGAGAGTAAAAATCGGCCCGGAATCAACAACAATGCGCAAAATGTCTATATGTTGTGTTCATGGATCATTAAAGATCAAGATCTCGCTATATGCAACTTTATGCTCCCATACGTTGCGCTCAGCTCTGTTCTGAGTGGAGAGGAGGAGATTGAAAATAACATAAAACAGGAGATATTGCAGGTGTTGCTGTCAGAAGTTCACGACGCAAGTGGAAACTCACTAGATCCCTCTGAAGATCTCAAAGCCTGTTATCAATCCGTTTTTGCGATTGTGGATTATTTTCGTAAATGGGTTGCCTATAGGAAACAGTCGAAACGAAGAGAGGAAGCAAAGAGAAAGGGATATCGCACAGAGACTACTCGTATTGAGAGATTGCTATCGGATATTCCGAATGACCTGCTGGCAAAGAGATCCGCCCAATGTTCCTCTTACGAAAGGGCCATCCTGTACCTAGAGCAGTCTTATACCAGCAAAACCATTGGCAAGTCGGATTTCTTCCACTCTGTGCAGTCAATGTACTCTGAAATTGGTGACTTCGATGCCTTGGATGGTGTTTTGCGTACATTTTCTACGGAATCTCTCAACGACAGGCTGCTTAAGTTCCAGTACAGTGAGGACTGGCATGTTGCACATGAGTCGTTTGAAGCCATGGCAGAACAAGTTGAGGCTTCAGGTCCCTTGGTTTCTTCAACCGAGTACACTTCGAGATTGCTGCGTTCTCTTTGCGATCACAATGCATATGAAACGGTTCTCGGGAAGTTAGATCAACGTATCAAGTCGATTGTCTCTGCTATCACCGTGAACGACCAACCAGTTGAAGGTATTAGAGCGGTGGTTCTTGGAGACATGCTGCCCCGCAATTGGATCATGATGGGGCTCGAATCAGCCATAGGTTCAGGGAAAATAGACGAGCTTAGGAAATGGTCTTCCATCGCTGAGAGCTCATCGGTGACATCCAGCACGGACTATGAGATCGCACAAGCGCTGCTCTCGCTCAATGAAAAGTGCATAGAAGACAGTCTGTCCCACATAGAGAAGGCATATTCAATCGAGGGTTCTCGGCTAGGGATGTCTAGAGAAACCTCTGTGTCTCGTAACAGTATTATTTTGGATACGCTCCATATGCTCAATGACCTGAAGTCTATTGTAATGGTGCATTCTCCAACAATGTTGCAAGAGGCTACGGCGTGCATGGAATCGCGTTTGAAGGATGTTGGGGGAGGGTTTTCGGAGAAGTGGAAAATTCTCACCTTGAGAAGGGCCGTGGAATCACTACATCCAGAGGAATTTGTTCGCGACTCGATTTCTTCAACATGGCTGCAATGTGCTCGTATTGCACGGAAGTCGAACAGGCTGGAACTGGCGACCAGGTCCATAATGCATGCGAGTGCTTCTCACTCAATGGAAGTTGACATTGAGTATCCCAAGTTGCTTTGGGCACAGGGTGACCATTCGACTGCTCTCAACCTCATAGATGGTCTGAGGCAACAGAAGCAAAACAGCACCACCCGCAAATCCGATGATGCCGCTGCACTTGCATCTTCAGTGAGATCAGCTGCTCGTATTCAGCTCAAATACACGAAATGGCTGGACTCTTCTGCGAATGGAGGTTCTGATGATGTCATAGAAGGCTATGCTACGTCATCCCAGCTCGATGGAAAATGGGCTAAGCCGTACTACTTACTGGCTCGCTACTATAACAAGATCTTGGAATCCCGTGATATGTCAGCTTCTGCTGCTCAGTCCACGTCCACTCCAGCTCAGGCAATGAGAGATTACTCGGGGGATTATGAGCGCAAGCTGGTGTTGAACTACGTCAGAGCTGTGCAGCTATCCTCTCGCTATCTCTTTGAGGCTCTTCCGAAGGTTGTTACCGTGTGGCTTGATTTCGCTGCAAGTTATAACGATACGACATCTTTGAACGCATACTTAGCAGGCGGCAGTGGCAGTGGCGGTGGTGGAGGTTCAAATAGTCTCACCGAGCGTATCCTAGCGGAGAGAGCTACAAGCCACGTAGGTATCTCCAAAGTGATATCCAGCGCAGCATCGGCATTGCCAAAATTCTACTGGCAAACTGTTCTGTCACAGTTGCTCTCGCGTGGTCTTCATCCAGAGTCAGGCACTGAGAAGTTGATTGCCAATATTGTGTCACTGGTTGCCCAAGGGTATCCTGAAGTGTCGCTGTGGAGCGTGTTGGCACAGTGCAAATCAACCAGCAAGGAGAAAGCGGCTCTGGGAATGCGCATAGTGGACAGTCTTACAAATCGCAAGCTTCTCAGAAAGGCAGCAGCCCTGTTTGATGCACTGTTAGGCGTATGTAAAGCGGATGTGGGCAAGAAACGTTCCACTATATCGCTCCGAACAGATATTGGATTTCCCAGCTCTGTCCTTCCTTGCTCATCGCTGGTTGTGCCGCTGAGATCCAATTTCCAGCTGGTTTTGCCTAATGGTACTGGTGATCAGCCTGCCCGCAGCACCAAATCGTTCCCATCTCAAACTGGCATCCATTTTGAGAGCATCGATGACAATGTACAAATCCTCTCTTCGATGCAACGTCCAAGACGGTTGTTTTTGCGTGGAAGTGACGGCAACAAGTACAGCATCCTTTGTAAGCCTCATGATGACCTCCGTAAAGATGCCAAGCTGGTGGAGTTTACTACTATCGTTAACAGGCTATTAGCAGCAGACGGTGAATCCGAGCGGAGACGCCTTCAGATTAGTTCGTATGCAGTGATCCCGCTCAACGAAACTTTTGGCGTCATCGAGTGGGTCGAGCGATGTAGAACACTCAGGGATATCCTACTGAGCAACCTCTCTGGTATTGGTAAGCCCTTGGACTTTTCCACCTGTAAACGTTTGCTCTCCGAGGAGAAGAGCGTGGAGGAGAAGATTGTAAATTTTGAAAAGATTGTCAGCATGTATCCAGCTATTTTCCACATGTGGTTCCTGGAGCAGTTCCCTGACCCGGTGAGTTGGTACAATGCAAGGAACAACTACTCACGTTCGTCCGCTCTGATGTCCATGGTGGGATACGTCCTGGGAATGGGAGATCGTCATGGTGACAATATCCTCATTCAAGAAAGAACGGGTAGCGTCTTACATGTCGATTTTGACTGTCTGTTTGAAAAAGGACTCCAGCTCAACGTGCCGGAGAGGGTTCCCTTTAGGCTTACCCAAAATATGGTTGATGCATGTGGTGTCAGCGGCGTTGAGGGCACCTTTAAAAAGTCTTGTGAGGTAACAATGACACTCATTAGGAATAACGAATCCGCTCTCATGAATGTATTGGAGAGTTTTCTCTACGATCCAATCATTGAGTGGGTGCCCAAGAAAAGGAGGGATAAGGAAGGCTCTAGCCATCATCCAGAGGCTGCTCTTGCAACCATCAGGAGAAAGATCCGAGGAGTGCTGGATGTAGAGGGACTGCCTCTCAGTGTTGGTGGACAGGTAGAAGCGGTTATTCTTCAAGCGATGAGTGTCGAAAATCTGGCTCAGATGTATATAGGGTGGATGCCATTTCTGTAATGATAACACTACGATTCTCTAATACTCCACAGACACCTGCACATTCAGATGTGTCAATCAATGCTGATCCCCATAAAATTGATAATATACATGACAAAATACACTACACAGAAGCCTACAGTATATGTCAAATAGCGACCAGTGGCTCCTCTTGTTGTTTCTCATGTGGAATATCGGATGATGTTGGCGAATCTTCAGAAACCATCACGGGTGTCTGCTCTATCGTTGATTCTACGCCATTTTCCACCTCTTCACCGGGCAGAGGGGGTGGAGGCCGTCTTCTGTGTATACTCAATGATGGTGTCAGCTCCGTGATCACTTCACCGGTTTCATGATCTCCAGCTGTGGTGTCAGGGCCACTAGCTGGAATCATCTCAGAAGTCTCTGATGTATTCTTGGCTAGCGGACCATCAACTGCTGCAGGTATACCAAGACCAATGAGGTTGATTCTGTCGAAAGACTCTGACGAGTTGGCTGTGTTGCTTCTTGGTGGCAGTGGTGGTGGAGGGGCCTGAGAGCCTCCCAAGTTGACAGGAGATGCCAAGGTGGAACCCTCGACGATATCCTGAAGGTGAGATGGTTCTTGCGACACTCTGCTCTGAGAAGTGTCCGCTCTGGGCCTGCCTGTTGGTTCACTTCCCTTCTCACTTTCGATGTTGTCCATCGACAAGTCATCAATTTCCTGAGATAGTTCACGAGACATATCACGTCTATGAGAATATTCTTGTGGCCGCATTGCAGAAAACCCAGCATTTGTGGGAATGAACATGCTACCGCCACTGCTTCTTCGATTCACTGTTGGTGGTGAAGCACTGCCGGGGACGACCATCTCTGGGATCTTGTTATATGGTTGGTTTGGATAGTTGGATGTATCTGGCGTCGATGGAGATGCTCCACCCGCATCTACACTCTCAATGCTTCGTGCAGTATTGGCCCTGTCAGGTAAGGCGGGTGGAACGGCAGCAATAGGAAGCACAACAGGCTTAGCTTTGGGAGCTCTCCTGGAGGAAATCATCTCTGGGGGAACATAGGTTGAGTGATTAGCTGTCGAGGTGTTTCTGATGCCGCTAGCTGCGTTTGCATTACGAACTGACTCAGCCTCCTCCTTCACTACGGTCTGGGCCGTCTTATACCAACCTCTTAGCTTCTTGATAGAAGATGACATAGCGGCGTTGTACTTGAAATTCTTTGAATCTTGTGCTGTCCTGCTTCTAAACTCGGAGAAACTCACATCATCGCCATCAGTAGGAAGATCATCAGACCTGTCACCTCTGCCAGATCCATGAGAGTGGTTGGAAGAGATGGAGCCCTCATAGGTGTAGTTATTCTCAATAGAGTCTGCCTCGTCAGATGATCTAGCTGATAACCTCTTCTTTGCCGTTGTAGTTGATGTACTGTGTATTCCCGTGACAACAGTTGACTCACCAGAATGGCTGAATGCAGTATCAACTGCACCAACCACAATCTCACCACCTTCACCCCCTTCGCCGCTCATGGAGCCGTGTAGAGGTTGAGCGAACCCCTGTTTCTCTGGGCTCACAGATGCAGAAAGGGCATCATCACTAGCAAACGAAGCAACAACAGGGGTAGATTCATTGAAGGTGCCATGTGCAGGGGTCTGCAACAGTTCAGGAACGAGGGATGTTGCTGACTTTGGTTCTCGATTTCCCCTCTGAGTCCCTGATCTTGATGATTTGTCCCATATACCTCCTCTATACACCTCGCCATCAGTATGGAAGAAGACGAAATCATCCATAAAGGGCATCACCAATGACTCCCTGATTGCTTCCCTGAACTTATTCTGGATAATGTTGGTCACCAGGTTATAGTTGAGTGCTGTAGAGCTGATCACCGGCCTTATATCAAGGTCCATCCTCGGCATCTTCTCAAACGCATACCACAGTCTGTTAGTGGGAGGAGGCTTGATCTTCAGTAAAAGCGTTCCATCGATCTTCTTCAATTGGATCCTCAGGTTGAGCGGAACCTCACGAGTCTTGAAACGTGACCCAAGGTTGATGTTTGCCCTTGTAGCAACCTCAATGGAAAGACCACCTTTATAAAGCATATTCACCCTCACCACCAGTTCGCCTTCTGGAGACAAGGATACCAACTTGGGGTGAGTCAAGAACGGGCCTGCATGGCCAACATCAATGTCTTTGATCTGGAAGTCGTCCAAGAAGCCAGGTTTTTTCATCTTCTGCAGCTTATAATCAACTTTCGCCTTGATGGCGTCATGGAACTCTCGTGTTCCTCTCAGAGACAGGAACAGACGGCCAATGAGAGCATTCAACCACCTTGTCGAAAGCTGACCCTCTGTTGAGTTCAGAGTCTGGATCAGATCAACCATATCTGCCGTTGGGTAGTGGAGTGTGCGAGCAAAAAGAGAAGGCTCCAAGAAATCCTTGTCGGTAAAGGTCTTGAGGTAATCGGAATTGGTAGCCCTGATCAGAGCAAAATACCAATCTTCCTTCTCATGGTTGAGATCTCCGTAGAGAAAGTAGCAATTTCTGGGAGGCACTTCTGGATCCTCTGGGTTGAGTAACACATCAATTGTGGGGCGCTTACGAGGCCCCAAAGGAGGTGGTGGGATCGAATGCAGCATGGAAGGCGTTGAAGCACCACTGCTAACGGCGTTTCCAGAGACGGCGTCATCCACTATCCCCTGATTCTCCAGAGATGCTGCAGGGGAGACATAGGTGTTCGCATACTCCTTTCTGATCACGCAGATGGCACTCCTCTTGGTAAAGAGCTGGCCATCTTTGAGTCTTCTGGGCCATGTTGAAACCACGTGGTTTGCCAGGACAACAACATGCTTCACATTCTTCATCTGCTCGTCTTTATATAAGAACAAATTTCCATGCTTTAAGACAGCGAAATACCTGTTTTTCCTCCTGATGGTGCGGAGCTTCTTGGCATCAATTTGTGCGGGGTCGTCGGTAGTATCGGAGTCGGTGCTGCCCCCTTGGCCGGTGTTGGAGGATTGGTTTGTGGAGCCCTTGACGATCTTGACAATTGAAGAATAGGTCGATGTCTTTTCCTTCTCGCCATCACCAATCCCGGATCCTCCGCCCTCCGATGTGAACTCTCGTGGGTTAATCTGAGGGAACTGATAGTATTCCCTTGTGACGGTGATCCAACCGGTCATATAAGTTTTAAGACCGGAATCTGCCTTCTCTTCTATGTCTCCCGCCATCAGGTCTCTGTACCCTTCTGGCTCCCCGGCTGATTCTGATTCTTTCAAAAGTTCATTGTGGTAATATTCTTTCCTTGCCGCATCATCTTCAGGCACCCGGGGTGCGGTGTAGTATATGTATAAGAAGATCGAAGCCACGGCCAGAGGGATAAAACTGATCCCTCCTAAGATATAAACGGCAAAAAAGTAAATGATTCCCATGCTGCTAAAGAAATACACTCAAAAAGAAAAGATAGATGCTTGCACTAAGAGGCGGAGTATTTGAAACAGGGAGAAATACAGCTATTGAGTAGCTTCGTGTCAGGGTCAATTCTGCTGGTTTATCATTGTTTGAAAAAGTAACACAAACTTCAAATTGCTGATCCTTCTCGTGTAGTTTATCATCCTGTTCGGACTCTCCTCCTTCTTTTTCTCTCTATCTCCCTCTTATCTATTACCCCAAACTAGCTGTCTATCAGCAGTGCAGGAGGAATATTGTAACGTATGCAACTGGGATCCTCATTAGCTTGACACGACCTTTTCCAAGCCATCTGGAGAATTCCCCTCGCGTTAGCGTGGCAGCACCGAGCGCAGTGCATCATAGATAATCCGGTGATGTGTATGTACGAAACTTTAATGCTAGGCGACGTAGTAATACAATACCAAGGTACTACTCGAGGAGGGTGTGAGGGGGGAATATCAGAAGGGAGTGTGAGGAGGAAGTGAGAGGAGGGAGTGAGAGGAGAAAAAGCAAATCATATCCAGGGAATGATGAACCTTGGTGTGTTTAATTTATGCGGATCTAATAATCTATTGTAATAAATTGGTTGAACGTTCAATTGTACTTTTTTGGTCTTTTTTTGTTTTTTTGTTTTTTGTTTTTGGAAAAAAAAAACTATTGGATTATGCTTGCATACGTAATATGTTTCTGTTCTAAGAAACAGGGCAAAAATCAACGGTAGTTCAAAAGAATTTTAGGCTCTACACTCAAGATTAACAATAGACTTGCTGGGAAATAACCAAGCACTGTCAATCCATCATTCATCTTTGTATCTCTTATCTAGGTCTTATGCTCACTCTTATCCCAGATATCCCAACCGTCTTCAGGAGCAGTTGCATTTTGGAGCAGCCTTGGAGATACTCGGTCGCTCGGTGCGGGATGGCCGATCATCTCTCCAACTAAGCCTCAGGGTGGCCCGGCTGTAAGCCGATCCGGGGCGCAGATGGATATGCATAACTGACGCGGGAGACCAAAAGCCCTCTGCCAACTGTTTTCAGCCCAAGCCATCCAGTAAAGAGAGCAAAGGTTGGAGCCCAGTGAAAAACAATGCCCATGGAAACGTCCTCACATAGCTAATAAGCAACAGAGTGGTAATAATAGACCAGGCATCTAGTGGTAATAGATGAATCCACGACCAAGCCAGCTGATATCAACTACATGGTTTTGCATGCTAATCTCAATTGACACTCTTGCTTGAACAACCAACAAGTTCATTGAAGCAAAAGCCCCCTTCTGTTTTTTTATTTCATCTCTCCCTCAAACCAACAGAAACAGCTGCCGCCGGCTGTATCCCCGCTTCCCCCAGAATATTGGATCTTGATCTCGCATGTGATAATCGTGGACAGAACATCCTGGCCCTCGCATGATTGTGCGCGATCTACAGAACGCGGAAAAAAAACCGCCTTCCTGCCCGCAATATAGCATAAACGTTAGCACAAACGTTAACACGAACATAGAGAATTTGCAGCTTGCCTTGATGAGTGAAAACAAATACACCCTTCATAAGACTTCCATCAGAGCACAAGCTGCTAACAAATCCTATGCATATGCTGCCCTCATGCAAGGCCTGACAAGCAGGCATGTCAGACGGCTGGCTGCGCTGCATAAACTTACGATTGTTCCACAGTCACTGGCACCAACCGTGCGAGTGCGCAGGTCTTACGGCCGAGTAGCACCGGGGAACAGGCAGCTAACGATCGTAAGACGCGGTCTCTCTGCAGCACGAAGCATCTGCTTTTTCTCGAGTAGATGCAGCCTGACATGTCACATGAAAGTTTGCTTAGTATGTAATGTCACCTCTCCACATTGAGTTACTTAACTGCAAGTAGGCTAACTCGGATGATTGTAAAAGATAGAAGCATATGGATGTTGAGATTTGCAACTGAGGCCTTTTTTGGGGATTCTGGGATTATGACCAAAATAGTGACTGCCCGTTGTCACATGCCCTAGGACTTTGCTGGAGCACTAGGAGGGGTTCCAGGGAGCAGTGTCAACTAAAACCAAAGCAGATTGCCTAGTGGAATAGTGCCGATATTCATATTTACGTGAACGATCTTGCCTTTTTTTTTGTTCCCTTTGAGAGATGTATATGCTTTTCAAATATATCTAAGTTTATAATTCAAGAAGGAAAGAGCCAAAGATTACCACACCATGAGTGACGACTCACCCACAATTGTAGTGCGTGATACGTCTGACTCTGTGCCATATGAGGGGACAGACGAACAGGCGGTCCTCGAGTTGGCCAGAGAGTTCACCAGAATCTCTACAGCCAGTGGAGCCTCAGAATCTTCCAACCGCAACGCAAATACCAACCAGAGTAACACAGACTTCAATGAGCAACTGCACAATGTCAATTCAAGAAGCACATCCATCAGCTCTCTGGTGCCAGGATGTAATCCCTTCACGACAGCAGACGAAAGGTTGAATCCTGAGAGCAATAAATTTTCGTCACTGTTCTGGATCAGAAATCTCAGAAAGCTCCAGGACGGTGATGTAGACTACTACAAGCCCTTCTCAATGGGTTGTGTCTATAAGGACCTCAGATGCTACGGTGCTGGTGTTGATGCAGAATTTCAGAGCACCGTGTTGAACTCTCCTGAGAAAATGTTGCGGTCAGCATTGGGCTATCTTCATAAACCTAACAATCATTCTTCATTCAACATTTTAGAGCCCATGGATGCAGATATTGATAAGGGTGACCTCGTAGTTGTGCTGGGGCGCCCTGGTGCAGGTTGTACGACCCTTCTGAAAACAATTGCAGCCCAGACCTACGGATTTCATGTTGATAAGAACTCCAAAATCACTTATGAAGGGCTCACCCCAAAGGATATCAGGTCCAGCTATAGGGGAGAAGTGATCTATAACGCAGAAGTTGAAATTCATTTCCCACATTTGACCGTCTGGCAAACTGCATACTTTGCTGCTCTCATGACAGTGCCCGAAAATAGAATTCCAGGTGTATCCAGGGAGGAATATGCTGGGCACATCGCAAGTGTATACTTGGCAATGTATGGTCTAAGTCAAGCTAAAGACACCAAAGTTGGAGACCAATTTGTCAAGGGTGTTTCGGGAGGTCAAAGAAAGAGAGTCTCTATTGCAGAAGCATCCATCTGTGGTGCCCATCTACAATGCTGGGATAACGCAACTAGAGGTTTGGATTCCTCGTCGGCATTGGAGTTTGTGAAAGCACTTCGCGTTTCTTCACGGACCCTGGAGTATACTTCACTCGTATCCATCTATCAATGTTCTCAAGATGCCTATGATCTATTTGATAAGGTGATTCTCTTGTATGAGGGTAGACAGATATTCTTCGGTTCCACAAAGGATGCAAAGCGGTTCTTTGTGGATATGGGATTTGATTGCCCAGAGCGTCAAACCACAGCAGATTTCCTCACTTCTCTCACCACCCCTGCAGAAAGAAGAGCCAAACCCGGATGGGAGAACAGGGTCCCCAGAACCGCTTTGGAGTTTGAACAGAGGTGGAGAAGCTCTGCAGAATATCAGGCACTGTTAGAAAGAATTGACCAAAAGCTGGCAAGTATTGAGCAAGGAAAGGAGAAACGCCTGCAAGAGATAAGGGATGGAAAGGTTGCTAAACAGTCCAACCATATTAGAGCATCTTCTCAGTATACTGTGTCTTTCACGATGCAGGTCAAATATCTTCTTATGAGGGCATTTCAGAGAGTTAGGAACAACATGGTTGTCCCCTACAGCACTGTATTTGCCAATACCGTCATGGCTCTCATTAACGGTTCAGTGTTCTATAATCTGAACGATACAACGGGTGACTTCTACTTCCGTGGTGCAATCATCTTCTTTGCATGTCTCTTCAACGCGTTCATATCCCTCATGGAGGTGTTTGCTCTGTATGAGTCCCGTCCCATTGTACAGAAACACAAACAGTACGGATTGTATCACCCTTCAGCTGAAGCTGTCGCATCGGTGATATCTGATATCCCGACAAAGTTCGTCACTTCTCTTGCATTCAATCTTATCGTGTATTTTATGGTGCATCTTAGAAGAACCCCCGGTGCTTTCTTCTTCTATTTACTAAACGGTGTCACTGCGACGTTCTTCATGTCCCATATCTTTAGGACCATTGGTTCTATGACCAAGTCGCTATCACAGGCCATGACCCCTGCTGCTATTATTCTCTTGGCCCTTTCGATCTATGTCGGTTTCGTGGTTCCCACTAATTATATGTTAGGATGGTCTCGGTGGATCAATTACATCAACCCCATAGCCTACACCTTTGAAGCTATGATGGTAAATGAATTCCATGACAGACAGTTCCCCTGTAATCAGCTAGTACCCAGTGGAGGCAGGTACGACTTACTTTCGGGTGATTACAGAGTTTGTTCCACGGTGGGATCAGTTCCTGGTCAGAGCACTGTCTCAGGTGATGCTTACCTATACGAACAGTTTGGGTTTTTGAATAGCCATAGATGGAGAAACTGGGGCATCCAAGTTGGCTACGTGGTGTTCTTCTTTTTCACGTACATCTTGCTTGTAGAATATAATCCCAGTGCCAGACAGAGAGGAGAAAGGGCTGTCTTTGAAAGATCAACGCTGACAAAGCTGGAAAAGCTCAGACAGAATGCAGCCAAAAAAGACATTGAAAGTGAAGGTGAAGAAAAACAGCAGAGAATCGTATCTCACATTCAGAACAGTTCCGACTCCTCCACAGAGAGAATTCTAACTTCAGGTAGAGATATATTTCATTGGAGGGATGTCTGTTACGACATCCCATGGAAGGGGGCGTCCAGGAGGTTACTTACCAACGTTGATGGATGGGTAAAACCTGGAACGCTTACTGCATTAATGGGTGAATCAGGGGCAGGAAAAACCACTTTGTTGGATGTTCTGGCAAGAAGAACAACAATAGGAGTGGTTTCTGGAAAGATGCTTGTGAATGGAACTGAAGCCGGTCTATCCTTTCAAAGGTCAACAGGTTATGTCCAGCAACAAGATTTACATTTAGCAACATCCACCGTGAGAGACGCTCTGCTATTTTCAGCTAACTTGAGACAACCCTCTACGGTGAGCAGTGAGGAAAAAAAGAGGTATGTCGATGACGTTATTCATGTCCTTGAAATGGAAAGCTATGCCGATGCAATTGTTGGTGTCGCTGGCCAAGGTCTCAATGTCGAGCAGCGTAAGCGTCTCACCATTGGAGTAGAATTGGCAGCCAAACCAAAGCTCCTTCTATTCCTCGATGAGCCAACTTCAGGGTTAGATTCTCAAACAGCTTGGTCCATTTGTCAACTCATGAAGAAATTATCCGCTCAAGGACAGGCCATCCTTTGCACTATACATCAACCTTCAGCAACTCTTTTCCAGGAGTTTGATAGACTATTATTATTGCAACCAGGCGGGCAAACTGTATATTTTGGAGAAATTGGCCCACAGGCAAAGACTTTGATAGACTATTTTGAGTCAAATGGTTCCATCAAATGTCCACCAGCAGCAAACCCGGCAGAATGGATGTTGGAAGCGGTAGGTGCTGGAGTAGGTGGAGGGAAAGATGATGAGGAAGAAGAGGTGACAGAGAAGGATTGGCATGAAATATGGCAAAACTCTCCACAACGTCAGGAGGTTGTTACAGAGCTTCTGAGGCTAGAGTCATTGAAGCCCGGCGAGAAAACGGATCTCGACAACATGAGAGAGTTGACAGATACAAACAGTGGTTCTTCCTTTGCCGTTTCACTTTGGAGACAGTATTTGCTCGTCACTCACAGAGTGCTTCAGCAGTACTGGAGAACCCCCTCTTACATTTGGTCCAAGATTATTCTGGCGATTGTGACTTTTCTCTTTAACGGGTTTACCTTCTTCCGTTCAGATAAGAGTCTGCAAGGATTGCAGAATCAGATGTTTGCAGTCTTCATGTCTACTATTGCCCTTCCGGTGCTGATTGAGCAAATGCTACCCAACTTTGTGGAGCAGAGAGATCTATACGAGGCAAGAGAAAGAGCGTCAAAGACCTTTTCCTGGGTTGCATTTATCACCGCTCAGATCACAGCAGAAATCCCTTGGATGATATTTGTGGCAACTTTGGCGTTCTTCTGTTGGTACTATCCTGTTGGATTGCAGAACAACGCAGCAGAAGCTGGCCAGCTACACAGTAGAGGAGTTGAAATGTGGTTGTATCTGGTTCTATTCTTCATCTATACATCAACTATGGGCCAGATGTGCATAGCTGGAATACAGGATCCTCATGCCGCTTCCAATATCGCGACACTACTGTTTGCCATGTGTTTGGTGTTTTGTGGAACTCTAAAACCCAAAGATCAACTGCCGGGGTTCTGGATCTTCATGTATCGGGTTTCTCCTTTTACCTACTGGATCCAAGGAGTGTTGACGATTGGTCTAGGTGACAGTTCTGTCACCTGTAGGACTGATGAACTCCTGCATTTCCAACCACCACAGGGACTGACGTGTGGAGAGTATATGAGCCAGTACATGGCAGTGGCAGGTGGTTACCTCGTGGATGCCAATGCCACTGAAAACTGTGAGTTCTGCAGTATGGCAACGACAAACGTGTTTCTTGCGAGTATCGGTGCGTTTGGGTCACAGATGTGGAGGAACTTCGGCATTTTCATCGCTTTCATATTTGTGAATGCCAGTGCCACCGTCGTGATTTACTACCTGGCAAGGGTCCCCAAGCGGAATGGAGGGTTATCGAGAGTTATGTCAGGTTTTTCACATCTACTTTGGAGGCCAATCAAGGCGGTGTTCAAGCTGAGAAAGCTGATTTGGGGGAGGCACAAAGAAGAGAAGGCAGGCTACTCGCATTGACGTTTCAGATTCGGGGTTCACCTATCCGAATCGTCTCAACGGTGCACGTTTTAGGGACAATAACCAAATGTTTCCGTATTTTGTTTTGCATTTAGCATTTTCTGTTTTTCGTTTGGGAATCAATTAATTAATACGTAGACACAAATGCATTTTAATTTCATGTTATGCGGGAAAGCATGCATTGTTGGGTTCACCAGCAAGGCTGAGGGAGAGGGGGAACTGGTCGACAATTACGGAGAAGTGTGTTATTGTATGCCTTGGTGGGGGGGAGGCTCCTTTCGGGGAATACCCGCGGTCCGGAGATATTCACCGCGACAAAACGCAGGAAGTGGCGATAATACACAGACGTAATATAAAATATAGCAAAGAATAATTGATCTGAGTTCAACATTGCATCACATCCCGACACATCCATGCGGAGACCTGCTTGGCTTGGCTGCAGCTGGCACCGCAATTCCAACTACCATGGAGGGGTGATGGAGCTGGTGGAGCATTGGCAAGCGAAGCTCCACAACTCGTGCTTAGGATGAATGAACCTCATGCGCGGGAAAGGCAGCGGCCAAAAAGTATCCACGAATAGAACCATTCGCACTCGCATGCATGTACATGAGTGAAAACCAAACACACGAAACCACTCGTCAAACCCCATTTCCAATACCGTCCAGATAAACTTCTTTAAGGAAGGCACGGGCAGGAGATAAACCTGCAGCCTGCAGATCTGCATTTGAAAGAAAGGCTGGGCTGGGCTTCGTTTCCTGCAGCTACATGCCACAGATACAAAACGAAAGGCATCCAGAAGGATATAATAGGAAAGAAAGAAATACGTCGGCAAATAAGCTTCGACGGGCTGAAGAATACGAATAACCTTAGGCTTTGAACGAGGGGCTGGAGGCACATAAAAGTTGCGTATCCTCGCGTCAATTGATATCGATCAAGATGCGCATTTGTTCGATAAGACACCGCGTGGTTCAATGGCCACCTCTGCCTGTACCCCAATCCTTGACAAAAAGCTGCGTAGCATGCAGAGCGTCAAAAGCCTTGGCGAAGCGTCGGCAGTGTGTTCCCGCTTGGTAAAACCGATGGGCTCGGACTGTGTCCTTTCCGAAGCAATGAATTTAGCCTACCTGTACCTGTCTTTCACTAGACCAAGCCGGGATTAAGGCATTCGGAATTCACATCATCCCATCAAGAATATATCCTTATGGTTCCGTACCCCACATCCCGACACTTCCAGAGTGTATGCTTTTCATGTCACATTTGAGTATGTGGGGTGCTATTTGAAATATTAAGTCGCACATCCACACCACACCTCCTTGAGAATACACTACTTGACGGGCAAACCTCAACCCGAACATCAAATATCTGCGGCAGTGGCTTCTATTAGGTCAGAAAAATCTTATCCGAAAGACATAAACTTGTAATGCGATACCGATTTCAAAGAAGTTTTATAAACTACCAGTATACCGGATATAAAACCATTGGCTCAACTGAAACAGCTCCAAAGTAAACGCCGCTGTGCTGAAAAAAAAAAAAAAAAAGAAAAAAAAAAGAAAGAAAAAAAGCCAAAAAAAATGAAAAAACACAAACAATTTGTAACAAAAACCATAATTTGATAAGTCTAGAGAGGCAAACCTCTGCAAACATCAAAATGAGATGCATCACAGTCTTCATATTGCCGAGTACTTTTGCGGTGGGAATGAGCCCATTCTCCGGCCCATTGAGCACTCCTTGGAATTCTTAACCAAAACCAAATGCAATGATAATCATGAGGCGGTAACGATCCAGTTGGGGGACAATTCCACTAAGAGGAATCAGCTTCAGCTTCAACCTTCCCGTTGCAGCGTAGCAACCAATTGATTCAATCTTTTGACTTCTTCTTGTAGATGAATGATATGGGCTCTGGCCTTGTCCAAAATGATACTCTTGTTTAGCCTCACGCTTCCTTCCTCACTACTAGCTTCGCCCTTCGCTTCTTCACCAAACTTATCTCCTATCTCAAATGCAGCTTTTTCACCAGAGACACATGGAACTAGTTTCTGCAACTCAGCTATCTTTGCGTTGATATTTATCCTGTACCGCTTTTCAATCTTGTTATGTGCCATTTTCTGATGTTGAGTGAGACGTTGCCTAGGTGCGGATTTCCGCCTCTTTTTTGCAATGGGCTTTGCTTTCGAGTCATTAACCGTTTGATCGGAGACTATGCTCTCTCTATGTAGCATATCCCTTTGTTCAGCATCCTGTTTGAAACTTGCTTGTTCCTCATACAATGGTGATATGACTCTTGCCTCTGAGGCGCTATAATTCGGCATGCCTATACTCCTTGGAACACGCAATACGTCGGAAAAATGGGATTCAAGCCCTTTGTCAGATTTTGTGGATATGCTAGAGTGAACCGAATTAGTGCGAACAGTACTGGGAGCCGATAGCCATGACGAGCTGTTCTCGATTTCATTGTTGTCCTGCAACAGATCATGAGATTGCTCATATATGCCATGCTTGTTCGTCATGACTTTCATCTGATTATGTCCTTGACCCTGCCACGATTCGTGTGTTTTCATTGATGGCGGAAGAGAAATCATGAACTCTGATTTGACAGGAGCCATGACATTAGATCCACTGTCAGGCGGCAAAATCTCATCATGGCCAAGTATACCTGACTGCACAACATCATCTAGAAAATGCAACACACGTTCGTTATTCGAAATAGGAACATGTTCTGACCTGAATGTCCTTGGCTTCCTATTCCTCAAAATTTCAGCATTCTCTGTTCCAGCAGGATATGAGGATATCTCATTAGGCAATGAGACGAAGGAAGAAAGCCAGTCAATACCTGGATCTCCAGTAGACATGGCTTTATGCGTTGCGGGTGTTGCAGGTAGAGCACCGACACTTGTGATAGGACCCACTGGAGAGATTGACCTATCTCTCGCCGGTCCCAAGATTCTGTCCATGTCGGTCTCTTGAAGCGCACTCGCCATAGACAATTGCTCAACACTATAGAAAGTCATCGAGGACATATATATATGTGGATGTGCAGGGGTGGGTTTTGGACACCAGCTACAGAAATATGCAGTGTTGTGTGTAGTGCTGAGAATGAGTAGCTGTACGAGGAGACAGTCAAAGACCCGCCTTACGTCTCGCGAGAAGGATATGCAGATAAGCGTTGATCGTGCAATAGAGGTGGTAGTAGGAGGAGGTTTAGCTTGAGTGGCACTCGATGTAGGATTGAAGGAGTGAGAAATTCAGCTCCAAAAACCAAATGTGTCGTTTGTTTGGTCTTTTTAACTCACTGCCTTCGAGCGGTGTAGGGCACCTTGGTTAATGCGGCAAAATGCTCGACATCTGAACTCATATTTATACCAGATGCACTTTTAGGAATCTGCTACGGCAATGATGTACAGGTATGCATCAATATCGCTCTAGGCACTGTAGATTATCGCCTACCAAGATTGATCGTTTTTGCAACCTGTCGGACCTAAGGCATATCCAGCTGCAAGACTAGACAGCCCTATGGTGTTTGCATGCAAAGTCACAGAGCGGCGCTCGCATGATGCAGAATCGGGTTATTCATCACGGTGGCCAACTTGAGGTGATACTAACCTGTTCTGGGCACAAATCAAGAAAACCGAACGTATCAGCTTTGCCATTTTCTGAAGCCCCTTGGCAACTTAGCCGGGCGAAGTACCTTGTTCCCTCTCCTCTGATAAGAAGAACCTTCTTGACGAGAGGGGCAGAACATGCTGCAAGCAGCGGCGGCAGCTCGCCCCATACTCACGCTGGAAGATGTATACGGGCGCATAGAGATGCATGCATTGCATCTCTGTGCATGTATGACGAAGTATATCTCGGTGAGGGGAAGCCAGGTGCTTAATAAGTATTGTATAAGGCAAGTTGTGTGTTCGATGATATAGAGGCTCATTGGCACAGCGATATCTACACACACATATATATATACCAGGGATGATTGTACGCCTTCTAGGAAACTTATACCGTGGATTTTATATTATGAGGGGAAATATATGGAGAGAATGGGGAGAAAAGTTCCGTTTTTCTTGGTGATGCCACACTCTTCTCTCTTCTCCTCTTTCTGTAGCCACATTGCCTGCAGAGTTGGAGTTAGGCTTGGTGCACCTCTAATTAGCTCACCACATGCTATATACGTGACCGTAGTTCAGGTACCCACGCTTATTCCTCGTTCGACCAAACCCCCACGCATTTTGTTTTCCGAACGTTACAATATTCGGATACAGCACAAGAACAGGGGCTGGAGCTGCATGTTCCCCCCCCCCACTGAAAGCGTGGAACGGCTGTTCAACTTTGCATACATGTTCTTCCGCGTGGTGCGCTCGAACATCATCATATAAATGCCTTGCCATCCCAAATCAGGTGGTACCACAGTGTGGCTATCCTTCTCTTTTATTGTTGAAGATGCAAATTTACAATAAGTATAGCCATGCGCAGCAAGGGCGTCTCTCCGTTCGATTTCGCCATGTCATTAGGTTGGGTGCGCAGCATACGGTGTAGATTACAGACTGCGCACGAGCAGTTACCAGTAAACCTGATACTTTCGCTGTGCAGGAAAACATCGTTGGCCCGAAAGAGGAGCTGGCAGGGAAGTAGCAACTGTAGATTTGCTGATTGTGAGTGTCGTCTTACGCCAGCCAAACACGTCTGAAAACCCAAGAGATGGTAGAATCTGCTTTCTACTGTGAGATTGCTTTAAGAAGTGAAAGTCCTCAGAAAACTTATATCACGTTCATGAGATATAGCATAGATAGGCGATGCAATCCCCTTATCAACTCTAAGCCATTGAAGTTCCCTTTCCAAGCATGCGGCAAATGAGGAATATGCCTTGCCTTGCTGCTCGTCCAACATTGTTTTCCATAAATGGAGATCTGGGACGCACGGCAAGGTGCAGGGCCCGTAGAAGATTGGTTTACAGGAACTAATCTCTCACGCATGGTGAATCAGATGGTTTATGCTAAGTGCTTATGTATGTCCAGTGGAATTGGATGCTTTTCTTGAAGCAGATTTTGATTAGAGTATCCTTTCAAGCCCTGGCCTCTCACAGTTCATTTGGATGACCAAAGAGAGCAGTCGAGTTTGGTTGGTACTCTCTGTAGGTGTGAAATCAGAGCTCGTTATAACCAATGATAGCTATACTTGTATATATAGTTTCTTCACTATTCTACGAAGATCGCACTCAGTCTGATCTTCGCAATCTGGAAAACTCAAGGACTCTAAAGGAGTACAACATCCGATTCATATCTTCTTTTAGTTGGCAAAGCCTTGATTACAACTATGTTTTGGTTGTTAAGATCGTATTAGAAGAAGCTTGGATCAGTTTTACATCGCAGAGGAAACTCTCAGTGCCAGTTATCGCTAATGGTGCATTGAAACAGGTATATACCCTCACTGGGAGCTCGTTTCTATTTAGATCACTGGGAGCCCGTTTGTGTTTATATATCTTCTCGTTAAAACAGAAGCTGGGTTCATCCTCCTTTATAGACAATTATCTATAGTGTATTATAGCGTGAGTCAGTATCCATACACTACGGTGTCTCTTCTTTCTCTCCATACATCCTCACCCCTAACGTTAGGAGATCATGAAGGATTCCAAGTTTAAGGGTTTAAATTCTTCATCCAACCACTGTTCTTGACGGTCTATTTCTGTGACATGTAAAACTTAGGTTGTAAATGCAACCATATAAAGTTTTGATGCATTGAATGTTCTCTGCCTGCTGTGTTTATTCACTCTCCTCGTGCCCCCCCTCAAGAGCTGCACTGTGACATTAGGCCTGGAACAAACATTCTCATGAAGGTTACCTTGCCCTTTTATCGTGTTGAACGTGAGAACCATGGATAGCATCCCAGGAAAGATATTACTCATTATCTCGAGCAACACCTGACATGTATAGTCTTCATGAAAACATGACTCAAGTCTGAGTCTGGGTCCAGAGCATTTTCCCTCTGTGAGAGTTAAACAATTTGTGGAGGAATATGCTATTTACATCAGCCGCTCTGGAATGATACAAAGACAATGGATAACACTAACCTTGTGGATCATCATGACTGCCTCATTGTCAGTCCAACTCAATATGTCCCAACCTCTTCGCCCTCAAGTTAGCACTCTTGAATGCAGGTCCAGAACATGAAAACCGATGCTTCAGCTTTGGAACTCTTGAAATAATACCTTTTCCACTATCGTAAATAAATACACAATTTGTTTTGGGAAAAACTAATATTTTATTGTCATCCTCAGTTCTAGCCGCGCTGCGCGTCAACACCAAGTCATTCCCATAATTACTAAGTGCTGGATGTTCTTGAGAATGCATCTGTGACAGCATTTTCTCCTAGGATCAAGGAGTTGCTGAGCAAATATGATATGAGACTCCACAATTACAATGTAGGGAAAAGGAGCTTCAGTTCAGATAGTGTATGTTGTATCTCCACTGGATGAAAATGATGATGCCCAAAGAAACTACATACGCACTTTCTTTCGGACACATCTCAAACCTTTCGATCCTTCTAAGAGAAGGGGAGCAAAGATTGTGCCATTTTCTGCTTTGAATCTCTTTAAGGTATCCACAAGTCAGTAATGGATATTTCTGAGGTTCTTTGATGACATGAAGTTGCAATCTTTCAGCTACTTGGAATCTCCATATTGCTTGGTATATCTCTCTTTCGTTTCAGGTACGCTTGCATTGTCATTCTCAACCATGGTTTGGCAGAAAAAGATTCATTCACCTTTTCTTACTGATCTCGGATAAGTATATCTTATTTATGATGTATATCATCTGGACAGTTACTCCAAAGATTGTAGGAGAAGAGAAGGGAAGGAAACTTACCCCCTAGCGGGGGGTAAGCACATTTCATTGGGAGGTTTATCTACAGAGGACTTTCTCATTATGATTCTTTGGGTGTACAATCTGCCATAATATTTGTGAATACCATTTTCCAACTTCCAACTCCCCGGAATGTTGATGTCATGATGATACATTGATAGTGGCCCCTCCGTCTCTGGCGCACAACAATGCTGTGATTCTCTTTTCCTGAAGAGGTCTGTCACAAACGTTATTGAGACCACTACAAGGACCATCTGTGCAATTCATATTCAGCTTGATCTAGAATATTTGGAGGCTCACAGTCTCACATCAGATTTTCTTCAGATTTTCCAAAGTCGGAGTGGGAAGTGGAGGGTACCTGACATATCATTACTACACCGGAGGAACCAACCGTACTAAACCCATAGTACTACAGTGAATTGTGACTTTAAACCGTTTCAACAAGGTAAGGTTTCATAAGCCCACTACAGCGATCATTCACATCATTGAGGGAAGCAGCTCAACCAACACATAATGATCACTAGTCGCTCGACAAAAGTTTTGACACTGATACAGGACACCTACAGTGTCAGCTCTTTAAGCTCAAGACACACCTACAAGGCCAATGAAATACTACAACAAATATATGTGTCGCTCATTACCATTTTAACACCACGAGAATCAGCAGACGATCTACAATTGCCAACCTTTGTTAGCTGTTGGGATTTGGTTCAACTACCCTTTCCTCTCGATCTTTGGAGTACTTTTGAGTGACTTATTAGTTCCACAACGCTATAATATTCCCAAATACAGATGTTATTACCCGATGGAGAGACACTTTTCTGGTCATATTCCTCTATCATAGTTGGTGGTTGCAATCATGATATCCAATCGTCACTGGTTCACAATTCTGTGATACCGTATCCAATATCTTTGCCTTTTTATTTACTTCACTTGTTGCCATTTTAATCCGCCATAGACTTTCAGCAAGTTTGTCAATTGTTCAAAATAAACCTTATCTCTATCTAGAATAATTGGATGAAAGTAGTTAAGTTCAATATTATAAGTCACCTTTGCTCGTTCCACACACCTGCATTCGCATGCTGAGCGATACGCGTGACAGTCGTGCGCACATGAATGAAGACGAGCGTGTGAGTGTCTCTAAACAGAGTTGTTACTGGTATGAATACTGAATACTGTGGCAACCGATGGAAATGTGAATATTGTGGTTAAACGGAAACAGGTGTTTCATGTCACACGTGATACATACAGTTGGAGAACAGTTTCGCGCCAACAGATCAGTTGGGGAAGAGTAACCAGTACGACATATGACCTGCATACATCTACCCCACACACGTCAATCCTACAATTAGCGAGTTACAACGGAAGGACATGGCTACCCTCACATCATTATTACCAACCGATTTACTATTATTGCCATAATAGCCGAAATGAGCGAATTGGATTCACATTCTCAACACATAAGGCGAAGATCAGGTGTCCCCAGTGCCGAATCAAAACTGCAAGTGAGCGATAACCTATTTGGAACTAAGAATAACCAGAGACAAGGGGTATCAGGAAAAGATACAAGTGCTGCGATAAAGAAGCGACAACCATATATATATAGTCATGTACCACCCTCAAAGAGAAGTGCTGAGCCTATCCTCTCCGATGATTCGTTTTCTGTCCCTTCAACAGACCCGGATGTAAAACGAAAAAAAACCCAGGAAATTCTTCCCAGTGAATTTTCGAGTTCTTCTACGTTAGAATATTTTGAAAAACTCTCAAGCCCGACATTCGATATGACCAAAAACTCAGATGATGACGATCTTGCTGAGTTTGAAGGCATGATGCGGGAGACCAAAGCAAGCTCCAAGAAGATAGCCCAATTGTTGCGCTCTGAGGAGGAAGGCCAATCGAACAACGATACTCTGCAATTTCTCGGTGATGATAAGATAAACCAGATACTAAAAGAAGAGCAAATATTTGAGAAGAACAAAACCGTAGATGCACTAAAACAACAGAGGTTTCATGTCTTCTTGGAAGATGCATCTAAGAAGAAGAGTCTGGTGGAGGAGTTGTATGATGACAAGAAAACAGAAGAGAAGGTTTTAAAGCGGTATTCCCAAAAGCGCTTTTCGCCTCCTGCTCTGCTCGCCGAGCAGGTGATATCTGCGGCAACTTCACACCTTCCAATTATACTACGTATATTAAGTGGAGAAACCACATCCTACTTCTATTCTCTTGCCAAACAGATTGCCAATGCAAGTGAAAAACAAACGCTGACACAGGATGAGTTTCTGTCTCTTGACATGTCCAAGTTTTCCACCGGGTATCTTGGCACCAAAAGGAGTACGCTCGTGAAGAATCTCATCCTTCGAGAGTTCACACCGGATCTGAAAAGGTCATTTAGCAGTGATGGTGTCATTCGTTTCTGGGGTATTGACCGGTTTTCTCATTATGTGTTAACGCCGGAACTGGTTAGTCGAATGGTGCAAGAAGAACACAAGCTCAAAGAAATAGATGATGCATACGACCTCATGGAATGGAGTGCGGATTACGGGTGGTACATAATGGACAAACAACCGTTAGAAATCTTGGAGCCATTGAGTCCCAAGGCTGAAGGGGAAAAGGTTTATGGTGAGAAGAATGACGCCAAAGGAGTGGATCAAACAACAACAGAGCATTTATATACAGAACAGATCTTGAATAGTACCTTGGATGAGCTGGATGACGATGACGACGAAGATATCCTGGGGTTGTTGAAGAGTTAGAGAAAATGGCTCCTGATATTGCACGTATAACTGAGAGGGATATTGGCGTGTTTTGGCTTTTTTTTTGGCTTTGGTCATTTAGAATTGAAATAGATGCAACGCATCCCGAATAGAATACTCACACACCGCCAACTGAAATCGATGTTATTGCATGCCTCGCTAGCCTGTTACCAAGATGCTACATAGACTTTTGATGTTTACTGGAATTTCGGATGGAAGAAGATTGGATCCTCTAAGTTTTTGTGATATCAGGTATGGCCGTTCAGGTAACATATTGGCTCTGACGCATGTGTGGATCACCCGGTGACTGGCGGTGTATGGTTAAGTGGGTGCATATTGGTCAAATACCCCAACCTTGCAGCCCTGCAGTAGAGATGCAATCGCTCACACAGATATGTCCGTGCTCCCTACGACGCCCTCGGGCAGAAGCCAGTTGTAATTATGAGTTCCCTCCAGACATGAGGTTATTGGAGACAACCATGCATCTCCATGAACCTATGTTCGTGAGTGCATTACTATGGAGCAGGGTCAGTAGCGATATAGGGCACTAATGTGTCCCCGCTTCGGTAGGCCTATTGTCTTCGTATTCTCATCTACTTCCTCTCGTATCACACACCCCACAGCGCTACCCAACTCTGTGCATTACTCGCCCCCACCATACCCGCGCGCCATCTCGAACTAATGCACAGGCCAAGTATACTCTTCCTGCATGCCTCGGATGCAACGCATTGCTCGGATGCAAAGCATTGCTCGGATGCAGAGTATGCAAGGTGATGCGTTGTCTTCTGCCAGTGTGGCATATCCACACAAAGCCCCTTTTCTTTATGCGTACTCACATTTATTGACGTGGCGGAGACACAAGGAGTGGAACATGTATAAGTGTCTAATGTTCCCCGATACCAACGAACTTACTCCTGACCAGCTTTTTGTCAGTAATGGCCCTTTCCAACAGGTGGTACTTTTTTTCGTGCTATTTTCCTTAAGCGCATTCCCCAATACAAAGCATGTCTTGCTACACACCTCCTAATGGAGAACAGTATTTATGCCCCGATCATGCATGTCAGCAGGAGGAGATATGTATGCTGCTCAGTAGCCCCCTCATCCACCTCGTGGCAGAATTAACTGTGGGCTATCATATGGGCAGCCCACACCCCCTGCCAGAAATCTCAATCGTGCCCTTGCCAAAAATCTTCCAAGCTCTCCTCACAAAAGCGAGCACACTACCAACCAGTGATCGTCGCCCACATGCCCAGCACATCTATCGATCTTGCAACAGCAGAAGCCGAAACCCTGAGATGCCGCCGGGTAACAGCCTCTAAGTTGCCGAAAAAAAAATTCTTCGCTGCATTCTCTCGAGATCCCATGGGGGGAAGGAGGCAGGGCCAATTTTCAACCAAGTTTTGCACGCTTGCGTGTGCCGTTGTCCAAGGGAGCTGACCTTCAGTCAGTTTTGGTCTTTCCTGTTACTGTGCTAGAGGGCAGGGAGTGGAAGGTTTCCAGTGCAGGTTGAAATTTTTCGTGCTAGGTGAAGACATCACTCTACAGATAAAGGGTTTGTTCTTTGGAGAGTAGGGGATTAAATTTTGTAGTCCTTTTTTTAAGTACATCCGAAAGAAGTTGAAAACGAGCAAACAGTCACAATGGCCGCAGTCTACCCCAGAACATGCTACAAGTGTGGTGAAGTAGGCCACCTCGCCGAGGTGTGCCAGCAGACCGAGAGACTCTGCTACAACTGCCGTCAGCCAGGTCACGAGTCCAGCGAGTGCCCTGAGCCAAAGCAGACTGCCCAGAAGCAGTGCTACAACTGTAACGAGACCGGTCACCTCCAGAGCGAGTGCCCACAGCCACCAAAGGCCCAGCACTCCGGTGCCAAGTGCTTCAACTGTGGCAAGTTCGGCCACATCTCCAGAAACTGTACCTCGGCCGCTGCTGTCCAGAGCCCAGCCAAGCCCCAGCCATCTTTCAGAGGTAGCAAGTCTGCTACCTGCTACAAGTGCGGTGGTCCAAACCACTTCGCCAGAGACTGCCAGGCCGGTATCGTCAAGTGCTACGCTTGTGGTAAGGTTGGCCACATCTCCAAGGACTGTACCTCCGCTGCCGGTGGTGCTAACCACGTTGCCAAGACTTGTTACAACTGCGGTGAGTCTGGCCACATCTCCAGAGACTGTGACAAGGAGGCTGTCGTCAAGGACGAGGAGTAAACAGCTCCCTCAGCTTTCGCTCGCAGGGTGAGGGTGTAGTTGCGGGAAACCACTTCAGACAATTAGGACACATGTTCCATTGCTGCTAGGTTTCCATTTTGTTGTGCTGCCCGAGATGCCATTATGTTTTGTTTGTGCACCAGGTTTCCCCTCATCGTAGTGGGTGTCAGGGATCCTGTGTGGTTGTTGTTGTTGTTGTTAAGAAGCGTTTCAATAAGTATGCTTTCGCTGAGAGGAGATATGTCTTTGAGGACATGTATGTATTTATGTATGATGGTGAAGAGCTCGATCAAGATCGAGTGAGAAGAGGGCCATATAGCTCACGTGGCTGAGCAGGCTCGAATTTTTGGTTGCCTTTATATTTAGTTTTGCTGTATGATACGACATGACTGCTCCAGAAATGATGTTTTCTTTTCAACGTAGTGCGTAGCAATTATGGTAGTGTTGTATGTATGACGGGTATTTCACACCAGAGCCTCCTCTCTCACTGTTCGCAACATCCGCTGTTTGAAACACAAAACCGAAGGTTTTACCATATAAACAATATAAATTTACACAACATATATTGTTTATATGGTGTCAGCGGGCATGTCCTTGATCTTCACCTCCTGTGGGGGTGCTCTATGCACATTCTGTGGGGATTGTTAAGTCTAAACATATTTCATGGTCAAGGTGAGCTGCAATGCACAAACAGCATGTGTTGGGAAACCGTGTATCAAAAATCTTTTTCATCACCGGGGAGAATTTTCTAGCATATATATACTATATATATATAACTATAAACAGCCCGATATCCACACTGTTCTCCACTCTCTCTCCCCAAAGGGTATCTGCATGCCTGCGCACACGATACAACCACCAGGGTCTGACGCAGGAAGATGCCTCGAGGCACGTTGATGATGGTTATGGTGTTCCGGTGGGAATCTTCCGGATGTAGTTATGATTATAGAAAATGTAACATTGTTTTACCCAATGGCGCATGGACTGGGATACGTCATCTATATATCGTCTATATATCGAACATGCGTATCCAACATACAGTGTATCCGATCTCTACTTATCTAACATGATCACTATCTCTCATATTGCATATGATTAGTCCTCGTTCATATGATATTATAAAGTATACTAAATTAACAGATATTGGCAATTGTCACATCCTTCCTTTGTAGATCGCATCAGCGACCTGGCACACCTGCTTAACTTCTCTATAATCATGCACCCTGACCATATCTGCTCCATTGCCAATACAAGCCGAGACGGCTGCACATGTTCCAATGTTCCTCTTGGAGGCCTCTTCAACACCTGTGATCTCTCCTATGAACCGTTTTCTACTAGGGCCATACAAGGTTGGAAGGGACTGCAGACTGATGTAGCTGTCATGGAATGGCGACAATGAAAGACCGTCCTCTGCTGATGTGATTGCAAAACTACAAGAATACCCCTTCATCAAAGGAATACTCCTCATGAGAGAGATATTCTGCCGAGATGTCTTGGCGAATCCCAGTCCCGGGTCTAGAAGTATTTGCCATCTCTTTACTCCCTTCGACATCATAAGGGCAATCCGGTGGCTCAGCTCTCTTGATACCATGTTGGCCAAGGTCACCTCCCATGACTTCAAGGTTAGATCCGATGAATCAGGCGATGACTTGTACTCAACCAGTCCCCCTTCCACTGGATTCTCGATCTCAAATACCTCCTCATAGTTTGTAAGTTTAGACATGGTTTTGATGTCACCACGTGTATGGCCCAATATATAGGGTACACCTTGAGCTGCCACTATCTCAAACATCTTGTCGTCAAACAGGCCACCGCTGATGTCGTTGATGATATCTGCACCTGCCAATATTGATTGTTTGGCAACATTTGAACGATATGTATCGATACTAATGACAACCTTATTGTAAGGTGCTTCCATTTCTCGTATGGCTCTCACCAATGGAATCACTCTTTCCAACTCTACCTCCTCGGGAGGCTGCTCACTGCCTGGTCTTGTGGAGCATCCACCAATGTCAATGATGTCGACGCCAGCGTCTACCATATCCTTCACACTCTGGAGGGCAGTTTCAAGGCGAGTATTCTTCCCGCCATCTGAGAAGGAGTCAGGAGTCGTGTTCAATATGCTCATCAGAAAAGTCTTTGAGGTGTTGTGGAACAGGTCAAAGGTGAGATGGCGTGGATCCAAATCTCCATGCTGGGGCAGAGGCACAATATTCAAAAGATCAATTGACTCCTGAATGGAACCATCGATTACATTTCCCGAATCTGTGATCTCACTAGAAGCAAACAGCTGCTTGAGATGGGTGTGGAAAGGTTCCGCTGACACAGGGTGAAGAACATCTGGGCCGATCAGCTCACAAAGAGGCGCAAGAACAAAAGACCTCTCCAAAATTCCGATGTGGGGAATGGTCAACTCAGGATCGTTGTAGATGATATCTTCATAGAGAAGAATATCCAGGTCAATAGATCGAGGACCATTATCAAACTTCTTGAACCTCTGTAGTGTGTTGTACTCGATACCCTTCAAAACTTTAAGGAGCTCTCTTGGAGAGAGACTGGTCTCTGCTTTAACAACCCCATTAACAAAGTCAGCCTGGTCAAGATAGTACATTGGCTTTGAGAGGTAAAGAGTCGAGGAGGAGAGAACAGTGACACCAGTGGCATTGAGAGCATCGATGGCTTTTCTAATATTCTCAACCTGGTTGCCCTCATTTGAACCAAACGCGATATAAACAATGCGGGGCCTGCTGATCTTCAAAACATCAGGAACGGTTTCTGCAAAGGGAGAGTTTCTAGATATCGAGGAGGCATCTTGATTTTTCAATTCTGCTAAGTCTTCTTCGAATGCTACAAGCTCATCTTTGGAGAAATCACCGCGTTTCCTATCTATAGAAACACCCACACCATCTGCGGCAAGAATTGCGTTTGGTTTTAACACTGCGACAGTACATTCCTCTAAGTATGGGTTTACAGTGAATATCAGTTTAGCCACTCCAAATACCAGGGCTTCCACTGTCTTAAAGCTCGCAACCTCCACATACGCTGTAATCTGTTCTATGATCTCTCTGTAGTTGATATTTTGAACGGGTATATTGTGTGCCCTTAGTTCAATATCGAGCTGGACAATCTGCTTTTGGTATCTTTCGAACGCAAAGACCCCGATAATAGTGAGCAGTTCGAGGTTGTTGACTCGTATTCTGTCGACAGCACCTGTGGGGATGTTGAGAGGCTTTGAATCGTCGTCGCAATCCTTGAATCTCTCAATCTCAACCTCTATAGATTCACATCTGACCTCACTTTTGTCACATGTGAGGGTCAATGTGCCTTGTCTTCCGTTTGAGCGATTTGAATTGCTAGTCACCACCTTGAACAGCTCAGCAGCCAGAACCTCCAAGGAGTTGAAGTTTCTAGACTCGTTCGACTTGCAAAAGTTTGCAATGTTATTTGAGATTACTGCATAATTGAGGGAGTACTTGAGATCGTCTGTCTCGCTCGCCTGCTGAAATGAAGTGTTGAGATCCAAAGTGACATCAATGGGGAGCACGACAGGTTTGTTGAAGAAGTCACGGCCGGCCATTGCGTGCACTCGAAGGTTCCGAATGCTCACTATATCTGTCAATTGATCGGGGGCTGACATTGCTTCACTATCGGGAAATGTTGAAAACTGACGGCGTTGCCAACCTGGGTGTCCAGATCTAGTGGGATGGCTAGGACATGTTGTTCCGGTAACCTTATGCCGTGTGATCCATTGCTGTTTCTGCAGATAAGTGTGATATCTTCGGGGGGTAACGAATTGCTGAGTCCGACAATACAATTCACACAGCCGAGCAAGAGATATTCTCCTCTGTGCGAGAAAGTTTGCTGCTGAAACCATTTCTTGGAGAAGACCCCTGCGGTATATGGCAAAGCAGCCTATGGTCTCTTAAAAACTGCTCCCCACTGTATGCAGATGTACTGTGTGTGTCTGCGCTAGTCTTCGCTAGTGATGCAACCCACAACTGCCCGGTCTATTGAGTCTCCAGGAGGAACGAAAGCCTCTCTTGGAAATTTGGCTGAGTACGAGCTACACACTTGAGAACGTCACACTATCAAAGGCGGGGTATTCCCCAAAGCAATTGCTTGCCAACGGTCTAACCGCATTACACCCTGCGTTGTCGCTAGTCATCTCACTGAAACTTTCACCTCTGCTGCCCTGCAGACTCCCCCAATGGGTGTGACACGGGTGTCACTCACAGCTGAGCCTGTAGGCAGAGACGAGAGTGCCTGCATTAGCGTAACAAACTAAGAGGGCCAGAGAGCCATAGGGGCAAGTCCCTTGGGGATGGTTAAAATCTCGAACCACACGACCTCATCGCTCATCGCTTAGGCGTTGATTAGTCCAGTGGGTTGAGATATCGGACCATCATGAAGTAGTAGATGCGGTGGAGATTGAAGAGGAGGAGTTAGTTATATCAAGAAAAAGTTCGGCAAGAGTGTTGAGAGTGTTTGTGTTGGTGTCTACTGTTGTGCAGAAATCACCACTGAGTCAATTGAGTTCCGCACGATTGATACGCTTTTGATCGGTGAACCGACCACCACCCAAAAGATAGTTACCTCTCGTTGATGATACCCCACCATCATCACACACTAGACATACATAAAGTTGTTCCATTACAGAACTTATTTCGCAATGCTCGGGTTTCATTTTAGACAGTGCATGGCCACAACAGCGAATGCCACCACCACCTTTGCAGACGTGGTGATCGTCGGTGGTGGTCCGGCAGGCTTGACACTTGCTGCCGCGTTGAAGAACTCTCCTGTTGCAAAGAATTTGAAGTGCCATTTGATCGAAGGCGGCAAGCTTGTTCAGCCCCTAAAATCTTTTGCAGCATCTCCACCAACACACATAACCAACCGTGTGGTGAGCCTGACACCCGCCTCAATCTCCTTTCTAACTTCTATTGGAGCCTGGAAGTTCATTAAGGAGGATAGAGTACAATCTTATGATAACATCGTTGCATATGACGGTATAACAAACGCCAAGGTGGAGTTTGATCATCCAGATATTGCCACCATGGTTGAAACTACAAACATACAAAGCTGCCTCATGGAGAGGATTCATGAACTAAACGAGCATCTATCCCCGAGCGAACAGCTATCGATTTCAGACTCCACAAAGCTCACCACCATAGAATCGGACCCAATAGATAGTTGGCCTGTGGTGAATCTGTCTGATGGATCCTCCATAAAGACTAGGCTGCTGATTGGAGCAGATGGCTTCAACTCTCCTGTGCGCCATTTTGCTGGAATCCAGTCGCGAGGATGGTCTTACAACAGATTTGGTATAGTTGCTACTTTGGAGTTCAGTGGTGATGATTTCAGATTGCCCACTGGTTGGCAGAGATTCTTACCCACAGGTCCAATTGCTCTTTTGCCCTTGCCTGATAATAGGACCTCACTGGTGTGGTCAACAACTCCTGAGCTCGCTGAAGTCTTGCTCGCCTTGCCCGAAGATGTCTTCATTCACATGATAAATGCAGCTGTGAAATTGTTACCGGAGGAGATGAACTTCTTGTATGATCTTGCTAAGAGAAACGACCCATCCCTTCCCGAGGAGATTGCATGGCGCTTATCCCTTTTTGATAAGAAGCTATCCCCAGAAGAGGAGGAAGGTTTCCCTCTGAACGTGTCCTCCATTGTACCTAACAGCCGTGCAAGGTTTCCATTGAAGATGTCTCATGCCGACTCATACGTATCCGAACGTGTTGCGCTTGTGGGTGATGCTGCTCACACAACACATCCACTCGCAGGCCAAGGCTTGAACATGGGTCAGGGAGATGTTCAATCTTTGGTCAGGACAATAGAGGTTGCTTTGAGGAGAGGTTTGGATATTGGATCTACGCTCTCACTTGAGCCGTATTTCAGCAACAGATGGCCACAAAATCACGTCCTTCTTGGTGTGGTAGACAAACTACATAAGATATATTCGACCGACTTGACACCTTTGGTGATGGCCAGATCCTTTGGAGTTAATGTCATCAACCAACTGGGTTTTCTCAAGGATGTAATGGTGCAACAAGTGAGTGGTAAGGGTAGAGATTAGACACTGTGGTTTCCTAATGTTTGGATTCAAGTTTATTGTACAAAGTTGGTAATTGCCTTAATTTACATAGCCTTAATAGAAGCTCTTCAAGCTCTTCTTCAACGATACCTATCGCTTCCAGTATACCTTGCATGATCTCTCTGTCTATATCTCTCAGAAGATCTATCCTCTGTATGAGAATGCTCACGATGATGGCGCTCAAAACTTCTAGAACTGCCTTTCCTTCTTTTATCGTTTCTAGAAGAATATCCATCCCTTCTTACACTGGCATGATTATCTCCATGGTAATCTTCTTCATCATATCTGCTTCTATTGCTGCGATCATCATGTCCGTGAGTTCGGCGCGACTTATGATATTCGCTATACTTTCTTGTAGATTGGTGATCACGGCCAACTCTTCTGTTCTCTGGACTTCTGCTATTGGCCTGTCTATAGCTGTGACTGCTCTTCCTGATTCTCTGATCTCTCCATTGATTACTTAGTCTACTAACGCTCTGACTGAAATCAACATGGATGCGTCTGTCGTCAATGAGTACATTATCCATCTTGGAATATGCTCTCTCACACTCTTCTTTATGTTCGAACTCGATGAAGGCATATTGCAAACTGGCACCTGTTTCCTTATCTTTTATGATTTCGCATGAAAGTATCTTTCCAAACCGAGAAAAAATGAGTTTGAGATCCTCGTCCTGTGTTAGGGGGTTCAACTTACACACAAATAACACATTCTCCATTGGCTTCACCTCAGCATGGGGAAGGTCACCCATCAACTCCAGAGTGAGAGCGGCAGACACTTCATCCCCACCCCCCGTTTTTCCAGCGGTTTCAGTGTCGGAATCAACATCAGCATCCACCAAACGCATAGAGCTCAATTGGGTATCAGTGGGGAGAGGACTTTTAGGAGGAACGATATCGATAAGACCTGTTGGGTCATCGTAGGGGTCGTCTAGTATGTAGGTGTGAAATATCCTGATGTCTTTGAGAGGCCTCTTGGCATCATCCAGAACGGCATTATTTATTTTTTCCAAGGCATCAAAACCTTCAACCACTTTCCCAAAGATAATGGCTTCTCTGTCAAGGGGGCGTAGGATATCAATATCGTCAGTCAGAGTGATGGTGAACTTTGACCCGATTGAGGGATCGTCCCCTCCTGGGAGAGACTTTATTCCATCATGCTTTGTAACGACGAATGACACCAAGCCCACCGATGTGTGCCTCAAAGAATTGAACTTTGTCTTTAGATATTGCCTTCGTCCTTTTATCACACCAAAGATGGAGTTATCTCCTCTGGCTGATGTTCTTGTCGTTGGGTTCGGATACTCGGGATCACCACACTCTACCGCAAAGTCTCGCGTTACATTGTAGAACGCTGAAAAGTTATAGTGCTTGGTTTTGCATAATTTGAGAAAGTTCAAACATTCTTTTGGTGCCTGCTTGAGAAAGAGGTCAATGACTATTTCCCCTATAAGAGTGTTAGCTAATCTGTTGAAGAGAGATGAGTGGAAGGCTTCTCTGCTGTGGGCTCATTAGCACTATCAGAGGCTCTTGGTCACCCCATTAACGTATGCTAACTTACCCTCTGATGTTTCCAATAAAACACTCATAATGAAGTATGAACTCTACAGAAACTCACAATAATCAAACGAAATCTCAATTGAAATATATTCTATCTCATACATGCACAGGGCATCGCGTGCACGTGAGAGTGAGACGTGCAGCTGTTAATGTGTGCATCAACTAGAGCTTGAGCTAACTGTGGTTATTGAAGATGGTTTTTATCGAGATCGTTTATATACGGTATGCCTTTTTACAGATGTTGAAGATTGTACCTCACATCAAGAGAGGCTTCAAATCTTACTCGTTAAATGTAATCAACTTTTTGTAGGTAAACTCTTCCACTCCCCACACGGAGTTGAACCTTCCTGATCCGCTCTCCTTGCAGCCACCATGGGGGAGGTGAGCCTCATCACTGACAGTGGAGCCATTGATGTGGATGCTACCCGCCTCCACCTGTCTGGCGATTGCTAGTGCTGAGAGATGGTTGTCTGACCAGATGGCACATTTGAGACCGTAGCCCAATGAATTGACATCCTTTACCACTTGATCTACATTCCTGTACTTGGAGACGATAAGCACCGGTCCAAAAGTCTCCGTATTGTATACATCCATATCTTGTGTGACATTCTCAAGGATAACAGGCGACACTCTAGCAGATCCGGGATCGTTGGTGCTGAGGGTTCCAGTAAGAACATGTGCTCCTTTCTTGACAGCATCATCCAGCAGCATGTTGATTTTGTTGGCATGAACAGGTGTTCTTTGGTTCAATTCAAGATCTTTGTCCTCCTCTAGCATGTGTTCGGCAATGCCCACCAGTTTCTGCACTGCCTCTTCATACACCTCTTCGTGTAGGTAGAGCTTTTCTGTGCTCATACAAATTTGACCCTTGTGGGACCAACTGCTCCATAGAGCATTTCCCAAGGCCCGATCAAGATCATTCACCTTATCGACAATGACACAGTTCTTACCACCCAGTTCCAATAGTACTGGTTTGAGGTTTGCTGCTGCAACCTTTGCGATCTCTCGTCCAACGATAGTGCTGCCTGTGAAATTGACCTTTTTGATGTTAGGATTGGAGATCAACTGTGAGACTACCTCAGCTGATTCCTCTGGTTTCACGTGAATCAGAGACAGAGCCTCCTTGGGGACACCAGCATCAAGAAAACATTTAACAGTCAGAAACGAAACCCTGGGACTCAGGTCGGATGATTTCACAATAACAGAACATCCAGCAGAGAGAGGAGCGGCAATAGATCTCAGAGCCAGAATCCCTGGGGCGTTCCAAGGAGATATGCTCAGAACACAGCCTATTGGTTCATTGACCACCATCGACAGGCTGTGCTTTGTTGGGTCTTGTACTGGAACCACACCCTCATGATGTGAAGCCATAACAGAGATGTACTGATTGAGGTTATCAATAGCGCCTCCAACGTTGAATTCGGCCATCCAACGTGGCACCCCAATCTCCAGGTGTGCCTCCAGCAATTCCTGGTATCGCTTGTTGAATTGCTCCACGACTTTTTTGAACACCTCCACTCTTTTATGAGGTGGATAGTTTCTCCACGTGTGGAATCCTTCTTGTGCAGTCTCACACACTTCGTTCAAAGCTTCGGCATTGGTAGAGACAATGCTTACATCGTGCAGTCTGATACCCTGGTGGGAGAGCACCGGCATGGAAGCAGCAGCGCCAGCAACTGCGGCAGCAGTATTGTTGATCTGCTCCCCCTTGAGGATTAGAGGAATTGTTTGGATTCGTGGAGTCACTCCACTTGAGTGTCTGACATACTGTGCTAGACATGTGGGCCAAACTTTCTGGACATCGCGGCTACCCAAAGCACCAACACTATGTCTTGCCCTAGTAAGACAATGGAGCTGAAGTGTAGCCCTTGACATACCTCGTGAACGAGACATTGCTGATTGTACCACTGTGGCAGTTTCTATGCTCACCCACTTTCACAATTCAAGACTGTTCATGAAATTGTTAAAGTTTCTATATACTCATCCCCACAGCTCCAGAGGAGCATCTCTCCCAATGCGTTCAATAAGCTTGCTCGGTTTCCCAACACGTTCACTGCAGGAGGAGTCAGACCGAGGCCGCTTTAAGGATTATGCACGAAGACAACTGCCGTGCATATGGAGATGAGCAAGCACATCCTGGCTGCGAGTTGTATGTGGGTTATTTATCACAGGAGTCAATTGTTGTCTTGGCTGTAGGGCGGTGGAACTGCTCTTTGGAATGCATTTGATTATGCTCTATTTGTGATTGATCTTTGCGTGGGATGGAGGAGTACGGGTACCGGTTCCTCAACAGCACCAGCCAGATGCTGGTGTCTCGCTTCCCGGGTGTCACAGCATGTGTTGCCACGGGCGGTGTGAATTACGGCTTACACCTTGAACCCTTTTCCGGGGTACCGATACTGCGTGAGTCTACAAGACTGCGTAATAGTGGTAACAAAATAACGCATAGACGAGCATTATCCTCTGGAGCCATGCATTCTGGAGCTCGTGAAAAGTTCACCCATGGAGACTTCGATGCTGCTTCTTACAAAGATCCATTGCACTGCAGTGGTAACTACAGTGGTAACCACAGTGGTGAGCTGGAGGCGGTCGTTACAAACGGAGTTGATGTGAACGAGAGGTTCAAGGTACTGCGTGATGATTATCAGATGCCGAAATATGTGCGTATTTCTATCGGGCGAGCTTATATTTAGCAACTTAACTAACCCTTCTATAGCCCATAGTGTTGTGCCATGGTTTTTCGGGATTTGATCAGATGGTTCTGCTTCCTCGGGCTGACTCGCTGTGGAATCAATGCAAGATGATATTGTTTGGCAAGCCCAGGATATCGGAAGAGGACCTGAGCATCAAGAAACCCAGCAGGGGATTAGTCGCTCTTGACTACTTCAGAGGAGTCCAGAGAGAACTCCAATCCAGGGGATGCACTGTGCTAATAGCAAGGGTCCCGGCATATGGAAGCATAGAAGATCGTGCGAAAGCGTTGAATGATTTTATCCAACAGGAGGTGAAGATTCTCAAACACAGGGAAGCAATGACACACCCAGGAGATTCTCCATATAACAACCTCTTTGGAATCGATAAGCCAGAGAAGTCTCCTGTTGACTCTGCAGAGCCATTCAAAGTTAACTTGATTGCTCACTCGTTGGGTGGTCTTGATTGCAGATATCTCATTTCAAAACTAGAACATGAAGAGTTTCAGGTTGCCAGCCTCACAACTGTTTCGAGCCCCCATCGCGGTTCAGCAATGGCTGATTACTTCACGCACACAATTCATCACAAAAAACTCACAGACAGTCTTCCCTCTATTAAAGAAATGACGCGACAGTATGCCATTTCCAACTTCAACAGAGAGGTATTGAATGATCCCAATGTGAAGTATTTCAGCTACGGTGCCTGCTTCAACCCTCTTATCCTCAACGTGTTTTACCTCTCTTGGAGGGTGATCTCTTCCGAAGAAGGACCCAATGACGGAATGGTGAGTGTGAACTCTGCAAAATGGGGCAAATATCTAGGCACCCTGGAGAACGTGGACCACTTGGATCTAATCAATTGGACAAATGCATTCAAACGGTTGATACGGCGCATGTACGGTCAGGAGAGCCATTTCAATGCTATAGCTCTCTACCTCGACATCGCTGATCAGTTGGGGAAAGAAGGCTTGTAGAAACGGACGTAGAATACACAGAAAGATAGAATTCATAAAAAGATATAGATGCATATATATATATATATATATATATACAAAATTACTGCATTATAATGTCACACTACCTAAGATCATCCTATAAGGAACGTATGTTGGAGTTCTTTCTCACAGATAGCACAATAACTGGAAAGCTCATCCCAATAGGACTCGTTGACCTCATTGACTCCATGTCTGACAACATGATTCACAGAGTCATCTTTCTCATACTCTCCATTTCCCGTCTGGGAAACCTCGTCAGACACCAACTTGCCAAGAGAGAATTCACACCGACGATTCTCATTCAAAACCCAGCTTCTCCATTCGCCAACAGCAAGGTCCTCTTCTGCTTTGCTTAAGGCGCGTAACTGAACTAGTAGTTCGTTCCTCTTCACTCCCAACTCCACCAGGGCACGTTTCATGCTAAGATGCTGGGGCCTCATATGTACCATGTCATGGGGGGTAATCTCCATGTCTGGGAAGTTGAGAACGTAGGAGTTCTCCCGGAACCTTGCAAAACATTTAGATTCTTCGGGGTTAAACGAAAGCGATTCACCCTGTCTAATCATGTCCTCGACATCCTTGAGATATATGGCCCTCTGCATTCTGTGACCAGACCTCAATAACTGCTCGTCGACTCCAAGATACTGCGCTACCAGCCTCTCGGTATGCCTACTATTCCAGTAAGACATAACACCTTTTCCCGAAAGGAAGAGGTTGAACAAAATCGATACAAACAATACCAAGATTAACACCACATTCATACGAATGCTACGCAAAATACGGTCCAGCAGCCTGAAAATCACACCTAGCAAGTGCAACATCACTGCCCATGTGACCTTTCGTAACCTCAGAAGCAGGAAACGGTAGACGAAAATCTTTCTAATAACCTTCACTTCACCCTCCCCATCGCCTGCTGTGTCTTCGGCTGTGAGTGCCTTCAGTATGCTGCTCTCCTTGGCGATTTCCTCATCAAGGACTGTTATGGGACCAAATAACTTGACGGCTTTCGTCACCTTCTTCTTATCGTTGCCTATTTGCTTGATTGCCATTCTAACCCTTTGGTCCAGGTACTCTGTCTTTAGACGAAGGATGTGCACGATTAACCAATCACGCAGTGGGTTGAGGAAGCTTTTGTGTGGATTTACCACACTCATGTATATCAACAAGCGGGAATTTCTAGGGCTTAGGGAATAGATGACCACACGTACACGGAACTTCAGAGAACTACCAAACGGAAGTTGAAGTGCTTGTGTCGTCTGAGTGATATTATAGTACTCGTTGTTGATCATCGTCTCCACACATTGGTCGACATATGGGCGATCACTGCCGAAAGTATCCCAAAGGATCTGGGGCCATATCTTTCTGCGTAGACGTCTCTGAGAATCCGCAACCCATAGTGTTTTTTTCACATTCTCATGCGCGACATCGACAAAGGGCAACATCATCTGAAGGATGAAGGACTCATCACCGGTGAGGATGTGCATAAGTGCCTTGGCAGGCACCATGTATACTTTATCCCACACGGTTGACATCTCACCATTATAATTGATACGCAACTCTTTGTCGTTGGTCAAAGATGAAGAGGTAAGTACGGCTGTTGCCTGCACACGTCTGACATCCCTCGAGTCCTCAACTTCCTTCTGTTTTCTGTAAGCTTTGTCCACTTTGGAAAAATTGGATAGTAACTCCTCCATGGATTGAGACCGCTCACTGATGCTGTTTTTGATCAGGATATTCAGCTTGTCGCAAACAACTTTTCCGGAATCCAGATACAGTTTCACTCTGAATGACAATCCTGTCAAAAGGTGGAATCTCAGCAGATCATGGTCATCCTCTTCAGATACATCAACTTCTATGAACGTTGAGAGTTTTTGCTTCAAAAGAGCAATGAAACCCATGTTATTGGTGTAGAAGTAGAAGTGACTTTGTGTGACAAAACAACGCCCGCACAATTCCTGTGTTGGGTTGGGGAACCAAATGGCTCTGAACTCCACCATGGCAAATTCATCTTTTCCAATGGCGGTTTCAAATAGCGAGCGGAGAGATAGATCACTCGGCTTCAAATACTCAGGATAGAATGATGGGTAAAACTGTGACGTCTGATGCGTTTTGTTTGATCCCTGGCGCACGCCTCCAGTGGAGGAGTTTCTGGTGAGCAGCTGCGAGCGAGGTTCTGAGTTCTTTAGCTCTGTTCCGGCATTGCCAATCAGATAATAGACACCCCAATTCACAAATCCCCATACATTGGCGGTAACAGCACCTGGAATTGTAGTGGGAGAGATCAAGGCATACGACTTCAGAGAAGCGTGTGTCATAGAAGTGCGTACGGGAGAGTTAAATGAAAGCGGATGTCTGAACGAATACCCTTCAGAACCTGCGTCGTGGCCGTTTCTCAGTAACTGGCCGTAGAACCACCCTGGGTGTTGTCTGAAGGAGCCAGTGGAATCGCCTCCATATACCGTGGAAAGAGCGGCCGATCCTATAGTGGTTAATTGTTGGTCTGTGTTTGTCTCGGCAGAGGCAGCAAATTCCTTCAACATGGGTGGGTATCTTCCAAGTGTCGAGGTATTCTCGGGATACTCTAATGCTCTTTCCTTTTCGTCTTTGAAGACCGTCATCCATTCCTTGAGCTCAGTCAGGGATTCCGCCTGGAATATCACCGTGCTGTCTATGGTTTTCAGCTCAAAACAAAATTTCCTGTCTTCATCAGGAAAGTATCTGATGTTGCAGAGAAGTACGCCGAATTTGTCAGTCTCCTCAACGGCTCGTTTTGAAGGCGATAGCTCCAATATTCCAAACACACCCTCCTTCAAGAATGCCCATCTTCTTACCCATATGATCCTGGGAGGTGATCCAATGCTAGTCTTCATAAATAACCAACCATGTTTCTCGTACAGATCTCTTTGCTCAAACAGTTGGGATGGATTTATTGAGGGTGAATTGTAGTCATTGAGCTGTTTAGAAGGAGTAGCGGCTATCACAGCGCCTTCCTCCATCTGAATACGAGCTTCATGGAGGTCTCGCACTAATAAATCGCTGGACCTCGTAAACGAATTGCTCCACGATCTGATCCTACGGCATATAGCAACGTATTCTGAGATCTGGAAGGACTCTACCAAAGAATCGCTCAGCGCTGAAGTATTGAGGAGCCCATCTGCAACAAAGATCAGCAATGTGGATAATTTACGTTCAAGCTTCTGCAACGTTACGAATATGTCAAGCGACGAGTGGATGTACTGTTTGCGGAGCTCGAATAGCTGGAACGCATCTTCCTTTATGAGAGATGCCGACTTCAGTTTTGATTGAGCATGAAACGAGGAAATGTACGTATCGTACTTCACCTGTAGAGAGTCAAAAATATGCCTCTGTTCATGATAAATCCATATATCCTCTCTGAGAAAATCATCGATTCTGCGGATCATTTCTGGATCGACGGTTGTGACATTGGCAACCTCCAGTAGTAATCTGCGAAGACCAATGCTCGAGGAATGCAGAGCAGGGACTGTATAGTCGGAATCAACGACACCATCGGATATCAGAGAAGGTGACAACTGAGCTGGGATATCATTGGCAAGCTGTATAAGTCGTGCCGACTCGTGTGCATAGCGCTTTAAGAATTCCAGCAACACCTTGAGCCATTCTTCGATGCTTCTTATCTGGTGATCCAGGTGATTAGACGTTGCACGGAAAGACGGGCTGTCCATTGAGGCCTCTTTGAGCCCAACGGATATGAGTTTGAGTAACTTGGGGCCTGCACGTGACATTGTGGTGAGGGCAGAGTGTGTATATATATGGTATTGTGAAAACAAAATTAGCCGTGGTTAGCACAATGCATGTACTGAGCAGGAAGAATAGCCTCGATACAGGTGCGAGGAACTCGTGAAATAGGGCCTCGGCAGAGGAATATTGGTGAATATCGTGACACCACACTAAAGGAATTGACTCACACTCCTCATCTGCTGTCCGTACCATCAAATTGTATATTGAATGACTTATATAACCTCTACTCAACTACGTTTTGCAGTTCCCCATACGATGAAGACCCCGCGCTGCCCACATCGCCTACTCCACCCAGCAGTATAGCACAGTATGCATGTGCCCATAAAAACGGCTCTGCGGCTTACATGATAGCACCCTTAGAGCAGAGTGATGCAACCGTGGAGCCGAGGCGTCATAAGCTGGTGGAAGGATAAAGATTGGCGTATTTTGCTGACCGGACACAAAGTTAGGGCTCATTTCTGTTGTTTCTTGAGACTTGTCCTTACGTGCTATCGTCTGCATGTGAAGTGTGTGTAATATGAGTTGGGAATGTTAATTGAAGAATACCTAAGACAGGGGAAGTTTAACTTAAGCTATAATGTGGGAGAAGGCGTGTCAGTGCAAATATCTGAGATGAAGAGGCATTAACTGTAAGTGCACGTTTCTAAGATGTCTAAATCTTATAAAACAGACACCATTAACTATCTACATATATATACAATCTTGTCTGTGATCTATTGTGATGTTCTTTATCCTATATACAGAATCACAATGTCACATTGCCTCACATTGTCTTACAATGTGTCATCACTCAGGCTGTGCTTAGTTGTCAGCCAGAAGATGCCCCACCTTTCCAAAATAGTCTGCAGACACAGTCTGTGATACCTCCTCCTTGGTCAACCAGCGGAACTCCTCAATGTCCTTACCCTCCTGTAGCACAAAGTCACCAGCCAGGATATGCGATTTGATCAAATACTCTCTCACGACATCCTTGGAAGCGTCGGTGATGGAGCCGTCGTGGGCATACCTGATGACACCAGTTGGGGTGTTAGACACCGTCCATGTGTGTATCTTATCACCACCCAAGAGCCTGAGACCCTCCTCAGCAGCGGCGTGGAGTGGCTGGGCCTCAGCCAAGCCAAAGCTGGGGAACTTCCATCCTGCCTTGTTATCCTTGGCCAAGAGGTACAGCGTTCTAGACAATTTCCTCTCGAGGCTAGTCAAATCGTTCTTCTTGTCGGCCTCAGTGATCCTGCTGTTTGGCACCACAGGCTGGTTTACGCTGTTTCCATCTTCCTCCTCGTTCTTCTCCTCCTTGGGGATCACAATCTCCTGCTTGTGCCTTCTCTCTCTGCCGTGTTTGATGTCGGGAACACCCTTTGGAAACCACACACCAGGCTGCTTAGAAACAGGGTACGTCTGAGCATCCAGAAAGGCACGCTCAGAAAGGGTACCCTTCTTGAAGTAGTAGTATCTTGGAAACGTCCACATGAGCCTCCTCTGAAGCTCCTCCTGGTACTTGTAGTAATGCTGTTCAAACTCGCCAATTTCGGGTGTCACTATTGGCGTTCTCGACAGTATGATGGACGACCTGATCTGTGAAAGTGGCACCTCTGAGGTGACCGTGGCCAGACCTCTCTTATTAGAGACTAGTTTGTGCCCATGGTTAGTATTGAAGATCATCACCATCATCATCATCATCATCATCATCACACAATGAGCATATCTCATAGAATCTCTACTTACTCAACTGCCTTGCTATGCCCATCACCATCCTGAACAAGTGTGTCTGCTATCAGCTATTACAAACAAAGATGAAAAATCAAAAATACAACCAGTCAGCCTCAATATACCATCAACTCCTCTTCACCTTCAAAATGCACCAGCTTTCCTCTCCACCTATTCAATGCACACACACTAACTATGTTGAAGCCTGAAAATTTCATAAGCACTAAGGTAGTGCGCGCTACAGGCTTGTCTCTCTCTCTACTATATCGATGGTCAATCCACCCAATGGCCTCATTCCACTCACCCTGCCAAAAATGGCAGCATACTCATCGTTGCCTGAACGCCTCACCAACGCTGGGTGGCATCCTCCTAGTCCAAACAGCTAGCATTCTGCTGGGAAACCAGAGACCCACCGACCTCAGCCAGGAGATCTGGGTGGAGCAAAAGAGAATTTCAATATCGTTTATCTTGTTTGCTGGAAGGATAAATTAGCAAGATTTATTGGAAAACATTGTAATTTGTCGACTTTTTGTTTTTCTTTTGCATTCCGTATCTGTTGCATTCGGTAGCTGTGGCATTCAGTAGCAGTTGCATTAAGTGGTTATTGACACCTCCTTGGGAATACCTAAAGGAGCAAGGACTTAAACATACAATTCAACAATTGGCCGAAGCTGAGCCTGTAGTTGGAATCATCATCTGGCTCATATATTCGCGTACTCAGTAGCAGTAGCAGCGTAATCCACGGTGACAGTGTTGAACACTTTTCGGAGAACAGCGTCAAGCAAGAAAAAACTAGACAACCCGGTAACGCGGTATTACACTGTAACACAGCAGTAATCACAAATCTTGTATCGGTAACTGGTAGGAGCAATTGCAAAAAAAAAAAGAGATACAGAGATGTCAGGTATCCAAGAATTCATCAGCATTCTACAGGAGCTTCCTGGTCTCAAGCCTCCAGGGGTTTCCGGCTCAAGGATTAAAAAACTCACTGAGATTGCCATGAACAACATAGATGTAAGTATTTAGACTATAGCGGTTGTAATGAGAGAGAATGAACACAGAAGAAAACGACCTTGGTGCAACAACTGGATGATATGGGTAGGATACATTCAGAGTTGTTTGCTGCGTCTTCTTCTTTCATAAGCACCTTCCTTTCCCGTTTTCTCTACATCGCTATTTCTCTCTCTTTCCCACCCCCCTCCTAGTGAGTAAATAATCTAACAGCTATTCTCTTTAAGGAAAGTTCGCAAATCATTCAGAAGCTTTATGCTCACTGCAAGGGCACCCCAGCTTCTCACAAGCTCGGAGCCCTTTACGTTGTGGATTCTGTTGCTCGTGGCTACAACGACGCGGCTCGTACTCTGGAACAGCCAGTGAACCAGTACTCCCCTGAGGGAACGCCTGCCGGTGCTTCATATAAACTCCAGACAATGATCGAGGCTCTTGTAGATGATGCCTTTGCTGCAGACATCAATGACGACCAAAAGGACAAGATCCAGAAACTCGTGGATATCTGGGAGCGTGCAGAAACTTTTGACCCCAAGATTCTCACGGATATCAAGAATAAACACTTCACCTCCACCACTCCTCCTGGGTCACCTCCAAAGCAGAACGCATCAAAGCCTGTGTACAATGCCCAGGATCCTTCCTCTATCCTTCAGGCACTTGCCTCTCTAGCAAACACCGCTCCTGCCCCTGCAGCCACTGCACCAGTGAGTGGGTACGGAAGCACCCCAGCCCCTCCAGTTGCAGCACCTCCAGTTGTTTCCTCCAGTGACCCAGGTGCCATTTTGCAGATGCTGCAGAACATGGGTGGTGGTCTTCCAGCGGGTGGTCTTCCAGCGGGTGGTTTGCCCTCCGGTGGTGGCTTGCCACCCCAGCAAGACTCTTTCCAATCACACAACCGTAGGGACAACAGTTACCGCGAACGAGACAACTTCAGAGGTCGGGGAAATGACAGGGACAGTGCGTTCGGCCGCAGGAGATCTCCTTCGCCAGGCGGCCGTAGACCTGGAGGCCCATACGAGAGAAACGATAGATATGACCGTGGAGGCGATAGAAGGTCTCACAGTGGGCCCGGCTCGATGCCAGAACAGTTCTCCAAGGAGAAGAATGTGCCAGGAACTGCCCACTACAGGGAGAAGAATGTCAGCTATGACAATACCATTTCCCCAGGCAACGTGCGTGTTCTGAGTAGAACGGTGTTCATCGGGGGTGTTCCTAACTTCATGGATGAGAGGGAGTTGGCGTCTGTGTTGAGGCCGTATGCCGAAGTGCAATCTGTTATTCTCAACAACGAGAGAAAGCACGCATTCGTGAAGGTCTATTCGCGCGCTGAGGCGGAACAGGTGATTGCTTCCTTCAACAAGGAGTCCACCTCTTCTCTGCGTGCCAGATGGGGTGTTGGATTTGGCCCTCGTGACTGCTGTGACTACCAGGTGGGTATCAGCATTATCCCCATTATGAGACTCACTGACGCAGACAAGAGATGGGCCGTAGAAGCGGAATGGGGTGGAACGGGTGGTCGCCAGTTGGAGTCGGGGATCGTGATGGAGGAGCCGGACATTGAAATTGGCCAGGGTGTGTCTTCCAAGGCCATTTCCCGTAAGATGCCAACCAACTCTTCCAGGAATGGTCCGCGTTCCAGCAGGGACGACGTGGAGGCAACGGGCTCCAACAATACCAATCTTCCATTCCGTAACAATGGCCGTGGCGCACCCAATATCCCAACCCAGAACCCTATGGCCAACAACCCATTGGGTCAGTTGTTCCAGTCACAACCTCCTCCTCCTCAGCAGCACCAACAGCCTCAGCAGCCTGGTGCTCCAATGGCTAACCTGGCAGCCCTCATGCCTCAGTTGATGCCCCAAGGCCAGCAATCCCCACAAGACATGGCTGCTTTCTTCCAGAATTTGGCATCGATGATGGGCCAGAATCAGCAACAGCAACAACGTTGAAAATTCCCCAGCTGTTGACAAAATTTGTGTGTTTTTTCCTCCCTGTGGCGTGAAGTGGCCTCGTGTACAAATAGCGCAGAATCTCTTATTGTACTTCAAAACGCCTGCCGTACATAGATGTGCATTGTTTATCATTTCTGCACTGCGGTGGTTTTGTCTGTATTTGATTTTGTCTATCCATTTTTATATGTTTAACTTAATGAAATTGTTCCGTTCAAAGTGAAAGCACTCTTATAATTCAAGCATTGTCGAGTAACACAAATCTGGTTCATTCAGTAAATGCACACAAGATATTTCATTTATTTACATTGTTTACTCCTGTGAGTCAAAAAGATATTCAAATAAAAATTATCTGACACCTCTTTTTGTCTGTCCAAGATATATTCTTTATCCTTTATTATTCTCCATCTGGAAGCGTGCACGAACCAATCCACATACCTACGAATACCGTGTCCTCAGTGAGTGCATGCACGCTAACCGATGCACGACAGAAGTGTGAGTGAGGGAGAGTGCAGGCGAGTGATATAAAGATAATTGAATGTAGTTGTGGAGAAGGAAGCCTCTGAAAGCAGTCCACATTGAGCTCGGACGTTGTGCAACATTCTTTGTTGGTAAGGGAAAACACAAAGAGGCTACAGGATGGTGAAGGCATCAAGGCTTCTCAATTTTGACGCGTTCTCCAAGACGGCTGAGGACGCCAAGGTTAAGACCGCCTCTGGAGGTGTGATCACGGTTGTGTGTGCGATTGTCACGTTCCTGCTGTTGGTGAATGAGTACAATGACTACCGGAGTGTTGTGACGAGACCAGAGCTGGTGGTGGATAGGTATGCGTCTGAAAAGCTGCAGATAAACTTGGACATCTCATTCCCCAGGTTGCCGTGCGACCTGGCGTCACTCGATATCATGGATGTCACTGGTGACCTCCAGATAGATCTCTTGTCGTCGGGGTTCCAAAAGATCAGACTCGCAGAGGATGGATCGCAGAGAGATGCTGAAGAGTTCCTGGTCAACACAGATGCCCACAAGCTGGCTGTGTCTGACGATCCCAACTACTGTGGTTCCTGCTATGGTGCATTGAACCAGGATCACAACGACGAAAAGCCCCTGGAGGAGAGGGTGTGTTGTAACACTTGTGAATCTGTGAGACAGGCCTATGCACAGGTTGCATGGGCCTTCTATGATGGTGAAGGCATTGCGCAGTGTGAAGGGTTGGGATACGTCCAGCGCGTGAACGAGAGGTTGGACGAGGGATGCAGGATTGTTGGTTCTGCAGAGATCAACCGCATTTCTGGTAACCTGCACTTTGCACCTGGTGCATCCTTGACTGCTCCAGACAGACACGTGCATGATACTTCTCTGTTTGACAAGCACAAGGACAAGTTCTCCTTTGGACATGTGATCAACCACTTTTCGTTTGGCCCAAAGAACGCAGAGGTGGAGTACAAGTCGCAGCTAGCAGATCCAGCGGGTCTTAGGAGCTCGATCACACCACTAAATGGGCGCGCGATTATGTCAAGAGAAAAGTACCACCTCTTCTCGTATTACCTCAAGGTGGTGGCCACCAGGTACGAGAACCTCAAGGGAGATATTCTAGAGACCAACCAATTCTCAGCCAGCTATCACGACAGGCCCGTGAGAGGAGGTAGAGATGAGGACCATCCCAACACCATACACGCCAGAGGCGGATTGCCAGGATTGTTTTTCCACTTTGAGATCTCTCCCCTCAAGGTGATCAATAGAGAACAGTACAGCAAGACGTGGAGTGCATTTATACTAAGTGCCTGTTCTGCAGTGGCGGGAGTTTTGACGGTGGGTGCTGTACTGGATAGAACCATCTGGACGGCAGACAGGATACTGAGAAACAAGAAGGACACTTAGCGGCAGTTCGGTGTTTTCAAAAGTAAATAGATTTGTATAATTGTGAATCATGCATGTATAACTAGCGAAGGTCTTTTACATAGGGATGGTGCAAAATAGCAAGTATTTGCACCTACTACCAAGCAGAAGTTGAGTTCAGCAACGTACACACCACTTGAAGGGTGGAATTTGCAGCGGTTGAACAGTCAAGTAAAAAGCAGAGCAATCCTTTTGAGGAGCACTTAAAAACTTTCCATACAAGAATTCATAACTGAAAGTATTAAATATCATATAGCTTCTACCGCGACATCACTGCAGAGCCCTACTTAGATAAGGTGCTCCTCACAATAGCACTAGCGCTGCATGTCTGCGTTTGGTGGACATTTTGGAGCTTACACTAACATGGTACCTTCCGTCCTCTTCTTACTACTGACCTTGTATGGCCAGGCTGCTCCTGCTTCGGCCTTTACCATACATGGCTTCGCAGAGGCCAGGCTAACGGTATCACCCAGTCTCAGCTACCCAGCTACAGATACAGCCACCCATCTACCCCCAGTCCAAATGTTCCTAGACACTACACCACCACGTGATATCTGTGATCTACTTAATCCACCTCCACCACACCAATGCTCCCCTACTATCAATTCAACCCTTAATTCTGAACCGTGCATGTATTCCTCCCCCCACCCGTTGCGTACGGCTCCCGTGGCCCTCGGAGCACTCCTGCAGCCCTCGGATCAAGGCCTGCACTGCTCCGCCAAAGTTCAATCACCGTACAAAGGGGCCCTTCCTACATGCCCCCCCCATGCCCATGCGCTCTGTCCACTCTCTTCGCTTGCACACCATTGCGCCTGGCACAGGTTGTGTCTGTCTCAGGTTGTGGCCCCCATCCCCTCAGGTTGGTCCTCTGTCTCATAGTGACATTCCACGGCGCACCCAAAAAGGGTAAAGTAAGGAAACATCAGACGCGTCTACTGACAGAAAAATAGCACCGGTCGGGTCCAAAAAGGTGTGCGCATTTTTGAAGGACCCCCATGGGACACCGAAGGCGGCATAGGAAAAAAAGGGCGAGTCTTTGCAACTATATGGCCTTTTGGTATTTAACTTTCAGAGGTTGACCAATATCGTTGTTTTATTGGTTTACGTAGTCTTCATCTTTTTTTATTTGTACCTCCTACACAGATCGCTGACCCCGGTTGTGTGTGTGTGTGTGTGTGTGTGTGTGACCATTTGTAATAGGAGTGTGCGGCGAGGATCTACAGAGAAATACAGCAGCATCATACTCAAGATACACCACAACAGCTTCACCAACTCCCCCAGCTCAAAAGGCTTTTTAATGCCGGGTTTCCCAATCTCCAGATACATCTAGCGGGGAAGAAACGCAATATTCACACTGACAGACAGAAAAAACGTGGTGTTGAAGTAGTGTTTACTCTATAACGAGCCTTCAAGCCGGATTAGATACGGCCCTCATCATACACATACATATATATTCCCAATCCAATGTCCCAGTTCCCACTCCGTTCGGTGTCGTCGTTCTCGTCATCATCGACATCCCTTCAGATCAGGACCCCAAGTGGGCCGCTCACTGCTGCATCGCTGGCGATGAACAAGAAGGCCTCCCTGGAGGAGTCCCTCTATCATATCTGTGCTAGGCATAGAGAAAGGCTGGAGAAAATACCAAGGATGGCCCCCTTTATACAGCTCGCAGAGGCCGCGGCAGAGGCCGCAGCAGAACAACAGGCCATGGCACTCAGCCAACAGCGAAACAACCAGAACGACAGACTCTCACACGGCAGTATAAGCAGCGGAAGGACAAGCATCTCACAGAAGAGCTCAGACTCAGCAGGCTCCGTGTGGAACAACACTATGATGACGTTTGCGGCAGGTGTGTTGCCTGCTCAGATAAGCCATGACCCGGTGACCCTGATATGGAAGCTCTACCAACAGGGTGCTCCCCTTTGCCTTGTTTTCAATGCGCTGCACCCAGAAACACCTATTGATGTTATTTCCAGCGATGACCTCAAAGTGTGCAAGATGAGCGTTTACACCTTCCTCTCCGCATGCAAACAGTACCTCTCCGTACCGGATGACCAGTTGTTTCCAGTGACCTCAGTGTTTGCAGACGATACAAACTCCCTGCTAAAAGTTGTAAAAGCGGTAAATCTCGTGTTGGACTTGAACCCCAAGTTTGCAGTGGCTGCATCTATCGACTCTCCCTCAACCATCAGCTCAACGAGCAGCTCGACAACACAGTTGAATGGTATGATGGGTTCCACCCCAACCGAGCAGACCGCACGCTCCAAAGTGGTACGCGAACTGATAGATTCAGAACGTAAATATGTACAGGATTTGGAGACGCTACTGCGGTATAAGAACGATCTCAACCGTGCAGAGTTGATTCCGAGCGACTCCATCAATATGTTGCTCCCTAATTTAGGGGAAATAGTGGACTTCCAAAGGCGATTCTTGGTTGGTCTGGAGTGCAACATTGGCGTTCCAGAAAAGTACCAGCGCATTGGCTCGGCCTTCCTGCATTTCGCTGCACAAGGATTTAAAATATACGAGCCTTGGTCTGTTTTCCAGTCCACTGCTGTTGACTTCATCTCGCGGGAGTCTCAGCAGCTCAGAAAATCATCCTCGCTGCTCGATGTCACATACGAGCTGCAAGGTTTCATAATCAAACCTATCCAGAGGCTCTGTAAATATCCTCTATTGTTGCAACAGTTGTTGAAGCTAACAGAGACGAGCTGGCCAAACTACACGGAGCTCCTTAACGCTCTGGCCAGTAGCAAGGACGTGGCAAACTCCGTGAACGAGGCACAAAGAAGCTCTGAAAACATACAAATCGTTAAGGAGCTTCAGGAGCGCGTAGTGGACTGGAGAGGATATAAGACATTGTCAGTTGGAGCCTTGCTGTACTACAATGTGTTGCATGTGAGAGACTTGGCAAACAAGGATGTTCTTTCCGAGAAGGAGGTGCACTGTTACCTATTTGAGAAGGTGATATACTTTTTCAAGGAGGTAACACAGAAAAAGATAATGTCATCCAGGAAGAAGAGCACCACATCGTTGTCCACAGCTGCTTCTACCTCTCCTCAGCTATATCTCAACGGCCGTGTATTTGTATCCACGATATGTTCCATCTCGACCGATGCCCCAGGTTCATCCTCCTCGGCTAGCAGCGGTACCAACTCTCTACCCGTGCACATGTTGACTGTGCGTTGGGAGGGTTCCGGCGAAAAGGATACTGGTTGCTGTATGATCCGCTTCAAGTCTCGCGAGACCCTTTTGCAGTGGGAGTCCACTCTACGTAAGCTTTGCAAGAAGGAGTTCACCGATACCGTCACCATGGGACACGCTGCCGCGCGGTATGACAGTGATGGCGAGCCTTCAGGCTTTGGAAAGTTAACTTCGTTATCTGGAACACCAAGCTCGTCGGCTAGGAGCTCAATGGCCTCCATTACCGATGTGCCTTTGCCTCTGCCCAGATTGCACTCTAGGCAGAAGAGTGAAGTCACTCTGAGTAGCAGCAACAACAACAGCAACAGCCATAACAGCGGCAATCCGTGCGCATCCATTGGCTATAGCAACGTATACCCAGGGGCCGATGGATTTGCATCGATGGTTGGTGGTGGTGATGAGACCAAGATGAGAAGTGTGTCGTCGCCAGCAACGGTGATGGGCACATCGGCTGCGTACCATGAAGCCACTAGCTCACTGTTGGCACAGGATAGAAGGCCAGCCAACATCAACATCAGACTGTCTCACAAAGGGGAGAGTGTTCACTTGAGCGTCCCAAGTCTGTGCTCGTTCAAGGACCTCAAGGCCACCCTCGAGGGAAAGCTCAAGAACCTTTCTGGTAACCAAGTGGCCAACATCGAAGACTTCAAGCTCAAGTATAGAGATGAGGATGGCGATTTTGTAAGGTTCCAAAGTGGTGAGGACTGGATTATTGCAAAGGAGATGTTGGATGACATCGAGGAGGAAGAGGAGAGGATCCTGTGCATCCAGGCTTCTGCGCGGTGATGTTTGCTAGATAAGTATATGATATATATTTAATACGATGTAATGACATACTGATTGATACACTGATTCAAACCATGATCGGCACCCACAAACATACATATGTACACACACACACACACACACACACTATTTCTATTTTAATACTTCAGCTACCCAAATTGCAAAAATAGTTTTAATATCTACAACTAAACGCCTACTAAGAATTACACTCTCCATCAGGTCTTGGTGGACTGATTAGGAAATGCATCGCGAAGCAACCTCTTCGCTCCGCTACGCACGGCGTGCAAGAGACTGGCGAGGGTCCCTGCAGTGTGTTTCCCAATTCAGAAAGGAAAAGCGATGAGCTCACTCGTGTAAAGCAGTGTGCTCTTTGTAGGGTTAACTATGGCTAACAAATCGCACACTGGTTATTGGATACATCTCGGGGAATAAGACAGCCTGAACTCTGCACGCAATGATATAGAACTAGGAAAGATAGCTAGGAAGACCCATCACAAAGGACCCTTGGCAAGGCAACTACTGCAATCTCGCCTACCTGTGTGTCCCGGTACAGCTCACTGGACTGGTGATATCTCGCCATTCAATGCCTGTTGTGTACGCCCGCACTCTTGATGGCTGTAATTTATGGTGGGTTGACTCGGTGCAGAGACCTTAATAGAAATGCCTGGGGGAGTGATATTTCACGCGGTCATACATGCATATCGGTAGACATGCTATATATATCGGTGTAGATAGCAATAAATATATATATATATATATATGTATGCTGCTGGGTGGTTATGAGACGAAACTGATATCTTGACCTCAGTCCGAATATTCGATTTGGGTGATATTCTGCATCTGCTTCGGAGTTGGACAGCCGCTCTTCTGTTGCTGCCATACATTATTTTTCACTCTACCCCATTGAGAGATACGCGGTGTCACCTGCAGGGCAAACATATATTTCAACACTGCGGGATTGACAGTCCAAGTGAGCTTGAACAGGCTATCGTTTCTGCCTTGCGCTTCTTGTATTGAGCTGTTGCAACCATTATTTAAGGTTGTGCATCCCCGAGGCAACTACCACAGCCATCAGACAAATGCCTATAGGATATGCTGTCGTTGAGGATATCTGCTAGGTTCCCAAGAGCCTCTAGGGCCTGCTCACAGAAGCAATTCCTCCAAAATGCAAGGTGCTTTTCAGGGAAAACTTCCGCACAGTCAACTGCAGTATTCCAGAGAAGCCATCAGAGCAAAGTACAGCCTATCCACAAAAGCATCAAGATTCCACAGCGTCAATTCTCCTTACAAGCAGTCAGACTATCCAATGAAGTAGCGTTCAAAGACCTCTCCGCAGAGGAGCAGGAATTGCTCACAGAAGAACGAGCAGTTGACGAGGCTGACGTCTGCATTGTTGGGGGCGGGCCAGCTGGTTTGGCGACTGCTATTCGTCTGAAGCAATTGGACGAAGAAGGCTCGTTGAGAGTGGTTGTGTTAGAAAAAGCCTCGGAGATGGGTCTTCATATCCTTTCAGGTGCCATCCTTGAGCCTAGAGCACTGAAGGAGCTGTTTCCAAATAGCGAATATTTGGATTCCGATGGGAATGGTATTCCACTTCCACCAGAGCTGGTGACTCTTGTGGAAAAGGATCAGATGAAGCTTCTGTTCGAAGGAGGATCCAGCGTTGACCTTCCAGAACCCCCAATGATGGTCAACACGGGTAAAAACTACATCTGCTCTCTGTCTGAGGTTGTGAAGTACCTTGCTGAGAAGGCAGAAGATCTAGGAGTGGAGGTGTATCCAGGTGTATCTGTTGCAGACCTTGTTTATGAGAAGGATGCTGTTGTTGGAGTGGCCACAAAGGACATGGGTATCTCTAAAAGTGGTGCTCCTTCGGATTCCTTTGAAAGGGGCATGGAGTTTCGTGCAAAAGTCACGGTGTTGGCAGAGGGATGTCATGGTTCTCTTAGCAAGCAGGTGATCAAGAAGTTCGGCCTTAGAGATGGTAGGGATCAGCAGACGTATGGAATCGGCATTAAGGAGGTGTGGGAGGTGCAGCCTGACAAGTTCAAAAAGGGGTATGTCTCCCATACCATGGGATACCCACTCTCGTATGACGTATATGGAGGCGGGTTCCAGTATCATTTTGGCGATGGATTGGTGGCTGTTGGATTGGTCGTGGGTCTCGACTACGAGAACCCATGGATATCTCCCTACAACGAGTTTCAGAAGATGAAGCACCATCCATTCTATAGAGATGTGCTTGAGGGTGGTAACTGTATATCGTATGGTGCAAGGGCACTCAACGAAGGTGGTTTCCAGGCAGTGCCCAAGCTCAACTTCCCAGGTGGTGTTCTTGTAGGCGCCTCCGCTGGGTTCATGAATGTTCCGAAGATCAAGGGCTCGCACACAGCAATGAAGACGGGAATGTTGGCCGCTGACAACATCTACGAGGCGCTGTCCAACAGTGCAGTGACTGAGGAGAGTGAGGAATCGCACAGCTTCCCACCGCTCAACCTTGAATCATATGAGGAGGCCTATCAAAACTCTTGGGTCAAGGAAGAACTGTACCAGGTGAGGAATATCCGACCTTCCTTTTCTACTCCCTTGAAGCTGTTTGGTGGATTGGCTTCGTCTGGTTTGGTTTCTTTTATCACCGGTGGTAAAGAGAGTCTCACCTTACATCATCATTCCTCCGACGCCGCTGTGACCCAGGATGCCTCAGCATTTCCAAAGATTGAGTATCCCAAGCCAGATGGTGTGATCTCATTTGATATCCTCACCTCCGTTTCCAGAACTGGTACGTACCACCAGGAGGATGAGCAGTGCCATCTCCGTGTCCCTGAACAGGATCTTCAGAAACACACAGAGGCTTCGTATCCTAAGTTCAAAGGTATAGAAAACAGATTCTGCCCTGCTGGTGTGTATGAGTACATAGAGGATGAGTCATCTCCCTTGGGTGTCCGGTTCCAGATCAACTCTCAGAACTGCATTCATTGCAAAACTTGTGATATTAAGGTCCCTACCCAGGATATCACCTGGACTGTGCCAGAAGGTGGTGATGGGCCAAAGTATCAACTTACATGATAGAGGGACAGACGGTCTGCACATAAAGCTGGACATTGATATTGGTACGCCACAAAAGATAAAATACATGATAGATTGTTTTACGTAATATTTGTATCATTTTTAACATCAGACAATTGAATAAATTTCTATTCCTTTATATTCATTCACTATGCAACGCTTCTCACTTTGTGAGCATATCCCAGATATGTGGAGTTGATAATGGAGGGGGTATCAGATGCGAAGAAAGGGACATCACACATAACGACAAACGAAAGGAAGAGAAAATCAACCGGACATAACACATTCTAAAAAATCATCACCAGAGGCACAAAGTAAAAAAAAAGTAAAAAGAAAAAGCAAAGAAATGGGGCAGTAGGCAGTACATCCGATATCTAGAACCGATAGCGAATACCACCCACAATCCTCGCCCTGTTCTCCACTTGATGCTGTGGGCCAGCAGCAGTCAACAGAGGCGAGACATTTTTTTAAAGGCCGTAGTAAAAAAAGCAAAAAGGAAAAGTACTCAACCACACACAAAAGACAATCATAAAAGAGAATAGGAGTAGATAGGAGAGTGTAGTGAAAAAAGAAGCATTCAAAAGAGAGAGAGAGAGAGAGAGAGAGAGAGAGAGAGAAAGGTGCTTTTATCTAATCCAGAGTAGCTCCCAAGAACCGCAAAAAGATGACTCACAAAAAAAGTCGAGCAGAAATCAGAGAACCATCAAGTTTCAAAAACGAGAGAAAAAAAAGAGAAAATTCAAGCCTAAAGAGTGGATGATCGGATCAATAGTGGACAGGTTGCTGAACAACAATCAAGCCGATCAAATGGTTGAAAGATGTTCTCAACCCTAGCGATCCGCTTCCAAACAGAAACCTCCATCAGTATTCTCTACCTATTTATAACAGATATCCCTTTTGTGATGGGCAAGTTCAAGCAAAGAGAGAGTCAAGGTCGGCTGGTGACAGATCTTCGGGTGTTCCAATCTCCTGGATAAGGAAACCAGAGCGTACTGTCTTGAGCCAACCTGCACTAACAGGAGGGACGGGGGAGCGGTCGGAGGAGTCGGAATCAGTAGAAGCAGTGGTCTCAGCAGGTGACAAATACTGGAGAGCAGCGGCGCGGAGAGCAGCAGCAGCAGCAGCAGCACCTGGAGAGTTGGAAAAGCTTCTTGGGATTCTTGGAGCAGCAGCAGCAGCAGTGATATGTCTGGGTTTCTTGGAGGTCAAGAAGGACATGCTCTTAGAACGCTTGGCAATGCCTCCAGATCTCCTCGAGAGGTCACGGTTGATGAGGCTGCTACTGCGAGCACGAGCACCAAACATATCAGGAGCCTTCATATGCTCCGATGAGGAAGCGTCCTCATCGTTGTTCTCCTCATCTGATTCGTCCTGGAAGGTATCAAAGTCATCGAGCTCGTACTCTGAATCGGAGTCAGGAGCTGTGGAGGATGACTTCTTGGCACCCTTCTTTGGAGAAGCAGCGGATGCTCCAGCAGAAGCCTTAAGAGAGGCGGCAACAGGAGCGGCGGAATACGGAATGGAAAGTTGTGGGATACGGAGATCCAGAGGAGAATCCAAGAAAGAGGACTTGGTGTCAAACTGAGACATGGGAGTTCTCTTCTTGAGTCCATCCTTGGAATCGACAACGGCAACGGCAAGCGGAGAGTCAACGTCTTCGGCAGAGGCCTCCTTGGATGCCTCCAAGAGGGCATGTACTGTTACGTAGTAGTCCTTGGTGAGCAGACCACGGTACACATACACCATTCTCTTTGGGGTAGCAGCGGCCCAGTCTCTTGACAAGGAGTAAATGAGGCTCTTCTCACCCTTTTCGACACGCTTGACATAAGCGTTCAGCTTGGCAGACACAAGGTTGGAGGTCTTGCTGGAGAGCTTAGCCATATCTGGGTGCTTCTCGATGAGAATATCACAGATCTGCTTAACAGTCATACCTTCAGCCTTGGCATCGTAGTCGAAAAGAATTTCAAAGATCACGTACAGCACATCATCATCAAGAGTGGAGTCCCTTGTTGGCCTTGGTCTCTCGCCTGTAATGGGCACAGCGGTGGAGATACCAGAAGTGGAATTTGGGCGAGCGGCCGCTGGTTTGGGGACGATCTTCTTGATGAGAGAAGCGCTTTCAATGCTGTTGGCACCAGCAATGTTCACGGCACTAGCAAGGAGCGAGCTGTTGGGCGTGCTGTTACCACCAGCCAAGGATGCACTGGGGGATGCAGCAACAAGCCCACTGATTGGCTTCTTGATATCCTCGGTTTCCGACACAGAAGTTGCCGATGTGGTTGAGGATGGCGTTGAACTCCGCTCTCTCACACTGGATGGAGAGGAAGGGGAGGAGACGCTGGAAAGGACATCATCATCAACGTCATCCATATTGACATCGACAAGTCCATTGTCAACATCTGCAAGGGCACCGGTAGAAGAGATGCGGTCCAGGTCTTGCATATCAGACATGAAGCCTCTGGTGTCGAAATCGGGGGTGTCAAGAGACAGGTGAGCAAAGCTGGGAGAGGTGAGTACCGTGTCGGGGAAACCGACAGGTCTTGAACTAGCCAAAGCCATACCACGGAGACGTTACTTGCAACGGAGACGACGCTTCCTCCTTCTTGGCAGGGAAAGAGAAAGAGACAGGTCTCAGCACAAGAACTAACACAGTTTGACCTTCAATGAAATGTCTGAGGCCGTTCTGTTGTACTAAGAGAGAGCCTTGGGAGAAGGATCTGTCACAAGAATCAGTCAGGCACACCAAACAAAAGCACTGGGAGATATTTAAGCTAATAAATACCTCTGGTCAAATCTCGGGGAGCACAGGGGGGAGCGGGGGAAAACCGGGGACAAATAAAGAAACTAAAGACTGAACAGAGATGTTGATGAATTAATATGCGTTCCAGTTGGAAAAGTTGCCTGGTTGCCTGGTTGCCTGGGTGATGCACGGAGATATGTAGCTTGCATAACACGTAGTGTCTCTTTAGCAGTATGAGTACACCTCTTTGGGTCTGAAATCCAGCACATATCTCCAAACTCTTGAGACCTGTTTTGTTTTGTTTTTGCTGAATAAACCGCCTAGGGGCACAGGCCAAAATATACAAAACTCATGCACACAGCTAGCTTCTAGCTAGCTAGCAAGCAAGTTTCCCTTGCAGGGTGAAAAAGGGATACCACAACAGTAGCCCAAGTCCACATGGAGAAAAAAAAGATCACATACGTTTCTTACTTGTAGAATATTCTTATATTCTCGTGAAAGTGGTGAGAAAAGGTGGGAAACCTTACAGAAAAACCCATAAGTCTCGTATATAATTGCTTCAGCTAAAGTGCATTTTTCACCTTCTCTCCAAACAAACAGAGAGGCCTTCTCCCTCTATTGTGACCCTCACTACCCAAACACACCGTAGGTGCAGCATAGTAAAAAGAAACAGAAGACTCACCAGATGGGCTTGCTGTGCGTCTGGTGTGCGGTAACCATGTGGAGCGACGCACAAGCAGTGAGGGCATAGCGATTGTGAATGGGGGGAGGAAAGGTAGACGCACAAGGGCGCGGCTCGCGCGGTTGTAGTAGGGCTCCATCGCCGATACCGGTACGGATCCTAAGAGGTTGGGAGGGTCAAGACATGGGAGAGGCCCCGGCAGGTAAGGAAGTCCTACTTTGGGTAATTTTTTGGGGGTCTAAAGGCAGTCTCTTGCATATATTGGCGAGGGCACATGGTTGGGAGAGGCAGCTTGACAATTGATTGGTATGATTGACATACATAACAGAGATAGAAGGCAGCAGAAGGTCAGGGAAGGAATTGCGGGGCCCTCTAGATGAGAACCTGTGGTTGGGCGATAGGCCGCATCAGAAATCGTGCAATCATGAGTGCGTTTCTTTTGAATGGAGGTAGAGTTGGCACATGGTGATGCTTGTGGATATGAATGAGTACCTGGTTGGATGCAAGCCCTGATAAGGCGATTTATGCCCTTGTGACTGCGTTTATTTGAAGTGGGGGCTCGATTGACATGGGCTTCACTTACAGCTGTATTTCAACCATGGTCTGCTCGTCTGCATATAATAGGGTCAGCACCTTGGGATGTCCAGGTTTCTTAGGCAAATCTCAAGGCGATTTCAAGGTTATTTGATATAATTGTAGTGGTGGGCCTCTCTGTACCTCTCCACAAAATTCCTAGTGCAGATCATCATCGTTCCCTACCATCCACTTATCCAATTGACTCCCTCCAATCTCTCTGTATGTGCCTCGTGATGAGTGGCATAGCTGCGCTCCTCTACTATTAGGTTATGATCCAATGCATAGTGCATAATCAGAGGGAAAACGCGGAGTGGGTGGGTTCCTGCACATCTAGTACTCTCAAGTTCAATAGGACTCCCGTTCATCGGAAATATGATGAGAAAAAACAAATAAAGGAATCCCCATAAATCAGGTTGATAACAGTTACAAGAATATTCACGTATCTAATTGGCATATCCGATTCTGTTGTAGTTCATGGTTATGCTCTCTAGGCACTATTATGTTCGTGTCCCAATCAACATGAGCCGCTTGACGGGACAGATCAATCCCGTGATTGTTGCATGACAGGAACGGGCACGCCTGTGGGTGTCATCTTCTGAATAGGAAAACGCAGTCACATGTCCGGGTAAGTTAGGCATATCTTATATATATATATATATATATATTGTTTTAGCATTAAATCCCTTTATCCTATGCTCTTATTGGCAGTATCGATGAAAATCAGATTAATTTCAGCCGTATTTAAATAATAACCAAATCTCACACTACAGGTGCTAATTTTCCGGAGGAAGGGTCATTTTTGAATTTTCATCATTTTGTCAAGTTATTAATGGGTAAAAGCTGTAATACTCAAATATGCACATTTGAAAAAAAAGATATAATATTGAAACTATTTATATGCAAATCATTATCCTATCATTACAGTATACATTATTTACAAGTCTTTTAAGAGATCACTATGCTCAGCTAAGTATGAAAGAGCAGAGCTGGTTCTCTTATAGTCTTGCCTCCAATAGTCATCCTCATAAACCTTCTCTGGAGACTGAGAATCAGGCGGCATAAACCAATAGTTTAGTGCTATATGGATGTTGTCTGAGCTTTGCACATCACCAAATGATGTCACCTCATGAAACCATCCGGCAGGTAAATACAGCATTTGTCCTGGTTCTAAACTCACCGTAAACCTGTTTGCCTGCAAAAAGCCTGGAAACTCTTCCTCTGTCAATCTAACCAGTCGATTCCTCACTCTGTCGTCACCGATATCTCGAACATGTACAAGGGCTGGTGGGATTCTGGAAAATGACGGAGGGTCCAACTTTACCGAGCCCTTCTCTGGCAACTCATGCAGCTCACTTTCGTCTTCCTCAATGATTTTATTCAGCCTGTTCCTCTCAGCCTCATCCAGAGAGTCGGATTGTTCTTCCAACATCCATCTGGCCACTTCAGCTTCAATAGCACCATCTGATCTTAGCTTCCTCCATCCTGGAGCAGTGGCGGTGGGTACATAATCGATGATGCCGGAGTTGTACACGTGTCTCACATCACCCACAGTGTGCATTTTACTCCAATCATGAGGGCTAAAGAGAGAAAACCTCTTGCGCCCTTGGATTGGAATGTAAAGATTGTCCGCATGGTCGTGGTGAAGACCAGATGATGTGCCTCCACCGGGAACATTCCTGCCGACGCCCAGGTTCATCTTGGCTTCATCGAGTACGATGGGTTTCTCCGATTCCGCGACAGAACTGCCCATCCACAGGTTGATCTGCTGTGGTACCAGATGGTCTTGTGCATCAGCTGTGGGGCCACTGAACAGATGCGGTATGCGGGGTAATGTAGCTGTGTCAATTGCCAAGTTGGTCAAAGGCCTTTGGTAGAGCTCAGCAACCCTCTGCTTAGCCTCGAACTCCGAAACATGGTCCTTACTAGCAGCTACAGAGCCATCTTCATCCTCGCTGTTCTCGTACTGTCTCTCATCATCGTTGCTCTCGTCTTCTGAGCCATTCTCATAATCATCCTTGATGTTGGAGAAGTCAATTGAGCCCACATCAGAAGCACTATCCCACGCGGCACCTAGATCTCCGGCCACTTCATCACTCTCATCATCGGCAGAGTTGTCGGCATTAAAAATCCCATCGCCCCATTGACTTTGTCCCTGATCGGGTTCATCTTCTGCATATTGCGTCGTCAAGTAGTGAGTATTGTCATTTTCGCGGAACGTTTTAAGGAGGTCACCTAAGCTCAGCTTGACCCGCTCGCTGCCCGAACCGAATCCACCTGCAACCTTTCGTTCCACTTGCAGACTGCCTTCATAGCTCAATGTCGCTTCGAGGTGAGCAGAGTCAAAGCGTGTAATATCAATGCCCTCGAGAACCCCACGAATTACACACGGCCTTCTGGCGCTCACGTAATCCCTATAGAACTGTGAGCTCGGAATGGAAGCCTCAACCACGTCTATCTCATCCCCTGGTAATATTTTGTAGCCGGAATATGTGCAATTTTCAACGTCGTCAAATTGTCGTTTGATCTGTTTGGACTCCCGGGGCCGTTTGTCCCGCTCGTTATGCAATTTCCGTGAGGATGCAGACTGACTATTAGACCCATGTGGTTCAGGCGGCATCTTGACGCAGTCGACACCCCTATCGCAAATCGCTGAGGATCCAGTGGTGATTAAAATATTCCGTGCCACATACACCTCCTTTAATAACATTCATCCCATTTCCCTTTTGGGAAGCTCATATTAGACACCCACATCCACACCCACACATCTCTACCAATCTGGTGTTAATGATGCCTGCACGATAAACAGTGCAGGATATGTAGTGTGACATACCAAGGCAGGCAGGAGGGGGTGTAGCGGTAGAGCCGGTGAGGGAGTGGATCCGGCTGGGGTGAAAATTGCGGAGCGGATGAGAAAAAACGGCCAATCAGTTATCAAGTCTCGAAGAAGAGGAGGATTACTACTACCAAGAGTAGGGCAAGTAGGCAGTGCATAGTTACAGAAACGGCGAGCGGAAGATGCGCTTAGTGGAGGCATATCGACGATTTCGGATAATGTAGGAGGCAGATGGCTTAACTTGCTTTCAGGCTTTTCAAAGAAAACACACATGGCACATGTGTTTCTTGGTCCTACCACGGTCCACCGCATTTACCACAGCATTTACGTTGTCTTTGCAGCAAAAATAGCAATCAATGCCATGCCATGCGACTCGAAAGAGGGGCAAGGGCAAAAATGTATAATAGTACGTGTGTCTATCTCTCTTTATACAGTATTCGATGGTTGGTATGCACACGCTAGTTGTCCCTTGAAAACCAATTTCCTATTTAGGAGATTCTATCGATGCCCACCATTCGTTGTTTGGTGCGCCATGCCGCCCGCTGCTGGCCCCATACCCGGATCCAATGTACAGACGGGTATATGCTGGTAACTGCAAGCCCACAAGCCCACAGCAAACGAGACGATTTCCCCACCAAGCGCAAAGTCAGGGGGTTTTCTTCATGCTGTCTGCAAATTGTGATACTCATCCATGGACTAGCGCTTAAAGCACCGGAAAGGGCTGAAAGAAAGCATGTAGATGAAAGATGCTTGCCTGCCCAACCCTGGATCCATGAGGGTAACTCCCGCAAAGCAGACGCTATGATAATGATGTCTGCGAATCAGAGCTTTTTCGTTGTCCAGCCACTATTTAATAGCTGGTCACCTGCAAACAATAGCAGCTGGATGTGCGTTTGAGCATTTTCCACGAGTCGGTGAGATGTATTTTAATGCCGAAAGGCAAACATTCTCTACACCTATAGTAAGCCTCGCCTAACTCGTCTATGCCCCCAAGGTTATCGGCGTGCAGCGAGACCCACTTCACCCGGAAATATGCATACACTATATGCATAAGGCATCCCAGATGAGGAAAAACATCCTTACCAGAGAGGGGGATTTGTGCATTAGTCCATATGCGATGCCCTCTTCATGCATACAATGGGTGCCTTGGTTGGTAACCCTGCAGGTCCGGATAATATCCTGTCGCCGACAGCCACAAAAAGAAATCCTTCAAAGGGGTGAAGCTAAGTGAGGAGTTCTGTTAAAATCAAGGGATAAAAAGAAAGGAGAGACAAACTCCTAGCCAAGGATATGAGAGTAAAGATTCCTCCGCCCACTTGCCTGCCATAGGTGTTAGGCGTTCAAGGCTGGGGGAAGATAAATTCATGGACTAACCTAAACATTTTCAGACGATCCCGTCATGGCATTTTTTCCAAACTGACACCATCTTCCAACCAGTGAACCAGTGCGGCTTGCGGTTACACCATATCATGAACGGGTTCGTAGCGCCAATTCTCTGCTGGTACCTTCCACTTTCCACAGCTCCCTGGCAGTCAGAGCTGTGCAAGCACACACCACACTCCAAGTGAGGAGGCTTATGCTGCAAAGTTGTATTAACTGACGCATGTGAAGATGTACCATGAAGCAGTCCTGCAGGTGGGGTGTAGTACAAGCACGGCCAAGGCACATATCCCTTTATTCCGCACCCGATACAGACATTGGCTTGACTGATACAAGAAGCGACATGTGTGAGATACGGTGAAACGTATACTTTACTAGCTGCAGCATGTTCTGGCTCGGAATTCGCATGAGTGTTGATTGCGGAGAGAGTTGGGGTGGCTGCGAACTGAAGCTCGGCGACGTTTGAGGGGTGCTCCAGTGTCCGGATGCTGGTATGCCAGCTATTACGCCGTTTTTCAACTAATGGTGCATCGTGAAAAATACGGGATAGGGATATGCACATCTTCATAGTGCTGGGAATCTGGAGGATGTACTCATTTTTGGATGGAGATATGGAGCAGTGGATCTCAGTTCCAGTTCTGCTTTTCTTATCTGCAACCTTTTGATTCTTTCGTAGACAATATTTACACGAATTTAACATCACTCGAGCCATGTCTGAGACCTGGATTTTGTACATGGGTTTGAATCCTGGTCAAACCCTATATATAACCTCACCTCTCCTCCGGCACTTTTGATGGTCGAGACCCCCACTCCTCCACTGTGCTTCAGTGGTCGGCCATCGGCTCTTTCGATCACCCCCGTGGGACGCGACAGAATTACCCGAATGGGTAATGCTTATGAGAAGCACGTCAAGGATGACAGTAAGTAGTGCTTGCCTCTTTTCTGACAGCAAAGAACCGTTTCTCGATTATCTTCACTGGACGTTGTTGTTTGCTTGCGACATAATGATTGCAACATACGTACGAAATGGGATTTCGAGTTTTAAGGTTTAGAATTTTGATTTTCAGCGCCAGGCACATGTGTCCTTTATCTCCACCTGACAGACACATCACCGCGGGGGGATATTACATACTCCAAACGTGGTTGTGCATCACACGATAGTGTTTATCGAACACATCCGAACGGGCACTGACTAACATCTAATCTGCACCATCCCAGGAATGGGAGCTTGGTGATCGAGGGGGTGGGGCGCGCACTCAGGCACCATATTCTTGGGCTATGCAGCATATCATCAAGGGGTCCAGACTTTCCCCGTCACAAGGAACAGGTGCGAGTAATTACGGAGTCATCTTTGTAGCCTAATACCCTTGACAGTTAGAAGAACTAGCTCTCATGCGAATAGACGTTTGCCCACCCACCAGCCCGTTCCCCTGGATAACGAAGGCCAAGGGCACAGGCATTCGAAATCTGGCCTCGTCGGAGAAGGTGCCTTGACTCTAATGGCCACAGCTTTTTGTCGTCCAAAAACACATTTCTGGCTGGTTGCCGAAAATCTCTCTTGCCGGGTGCGAAATTTCATCAGATGCACCCGTCGACTTTGGAATGGATGAATCATTACGCCTGCGTGGAGCGTTAAACCTTGATTGGCCTTCAGCCTTGAAGAGGTTTCACCCTGGGGCCCAATACTACGCTTGTATCTGCCATGCACGCTACTTGTACCGCACGCTGCCCACGAGACTCCTACATCTGACTATAAACCGCCCTGAAGAAGTTGGCAGTGGTTGGCATAACACTTTGGCTCCTGTGTTAGGCTGCACGTTTTAAACCTAAAGTCAAATAACAAACGCTGTCGATCTTCATGCCAAATTCTGCATCACCACACCTGCTGAGCTGCTGCCTCCTGAACTTAGCCTTAGCTTTGAGATGGTTTGGTGCTGGTTGATGGGGAAGGTGGAAGGGGAGGAGATTACCAGAGTCTATAAGAGAATACACTCTCGTTCCAGAGGGAGCCTCAGTGGAATCCTGAGAAAATGTTGAAGAGCCTTCAAGAGTTAATTCCACAAACGGAGATGTTTGCACCATTCCGGCATCAAATCTCGACTATCTTGCCAGCTTCAGCGAATGTACATGATATGCTTATTTGCTTTTGACCAGATTCCATGGCCACTGCATTTTCCGAATATGGGGTAGAACCGTATGTAATAGGGCAAAGGAAGAGCGCCCGTTGTGAGCACGCGCATGACAGTATTAGCCGTGTGTGTCCTTCCCAAGAGCCCAATCCGGCACACTAAATTGTATGCGTCCAGAATTATGCTCGCGCCGCGTTACCGAGGAAACTAAAGTTGCCAAAAGAGGATATACATGAGTGGACCAACCTGGAGATAAACTTCCCCCTTGAATTGGTTAGTGGTTGCATTAGGGTTTTTTTTCTTCTTCAGTTGCTACATAATGTCAATACATGGTGTCAATAGCTTAAATGACAGAAGAAGAGGGGGAGCTGAGAGGGGGTTACGCATGGCTCAATTATTGACCATTTGCATGAATTGAACGGTCGCATAGAGTTCAGTGGGATAGAATTCGCATTCCCAAGCAGACCGACGAAGCCTCACAAAGCCTCACGAAGCCCCACTTAATTTTTTTGTAATGCCGAAAGAGGTAGGACCGAAAGAGGTCGGAAAATAGTGGGCAACCGATGCTCCATTAAAATCACATGTACTTTCTCTCTCCCTCTCTCTCTCCCTCTCTCGTAATACTGTATATAGTAAGTAACAGATACTAATGGCGATGGTGCATTGGAAATTCAACGAGAGTGCAGCGGGACCATAAGGACAGTGCCGCCCACCCCATGCTTCCAGAAGCATGGCGTAACACCACTAATTCCTACACTTTTGGTGCACGAGATTGCAAAGACGATCCCATGGAGAATGTAACCCTGCATTTTGCCACATGATAGAAATATATACGCCTCCGGAAACTGTGATCGGAATCTGGCCCTACTAGGCCCCCATTCATCCGCCTGGTCTCTATGTCGATGCAAGGCTTTCAAAGCTTCAGGCAAACATCGCGCCGTCCATGCTCAGCTTTAGCTTAGTTTCCCCTGGCTGCAGGTGCACACAGCGAGCCCCTTGTGGTGCCATTGCCGCACTTGGAGCCCTACCCATTGGCCGTGGCCAGCTGTGCCTGGCGGAGCTGCGCCAAAGAGGGGGGATGGAGAAGACGCTCTAACACTGCATTCAGTGGTGGAACACACAGAGAAGTATACATACAAACCAGTTAATCAATCTAATCATCATTGACAGTATTTTAGAAATGAATATGCGACAAGTAACGTAGGAAATAATGCAAGAAGAGCGGAACGTGTAGAAAAGTAAAATCAGGATAGTAAAAAAATAATCAAAAAACATGTAACTGTAGAATTCTAACAAGCGGGCATGGCAGCTGTGTTGCTGGACATGAATAAGACCTGAACCGGTGCAGCAGAGATAAAGAAACAGAGAGATAGGGAGCGCAAGACAGAGAAACAGAGACAGGGAAACAGAGACAGGCACAGATCACCGCAGAGTAATGTCTGTGCTGTGTGACCTTTGCGTGGAGTATATATATATGAAAAGCTGATCGAGGGCTATGTTTCCAGGTTATCCAAACCTTTTCTTTGAGAGTTTCCCTCGTTCGCTTTGTTGTTTCTGATATCTGTTTTTAAACTCTGTGTATTCTCTTGCTAGCTAGCCTCATGCGCGTCATTCCCCTGTTCACCTCGTTTTTGTCGTTGTCTATGGCATAGTTCACGAGATCATCTTTGGAGCTCGTCACTGCCATCAACGGGTGACTCCTCTTACGCTTCAAAGAACTAGAAGGTCTGTTGGCTGCCATCGTGAGCGTGTGTATGGTTTCTTTGGTTGTAGTTGCTGCGGTTGCAGCAGAAGGATGATCAGCAGGATGGAGCCCGAACTGGCCCTCGACCCCATCAGGCGTCAAAGGAAACTCGCCATCATCTAAAGTTGAGGTGGAAGATAGCAGCTCCAACGATCCCCTCTGCAACACGGCAAAGCCAGGAGCTCCAAACTGGAACACCTCTGGAGTGAACGGCAGACCAGATTGGTTTGCGACCACCAGGTCCGCAGGGGTGACCGTTTTGTCAAAAGTCTCATCCACTGGCGACATTCCAGGAGATGGGAACGACTGAGAGTGCACAGGCTTGCCGTTTTCCTCCATGTTGACTCCAGGGTGGGCAAAGTCAAATGGCTTGCCCGGAAGTGGGTTGTGAGGAGAAGAGGAGAGCGACACCGGCGAGATTGGGAGACCACCCGTTTGCACACCTGTGGCAACCAATGGAGAACCTGGCTGAGCCGGAGTGGAAGGGATAGAGATGACCCTCTTTGTGTACCTGAGGTTGTTCTCTGCGAAGAACACCAGAGCATTGATAACATAATTGTGGCTCTTGGAGCCATCTGGGAAGTACTTCTTCTTCATATTGCTTGGCGGCGAGGTGACAGTCTTGATGAGAAGCTGCGCAAGGTCGTTGAAGCAGTGGGGCTCTGGTTCACAGTTAAAACGCACAGCGTTGAGTGCAGCGTTGGTCACTATCATAGCAGCGGCAGCTACAGCAGATGGGGTGCAGTGGAAGCAGATGCGGGGATGGAATTGAGCCATCTCGCAGAGATAGATGGAGCCCACCTTGAGATCGTTCAAGTTGTGAGCAGGGTTGCGCTGTTCCTGGAGCAGAAGGTCGAGGAACGAGTCGTGTGTAGGGAACCCCACGTTCCACTGGAGAGACTTGAGGATGTGAGACTCCATTTCAAGGAACAACCCCTTTGTGTAACAGTTTCCACACCACTTGATCAGCTCCTGGACAGCAGGAATCTTCACCTTCTTCTCAGAGTACTTGGCTGCTATCCACAGGGCTGATAGCCCCAGCAACTGATAATGGTGCTTACGCACGATACGCAGAGACGAGTACCTGTCGATCAGATTCACTGTGAGGAAGAAAGTGGCGTAGCCCAGCTTCAACCTCTGTGTCACATCGTAGATGTAGTCCAACAACAGCGGACGCATGCTCAGCTTGATCTCCGGCTGTGAGGAGATCAACTGTAGCTGTGGCCTCGTCTCTCCCTCCAGATCCAAGTAATGGAGGAGAATCGATTCATTGTAGTCCTGTACAGTCTGCATGTGTGCCTTGAGCTCCATGTACTTGAGCTTTGGATCCTGTGCTGCAACCACGGCGTTGCAAGCACGTGTGGATTGGAAGGCATCCGGTGACTCCATTGTGAAACCGATAGTGATAGTTATATGAATTGCCCCGCCAAATATTAAAAGAAAAAAAAAGAACACAGAGATTGGCCTTACAGATCAAGAAAGCTCTATACCAAGGCCGTCTCTTGTTCGAGGTCCTGAACCAAAGTTAACAAGGGAGGTAGCAGGAGATAATACCTTGTTCTGGTTTGCTTTGTCGCACACCTTCAACTAATTGTATGGTGCGTTATGGAGAGATGAGCTGTGTCTATGTATGAATATATGTATGTGTGCACCAGAGAAAGGTGCTTGGCTGTGTGTGAGGAAATTAAAAAGAACGATGAGAATCTAGAGATAGCAAGCTTTGATGGACATTTGGGTGTCAAAAGTATGGAAGGTTAAAAATGCTCAAAACCAAACCAAGAAACAGACAATCAATGGTGAATCAAGAGTGCGAATCAATGTGCAAATGTAATAGCGACGACAGGTTCTCTCACACACCAGGTGGAAAGTAGAATGACTTGAAAGGCAAAACTGTTGCCCTTATTGTTCTTTTGTCCCCAAAAGTTCAACAGAGATGAATTGGTACTTTTTTTTTCCAAAATGAATAATGAAACTTGTGCAAAAAAAACGAAATGATCGAAAGGATCCCAGCCTTTGAATGTATGCGTAGTAGTCACAATCCGCTCAAGCCCGTAAAGATACGGTTGTCATATATAAGACGACAGAGGGACGGTAAAGATACAAAAGACACAACGACAAGAGTGATTGGAGAGGAAGCAATGTTCTGTTGAGTGGAATAAAATCATATACTCAGAAGCAAGGGAATGCCTCTATTCTCACTTCTCAATCTCTAGTTCACTCAATCTGTGTATGTGTGCAAACCTGCTAAAGAGAAACCAAAAGAAAGGGAAAGCAAGAAACCAATGGAGGAAAAAAAGTGAGAAAGATGATGAGGAGGATGGTTGCCAAGAGGCCGAACGGTCCTCTGATGTAAGTACAGTGGAAAAGAAAAAGAGTTATCCAAATGTCTCGTTGCCTGCGACCGCTCCTATGCTAATAAGGGGGAGAAAGAATATTTATAACCAGAGGGTGTTCGGAGAAACCATCCACAGGGTTGATTTCCACACTTTGGACCACCACAGATTGTTGCGCTTCCTTACCTCACCCACAGCCCTAAAGAGATACCCTCACACACTTGCGATTAGCTTTTTTCATACCGAGCGTCTCTCCATCTTCTCTCCCTAACACAGTAGTTACAGCACAGCTCCCACACGGAGGTACGAACAACGCATGTTACTGCCGTCGTCTGCAATGCTGTGCATATGCAAAGCAAACTTATGCACAGCATGCATACACCTGCACCCCATCTACGAGTATGAGAGGTTCGAAAAAGCGTTGGAACCAGACAGGGCTCTCTGGCCTGTGATGGGGTGGTGGTCGAGGGGGGCGGCCGGGCTGGAGGCTATCGCATTGCCATAGCCGGTGCACGACTCTGAAGGGCGAGCCCTAGCTCACCGCCCCCCACCCCCTCGCGGCTTCATCTCGGGGGTCCAGCCATTGGGCCAGCCAGGAGAATACGGAATGGAGAGACATAGAGCTTTGGACTGCAGTTGCAGGAACGGGCAAAAAATGCCCACTCAGCATTCTGGATGTGTGGGCGATCCGAGTAGCTAAGAGGTTGCCGTGCTGGCTGCCGGTGAGGAGGTGTCCAGGGAAACGGGTGTGTTTCTACGGAAACCTCACCCGTTACCCTCGGAGGCATCACATACTGGCCGATGGTGCTCCTAACAACCAAGATCAAGATCACACCACGGAGATCTAATAATAGAGAATACTTCTTTGGGTAATAGGGATGATAGATTTTTTTTTCTCCTGCGTTTTACAAATGGAGGAAACGGCTGAACGCTTATTGCATATATACCTTGAATGAACTTTGAACGAGGAAATCGAATTGAGGGAATTGGACCATAGATAATCAGCTGTTTAAGCGCCTGAGAGATTGACCAATTACCTGAGTAATTCTTCCCTGTCTGGGGTCATAGAGACAATCTGGGAGAGCATTTAATCTACATCTTTGGCTCTCAATCTGTTAGTGTGTGTGGGTCCCCGTATATGTGGTGGATGTGTGGGCGGCCACAGCATCTGGAATTTCAGCACCGCATGCTGAGCGGCAGCGTAGCCATGGAGAGCATCGCCCATGTCGCTGCACCCCTTGGACCAGGACTGTCTTATGTATGCGAGCTGGGTAACATTTCTGAGTTAGAAAGCAGCAAGATTACGCTGCCTGTCCTCTCCCGGTACAATCGAGAGATTCTCGGCACTGACAAGAAGTGGTGCCGCTAGAGAAGTCTGTCAGGAGTAGACGAGGCAATAACCAAACAAAGTAGAGGTACTGAAAAAGCAGGAGGCAAGGAGAGATTGGCGATATTACGCCATCTGCATTGCACATTTCTTTCTTTTTCCCCATTCCAACTCGGCGTCGCAAAGGTTGTGGATGAACACACAAACACACAGCTGCTGAAGGGGATTTGATCTGTAGAGATATCGCGATTGTGCATACCTAGTTCTATGGGTCCAATAATGAATGATGAATTGCCTCTAGGGATATCTGGTAGATACTATATGGTATACGGCCGTCAATGCAATATAGTGGAGGGGCTCAATATCTTAGGACAGTACTGAGAGCAGCAACTATTTTCGAATGCCGCATCAACAATGATATAGCTTGAGTTTTATTCACTACAATAGTTTGCATCTTGGCGTGCCAATGTGCCAGGCTAGGGATGGGCGAATCATCCGCTCTTCGGAGTGCTATTACGTGAGGTCATGATTTTTTGTTCTGGTTTGTACAAAGAACAAAGAGAGGCATCGGACCCTCAGGTCACTTTGCCCTAAGTTTGATCAACTAAAGGCAAAAGGACAGGCAGCGGTAAATTCACCACTGCTCTAGTCATTGAACTCGATCTTGCAATGCGCATTTAGTGCCAAAAGGTTCAGGTGAAGAATGTTACTGTTCTATATTGCCCATGTATTCCCCAGCTGCCTGCGGTAGGGGAACGCCCTTAACTGACGCTGATATATTGGTGCCTGGTTCCCCGTTGATGCGATTCTTAAATCCGCCTAATCCAGCAGATGCATCACTACACGTCAACCAAAATAAGATTGCAACATGCATGGGTTCGCATCAATTCGCAGTTGCTCAGGGACCCATCTTGCTAGCGATCACTTTTTTCTGAGTTCAAACGTTCGAACAAGCATATTTTGCTCGACATTCATTACCTTGTTCAATGTAGGTGGTATTCCTTGTCATACACTGTCAGTTTCCACAGGTGCAATTCTTTGTCTCTTACGACTGGCCTTCCAGCAATAAGCCTTGTTCAGTCACACCAATCTGAGATCATTAGAGTCTTGAAGCCTTTAGTAAGTAAATTCTAACGCAGATCTGATCGAATATCCAATATTGGAGAAAATATTCAATTTCACTGTCTGCTCCGAACTCTATTTGATAGCAACCATGAATCCGGGGAGGGCAGGGAAATGTGTGTACCGATTGTCTGCGACCCTCCTGGTTGCATTGGCATCTTGATGGTCCTCCTTTTGAGGCGCATTAGTGCCAACCGTATTTATACGGTCCGGGCAGTTTACATAGTAAGTGCTAAATGGCCAACCCAAATACTTCCTGGATGCCCGATCTTGCTCGTTTTCTGTGCGTATACTTACATGTGAGAATTCGTATAGATCAGACCCTAGTTTTAACCGCCCGGAGCAAAAGAAGTTCCGTCGTCCACGATCCAAGGAGTCGTATACTCATATTCCATCCCGCGATCTGACAGTATGTATAAATCCATACACCCCGCAGTAGTGTCTGTTTGTCAGCAGTTCGAGAATATGCAAACGACAGGGCAAGCGATAAGGCAAGCGGCAAAACAGTGTTTGCAATAACACACTAGCGGAAGTGGACTCCTCAGCAGAGAAGTGCTGCTAACGTTAGACCAACCACAAGCCATTACGCGTTAGAGTAGGAATATATGGATACACCACCTGGTATAACACTAAGATGATGCTAAATCGCTGTTGCCAGCCATGTCATGCTAAGTGCATTAGTCCCTATGAAAGGATTCTTCGTTGCTAAGGTGCATATTTCAAGTGTACAGTCGATAAATGGGCACCCCATCTACGCCAAAGCAGAGGCTTGCAAACGGTCGGTTGCTCATCAAGTTGGTGATCCATTTGAGATTAAGACAGATATGACTTCTCGCACAGAAGCCAGGTGCTCAGTGGAATATATTTTCCAAAAACGGCTCATAAACAATTTGAGTTCACAATTTATTGGTGCACATTCCCGGCGAGATACAGTTACCCTCAATATCCGGAGTTAAGGCCATATTTTCATGCACTTTGGTAGAGATCCTCAGGTTAGTTTGGTGGGGGCAACTGATTGCAGGTGAGATCAGAGTTGGAAGGCTTAGTAGGTTATCTCCGTTTCTGCATCCGCGGAAGGCCGACATGGAGATACATGCAAACCGCATAAGCAAAGTATTCTAAGCAGGGGAATACAGTGGGATGAATGTTCTGGTTTGGTCCTCTTCGAGAATCTCTGCTTCCGGTATGTTCAATACGCTTCTATTCCCGTTGTTAAATGCTATATACCACCTTCGCCTTCAGGCTTGGCGAATTTCAGACTTATTTGGATGGGTAGCTGTTGAAGGGTAAGACGCTAAGGCACCTGCAGCTGCATCTTCTCCGCAGTGAAAATCCAACCCATGCATGCAATCTTGGCATGCATATAGCAATCCAACGGGCGTCGCTGGAAACAGAGCAGGGCCAGAAAGTAGAAGAAGAAACATAAAGCATCAAGATCAAAAGATCAATTCTCCGAAATATATCAGAAGAATACAAAATATGCTAGTTGAAGGACCATACTTTTTTTGCATTTTTTATCTCCCCCTTTTTTATCCCTCCAAATGTACAGAAAGACGAAAGCCATTCCTGAGAGCCTTTCTACTTGCCCGGCCTCTCTCGTGTGATATTCTCCGACATATCGGAGTGCCTTTCACAATTCTCGTTTATCAAAATTACCCAATACAGTTAATATCTTCTATTTGCAACCATGGAGATGACGTGCCTCTGCATATGCATGCGGGTCCGAAGGCACCAAAGAAGAAACCAGCACAATATCGTTCCTTGGCACGACCCTTGCTGTGGAAGAGCCGCAGGGAGGCTACCGAGGCCGCCCTGGGCCCACCTACGGTTATGCTCTCAAGAACTGACCAAGTCTGCGTTGCATAACGATTAGGTAGATCTAGATTCTTAGCATGCTGCATAATTTGCCCTGTCTCTGAGATGGATCTGAAGCTGTGTGGGACAGAGATCTTTGCAAGAGATAACCCCCACTCCACACAATTCACATATGGTGACCGATAAAACCGGCTGTGGAAAGCCACGCCTTGGTTCAGCCTCACTGTTGTTATGGCACCGGGCAGTTGTGAATGTGTTCATGCATTCTTCTGTACAAAAATCTCAAATACGCTTATCATTGATGGCAGTTGTATTCCAGATTGGAGGCTTTTCGTAGATTTCTGCCACACCGTGATAAGGCTATAGAATTCTCCCCTCTCTATCTTGATGCGGGCATTCCTGGATTCACGTACTTCATGCCTGCAGTTACAGCGGCGCTAGCCCCAAACCCTATCATGCGGCTATACATCATTCCATACGCCCAACCGGTTTTGGTCCACCTCACACCAAAATCGGCTACAGAGAGAATGGGAACCGAACACCTATAGCTGATGTGTCTTCGGATGAACCCTTCTGAGAATATAACATGTATTGATAGTGACTTTCCCAAGGGGTTCTTCCCAGATTATGACTAGCGATAGCATGCCTGATGTTGATGTGAGGTGGCGAGTTGATTCCTGACTCAGGGGAAATGGATGCATCTTTTGCATATGAGCAAACCAACAAGTAGAGTCTTAATAATTGTGAAACCATTCTATCAGGTGATCCTGTCTACACTGTCGACGTCTAGCTATTACTCTGCGTCCAACCAGCATCTGATGTACTCCTTTACTCCTGCATGGTGAGTCGCCTGCTGTATGGGGCCTGATGCAAGTGTGGTGCTTTGCTCACCTGAAACTGGCGGGCTCCGGCTCCTTCCTCTGACAACTCACTGATTTACTGAGCACTACGAAAAAAACACGTGTCTAACGATTGTCTCCAAATTACATCACTCGTCTAGCGTATGGCGAAAGATGCGGGACGAATCTCCGCCCTTATTCAAGATTCAGTTCCTCGGAAGAACAAGCTTGCTGGACCTTATTGTTGTGTTAGCTGCAAACACTTCTTCTCACTCTATGAATGGTTTGAAGACTATAAGTACTGTATGCAGGCCAATCGCAAGTAGAATGATTAGACTCCGCAATATTCAAGTTTGAGATAGGGTTTGATATGTAGAAAGTGTGATGCATAGGGTGTAGGCATTTTGCAATAGAAGGTTAGTATTGCTGATAACTGCAGAGGTTGAATAGAGTTTTTCAATACTCAAGTTCACTGTACCAAGCTTGACACTTGTCCTCCACATTTCATGCGAATGGTTAATTGTCATGACGAATGTCGAGCAGGATTTGAAGCATCTGTCCCAGAATTGGCAAGTTCCTGTACTATGCTTGACATATTCAAAGGGGAGAAGATTCCAGCGAGTCAAACTTGAGTGGCTTAAAAGCGTACGAGTGGGTGTGTAAACCGGTCAAGCCAAAGTAGGGTATGCTGCATCTGAGCCTCTGGAGATGGCATGTCAGATATAAATCTTACGGTCCGTAGTTCAAATGCAGGGACACACTTGATATTCAAAGAAGTGGATATCGCGCCCGTATGTTTCTGATTTCATCGAACTGACACCCAGTTGATGCTGGTGGCCTTATCTTTGTTAATAGAGAGCGTTTGTTTTGTGCTTTTTCATCAATTGGACATTGGTCATCCTCCCGATCACTATTATGGCTAAATGACTCATATCTACGGTTCTTCTGATTGCGCAATGGCAAAGACTATTGGAAGATGCATTATTTGAACTATAGTTATCTGAGGCCATGGATGTCCGATTTTCTCCCGACGCTCGAGTCTCCATGCAGTGGGCATGGCCCTCATCATTCCAGCATCAAGGTGAGTTGTTGTTGCTGCCACATGAGATGTAAATGGGTATGGGTATACAAATAAAGTCGCAAAAACTCGCCCCCTGTGGGATGTGTCAAGTCTGTGCTGTATCCACAGATATGGATTTCACGATTGCCCCTACTAGGATGCTTAGCATGGGTAAGGTGACGCATGATCTGCATGGGTATAAATCCACAGGCTTTATCTAGGACAATCTGGGAGGTTTCTATTCGGTGGTTAAGGATTCCAAAAGGCAAGGAGAAGCTATGAGTATGGTACCATACAAGTCTTCATTCCAAACGGAAGTCTCCCTCCTATAGCGTATTCTTCTCAGCGGGTCATAACGTATAGAGGCTTAAAACGTTCCATAATCGTTCATATTCCGGGGCCAGCTTTCGGCTTAGTGCCGCAGTCCCGAGACTCGGTTACATGGCGTGTAGCGATGTTAAGACGAAGTATCCTCAGTCCCGAGGAGTGGTGGTAACGCACAGCTAAGACTACCACATCATTTTCAGCATAACATCACTCTCGTTGGCTATGTGATGAAATCGATTCCCGTTAGTTAGATGAATATGCCTGTCCGAACTGGCGAGCACATAAAGAGCCGGAAGAGGATAAGGCTACCAACCTTCGTGGATTACTTTCCGGGAAATAGTGTTTGAACCGTGGATTACCAGGATGGGACTAATGCTGGGCATATTCCCTTCCTGCGTCGACGTGCGTCGACGTACATTTCCAGTAGTGAGATACCCCTTTCCCGCTTCCTAATGTGTACGTCGTACAGTTTGCATGCCGCATACCAGTTTGAGCTCTCCGGGGAGGTTCACAGAAGAAGAGTTTTGAGGAAGACTTAGGTTTAGGGGGTGGGGTGTTCATTACAAGATGAAAGGCTCAGATCATGCACATGAATTAATGTTTTACCCTTCAGAAGGTGACTGTCAGTATCTGTGGGTTTGAAATTTGCATTTTCAAAAACTGTCAGTCTTCTACGAAGCCCCCTCCCTCCTCTCTGAGATTCCCAGATGCGGAATCCTTTCTCCAGGGGATCTCCTTACTGAATGTAATGGCATCTTCATATGTCTGTGATTAAAGTTATCTTGAATAAGAGCAACATTGACGGGGTGGTTGAAAAATGCAGTGATGCTTGGGAGTGTACAGAAGCGGAAATTTGTATCAAGCTTTGAATGCCTGCTCGTCATTCTCCGCGAGCCACAACGTTTGATAGTTTGCCCAAAATAGGTAAACCAGCAGCCAGGCTATGCGTGTTCTCGATTAGGTCGTGCTCTTTAGGGGCCTATATCCTTCTGCTAGCCGAAGCAGGACAAATGCTGAATAGGGCATTGGGAGCATCGAGCAAGAAGCTATATATATTCCTGAAGGGTGAGAGGGGAGACTTCAAATCTTTTTGCAACCAGGAATGGGAACGAAGTGAGGGGCACAGGGTGGCACAACGGTGATGTTCGCGAGTTAGTGGTGTTCATTCTGGCCTCGCATCTACAATTGGGGGTGAGATGCCCGCTCTGTTTTTTAAAGCCCTCGGCAATCTGGATATGAAGGGCTTCCCATATACCTTTAAGTGGACAAGCACCCACTAGAACGCCTGCATAATCTGTGCGCTAAGCCAACCTGAAGAGTACTAATGTTGCTAGTACTAAATTGGAAAAGCTCCATTCCATGACGCGAAAATGTACAAATCTACAGATGTAAAACTCTACTAGTCTTGTGATAATACCTCTGGGCTTTCCTACTGGTTACGAAATGGTGCTAGCTTTTAAGCTTTCTGTGCACAATTTCGTAGAAACCATAGCTTTCGTAGGTCCGCGCTCTTTTGCTCTATACGCTTGCTGGCTACATTCTCCTACGGCATGCTTCCCTCCACGTCGTGGCTCCCTCATGCGACGCTCTGCAGCTGGAGGTGCCGTACGTAGTACTTCATACTCCGGATAAATAACATGTGCCAGGCAGCCGATTGTTCGCATCTTTTGGTCTCGCTCACTGGCAATATATCTCTGTTGGTGGAGCTCTGTCTAGGCGCCCCGCCCCATATGTGGGGGTCCATGGGGCGGGGATGGACCCAGGCCTAGTCTCACATCCCTAGGACACTTTCCGAGGCTAGCCCATCGTACAGAGATGCGTACGGAGAGATACGTACAACGGCTCATCGCGTGTTGAAAGCCTGCCAAATTTCAACCACTGGTTGGTGTGGGTCTACATGAGTATCTGTAGAAATGGGTATGAGTGCGATTCTATGGGGTTGCATTGTATCGTTTTTTAGGGAAAAGTTAGAATATTGTAGTGATGAGCTTATGCCGGGTCGCTTGCCGACCAGCAAGAGTGTTTGAAACCGTGCCGAGGCCCGTTTTTTACACCAGATCATATGCAGCTGTGAGCCGGAAGGGCTCTGCAGTCGCAGTGAAAGAGAAAGTATTGGGAAGACCTTCTAACAATCTCTCGGTATGTATGTTTATATAGTGTTATGGTGATAGGATCTATCACTAAGCATTCCTCTCTGGTCATTTCATAACATGCTAACATCCGTATTCAGAGTGGTGTTGTGGGCCTTGCTAACGTTGGGAAATCAACCTTCTTCCAAGCCGTTACCAAGAGTAAGCTCGGCAATGTGAGTATTCACCTCTAGGTCCGCTTTCAGTACGAATGAATCATGTAGCTAACCTATCTCAGCCTGCTAATTACCCCTTTGCTACGATCGAACCAGAAGAAGCCAGGGTTGCCGTGCCCTCACCAAAGCTTGACCACTTATTCAGCCTCTATGGGTCGAACAAGAAGATCAATGCTTTTTTGAAGGTGATAGATATAGCGGGACTTGTGCGGGGGGCATCGACAGGTGAAGGTTTGGGGAACCAGTTCCTCAGTGACATCCGTGCCGTGGATGGAATATACCAAGTTGTTCGTGGATTCAAAGACGAGGATATTACACACATCGAAGGCTCAGTGGACCCTGTGAGGGATCTCACCATCGTGCTAGATGAGCTACTCCTCAAAGACATGGAGTTTGCCGAAAATTCAATCTCCAAGCTGGAGAGACACATAAAGAACCGTTCGGGAAAGTCGTCTCATGAAATCAAAGCTCAGCAAGACGAACTCGACACATTGAACAAAACATTGGAACACCTAATGGAAGGTAAGAGGGTCGAGAACGTCGAATGGAGCGATGAAGAGATTGATGTACTCAACCGGCACAACTTCTTGACAGCAAAACCTTGTATATATCTTGTCAACGTGAGTCCTGATGACTACATCAATCAGACTTGTGAATTTCTACCTGCGATCAACAGCTGGGTAGAGGAAAACTCGCCCCAGTGTCGGATTATACTGTTTTCTGCCCAACATGAGGCTGCCATTGCTGAAGCGGAAGGGGAAAAAGTGACCCAAAAGAGTGCCCTAGGTGGTATAATCAATGAGATGAGAATTGCCCTTCGTCTGATTAGCTATTACACTTGTGGTGTTGAGGAGACTCGTCAGTGGAGCATCAGGGCCAATACATTGGCACCTGAAGCGGCTGGTGTGATTCACACCGACTTGGAGAAGACCTTCATTAATGCACAGGTGGTGAAGTTCAAAGACCTTGAAGAGATGAGTTTTCCTTTGGATGAGAAGGTTCTGAAAAACAAAGGAAGGGTGCAACGTGTTGGAAAAAACTATGTTGTTGAGGATGGTGATGTCATCAAATTCAATGCTGCAAATGCCAGAAAGAAGTAGGTGAAATTTGGCCATCAACTTCGGGTTAAATCTTGTACATAAAGTGTTAGAATATGAGATGCAAGACTGCTATGACGATCTATTATATTTCTAGTATTAAACTTCAACCCTTGATGTCCTTCAATGAGTTGTAGTGCTCACCAAGACCATAGGTGTGTTTGTAGTATACAAGTTTGAGCTCTGGCTCAGAGCTATCTTCGTTCACTTTGAAGGTGGCTCTTCCACTCATCATCACACTAATTGGGCAGTTGTATTCCTTTGCCAAGGCCAAGATCTCCATATCACCACCCCAAAGAGCTGTTTCCTCTATCTCCTTTGTGTATGCAGTAATATCTTTGACAGTGAGAGTCTCTTCGTCAAAAAGGAAAGGAGAATAAGTATCTGGGTCGGCCCTTATGTGGTTTGCAGCTTTCGAACGGAGTTCGCTGATCGTCACATCGACGTCATGTCTGGTCTTGAGCTGATGCTGAATACTGGCAAACAGACAGTGGCCATCTGGTTTTATGTCGTGTTCCTGAACACCCGCAACTTTGCAAAGTGCAGCTATATTCTCCATCTCGATTTCTCTTAGGTTGGGTTGTACAGAGGCTTCCTGTGAAGCTTCCTCCCGCATCTTGTTGATGGCAGCCTCCCTCTTTGCCAATCTCTCCTTTTGTCTATTGCGCTTTCCCTTAGGCTGTTGAGAGGCAGCGCTATTATTCTGAGACTGTTTCTTTAACTGCTCCTCTTGCTCTTGCTCTTGCTGTTCCAGCTCTAACTGTGCAAGAAGCGCTTCCGGCGTTATATCCTCATCCTGCTGTGGTTCCTCTTGATCCTTAGGTTCATCTGCACTCTCTGCCTGAGCATCTCCTGCTGAAGTAAGGGCCTGAATATTGTTAGAACATCTTCACACACACAAAAATAAAAACGCAGCCATACATGTCACACTACTCACCTTAAGCTCTCTAGCATGTCTCTGCTTAACTTCCTCCTCCATCTCTTGGCATCTTCTCAGCACCTCTTTCTTCTTGGATTTGGTGGCCTGTTTCTTCATCCCGGTGGTGGTAGCCACCAGGTCACGTAACTCTTTCCTATGACGAGCAAGTACTTGCTCCTCTGTTTCTGTGCTCATGTTGAAAAGCAACACAAAGATGTTTGTTATGTTAAAATAAGTGGGTTGTGTTCTGTGGTTACCTGCTAAACCTTAGATATTTTTTTCAGTATATTCACTTTCCTAGGCTCATCGGCCCCAAGACGCAACTGCACATTAAAGCGTGCGCGTTGAAACCTGCATGGGCCATTTTACTTAGTATACTTGCTATAGCACTGCTAGCGTCCCCATTTAGATGACCAGGAGAAGATAGCTCATATTAATAGATTGGAGAATATATATTATTGCAAATGATACAGTGATATTTTTTTGGAAAGAGCTTAAATGTTCACATACTCCTCTATGAAAACAAAAAAATATATATTTTCCCAGTTCAAGAAATTAATATTCCAACAATGCCAATTCAAATAAACTAATTTCACCAAATACCCCATTGTGATATACCGCCTTCACCAAAAGTAACGTTCCTAACTATATGTGTTTTATCCCAACTATATGTATATCTCAACATAAAAAAAATTCTGAGTCCTTCAGCTATACAAATAAATATATATACTTTTATAACATGGACATCTAAATGTGCTGGCTGATTCCACACTCTATAATACGCTACTCCACACATTAATACACTGTGATTCCATATACATCTACCTGATCAAGTAGTGTATATGCTAAATACATTGCAGGCTCTCCCTTGGTCCCTTACTGGCCTTCAATGCCAATGCCCCCAGTAACGGCCTATGACCTACCGGGATATGGGTATGGTGACCTAACTGTCTGGCGTAGGCCGGTGGTGCTTAGGGGCAGCAGCCGATGAGGTAATAATTTTTTTGCTGCAGCCGATCAGCCATAGTTAAGGCAAGTACGTCAGTGAAGGAGAGAGATGAAGAGGGAGCCGTGCATAATTAATTTCTGTGATAGTTTGACCAGTGGGAGGTATATTCAGCGGTGTACTCAACTGCAAAGTAACTCCATACTGATCCCATAGGGACTCCATATCCTGTTCATTTGTTTTGTTCTCAGTCAAGCGAACCACGCACGGTCTCAAGAACTTCCACCGTCTTGGTTATACCCCTCTTTGCACGGTGTTTATTCCCCAAGTCTTCGTTTTACATTTATATCACATTCCAATATGGGTTGGTTTTGGGCAGACTCAACACCTACCCCATCAGCACAGGGCGCCAAGTGCCCTGTGGACCACAAGGCCCTTGCCAGTTCGGGTACCCCTTCGGCATGTCCGGTGAAACATAACAACGTTTCAACTGCTTCCTTGAGCAGTGGTGGGGAGTGTCCGGTTAAGCATTCAGCCACGCCACCAGCTGGCGTTTTTGCATCTCAAGGTGGCGAGTGTCCAGTAAAGACTAAGGATGGTGAATACATTAATCCTCTGAACAACATGCCCTACAGCCTCTCTGCGGAAAAGGCAGCGGGCCAGCAGATCCATCTCCCCACAGAGCGGACGCTCTCCACGATCCCTCGTGGTGAGACCGAAGACCAGGGTGTGTGGGAGTATCCTTCACCACAGCAGATGTTCAACGCGATGATTCGCAAGGGCAAAGGTGATATACCAGAAGATGCCGTCGAAAGCATGGTGGACATTCACAATTTCCTGAACGAGGGAGCATGGCAGGAGATCCTCGAGTGGGAGCAGCCCCATTCCCAGAAGACCAGCGTGATGCCTCGTCTTCTTAAATTCACAGGGAGACCGCATGACTTGTCTCCAAGGGCTCGCATGTACGGATACTTGGGTTGGTTGTTCCCCGGCTCCTTCCAAGGAGCACCCCCATTCGACAGACACGACTGGACCATTCTGAGAAAGGACGGATCAGGTGGCTGGAACCAGGTCAGATACGTCATTGACTACTATGGCGGCCCTGATGACGAACATGGAATGCCCACCTTCTTCCTGGACGTCAGACCAGCTCTCGACAACTTTGGCGGCGCTGTGGATAGATGGAACAGGTGGTCTGAGAGGACGAAACCACTGTGGGATAAGGCGCTGGGTAGAGATGGTGCTGACAATGCATGAACTTTGTTGCTGAGCTGTTATCGACGATACAACTATTTTGCCTGTATCGTTTTATCTTTTGGAACTGTCATCTATTCTTATTTTTCTTAATCCTTACCTCCGTTTCGGTTTTGTTCATAGTCAAGTTAATGAGGATTCACGTTTAGCATCCAGTGTTTTATCGACAGAATAATTTTCTATTATAAGACTATCTACAGTTCTGTTTGTCGAGAAACTAATTTGCGTATTGCAAGTTTACTCTGCTTTGTTCCTCCTCTCATCTCTCTCCTTCATCAACTCTTTCAACCTGTCAGGGACTGTAATACCCATCTTAGAACAATCTCTCAGAAGCCATGGGATTCCAAAACCCAACTGTGTGATACCAGACTCTGCCAGCTCTTTGACAAGATATCCACATGCATCTTTATTACGTTTATCAACCGCCAGCTTCAGCAAAAAGTAGTAGGTGTACATGTTAGGTCTGCTGGAGTTTCCAGAGGCCTTCTGCTTCATCTGTTTGTACTTGGAGAGAGCCTCGTCCAGCAATCCTTGCACGGAATATCCTTCGAAAAGGGCATTCCAATATCCGGCATTGACTTGGATACCATTCTTCAACGACTCTTCAAACACCTTTTCGGCAATCTTGATATTACCATTCTTGGCTTCACCAGACACAACAGCAGTGTAAGTGGGCTTGGTGATAGGCAGCTTGCTGACCTTCATGTAGTCGAACACCACTCTTCCTGCGACAACAGTGGATGGCTTGGCCATGAGATTGCTGAGAATAGCCGTGACGGTGAATCCGTTTGCCAGCACTCCAATGCTCTTCATGGAGGAAAACAGGGGCACAAGATCGTCAACGTTCACGGCAATGTTGCGCTTACGAGAGTTCTTGAACATGAGGTCAATGATCGTGGTGTATGTAGCCACATCGGGGTGCACATCGTATGCTTCCATCTCCTGGAACAGAGCAATGGCCTTCTCATAATCCTGGGAATCGGCATACACCTTGAACAGCTTGTTAAAGACCTTGATATCAGGCACATAGTTATCCAATGAGACAAACGACTCCAACAGCTTTTCAGCCTGGTCAACGAGTTCCTTGTCAATCAAGCCCACCAAAAACAGCTCCCTAATCTTGTTGGTGAGTGGTATAGCATGATCTGGCGACTCTCTCAATTGCTTGATGGTTTCGTAGGCCTTATCCAACTTGTTGGCAGAGATGTAACCGGAGATCAGGTAGGCATAGGAGTTGCTATTGAGCTCCAAGGCGGTATCTGAAGACATCTGGTTCCACACAGCTTCAATCTTGGCCAGCTTTTCCTCCGCATCCTTCAGCTTTGTGAGTGAAAAGAGGAGCTCGTTCCACGAGTGAATGGATGGGGAAACACCAGACTCAACGATTTGGTTCCATACCTCGAACGACTTGTTGGGAAGACTTGCCAGCGAGTACACGTGCATGATCTTTGCCATGGTCACTTCGTTGAGGGCAATTTCCTTCTGCTTCGACACAGAAGTAACCTGCTCGAGAATATCGTGCATGAGCTTGAGCTTTCCCTCGTAACAGGCAGCCTCTGCCTTTTCCAGCACACTGATGTCGTTAGGATCGAAACGCTCCCTGGCCAGAAGGGCAAACTGCTTGTGTGCATATCTACGGAACTCAGGAGAGGCCCTGATATCTTTGTAGAGCAGACCAAGACTTCTAGAGCCAGGTATACGCTGAATTGCCAAGAAATCGGCAATGAACTTAGGGTCCACGCTGGACCCAGTCTCCTTGCAGGCCATCAAGTAAGCAGCAAGCCCATAGTTCTGTCTCTCCGTCATGATGTCCTCTGAAGTACTATTTGCAATCTTTTGTCTGGACACATCAGTGCATTCAGGATGGTTTCTGATGTAGTCAAATGTCTCGACCCACATGCTGAGCACCTCCTTGTAACTGCCATCTATCAAATAGTCTCTCATCACACGGTTCATGTGGGTTATCTGGGCCACGCCATGCTTCATGAGAATGTCGAGAACGGTGTACTGCAGAGTGGAGGTGGGGGTGGACACACCTTCTGGCGAAGCGGCAGCTTCCCGATTGGCCTTGGCAATCTTGGTCATCAGCATATGGCCATACGCAGGATACACATTCTCAAGGGTCAATGATTCCGCACGCTCCAAACCTTGCTCAAGCAACTGCAGACTCTCGTCAATACTAATACCCTCTTTGAGAGACGTCCTCATTGCTTTCTCCAGTGGGGACCATCTGTGAGCCTGGGTGCCTCTACTTGGTCTCTTCTGTTGGACGGTCTCAGACTGTGTTGTGGTTATGGAGTCTTGGTGCTCAGGGTCCAACATATCAACCATGTCCTCTGTGATCTCTGATGAGGCCCCGGTAGTGTCTACTGTAATTTGTCTCACAGTCTGCAAGTGAACAACTGGAACCAGGTTCGCAGACACCTGGGATGTCAATGTCACCGGTACTCGGCTCAGAGCCTTCGAAGCTCTTGCCGTCTGTCTGATGCTCCACATGCTGCGTATATAATGGTGAGGCTAGCGGTCAGACAAATGAATGCAAGATAATACAGCAACTCAATATTGCGTAGATCAGCAACAAATATATTCTGATCTATTCACTCAACCAACATCTGCTGTCCCCACCATTAATGATCGCTGCCATTATCCAGCATTTTTCACGCCATACACAACCCTCATCGACTCTCTCTCGAGCTGCCCATACAAAATGTGCCCATACTAAACTATACGTGCGTATCCAACTTTCTCAAACTTAACTGGTTTGTAGCTTCCATTTTGGCTTTGGGAACAGTACTATATAGGCAAATGACCAAGTGGGCATTGATTAAATGCTTAGAAGTTTGACTTTTTCGATATATTTGTCTCCTGGAAGGAAGGGCGTTGCTTACTATCACCAGACTCTCAACAGGCATGTGGAACATGGGTTCAGTTATTTTCAATACGTTAAGCAGAGGGGTCCAAAGAATCCGTACGAGGAGAGACTGGTGCCCACGATCGGAGAGCCCTAGTCGTTATCTTCCAGCTATGCACATAGTATGTAGTATGAGTATACCTCTGCTAGTAGAAACTTCCCTTGGTGATTATATATATATTCGTCCAACCCGTATTCGTTGCTATTCCAACTTGCTGGCTAGCTCCATGGATACCCTCCTTGTTACCCGGACGAGACGCACATCACTGGAACCCAGCCGTTCACACGCAACTTTTGTATGAGATGGCTATATTTTTCACCCTCCACTACAACAGTAATTCAAAGAAGTTTGCTTGAGGAAAACTTGAGAGGAAATTTCCTCAGTAGGATTACGTTATTGCTGCAACAAGCAAGAACAATTTGTGGTTTCGATCTTTCTTGTTTTTTTTCGTTTTTCTCTTTCTATTTGATTTTCACCATGGGTGACTCGATTAGGTATGTTATGATTACCATACGGTATCCACTTCCACGCAACCAGCGCCCCATTATATGATGATAATGAGCCCTAGCGGCTCTACTATATAAACCCAGCTCGTCGACTTATAATCTGTTCATGAGAAGAAACCATGCAAATGCTCTGAAATATAATTGTGCAATGGTTGAACTTGGAGTGCCTACTAGCTCAGTCCAACTCGCTCAGACCTATTCGATTCACATATACTAATACGATGATATAGCAAATAATATCGCCTTTGTTGTGTTCCTCTTTTTTCTTTGTTCTCAGTTAATAAACAAAAATAAGCATTATTACTGTTTAACGTAGCCCCCTCTTTGTTCATTGTAATTATTGCTTTATTACCATTATAATACACGTCCACACACCTTTAAGTCTCTCTTAGACCATCAGCCAGGCCAACAACAACTGCACTGGGAAGGAGTATACAAATAGGAAGTTAGTTCTCACCTTTCTCTGCCTCTGCGAGATGTTTGAACTATTGACGCCGCTCGGAAGCACGACATATCTTAAACTTCTCATGAGGAAGAAGCCCAACGAAAACACAACGCCAAGGAAGGCAACATAGTAGAGAAAGGAACCCTTTGCAAAAAGTCCTCTCAGGAGCATCAACACCAGAAGCGACACATACTTGTAGCCGGAGTAAGCCACCAGATCCCAAATCTTGGAGTCGATGCTTAGAATGTACAAGGTGAGCTTGAGCACCAGGATATCGAGAATGGAGTATGCCATCGTCTGAGTTGCCGTGTAGCCAAGTAGCTCCGGGTGGAAGGAGCCCTCCATGCCCACATAAATGGCCCACAACAAGATGTACGACACAAAGCCCATCAATGGGATATAGAGGTCTGGAGCATTGATATCGTCAAGGGGTGGTGCAAAGATCTCCACCGTGTTATTGCCTGCGTCAGTGGAGGAGCGGAAGACCCTGGTCCAGGTCTTGTTTCTGTAGGGGAACAGCACCAGGAAAATCTTGTTGGCAACATACTTGTTGGAAACTTTGAAGTAGTACTTTATATCCTGCACGGGAATCACGCTGTTCAGGTTCTGCTGGACGTATTGTTGGGAGGCATTGAAAGCGCTCTGGGAGAACTGCAGGCCGATCTGGGCAGTTGGATCTTGGAAAAAGGAGTTGAAGGGGGCTCCAGCACTGGCACCTGTAGGTGGAGCGCCTCCTGCGGCCTGGAATTGAGAGTTTGGTGGTACCTGACCATACTGCTGCTGTGAATATTGGGCCTGTTGTGGGAACTGTGGTGCTGTGTTTGGGTACTGGGGGGCACCACCTGTCTGCTGAGCATATGGGTTATACATGCTGAACGTGATGTGCAGCACTTGCTATGTGGTGATGTTGTTCAGAATGATTGACCCTAAACAAACGATGACGGATTCCTTGAGATGTAATTGCCTGGATTGCCTGGATTGCCTGGATTGCCTGGATTGCCTGAGATATCAGCTGATCTGCCTATGCGTTATGATGAGATCAACTCAGCAACAATTGTTGATTAAACTATATTCAACACCAGACGTAGACGCCACTATGCTTGGTAAGAGCGAAATTGAGATATATATCTGTTTATATATTTATGTGTACACGTTCTACTAATTAAACTTTCAAAGATTGCACATCATACTCAGTTTACACGGTGTTACTCTGCTCCTGTCACCTTCCTCCTACATGTGCCCTCTGCCATACCGTCAGCCAGCGACTACCCATACGGGCAGGAAGTAAGCAAGTAGGTGGGAGGCAGGTGGCAGTTGGCAGGTGGTAGGTTGGCCCAAGTCAGCTGGAATGGCAAGCGGTGAGTGCCTTAGGCAAGGAGGCCAAGGAAGTTGGGGGTTGCGTCTGCCTGGAGCTGCGTCTGCTCTTGCACATCACCGAGCCCCTAGCACATAGAAGGTGCGACCTAACCACCAAACCAATAAAGAGCCAGGCTAGAGCCACGCTAAAAGCATAGTAATCTCCTTCATTGACTCATAAAAGGGAACATTTGAAATATTCATAGCTCAATGATCACAAAAATATATTTTTCATTCGTCTGAGCCTTGCATGGATGCATTTGGTGGATGCTGTCCCTGCTATGTAATCACCACGGTGCTTCCCTGTAGGCCCACGGTGCTTCCCTGTAGGCCCCGGGTGCTTGCCTGTAGGCCCGAGGTGCCTATTAGGAGGCCACCTTGGCTGGCCCCATCGCGCCCTATCTAACCAGTACTGCAATTATAGACAGTACAGTCTGCTAGAGCTTTTGCCATGCACTACAGTGTATCAGCTCATCCACCATCTCATCTGGTGCACTACCTCATCTGCGGAAGCCTTGATAAACTAGTACGCGTTTGCCTTGCGCGTCTCACGCGTCTTGCAGGGCTTCCTTCACACACATCAACTTTAAACCGGTGGATGTCTTTAGCGAGAGTCAGGCTTGGCCATATGTAGTAGTATATGGAGATATGCCAATGAAGAAAACAAATTGCTGAACGGCTTGTGAGTCCATTGTTTATTTGTTTGTTCGTTTACTCACCCATGTATTCATAATTGCATTTTATATCCAGCACGGCCATTCATTTAGGGCCTTGAACGTATAGACACCCATTACTCGAGAACACACTCGTCACTCTATTTATCACACCACAAACTATCACAACACAAACTAGTGGTATATATATATACATAAGCTCATTCTTGCATCCGAGATAATAGTCACACCATGTCCAGAGCACCACCCGGTCGGGGTTCAACTACAGCCAGGTTCGTCAAGAACTCCAGAAACACTAAAGGTGAACAGAACTACAACGTTTTCTCGAGGAATAATACCAACAACAACAACCCATATTCTAATGGTAGATTTTCCAATCAGACAGGAGCCACCACCGAGCTCACAAAGGCAGAACTCGCAGCAGAGATTGACCGTATAGATTCTGTCTTTGGCTTCGATAGATACGAATCAGGGCCCAAGAAGGTGGGATGGTTGGTTAACATGCATGCCAGTACAATCAACTCCAATGAGGTTCTGGCTGGTTTGTCAGGAGTTGACTACTACTTTCTGGACGAGGAAGGTGGCTCGTTCAAGGTGTCTGTACAGTACGACCCATACTTCTTGCTGGTATGCAAACCAGGTGTGGAGGCAGAAATTGAGGAGTTCCTCAGGCGTAAACTAGAAGGAACTCTAAAGAAGGTGTCTCGTATACAAAAGGAGGATCTGGATTTGGCAAACCACTTGGTGGGGCTCAACCGTACGCTCCTCAAACTTTCATTCCATAACGTGAGCGACCTCATCGATGCTAGGCGTATGCTCATGCCCCTGATTGAAGCGAATAAGCGCAATAGGGATGCGAAGGATATTTACAGCAGTGTCAACCTCATCAATGACTTTTCCTCTGCCGCCCCTCCAGACAGACCTGCCGCGGACCCCTCGGATAGTATCGAGGACATCAGAGAATACGATGTGCCGTATCATGTGCGTGTCTCCATTGACAAAAACATCAGGGTCGGAAAATGGTATACCGTTGAGGCCGACGAGGGCCGTGTCATATTACACCCCAACGACAAAATCGCCTTTGCAGATCCTGTGGTGCTTGCCTTCGATATCGAAACTACAAAGGCTCCACTGAAATTCCCCGACTCTTCGGTTGATCAGATAATGATGATCTCCTACATGATTGATGGAGATGGGTTCCTTATCACTAACCGTTCCATCATTTCCGAGGACATCGATGACTTTGAGTATACTCCCAAGCCAGAGTACCCAGGAATGTTCACCATCTTCAACGAGGAAGATGAGAAGGCCGTAATCGAAACTTTTTTCCAGCATATCAGAGATACGAGGCCCACGGTGATCGCAACCTTTAACGGTGACTTTTTCGATTGGCCATTTGTGGAGGCTAGGGCAAACGCGCATGGCATCGATATGTTTGCCGAAATCGGGTTTTCTCGTGATTCCGAAGGCGAGTACAAATCCCGTCATTGTACCCACATGGACTGTTTCCGCTGGGTCAAGAGAGACTCATATCTGCCACAAGGTTCACAGGGTTTGAAAGCAGTCACCACTGCAAAGCTGGGTTATAACCCAACGGAACTGGATCCCGAGCTCATGACCCCATACGCGTACGAGAAACCACAACTGCTCTCCGAGTACTCTGTCTCCGATGCCGTGGCCACGTACTACCTCTACTACAAGTATGTCCATCCCTTTATCTTTTCTCTTTGTACCATCATTCCCCTCAATCCTGATGAGGTGTTGAGGAAGGGAACAGGAACGCTATGTGAGATGTTGTTGATGGTGCAGGCCTACGAAGGTGGCATCCTTCTGCCGAACAAACATATTGACCCGTTGGAGCGGTTTTACGAAGGTCACTTGCTGGAATCCGAGACTTACGTGGGCGGGCATGTGGAGTCCCTGGAGGCTGGTGTGTTTCGTTCAGATCTGAAGAGCGATTTCTCCATCGACCCAAGCGCGGTGGATGAGATCATAGCCGATCTCGATAAGGCATTGAAGTTCTCCATTGAAGTTGAGGCCAATAAAAAGCTAGAGGATGTGGAGAACTACGACGAGGTGTACAATGAGGTGCTAGGACAGTTGCTCAAATTCAAGGAATGTCCACGTAGAAAAGAGCTGCCGCTCATCTACCATGTCGATGTGGCTTCCATGTACCCCAACATCATGACCACCAACCGTCTACAACCGGATTCCATGAAGGCTGAGCGGGATTGTGCAGCCTGTGATTTCAACCGTCCCGGAAAGACCTGTGACAGAAGGCTACCATGGTCTTGGAGAGGTGAGTTCTTCCCAGCTGAGATGAATGAATACGGTATGATCAGAAGGGCGCTCCAAGGAGAAACCTTTCCTCCGAGAAGAACCGGTGGACCAAGGAGAGCGTTTGACGAGCTCCCATATGCGGACCAAGTCATCCACATCAAGAAACGTCTATCAGATTACTCTCGTAAGGTGTACCATCGTATCAAGCAGACGGAAACCGTACAGAGAGAGGCCATCATCTGCCAGAGAGAGAATCCCTTCTACGTCAATACCGTGCGAGCATTCAGAGATAGAAGATATGAGTTCAAGACGCTCGCAAAGGTGTGGAAAGGCAAAGTTGCCGCCAGTCCAGATACCCACACTGCGGAGGAAGCAAAGAAAATGGTTGTGCTGTATGATTCCCTTCAACTGGCACATAAGGTCATTCTTAATTCCTTCTATGGCTATGTCATGAGAAAGGGAAGCAGATGGTACTCGATGGAAATGGCCGGTGTCACGTGTTTGACTGGCGCAACCATCATCCAGATGGCTCGTGGCCTTGTGGAGAGGTTGGGAAGACCGCTAGAGCTCGACACAGATGGTATCTGGTGTATTCTGCCTGCCTCTTTTCCGGAAGACTTCACCTTCAAACTCAAGAATGGCAAGACAGTCCCCCTGTCGTACCCGTGTTCCATGTTGAACTACCTGGTTCATGACAAGTTCACCAACAACCAGTATGGAGAACTAGTGGACCCGGTAACTCGCAAATACACCACCAAGTCTGACAACTCGATCTTTTTTGAACTGGATGGGCCTTACAGAGCCATGGTGTTGCCAACATCTAAAGAAGAAGGAAAGGGTCTCAAGAAGAGGTATGCGGTGTTCAACTTTGATGGCTCGCTGGCCGAGCTGAAGGGATTTGAACTCAAGAGAAGAGGTGAGCTGCAGCTTATCAAGAACTTCCAATCTGATATCTTTAGGTTGTTCCTCGAAGGCAATACGTTAGAATCATGTTATGGTGCTGTTGCCAACGTTGCAAACAGATGGCTGGATGTACTCGACACCAAGGGTAAGATGCTTGAAGATGACGACCTAATTGAGCTCATTTGTGAAAACAGAAGCATGTCCAAGACATTGGCGGAGTATGGAGGTCAAAAGAGTACATCCATCACGACTGCTAGAAGATTGGGAGAGTTCCTGGGTGAGGAGATGGTGAAAGACAAAGGTTTGGCGTGTAAGTACGTTATTGCCGATAGACCACTGGGAGCTCCTGTCACAGAGAGGGCGATTCCCACAACCATCTTCTCCGCTGAGCTAGGCGTCAAGAGGACATATCTGAGACGCTGGCTTGGTGACGCATCACTGGAAGAGTTTGATCCGAGAACAATCATCGATTGGGCTTACTACAGAGAAAGATTGGCCTCGGTTGTGCAGAAGATCATTACAATCCCCGCTGCCTTGCAGAGCGTTGACAATCCTGTGCCCCGTGTGGAGCATCCTGACTGGTTAAGACGGAGAATCGCCGTTTCGAATGACAGGATGAAACAGACAAAGCTGGGGAACTTCTTCACCAAGGTAGGCAAGACGAGCGAAGTTAGTGAGCTATTGAGAAAACAGGTGGTTGCCATCAACGGCGAGAACAGCGACGACAGCCTTAGTGAAAGTGAGAGCCATGCTGCCAATGGCGTCATGACTGATGTTACAAACACAGTGGTTGCGGATATCGAAGATTTTGGCACTGGTGCGCGTGTTACGCGGAAGCCAGCAAGGGTGGTTTCACGAAAGAGAAGAACAGCCACTTCCCAAAATGAGACGCTGGCACACCGCAATCAAGAGGAAGAGGCAGAGAGAGCAGTCCTTGCGAGTGCTTGTCCCAATCCTGCCGAGGACTATCTCGGCTTCCTTGCTTACCAGAAGGTTAAGTGGTCCTTTCAACAGAGAGAAAAGGATAGAAGAAGGAAGCTGTTTGGATCAGCAAACGATCGCTCTCACCGTGGTGCAGTTGGTAATATCGTCAGGAAACAGGCAGAGAACTTTGTGGGTTCCACCTGGCAAGTCTTGCAGTACAGGGAGGCTTCATCTAACTCTGGGGAAATTAATGCACAGGTTCTAATTGGAGGCCAGGTGCACTCTGTGATGATGAAGGTTCCCAAAAGAGTCTACTTGGAGTACAAGGAAGGTGCATTGAAGGACAAAACTACCCCCAAGCGTATATCAGAAGCTTCAATTGAAGGGTTTACTGCTGAGAAGGTGACGGCAGTTCTTCCTGGAGGTACTATGCCTTCGGAAGCCTACAGGCTGACGATGCCTGAGATGTCCTTTGCGTCTGAACAGAAGAAGGCCGGAAGCATCTTCAACGATCCTAGCGTGAAGGCAGTGTATGAAACAGAGATCACAGCTGTGGAACGTGCTATCATCGACATGGGCTCGACTGTTCAGTTTGATGATTCACAAATCGGCGCTCTTGGAAAAGGTTTGGACACCGGCTTCGAGCAGAGGCTACTCAGAACCGTCCCTAACAACGACTATCTGTCCAAGTTTAACATGGGTGTAGTGTATATTCTGCACCTGGTGTCCAACCAGTATGAGGTTTTCTCATTATTCAAGTCCTGGGACTCCAAGATTTCGGTGTTTGTTCTCAAGCCTACTTCGAACGCCCAACAGCTGCCTGCAAATATGAACAAGATCTATGCTGAGTTGTATGCGACAAAGAAGTCCAATGTCTCTCGCTATAGCCATCTCATTAACTACTCGGGAGATGTGGAGTTTGAGACAAATTACTTCTCGGACATCGCAAAGCTCTATAGGAAGTTAGACAGCGCATGCTCGAGAGCGTTTGAGGAGCGCACCACCAAATCCCTAGTGGCAATCCAATCCCCCTACACGGCTAAAGTCCTCAAAATCCTCAAGAACCTTTCCAACGTGCCAACTATTGCAATGACCGTCAATGAGATCACCCTGCCGACGTTATCATGGCAGACCCTCATAGTCAAGAGAATGTGTAACCACTACCTCTCTCTGGCATCTTGGCTCCACAATATCATTCAGTTGTCTCGTTATTCTAACATACCCCTTTGTAATTTGAGGGTAGACTCAAAGGAATACCTGATAGATATCGAGTATGCCAGAAGACTTTCACAGGCAGGAGTTGTTCTGTGGTGGTCCCGTGATCCTCATAGTGAGAGCAACGCAACATTGCCAGTGTTTCCAATATTGAACTTCCCCGAGACATACACCAATGTCTCGCTTGAGCTGGACATCAGCAATCTAACAGTCAATGCGGTGCTCACCTCCACGCAGATAAACGAGGCAGAGGGCACTTTTTCTGCTGAGAGTAGAAGTGCAAATGGCGTTCTAGATGCAACCAGTGGTGATAATGGAGAGACTGTGTCCACCACTGATTTCGAAACACTGGCAGAGGACTCGTTTAACGGTGCAGTGCTGAATGTTCTCCGGGGCATGGTTAAGGGTTGGTGGGATGAGGCCCTCAAGAACAATGCAAATGCTGATGAGATGGTACACTCGTTTGTCAGTTGGGTGTCCAAACGGACTTCTCGTATGTATGACCCCCAACTGCACTACCATGTGCACAACCTCACCAAAAAGTCGCTTCTTCAACTTCTTGGAGCTTTCCGCAGAATGGGTGCCCAAGTTGCCCATGCTTCAAGGAACCGCGTCGTGTTACACACCGGTAAGGCCTCTGTAGAGAACAGTTATGCGTATGGTCAGTACATCGTCAAGACCGCACGTTCCAACCCACTCTTCAACTACTTGGATATCTCCGTCATACGCTATTGGGATGTGCTTATTTGGATGGACCACTACAACTACGCAGGAAGAGGATGTACAGAGATCACCGCTGAAGAAGAACAGCCACTCGAAGGCATCAGCAAGTGGCAGATTCGCAAATACTTGCCCCAGGTTTTCTGGCCCGAGTTTGACGATTGGATTTTGATCTTCCTTGATGCATTTGTGAAACAAAAGGCCGAAGATCTGAAACGCCGCCAAGGAGCACTTATGGATAGCAATGCTACGCCCCGTAAGACACAGTTCAACCAGACCATTAATCCGGATGCTTCTCTTGATGAGGGCGAGGCTGGTCAGCAGCATCAGAGCATGATCACTGAGGGATTCTGCAACAGGTTCCGCAAACAACTCCTCAATAGATTCCAGTTCCTTCTCACCAGGCAAATCAGGGCATTGGCGGATCCCCAGCTAAGCGTTGAATATTCCTTCCCCTCAGTGGCAGGCAGTTCACTGTCTGGAAACCCCACACTAGAGTTGGCAAAACACCTCAGCCATGTTCTACTCCTCTCCAAGTCCAGGAACCTGGAGGTGCGGATTTTGAGACGAGACCTGCTCAAGCTTTTTGAGGTGAAGGAGTTCTCTGATGCTGGTGTATTCAAGAACCCATCGGGTCTATTGTATATCCCAGAAGTGCTCTGTGAATACTGTAATCACATCCGTGATATCGACGTATGCAGGGAAGACATCGAGCTTTTGTTCCGCTGCGAGAACTGTGACAAGGAGCTCAATAGAGTCTCTCTTGAAGAGAAGCTGATCCTAGAACTCCACAGGCTATTTACGTCCTACTACACACAGGACATGAAGTGTGCCAAGTGCAAGAGGTCAAAAGAGGACGAGATGTCAGATTACTGTTCCTGCTCAGGTTCATGGGAGAACACAATCACAGTTAAGGATATCTACACAAAGCTCAAGACCTTTGTCGGTGTATCCGAATACTACGAGTTTACCCTTTTGAAGGAAGCAATTGAAGAGTTGGTATGAATGTACTTGATCTGCATTTCCAATAAATATTGCTTCTCTGTTAGTGTATATATAAAATATATTCGTTCCTGAATTGATGATGGTCTACACGGCTGTATTGCGTTCTAAGATAAGACGCGCGTCTGCCAGCTTATAACGTGCATTACACCAATCGCTCCGTCCCAAAGCGGAAATCGATGCACCTAATCTATTTGAAAAATAGTGAGTGTGCAATGAATCTGTTGGTGTTGTTTATCTGTTCATCTGAAATACTGGTTCTCTGACTACCGTTTACATGATATTGAGCTCTGTTTCTTGGAGCAATGCCATCAGTTGGATCACCTATTTCCAGCTTGGTGCGATACAGAGCGTCCCAGCTTACTCTGCTTGATGCGCTGTTAGGGATCGAAGATGGAAACCTCATCCCTGCAATCGCTCTGGAGGGACCTGTGTCTTCTGGGAAAACATACACTCTGACCAAATTGACCAACCAATTAAGCGAAAGCTCCAAAGCTGATTATAGCATTGTGGATTGTGATCTTTGTCTCAGCAGTAGATCTGTGCTACAGAAGTGCCTCAAGGGATACCTGGAGGTGTGTCGCAGTTCCGGCAAGGATGGCAATGGTGATGCCAAGTCAGGTCCAGAAGCAGAATACAGATACAGAGCTGGTGAGCTGGTGGAGACAGAAGATTTGAGTCGCTCCTGTGATGGCATTGACAGTTTCCTCGATATCTTGCAACAGATACAGTACACATACTATGCAGACCAAACTAAGAGGCCGAAGCCATTCTTATTTGTGTTGGATCGGGTGGACTCACTTGGAGGTACACGTGAGTCCCTTGTAGAGATATGTTCATCTTTGGCAAGGATACGGGAGCAGAATAGTGAGGCTTTCGCACACATATCATTCATCTATGTTTTCTCTGGACTTAGCAGACTTGATCAAGCAACGGAGAGAATCCCACATATCTTTTTTTCGAGCTATTCCCCAGAAGAAGTCAAAGATATTTTGATTCATGGAGACGAATCACTCGCTCAAGCCTACTTCCATAGCCTCATAAAATACGATACGGGGAAGAATGATATTTCACCAGATCTGTGCAATTTTGTGGAGCAGTTCATTTCTTTCGTGTATGACACTTTCTCTTCATACCTTGGCACAAATATTGCACTGGTTGCACATGTGCTGAGGAGGTTGTGGCATCTTTTCTATATACCGGTGAAGACCAACAACTTCAATTGTATTCCGGGAGTCAATGATGTCATAGCCACATACTCAAACAACAAACAACTATTGCAATCTGAATTTGCAGTGAAGGATAGTCTTGTATCTGCCCTCCCACCAACCACTACAGTAATGACACCAAGTGATCAGAAACAAATCCTAGCAAAAGATAGCGAACGTGACACTGAACGGCTTCCACAAGACAAATATGACCTCTCGAGGGATACCAAGTTTGTATTGATTGCATCGTACCTTGCATCATATTCAGATCAGAGGCTCGATCTACAGCTATTTTCCAAACAGAGAGATATTAGAGCTAACAGGAGAGCTTCCACCAGCCGGAAGATGAAAGCAAAAGGGCGTTTACTGGCTGCGCAGGGATTTTCTTTTGAGAGAATGCTAGCCATCTTGCATTCGATATACGAGGAAGATCAAGGAAGTAGTAACGCCCGCAAAATTTCGGGAAACGTTGGACTGATGTCGACTCTAGCAACACTAGCATCGCTCAAATTGGTGCTGAAGTCGTCGAACGATGTGCTCGGTGGATCAAAGTGGAGATGTAATGTGAACTGGGAGATTATAAGGAAGTTCTCAAGGGACGTTGGATTTGAAATAGAAGGGTATCTAGCATGAATAGTTAATAAATTGTGTTTATCATTTTCGCCTTTCTATCCCTATCACCACATAGCATTCTCATCACCACCTGGAACCGCACTGCCTCCACTAGTTCCATCTCCAGCTACGCCTCCACCAACCTCTTTATTTTCGGCCTCAATCTCGTTAAATCTTTCACTACCATCAATCTGGCCTGCCAAGACTCTTGACTTGGCTCGGGCCTTCTTAACAACCTCTTCGTACTTCGTCACATCCTCATCGCTATTTGATATGGAGAGTTTGCCATCAATATAGAGATCCCCTAGGATATTCTCCAAGTCCTCTACTTGTGCAAGCAGCCTCCCCCAGTTTCGGGTTTTTTTGAATTTGGATTGTTGGCTAACAGACTCATTCTGTGCTTCTTTGCTCTGCATTGTAGTTATCACCCATCTCCAATGCGATATCAGGCCCTTTATCTGCCCTATGAAAAGATATCTCTGAAAGCCTGTCTGTACTCCGAGTTCTTTACCATCTCTGTGCAACCGTACAGCTCCATCTTTCTCTCCTTCCTTGAAGCCCTCCATATAGAACTCTTCCTCAGCATTGAGAAGGGAGTCCAAGTCAAAATCAGACATGTTGTGTGTGAGCAGATGCTAATATGCGTAAGTCTCTAGTGTATCCCGATACCGTTTTGAATGAGCAGAGGTTAACCACAGAAACCACCACGATAAATACCCAAATACCTTTCTGCTATAGAAACATTCCGATGATAAAGAGCGCTAGATTTTGATTATTGTGATTTCTGAATATAGTTGTGAGTTTCTGTTACTTTTGCTAGTCGCTAATCACACAGACTAATGTATGAAAAATCTCAAAGCTCATCTCACTAGCTCATCGCATCTGATAAGATAACCCGATGGGGTAATCGGCGTGCACTTTTTCATTCCGTTTATATAGGGTAATTGCGAGAAACTTGGGCCATTGATTGAAAAAAAACAGTCTTTAATTAGTTTGGGTTGTTACCATAATGCTCTCTGTTTTATAAACACGAATTTTCCGTTATGTACAGCCGAACATCGAATGGCAAGATGCCGATGGCATTAGGCAGCTCGCGCAATGTTCTTAGTGTTGACGATGATTTGCTCGAGAATGATGAATTGTCAAACAGGAGAAAACGAAGTGTTATCAAAACTGATGGATATGACAGTGACTCATCAACGGAAGGCAACGTCCATATGGAGAACGATAGCGGGGATGACGACAGTGAAGAGGACGAGGGAAATGAGGAAGAGGAAGAGGAGGAAGAGGCAAAGGAGGATGCCGATGGAAGATCATCCGCCAATGAAAATGGCGACGATGATGATATGTTTGCATCGGATGACGAAGACAAAGAAACGAATAAACATGTGTCAGATTCTGCCACTGACTCCAGCTCCAAGAACAGCAGTAGAAAGCGCCAAGTGAAGTTCCTTGATATGGAGAAATTTGAGACGAATCTCCATAACGATACCGGGGAAGATCTGGATGTCAGACTGCTTGGTGATAGGGTGGTGGAAATTGATGGAGCGGCAGGGACTCTGGAACAGCGAAACGAGGACGAGGAACAAGAGCAAGAGGAGAAAGATGAGAAAGCAAAGCAGGAAGAGAACCAGCGAGTTCTTGACTATTATAACAACGTAGAGGAAGAAGCTTACCCTGATATAGATCGGAGGGATGCAAAGAAGAAGGAAATCAGAATGGACCCATTTGACCTCAAACAAGAGTCACGGGAGGGGCATTTTGATGAGTTTGGAACTTATGTCAAGAGGAACGCCGAAGAAGCTGAAGAGGACGAAGATAAGGTAGTTTCGGACTCTGATATCGTGGATGTTCGTGATTCATGGCTCCATGGGGTGAATAAGAAGGAGATCCAACGAGCGAAGGAGGAGCAGTCAAAGAGGGAAAAGCTAGAGCGACAAAAGGTATTGCAACAGAGAGAGGAGATGTACAATATTCATGTGGAGGATCTGATCGCTGAATTGATTGCATTGCTGGAGCCAGCCGAGACCCCTCTTGAAGGGTTGCAGAGGCTGAACGTTTCGAGACAGACAGGCAAGAGGCGTAAGAATAAGAAGAACGGTGCACAGGCCGTTGAGTCGGGACAAACCGATGAAAAGAAACAGCAGATTGTCCGTATCACGCAGCTATGTGATTCAATCATCGCAAGAGGAATAACGGATGTGTACGATTTGACCAAAGAGGAACTCATCAGGAAGTATACCCAGGAGAGTGGGCTTGACTACTATGAGACTCGCGGTAGAAAGAGACATCACGATGGTGATGAGGCAGCAGATGAGGAGGAAAATACCAATGATGTAGAGCAGCCTTTACACAGCAACAGCACTCAATGGGAGTTCAAATGGGGCGGGTCAGAGGAGGTACATGGACCCTACAGTGGTGAGGAAATGAATGACTGGCTTGAGACATATTTTGAAGGGCACCAGGTTTATGTCAGGAGGGTTGATGTTGCGGATGAATTCCAGGATATTAAGCAAGTGACGTTTTAATATGTTGTATGTTTAGTGGATCTATATATCAATATTAAGGGTATCAAGGGTATCAAGGATTTACTATATTCTGAGACGATTGTTGTTCCATTCCCAATATACATTCTAATACAATTGTTGTCGATTCATATCTGATCCTCATATTATTGAGGCAGAGGAATATATGATTGTATGAAGGAAACCACCAATACCATCCACCTCCTCACTAGGAGTTAACCTCTATATCAGTAACCACCTCTGCTGCCGTCACGACCCCTGCCATAGTGAGACGCGCCTCTCCATACTAATCCCCTTTGGGACACATTATGTCCTCTCTTAATATGTGCGTTGCACTGTGTGTAAGATGAGCAGATAAGCACGATAGAGACATAAACCGGATGAAGGGTAACGAAACGCAGTGTATGAGGAGAAAATGGGATTTTGACTGATTCGATATAGTGTATTTTTAATTTCAGGTTTGTTATATTCTCGTGGGTCACGTTCTTTGCGTCTAGCTGAGAGGTGACAGAACTGGTGATCACGAACACATTTAAGTGTTGCATATTGCTTGGTGCATAGTAGCATATACACATTGGATTAAAGGCACCTGTCTGAATGAAGCATTCAGCTGCAAAAGTACAGGTGGATATAGCACTTGGAGGTAGAGAGACACTTATTGCAGAGACTCTTATTGCCGATACGCATATAGCAGAGACATACACAGAAGATCCTACAACTGTAGACCCCAGACCACATCATGAGCACCCTTCCATCAAGTGCTTCACCAGCACAGTTTTTACCTGTGGATGAGTTCAACACTAACGACGAGGGAGAAACCCCCGATACCCACCATGAAGAGGAGCAGTTGACAGACCAGATCATGAATGAAGGTACTGAAGACGTCTCTTACTGGCGTGACCAAGAGCAGAGCCAGGATCAAGCATTTGTGGAACAACACACACATACTGAGACAACTGACTCGGGGTTCATACTGCCATCTGATCTCGCTACTGAGTACGAGCTCGAGAACGACATCTTTGACTTTGTCTATCATTCCCTGCTCCACACCGATTGCAGTCTAGACTCTGGAGAACTCAATAGCATAATGTACAACTACCAGCATAGACAAGTATTAGTGAACGAAAACAAGTGTATTATTGATAAAGCACTGATGGACAGGTATAACAACAGCAACAACCGGAAAATACCGTCCAGGGCAACAACTTTCAGGAACTTCAAGGGAGGAGTGTTTGTGCGAGATGGCTCTACAGGGACAGATAACTCGTCTGTATATCGGTCAGCAAGATCGCGGAGCTCTACTCCAATGTGCAGTGATATAGAAACCGGAAAGCCGTCTCATTCCGATCGGCGAGCAACGCCTTCACTGATTGCGGAGACATCGCTACCACCTCCTCAGAGCATGATAATGGACGTTCAAGGTATGATATGGGATTCTCCAAGACAGCGAGAGAAGCTATTAAAGGAAAGAGCACATCAATTTCAGAGCTATGCACAGAACCCATGGTCCATTAGCATGGCGAACAAATATGTGGATATGACCATTCCACGTAAGGAGGAGACAGCTGAGGATGCCACATCCAGAACAGACAGACACACCTTCCAGGAGACCATTTCTGTTCGAGACACAAAGAACAACATCACTATCCAGGCTCACGGTAGCAATAGAACACACAGGACAATAGCTCCAAGCAGCAGAATATCAACAACTAGAGATATCAACACGGGCATGTATATGGAATCGCCTTCATCGCATCGTACACCTCCACCCGACACGACGACCAATTCATCACCACTAGCAACAGGTTTCTCCACGAGCAACTACGTCATGCGTCAAAACAACGTGGTACCCATCAATAGCCAGTTCTGTGACTTTAGCCGGTTCTTCACCTTGCCTAGGCCTCAGCTGGTGCACTTTCAGTTGAGGAACCTCGTCACCTGTGTGGATAAGAACTCCATATATTACTCAGGCAGTGGAATGAACAATTTCGAGATTCTCAAGCTGGACCCTCAGAAGGGTGTGATTTCGAGGTTAATTGACCCCTCCGTAAGTTTTCAGCACTCCATCTAATGGTTGTAAGGAAATCTCATACTAACACATCTGTTTGTAGAGCTATAATTCACCAGATTTCAAAATCTCAACGATGAACAGTACATCTTCCCTTTTGGCTGCAGGTTCCTTCAACGGTAGCATCGTAACATATAGCCATGCCACCAAGCGGTACCAGGAGTTTCTTCTCACCTCAGACACAAATGGTATAACTAACTACATATGTATCCCTCAGCACCATAGTTTCTCTCGCAGCCTGGTCATCGCATCCAACGACAAGTATTTGAGGCAGTTTGATCACATGAGGAACAGAGTCACCAGAGCAGATCACATGGAGTTTGCCGTGAATTGTATAGCGGAGAATCCACAGACTGGTAATGAGCTGTTGATTGTGGGCGACTCATATAACAGCTATATAGTCGATCGCCGGGTGCCGACGAGCATTTCTCCATCATCGAAGTCAACTTTCGGCCCTGCAGCTACCCTCAGCGGTCACTTTGACTATTCCTTCTCCTGCGACTGGAACCACAACCACCTGATAGCCACAGGGAACCAAGATGGTACGGTGAGAATCTATGATAGGCGGATGTGCACGCAGAGCAACTCTCCAAACCATTTACTGAGTATCTCGGGAAGGATACAGGGGGCCATTCGTAATATCAAGTTTGATAGCAAGGGGAAATATCTTGCGTTTGCTGAGAGTATTGACAATATCTACGTGGTTGATTTAAATGGTGTTGAGGGAAAGACAGAGATCGAAGTTGATACTCCTAGGAGCAGAGTGTATGACAGTCCTGCAATTGATAACCAAGATCGTCATCTGCAGATGAGCGATGACAACGAGTACTCTGATTGGGTACTCTCTGGTCAATCCCAGGAAATGACTAATTCTGAGCTAGAGGACCCTCGTGATGTGTGGTCAGATATGGATTCAGAGGAGTACTCAGAGTTATCGCACTTGAAGGGAAGCATTGTGCCGAGGAAGGACACAGATATAAGGAACACGCCCCCAAGGGATTTGAGAAAGAGGGCAAAGAGATCCCATAGAAGAGATTACCTAAAGGAGGATTCCCGTGCACCAGTCACACAGATAGTTGGATATCAAGCAATTGACGTGTTTGGAAAGATTACCGGGCTCTCTTTCACCCCCACCGAGGATGGATACGGCGAGATGCTAACTGTGGGTGTCAGTGACTCCTCAGTCGGTGGAGTATTGCAGTATAAGTTCCAAAGCGGGGCCAAAGCCCTGGACTTTGATTGGTTCTTTTAGGTTCTTCTATTAGTGGGTCACACCCAGCATTGTCGTGTATCATGAATTATTAATTTATTATATGCAGCTTATGCTATACAACCTTCCATACAACCTGTCATTCTTTAAGCAACGATCTTGCCTGAGTTCACCTTCTTACCGGTCTTGGCTATGGTGTTCAACACGGTCTCGTAGTCGAGGGAACCCTCGGTCTTGACATCAACGGTCTGATTCTCCAGAGAAATATCCACATTTTTCACTCCTTCGAGCTTGGTGAGAACTCTGTTGACGGCGTTGGAACAGCCGGAGCAAGACATGGTGACATCGTAGTGGTACTGGTGTTCGCTCATTGTGGGTGTTATATATATGTGCGTCGGAAAGGGGAACGTATGTAGATGTAATGCGCGCGCAGAGAAATTGGTTTCACTGTATCGAATAGTCGCTATAATTCTTTCAGATTCCTTTCGTAAAACCGGAATCCATCGCCCTCTTAAATATTTCCATATAGATGGAATTGATAACTAAGCATCTGCTGCTACTCTCCCCTCACTAGCCGCGAAAATCGCTCTTGCTGACAAGATGTCACGTGCACGTACAGCGAAATGCGCGCATGACGTGGGGCTCCACAGTGTTGTTCCGTTAGTAAGCGGTGCCTGCGGGGTGCAGCGTGAATTGTGCGGTAACGTCTTAGCTATGAGTTGGAGATACACCAATACCATTTACAGCGAGGCGAGAGGATCGAATCTTTAATTCATAGTGGTTATTGATGCATATGTCATAAACATGCTCTCTCTATTACCTTGGGTGTGGAGATCGATAGGAGGGGTTTGCATAGAGCCTTAGCTATGGAAGCGATAGAGCCTTAGCTATGGGAGACGATGACCCTTAACTATGGGAGATGAGGGCCTCTTAACTATGTGGGCTGGTTATAGTGAGCGATGTCCTCATGCAGCGGGAGATGCATCTGACTAGCCAGGGTTGACCCCAGTGTGCTAGACATTTCATTACTAGTAAAAGGACAAAAACGTAACAATATGCTTGTAGCGAGCATCATATCTCGAGCCTCCTTCTTTCTGCCATCTCATTGTTACTTTCAATGGGGTCGCAGTCCCTCTTTTTCACCTTCAAGTCTGCAGATCAACGAACCTCTACGGTTATAGTGGAGCTCTACGACACAGTTGATGTCAAGCTCAGAGACCAGTAAGTGAACTTTGTGCAAAGAGCCACGAAACCTTTAGTTACGATACTGACCCCTCAAGATTTGTGTCACTATGCACAGGTAATCACAATTCCTCGTTTAAATACACAACTATATCGCGAGTGGTGTCACCGGAGTTCATAATACAAGTGGATGGTGCTACCGAGAGCAACAGCAAGATCACCGTGTCCTCCCATGTCGTGCGAAGTGTGCTAAGAGAACGACCCCAACTAAGAACTGGCTATGTTTGCTTATCCCAGGAAGTTTTCTCCCGTAAAGGAGATGCTCATGATATATCATCAAGCTTCTTCGTTGTGCTCGAAGACCTCTCCAAGTTCAACGATCTACATGGGAAGTATCTCGTCATAGGGAAGGTTGTGAGAGGATTAGGTAGGTTGACTCGCTGGTCAGAGGCTATCAGTGTAGATGACACAGATGTTCCAGTTGAGATGGTTTGGGTAGAAAGGTGTGGGTTATTACAGAAAGATGACGAAGCAAAGGCACAGAGAGACCAGTCATTAAAAGTTGCATCTGATTCCACCAAATTAACAGCCTACGATGCACTAATGGGGAGAAAAACAAAGCGCATGAAGGGTTCCAGCTGAGTTCTTCTATACATCAGAGAGTTTCTACATGTACTATGTTATTTTATATCATGTCACCAATGCATTCATTCATTCCTCCTCTTGAGCATTTCTGATATCGATGATCTCTGCGATAACACTCCTTCTTAGCTCACTATCTACAAACAGCGCCTTGATCAAGGAGACAATCTCTTCGGTGGTGATGTCGTACAAGATACCATCGTAAAAGCTGTTGAGAATTGCACTCAGGCCGCTCGAGAGGATCAGCTTGACGTTTTCCAAACGATGGTAGTTCCTTAGGAATGACGGCAACGTCTCGTGCAGATCGCTGTTGAGAGCGAGGCTGTCTCCGAGAACCACTGAGCTGTTGACGAACTGGGGTGAATGGAGGATTGTCACCTCCAAGCATTCGCCAATCAACTTTGCCAAAATGTCTGATTCCTCGTCACCGATTGCTGTCCTTTTCAGCAATAACCCCAACAGATAGGCATACAGGTCATCCACGAGCGCTATCACCATCTGGAGTGACAGGCGCTGGTTGCATTCGAACGCAAGACGGTCACAGTAGTATTTGCCGTATACTTCCGTTTGGAAGAATTCAGTAACTGCGGCCAAAAACTTTTGCGATACTGTCTTGGACAACTCTGAGGAGTAGGAATTATCATCGTTGGATAATGCTGGCTCATAGCTCTGAATCACCTGATACAGTGCACGCTCAAGCGATACAAACACACCCTTGGTGTACTTGTCATTAATGGTTCTGGCCTCCTTTAAAACCTGTGGTGCGTAAGAAGAAGAAACAGAGAGTGTATGGCCCTCTGTTGAAAATGCACTCTCCAGCATATCAAGGCACATTCCAAAATCATTGCTGAATAGCAGCTTCGAGTTGTAGCCATGGGCTTCAAGGCCGCTGCTTACGAGCATGAAGAAGCTCACCAGAATATAGTTAAACTTCGATAAGAGCTGCTCCTCGATCTCCTCTGACACATCTGGTGGAAATTTTGATTGGTTCTTAACAGAAGCAAACGACTCAAGGATACCGAAAAGACTTTGTGCCACACATGAAGTAAGAACGTATGGCCTGACAGGATCCAAAGAGGAGTTAGGTTGTTCAGTGGTCTTCTGCACTGTCTTTTCATCTTTGGACTGGGGTTCCCGTTTTGGAGAGTCCTGATTGTCAAACTCTAGGTCTTCATCCCAACCCCAATCATCTTCGTCATCCTCAGAGTTGGCAGTTACTTCCGGAACCGCCGGTTTGCTCTGATGGTCAACATTATCTTCACCCCAGTCATTCCATGAGTCATCAATATCAGGCGAATTGGAGGCATCGAGCTTAGTGGCTGACACTGATCCGGTCTCTTGTTGTGGCTCACCTCCCAGATAGTATATCTTTAAACTCTTTGATACCGTATCTTTATTCTTTTGTAGTGCTTTACTCAGGTCTTTCACCTTCTCGACGGCAATCTCAGCCTCGGCCTCGATCCAAGCAGAAACCAAATCATCCAGCCATAAGTCTATACCAGTACTATTTGAGTGACTCCATTTGGTAGCAACGAGCAACTTGGACAGCTCTGTCAAACTCTTGGTGACTGAAGCGGAGTTATCATTGTTATTGGGATTAAGTGTTTCTGCCAAAAGCGTATAGACATTACTCCCGTTACTTCTAGTGAACAGCATCTCCTGTAGGTGTTCCAATATCCTCTTGAGCAAGTTCGTCTTGAGATGCAATAATCCACACAAGTTGCTCTTCGTGTTCTTTTCACCAGCAGAGACAAACAATAGATTCACAAACTCCACAAAATGGTGCATCGAAGCTACATATGAAGCTAACTCATTCGAGTGGTTGGCCACCTTTCTCGCAGTGAGCAAGTTTGCCGCATCAGTGGTTTCCAGTTCGAGAATTATAGAGGAACCACTGAAAAAGTGAAAAATATTTGAGATCGTGGTGTTAAAGTTGACTTGAGATACTCTTGCAACGGCTGCACTATCAAACTCTGCAACCAAAAGTAGGAACTCCTCCAGTGGCACATCGTTCACTTTGGGCTTGAATGTGGAGAGGGTACCGTTCTCTGTTGCAGTCACTGAGATGTAAGAGTTGTACAACTGCTCAATCAGTTTTGATATTGCTTCTTCAAACTGAGATATCCTGATGTTAATCTCGATAAGTATAACGGGCTTGGTGGTTAGCTCTGTATGGCCACCAGACAACTTCCTGTCAGCGTGCGATTCCACCACCTGGCTGAATTCGTCCACTTTCTGCTTCAGCTTTCGCAAATTGGTAACCATATTGCTCAGGTCTATCCAAGTATGTGAATCTTCCTCGTCAATTGTGTCTAAAATTGCCAGCTCTGTGACCAGTCCGTTGATGAACCACAGTCTGTTGGCTAAATCCAGCTGTTGGAGCAGCTCTTCGTCCTGCTGTTGAACGGTCTCTAAGGTGTCAACAGTCAATTTTCTCGGGGGTGTTTTGGATGAGCCATGTGGATGCAATTGGTCGGTGTACTTCAGGAGATCCTGTTGAATAGAGCCGACAGAGTAAAAGGACACATAGCTGTGGATGTCATCCTCCAGCTCTTGAAGACGATGAGGCAGTGCGGCTGCCTTTGACTTGAGATCAATATCCATTTTGGGAAAGCTGTGACTGATATGTTATGTTTTGATTTGATCAATGGGCTTATGAATTGCAATTGTGATGAGGTGGTGGTTTCGTGTGGTGGTTTTGCACTGTATGTGAAACGCTCAGATGCCGTCTTTATACGTAGATCTTCCCCCGCTACACCATTGATACAGAGACACAGTGAACTTATAGCTTTTGAGAGAATATCAGATGTTCCAACCGATTGTATTTATGACAATATAAACAATTTCCAAGCTCTCAATATTCAACACTATAGTTTACACTTGATATGCCGATGAACACGCACCTGCATATGTTATAACCAGCACGCATACACCTCTCACAGTAAGCAAATGGTGGAGTTTCGATGAAAGGGAATACGGTATGTGGAGATACGAATGCTTGAAAATTGGACGATTTAGACTTATCATCATTCAGTTATATTGAGTAGAAGTTGCAAGTGTGATAAAGTAGGATATAGGATAATTAGAGAATACTAGCGGATGGGCAAGTGTTATGGAAACGCTGCCGGTCAAGGATGTACTACACTACGGCTGTGAAACCTCATCTCTATGACATTATTACTGAAATCGTTGAAATTAATGATATTATTCATATTATACACTATCGAACAGCGCGATAGAGGTCATATATAGACATAAGTCAATATGTGGGGGAAATTCTCTATGGAAAAATCTCTATGGATATGATGTTAATAAGAAATTCATGTAGTAATGATGGGTGGCCCAACAACTTGATATTCCTCTTGTTGTTATATTCAGGTAATTGATGAATGTTGGATAGGAAAGTTTATCAGCATTGCAAGGCTCTGAGTGAGCTGAGTAAGGTTTTCATCATAACATAAGTGGATATCTGACAGTTGTAGGGGAGACATTGGAATACTTACACGGTGAGTGGGTGGAAAACGACAAAGAGGAGAACAAACAGAGAGAAACATCAACCAAAAGCAAAAAAAAGAAAGAGAAATCAAGGCAAGTGGCCTCTAATATTGTTATCACAAACGATTCACAAACGATTCTGGTGAAACATAGGAAGAAGTAACGTATGAATAAATAGAGCAAGAAGCTGAACACCCACGCTCGGTGAAAAATATATGCCTTCTCATTATGGTTGTCACACTACACCATCATGGCTGGATACCAGAAGTGAAGCTGGAGATGAGGGCAGGGTAACTCCTCCGATAAGGTATATGGAGATAACCTGTATAGGGTTTATTGTTGTGTGTTGAGTATATCTGAGTATATGAAACACAGAATAGTATGACTTGATGTGGAGTTATAGGTGTTCAACAGCAATGATAAGATCGATTAAAGCCGAAATAACTATATATTGATTTGAGGATGAGTGGCACAGACCAGGAACTGGCCTCTATGCTGGAGAGCGATACCGATATCTATGAGCTACTGGTGAGTATGGCAACCTGAGATTGAGATCGGGTGACTTGGACAAGTACTAACAAAGATGTTGTAGAAAGTGATCCCCACAGCGACTTCTGATGAGATACGACGTGCCTACCGTAAACAGGCTCTCATATATCACCCGGATAAGAACCCCTCACCGTCTGCTGCGAAGACGTTTGAGCAGATATCAATTGCGGTGAGGGTGCTCAGCACACCTGAACTGCGTTCAAAATATGACTCATTCTTGGAGTCCAAGAAGAAGCAGCAACAACAGGATGCACAGCGGGATGCAAAGAGTCGGAAGTTCAGAGAGGACCTCAGAAAGGCGGAAACTGACTTCATCAGTGAAGTAAGGCGCTCTACGGACAGAAGGCGAAAGGTTGAGCTTCTGAAGGAACAAGGTCTCAAGAGAAGACGCCAACTGCAGGCCGAGCTTTTCGAGGCACCTGCAGCCACGGTGGTGGGATTGAAAGAAAGTTCTGGAGATATCGGTGCGATTGGAGCTGGTGGTGTCAACCTGAGAGCTACCAACATGCAATTGCCGCACCGTGTGCGAGTAAAATGGAAGAATAAGCCTCGTGTGGGTGCTCTGATCACAGACGAGGTAATTTCGAAACTGATGGGAGCGTTTGGCCAAGTTTTTTCTGTGGAGATGGAAAGCAATGACTCGAAATCCAACTATCATTATGCCATTGTATGTTATGCCTCGTTCAGCGCATGCGCGCGTGCTGTTCTCCATGACTATTCCTATACTGCTGATAAATGGGACACAGCTGGTTTACGGAAACTGGCAAGTTTATTGAGAGGGTGTGTTTTATACAACACCAGTGCAGAGAAGCCAGAGCTGAGAGTGGAGGATATCATGGACCGGAACTTCAAAATAGACCGAAGGGGCCTTAGCAACGACGAGTATGTAGGGGTTGCGTTGTTGAGGATGAACGCGCTAGCTCATATGGAGGCAAGGGGTTGATTACTCGGATTACAATGGTGTATTGGCTTGCGATGGGCGCACTTACGAATGTTACGACTATTTCAACTATATCCTGTATTGTAATATGAAACTAATCGATCTCGATAAACTCGGGACTTCTAGTTTTATCTTTCACACTGGGGTATGCCATGCTCTTATCTTTCCTCTTTTTGCCAGATCTCAAGCTTTGACCCTGCCCTGCAAACACCGCCTTCTGGCCGGCATCTTTGTCGGCACTTTCGTCGTCGGCTTTCACAGGCACCACTGGAAATCCGAAAAACAGCTGGCCCTCAGGCAGGTGTAATGGCATAGGAGGTCCGGAGAGGTCAAAGGTTTGGGTGCCATTGGGGGCATTGCCAGATGGGGTGGAAGGCTGTGTACTAGCCGCAGAAGCTGTGACTGATTTTCCTGACAGCTTCACACCCGACCCACCAAATTTCGTCTTGGTTGCTTGCTGGACAGCTTCGCGCAATAGATCACCGTAGTTGATCCGCTGTGCCATTGCACCGGCACCGCTGAGAGAGGGGGTTGATGGAGCTGCGCTGGTCCTTGAGGATGCCGGCGTTGGTGTGTATTCTGGCTCGACGTACCCCACAGGAGGGGCAAAGTCAGTCTCCAGATCTGTCTCTATCACGCAAATACTGTTGCTGGAGTTGTCTGGCTTCACCTCCAGGATCCTGATGCTGTATATCTTGTTGTTGTAGGAAATCTCAATGATATCATCCACTGTCAAGGTTGTGAACCGCCTCAGGACGTTCTCCAACACTGCCTTTGGATCTGATATATCCAAGAAATCAACGCTCTGCGGCTCTATCTTTACAAATCTGCCCTGTGGAAGATCTGTGTTGTTGATCTTGACCAAGCTTCCAGGGTCCAAACTCAGTGTGCTCATCATCCAGTGGGGCAGGTAGCACCTTCCCTCCTCAGCTGTGAACTCTAGCACACCGCTATGGGTAACCTTGCCTTTACTCTCGTTACTGAGCGCAAACAGCATCGGATATCTAATGTTGAGCATGGTGAGCTTGTTGAGGGCAGAGGGGGGCAGAAAGATCTTTCCGCCAAAGTTGGCATCATCCTTTCTGCTGATATCAGGCATCATTGCTATGGGGTAACATCTGAAGAAATTTTCAAAGTGGGAAGGCATTGATACGCCAAAGTGGGATTGGAAGCCCCCAAATGACGAAAACTGATGTGTTAGAACAGCCCGGGAATCTCGACAACACTATCAACTGATATCACACCAACTAACTGTATATAGCAACTTGGTGAGGAGCGTGCTCGCTCGCCGCCCGCCCTACCGCTCTAGATCCCAGGGAGACATCATGGATCAGTTGATAGATCGAGTTGTCGTCATCATCAAATATATAAGTACTCACCATTGTATGGATTATCTTCACAAAGCCTAGACAGTTGTATATGATACGTGAATTCACCGATATTAATATAGAGCAATTACTTCTCTCTAATGGCCATCTAGACGATCCGCTGGGAGCTGCAATGGGATGTATAAATGAAGTGTGCTATAGATGTCAGGACACTATCCGATGATCACCCAATGGGTATACAATATGATCCCTTCGCAATGCTAATCTCTTTAGTCCCACTTGATAACTAATCAGTCTGCTCCCCGTATATCAGTATGGCTTGCCCCATCTATTCCTGGGCCGGAGTATTAGCCGTGATGGGCTCTATCGCACTCTCTACTATTTACTATGGCGTATCTACTATGGCCTGGGCCTACAGTATAGGGTATACATAGTAGTGCGACTGCTAATCATCGTGCAATTGCAACAGAAAGATAGTGTGAGATAGCGCGTGCGGAGATAACCACTATAGATGGTGTAGTGTAATTGGTTATTATAATTGCTGGGATATTCACCAGAAGCTTATTTGCTGAATGAGTGGATTTTAGACAATTGCATATAGAAAATACAGTCTTCCCATTGCCGGCGCCCTGCAGTATACCTAAGTTAACTGGTTTGATGTGGACATGTTGATGCGGATATGTTGGTGCGCATAAAGTATAGTTCGACTACACTACACATCTAAGTGATGACAAGAGCAAACGCGGGCGTTTCTGAGGGTGCAATTCCCATAGATCCCACTCTGGTTCCGTCTCAAACACAGGATTCCAATGAGGCGGACGAGTACGATGACGGTCTCCCGAACGTGGAGGCCTTGAGGAGCTTGATCTCCGATGACGATTCCGATGACCAGTTCAACTATGAGGCGGAAAGTTACGATGAGGAAGAGCACGAGTTTCAAGAGGAGGAGGAGGAGGAGGGAGAAGCAAGAAATGGGCACGACGATGGTCCTACTACTGGAGGACATCCTGACTATAACAAGTATGCCAGTGGGGTCAACTACCACAACCCTATGGGCAGCAGCGACGATACTTCCATGGCCATTGATGAAGACATGGAGGATCCAGAAGATACACAGCAAGATCAAGAACATCAAAAACAACAACATCATCAGACCGGCTCTGGTAGCACACGGGTGCAGTTTTCATCCAACGACCCCAAGATTCATTTCGGGTTTCAGCCAGATGACGATGACTACGATATAAATGACGACAACAACTTTGAGGAGGATTATGATGATGACGAGGAGGCATTGGAGTTTCGTACTGCTCTCAGAGCTGCCAGCAACTTCAAACCGGCACGGGTAAAAAGGCGGCAGAACCAGAACAGCGCCCGCGGAGGCGGTGGCCGTGGAGCCAGGGGTGGCCGTGGTGGAGGGCTTTCGGCGCTAAAGCGTAAACTTCGTAAGGACAGAGAACTAGATCCAGAGGTGCGGATATTACTTAGTGAGGCCAACGAAGCGTTTGTCAGAAATGACCTGCAGGTTGCAATGAACACCTATCTGGAGGTTGTCAGAAAGGACCCCAAAAACTTCCCAGCATATAAGACTCTGGGAGAGATATATCGAATGCAGGGGAAACTCAACAAGTGTAGCAACTTCTGGCTCATTGCAGCACACCTTCACCCTTGGGATGGTGAATTCTGGTGTCAGGTTGCCGAACTTAGCCGAAAGCTGGGCCATACAAGGCAGGCCATCTACTGTTACTCCAAGGCAATTGCTGCCTCCGACAACAAGGACCTCAACGCGATATTCGACAGGGGTGTTCTCTATAGAGAGAAGGGCCAATATGGTCGTGCTGCAGAGTCCTTCCAAAAGCTCCTCCAATTTGTGCCTGCTGACACCAATCTCATCAGAGAGCTTGCTATGGTTTACCTGCAACAGAACCGCATCAACGATGCCATCGGCATGTACACCAAAGTGCTGGATGAGAATGTTCACCATAGATTGGCCCTGGAGGAGAGGCGGCTTAGAGTTAAAGATGGAAGAGGAAATGAGCCCTCTCTGGAGCTCAACACAGCCGCTTTTGGATGGTCTGAGCTCAACATCCTCGCAGAGCTGTATGGCAAAAAGACGGCGTGGAACGTGGGTATCAAAACCATCAAGGTGGTTGCGAGGTGGCTTCAGCACCGTGAGTCGCAGGTGTTCTGGTCGGACTCTCTCAACGACGCAGAGTTCGATGATCGTCGGTTCAGCGTTGCAAAATACAAAGCTCTGTCTGAAGAGGAACAGGCAAAGGAGTACGATCTTCCCATAGATATCCGTATCCAGCTTGGGACGTTCCGTCTCAAGAACAAGAATGTCGATGAGGCATTAGTGCATTTCGCCTTTCTGCACAACACAGAGATGAACTTGACTGCCGATCTGTTCATGAATGTTGCCAATGAACTTGAGGCGTCGGGCCTCTATGCGGAGGCTCTCTCCTTCTATAACCCTGTTTCCTATGTTGAGTCCTATCATACACCGGACCTCACTCTGAGCATTGCCAAGTGTCTCCGGGAGACAGATGACTTGGAGCAGTCAAAAGCGGCGTACTCCAAAGTGCTTTCGAGCGATCCGCAGAATGTGGACGTGCTCATTGCATTAAGCGAGATACACTTCCTGTTGAAGGAGGAGTCCCTTAGTAACGAGTACTGGAAGCGGGCACAAGAGACAAGAGCAGCGAACAGATACAAAAGCGCAGAAGCTGGAGAAGGCCTTAGTGATGATGTAGAGTTGGATGATGACAATGAGATGATGAGCGACTATGACTACGACGAATCCTCCGGGTCTCGGCAACTCCCTGCAGACGACCAGGCCTTGATTGCTGACCTACCCAAACGTCAGTCTCTCAAGAACCGTCGCAAGAGGGAGCCTGTCACACTGAGCGAATGGCACGCATTGGAGCAGCGCTCGCGGACGCGTGTGGGCGAGAAGTACCGTCGTGCCAATGAGCTTCTTCCCAGCGTAGAAAAAGGCGATCCGATGGCAGTGAACATGTGGATCGACCATGTTAGTGAGTTGGTTGAGGTGTTCTCCACCTGCCGTGCCTTCTTCAGCTCTTCAGAGCGTGCTAAGAAATACCGTAGCGTACTTGGCAGGAGAAGAAATGCGCGTCTCAACATTGACCAAAAACTCAGACGAATGACCTATTTACAGGAGGAGATTGCTCTGGATAAGGAAACATCCTCCCATGGGAGCCATGGCAGCTTGGAGGTTTCGGATGTGGAGTTCCGCGGTGTCACACATGAGGAGTGGTTTGATCTATTTATGAAGTATGCGCTGGTGGTGGCCAAGTATGAGCGCAATGCTGCAGATGCTGCCACAGTTCATGAGACCGCGAGGAACGTCAACGTGTTCCAACGGGATCCAAAAAACGAGGTGGTGATTGCGCTCGTTGGGGTTTCGATCGGGCTTCAAAGTGGTGACCATCTAATGATGCTGAATGAATTACGTCAGTTGCAGAACACGTATCAGTTCTCACCACAGGCACTGCGTTTGTTCATGGCCGCATTCCCCTCTGGTCAAGACATGTGTAGCACATTTGCAGATACAGCCAACCAGAAGTTTGTGCTTCGTCAGATCAAGGCGTTTGACAGCTTGAGGTCTGGCCATAAGATCACCGGAATGGCCACTCTAGTCAACACGGACTTTGACACCAGTACGGTGCATCCTCTGCTGGTGCATCTTTACTCGTCTTTTCTGTTGGTGAACAAGAGTTATATCAGTAGTTTGGGCTATGAACTCAAGAACTATGTGGATTTCCCTGATGATCCAATGGTTTGCTTCAACATTGGGATATGCCATCTTCATAGGTCGATGCAACGACTTACCACCAACAGACACTTCCAGATATTGCAAGGAATATCTTTCCTTTTAGAGTATCGCAGGCTCCGCACTCTCAAGGGGACCGCGTACGAGGAGATGGAATGCGATTACAACATGGGACGGGCGCTCCATCTTCTAGGGCTCACCACCCTTGCCATTGAGTTTTATACCAAGGTGTTCGAAGTGGAGGGTGTGGAGGAAAAGTACAACCTGAGCAGAGACGCGGCCTATAATCTTTCGTTGATCTATAATGCCAGCGGCAATAGTAGACTGGCGGATGAGATCATTACCAAGTATCTCACCATATGAACTATGTACCAATATATGAAATGTATAATATGATGATTACAGACTCTTTCTATTGGATATTGATATCAAAACATAATTAGAGCGTTCAGCCTAAACTACACATCCAAACCATTACGGTACAAATTCTTACTATTTAAAATTACAGCTTGAAAGAATTATTTCAGAATTCACAGAAATTGAACTTATGATGCATTACTTTTAAATTGATTGGGCACATTAACAAAATTGGAAAACCCCCCACAAAAAATAAAAACAAAAATATCCATTCCCAAACCAATATATTATTAAAATGTGAAATGGAAAACACCTCCATTACTATAACAATTCATAATAACTAAGATATTGTGATATAATCGAATACTTAAAAAACCCTCCTTTCCTCCCACCTAACAGCGTGCACTCACCAATAGGTCGCCCCGCCCCCACCGCTCCACTATCTCCCTGCAAGCTATCTGATTACCGGATTGGGACACCGTTGCAGTGGGCAAGGAGGGGTGCGCTGCCTCTCTCCGTACAGCACGGCACACGGTGTAAGAATAGAGAAGATAGAGGGGCTCGGCTGGTGAAGACCAATTACAAAAGAGGAAAAGAAAATATAATAGGTTCTACATAAGAATCCAATTACTGGAAGGAGAACCAGAGTCACTGAATAGCATTGTGATATAGGCCAACACAAGCCATCAGCAGGGCACTTCACTGTCACAGACACTGCATTTGAATACATTTCCAAGATGCCTCCTCTAATCTCCCCACAGGTAAGTGAAATAATGGAATGCTTCTGAGAGTTGTGTATGGTTTTTTTTCACCTCTTCTTATTGCTAACTCCCATATAAGATGAGGCTTAAATCGTCGCTCAAAATGGCAATTTCTCGCCTGAGGTTTGTGCAGACGAAGAAATCCGCCATTGCCAAGCAACAGAGACGGCAAATGGCAGACCTCCTCAAACAGGGCAAGCTGGAGAGTGCCAGGATAAGGGTGGAAAACATCATCAGAGACGATATCTTGATAGAGCTGTTGGAGTACCTGGAGTTGTACTGTGAACTGCTGCTTGCGAGAATCGGCCTCCTTACCTCCCCTGTGCCAGCATCAACAACCAAGGAGGAAGAGACTGTGGTGGCATGTGACCCCGGGCTAGAAGAGGCAGTCAAGGCGATAATATTCGCCGCACAGTACACGGAGATCAAGGAGTTGATTGCCATTAGAGATATACTTGCCCATCGTTTTGGAAAGGAGTTCACCCATTCCGCCCTCGACAACACAGATAACGTTGTCCCATCCCGTATCACAAGCAGGTGCTCTGTGGCACCTCCATCCGAACAGCTGGTTACTTTGTATCTATCAGAAATTGCAAAAGCATACGGGGTCACCTTCGAAGGTATGATACTGGATGAGGAGGAGGACGTTACCAATGGTGATGCAGAGAAGAACGGGACGGATGATGACGATTATGACGATGGCCCTAGCAATGGGGGCATTGCGGTTCTTGAACCTCCATTGGAAGCAGGCATTGATGACGAGCAGGTCCTGGTAGGTGCAGTAGACGGTGAGGTAGATGGCGCTGATGATGAACCAATCAGTGTACAGCCGCCGGCCAAGCGTACGGATAACCCAAGACCCTCAGTGACTGTTCCTAAGGGTATTCACGTGACGTTCAAGAAGAGACTAAGCGACACGGGTCTCAAGGGCAACACTGGTCCAGTGTACCAGAAGAAGACGGATGACGAGTTTGACGATCTGAAGAAGCGGTTTGAGGCACTAAAGAGGAATTGAGGTCAACTCTGGTATGTACAATTGGTAAACAGATAATCTTCACTCATCAACATTCATTTAGAGTAATTTCAACTAAACGCAGAAACATATCATTTAGACGTTAGCAATTTGGGCTAACGCAGAAATGATGGACCGTTTCCGCTCAACAAAGTGACTAATACCTTGGGCTATATACAATGTACAATCTGGGAGTAAGTGTGTCCAGTGGGTATAAAAAATTGGACACAAGTGGGGTGAATGAACGAGGGTAAACCACACCAAAAAACCAAAACCTTTAATGACCGCAATGCAAAATAACAAAAAAAACTAAAAAACAATAAAAGTAGAAATAAACAAACAAAGATAGATGGGATAACCCATAAAAAAACATACCCAACAGTGTCCTATACATATTACTCCACTCAGATCAAGAACTCATTCAGCTCAACAGATGCACCTCCAACCATTTCACTGAATGCCCTTCCACTTCTCAGCGAACGCTTATTGATGGCTCTCCTGATCACGTTGAGCTTGCCCAGGGAAGAGATCTTGCCAGCAGATACGGCTGACTGGCGCAGCAGGGGGCCAGAGGAGTTGAGGCCGGGCCCCATGATGTTGTTTCCAACGTCGAGAAGGGCAAGGTTGGCCTCGTCATGGTAACGATACTCGAGCTGGGAAGGACACTTGCTGAATGGGAACAGGGGCACAATTGCGGAAGAAGGGGTGGATGGCGAAGGAGATGTAGAGCGCTCCGAAGGGGAGCTGCAGGAATCCTCGCCGTTATCTGAAGGGGAAGAGGCCGACGAGACATCATCTTCCTCCTCTTCCTTATCAGAAAGGAGCTCTGCATCGTCGTACTGGAAAAAATCGTCCAGATTCTCCTCGGCAACTCCTCCGGCATCAAGCTCGCTCTGCTTCTCAGCAGATGTGACAGGAGAAGTCATGGCAGGAGCAGAGGGAGTGATAGAATCAAATGGCATACCCACAGGAATGGCGTCCACTGCTGCGGCAACAGAAACGCCGGCAGCAGAGTGATCTGAAACAGACGTCACGGCAGGAGCAGCAGGTGGTGGAGTAGTACCAGTAGTAGCACCAGCCGCGACCGCACTGTTGAAGGAGAACTTAGTAAAGTTTGCCTTGTGCGAGGTGAGCAGACTGAATGATGACGAAATATCGGGAGATCCGATGGGCCATCTTTGGATGTTTTCGCTGCTCTTGGCGGAAATGAGAGACTGCAGCTTCTCGGAGATGGGTGTGTCCTGGTTTGGATCAGCTCCATCAACATCCTCCATCATACCGCTATTGGTAAGAGGCGAAGCATGCGAAGGTGAAAGAATAGCCTCTTCCTCGGAGGTATTGGTGTATTGCATGTAGTTAAGGATTCTTCCCACGGGATCACTCTCCACCGCAAGGGAGTACATGTCCTCACCATTCATGGCATCGTGGGCAAGGTCCAAGTCCATCCTGTCGTCTCCTGAGTCATAGACGCTGCTCTCGACGTTGAAGGCACTGAGTTCACGTAACTGCATCAACCTCCTCCTCCTCTCTTCTCTCATCTGGGTTCTCATCTGTGATCTGAGCTGCGTGGAAGGAGCGGTCTGGAAGAGGGGCGTCACATCATCGTCGTCTTCATCAAACTCCTCCTCTGCATCCTCAGCTGCAACGGTTGGCTGAGACACCTCGGTTGTGAATAGCCTGGACACTTCAGAGGTGGAGATGGGGATCATGCTGGTGGATTGGAGATCGGTCTTGATTGCAAGACCGCTCTTCTTGGCTGGTTTGGCCTCTTTGGCCTGTTTCTGCTGCTTTGGTAATTTCTGTGATTTCTGTGGCTTTGCCTGGGCGGCAATGGGTTTCTGTGCTGTCTCGAGTGCTTTTGCATCTGATGTTGATAATTCAACGCTCTGGCCCTTGCGACCTTCCATGGCAGAGTCTTGGGGCTTTGCATCCTTCTTCTTGCCCTTTGACTTTTTGGGAGCAGGAACGTCAGCTGTCTGATCAGCACTCTGTGCGGGCTCTGTTTCAGGGGAACTTTCCTCCTCATTTGCAATTTCATTTCTGTGTCTTTTGGTGATCTTTCTAGCCGCCTTCGTTGGCTTCACCATCTCAGGTGGTGGTGAAGGAAGTGCTTTGAGGGCAGTTGCGGTCCTTGAAGATGACCTGGTGTGATACCTGTGTGGCTGCTCCTCAGCAGCGGCAGTCACAGCAGAAGCCTCAGCAGCAACAGCTGGAGAGTTGGAAGGAGGAGTGGCTGGAGTCACAACGTCCTCAGAGGACGATCTTCTCCTGCTGCTTCTTCTTCTTGTCCTTACCTCGGCGACATCTTTTGATGCTTCGGTAGAAAGAGAGTCTGCGTTGTTCTTATTAATACTTGCCCGCTTAACATCAGGCACCGCCAGAGACTCCTTGGCTCTCTCTGACAGGTGCCGGGAACGAGTTGACTTACGAAGAGGTGCCTGGGAACTCATTGCATTCAATACAATGCTTTTCGTGCACACAAATGTCTATAGTCCAAATGGGCTTTGACGACAACTCCTGGGGATGGGTGATTGGCTGCTACCAATAGCTGTTGAAATTGGGCAGGCAGCTTGTAATGAAGAGCGTCGATGATCACACACGATTGATCGGCTTCTGTCAATCAACCTGTGAATATAGATGGCCTGCTCGCAACGAGTCTCGTTGATAAGAAGATAAGCTCTTGAAACAAAAAAACACACACTGATTGACAAGTATGCGATTGTGGCGTTGTTGCAACAATCGTTCAAGACCAGACTCACCGACAGTGAGCAAGAAACGGGAGGGAAGGGGGTATGTATGAAAGTGGGAAAAGCGGTAAGCGCCGAGGGGGATAGTACAGCCAAAATTAAGGGATAGTTAACAAACACACATAGTCAACAGCGTAGTCCTCTTCAAAGTACGCTTCCCTGTGCCAGGGTGGTGTTTTGCCGTTTGGATTTTGGTGCGGGTTGACCAAAGTCGCATATGCAATTGGCTGGTATGAAGCAACAACGGCAACATTACTATGGCCACCTTAGGGTGCAGCCTCACTGGAAAATTATTTTTTTCCTTCTCTTTTTTTTTGTCATGCAGAAAGATGCATGAGTCTGCATTGCATTCGTTTCTTTTTTGAAAAATATGGCCTGTGTTGACCAGCTTACCCGGAGCTGCCTATCGGCATAGTTAGTCGGAACATATTGAGGGAGACGCTAGGTGGGTGAATAAAACGAGATGGGGTAATGCCATTGAACGGGTATGGACATACTGATTGTTCATACTGACTGTTCTCTACTCAGTGTGCTCATACACATATGATCATTTTGGCAGCTAGGCAGCACGTATCTCTGCTTGGCGTTCCACATCGTGTGGAGTATGCGCTCTATTCTAAGGCATAGGAAAAAAAGAGGAGGCAGAAACAGAAAGTAGAGCAGATAGAAAATACAGGGTGCATGAAAGAACAAGAAGTGTGCTGTCCTAATGGAAGTTGACATAAGATCCCATTTCATTGATTTGGATATCTTCTAGGAGGAGCAGCATTCCCATTTTCCACCAGCTGTGTGGTATCAGGGATAGGAAGGTTCAGGATGATCGGAAAGAGCGAGTTGCTCTCCTTGGTTCGCTTAGTACTGTGGCCGTGCGAGGCTCAAAATGTACATGAAGGTGCATGAAGCGTCATGTGTTTAGGTAGCCGTAAAAGTGACAGCAGCGACAGCAGCACACAGTGTGAGAGAAGCAGAACAGTTAAATGATCAAGACGATTATTGAGGTTCAAGGTGGGGAAATTATAGTGGAGGGACCCACAGAGGGCCCATGGAGGAGTCAACATGGGAGTCCTTCCTGTTTAAACCTTGGCTGTTTGGTGAAGGAAGCGGAGGCAGCACAAGGTTCTCATCAATGGCCACCCCCATATGGGTTCCGGTTTTTGCGGTTAATCTGTGAGATGGCATAGCAGAGAGAGCGATAGATGCGTTTGGAGAACACAAGATGGTAATGTGGGGGAAGGGGACTAGTACTTGTGGATGACCAACATGGCTGTTTCTTAATATTGCTGGAGAAGCCAGTGCTCCAGTTTTTTTTTGGCTGCTCCACCATCATCCCCTTGCATGATGGCAGCTTCGTTTGGCATGCGCGTTCTGAAACTGTCTTCCTGTTAAGAAGCAGTCGAGCCCTAGAAATATGTACTGTACAGCCAGAGACCGAAGTATTACAGCACAGGAGAGTCAGCGATCCTATCATATCGACGTTGAATTGATCTGTAGCTATTACATCTTCATCGTTTGCACGCACTTTGCAGTCACGGTTTAAGGCTCAGCGAAGATAACGCTCCTGCATGATCAGCTGTAATAGAGAACACTACCGTCGGCTAAGTAGAGGGCCTACATAACTAAAGCTGGCAGACGGTACGAATCTCTTACCGATCCGACTACTAACCTGAGTGTGGACTAATATTGGTCGTGATAAGATGAACCGTTTTTATATTTTTCCAGCCATCTGAACACACCCAATTGATCGTTTTCCAGTATTTGGCAATTTCATCTGCGGGGCAGCCTCACCTGCGGGAGAGCCTCATCTGCCTTCCTATCTAACGCCTGCATATGTGCCGCATCTCCATCTATGGAGGCCCTGTTCTAAGGCAGCCTCATTTGCATAACAGGTAGGGGCCCAGGTACGGGCCCTTCCCACCAGATAACTATGTGTTGCGATAAGCTGAGCACCCTTTTGGATCTCTGGTTGTTTTTTTTTGTGTGTGAGTTTGTGTGTGTGATATCCTAGTGCTGTATTTCACAGCCCACCACATCATGCAGGTGACGATTGCATGAGTCGGAACTGCAAATGTACCTCCTGTGTAGTGTAAGAAAGAGATTGGCGAGGGCAGCCACCGTTAACAAGATAGTCTGGCCGTAGTGCCAAGAGCCTGCCCTTCCCACAGGAGAACTCCATGGCATCGCCGCCTTTAGCCGGAGCTGTGATGCTACAGAATAGTCCCGTAAATGATACGTGATTCTTAGAAGCCGTTGCCCTAGAACTCAACTAGTGCACGAATTGGAGAGATGTAACATACTACATCGGACCCCGATCCCATCTGTTTAGGTTTCCCTAGCAGCACATGGAATGCTTATGCTGAGTGGCTCGGTTAACCTTACCTTGCTTATCTATGTGAAACTACGCAGATCTACATCAACCTGTACACCTTCATCGGCAACGTTGCCTTGGGGACGGATTGGCTAGCACATTCTTGCATTCCTACACACCCCACGACGAAAAACCCTGAGAGTCAAACTCATCAGACCGGTTAACAAGGGTCTCGTTCCATTTGCAGCTCTACTCAGAGCAGTAACGATGTAATCTCCTTTGTGATCCGCTTTCACCTGTAGATTGTAACCGTTTCTGCATCAAAGCCTCTTCCAACGGCTTAGGCGTTGCGAGGCGGTTTCCACCGTATATCCTGAGGTGGCTTACGCTTACGCTATGACGTTACCAGTACCTCATTAAAGGTAAAGTAATCGGTTGGTGGGTAGGTCTAGATTCAGGTCGATCACCCCTGTCAGAAGATGAATTCACATACATCCAATATCCTTTTGGTAAGGGATAGGCTAGCTACAGTGTGCTACAGTGTGCCTGAAAACAAGAATGTTGTGGTATAGTTTGATAATTGAATATATACATGTGCTAGCCTATATATACAGTGTGTCTTCATCAGATGATCAGGTGCTGGGGGTCTCAGCCTTCTTCACCACCAACTGACCATCGGTGACGGTTACAGCCACCACGTCGTTGTTCTTCACCTCACCTCTGATCATGAGCACAGAGAGTGGGTTCAACAACTGGCTCTTGATCAACCTGTTCAATGGTCTTGCGCCATACATTGGTTCATAACCCTTATCGGCCAGCCATGTCTTCGCAAGGTTATCGACTTGGATTTCAATGCGGCGGTCTGCCAGCCTCTCTTGGACCTCTGTGAGACGAATGTCCACAATCTGCTTCAGGCATGATTTCGAAAGTCTGTTGAAGACAACCACGTCATCAACTCTATTGATAAACTCTGGAGGATAATAACCCTTCATAAGTGTAATCACCTGCTCCTTAGTCTCTGCCGAAATCTTGCCGCTTGTGTCCAGAACCTCGATAGTATTGTCATCATGTTGCTCCAACTGCTCGTGCTGAGCATCCTCCAGCAGCAAATCCTGGCCAATGTTAGAGGTCATGATAATGATTGTGTTGCGGAAATCAACCTTGTGACCCTGAGAGTCTGTCAGCTTTCCTTCATCCAGAACTTGCAGCAGCAACTTGGAAACATCAGCATGTGCTTTTTCAAACTCATCAAACAGAACCACAGCATATGGTTTCCTCCTCACTGCCTCTGTGAGCTCGCCACCTTCATCATAGCCTACATAACTTGGTGGGGCACCAATGAGCCTCATGATGGCATGTCTCTCTTGGAATTCGGACATGTCAAATCTAACGATGGCATTCTCGTCATCGAACAGAAACTCCGCAACGGCTTTGGTTAGCTCTGTCTTTCCTGTTCCAGTGGGACCCAGGAACATGAATGATGCAATGGGGCGCTTCTCGTCTGTAAGTCCAGCCCTTTGTAGTCTGACTGCATCTGCAATTGAGTGGATCGCTTCATCCTGACCAATGACACGACCCTTCAGGGCGTCCTCCATATACAACAGCTTATCCTTTTCTCCTCTCATCAACGACTGGACAGGCACTCCGGTCATTTTGCTCACCACACGAGCAATATCATCCGAGGTGACACTCCCGTGCAGCAGAGAGTTGCTGGAAGGAGAGGAAGAAGATGGTGAGGTTTCACCTTCAGCACCTGTAGTCTCAACACCTTCCTTGAGTTCCGCAAGGGGGGCGGCTCCACCTTCTGTCGGAACCTTCTTCTCCAGTTCAGGAATTATTGCATACTGAAGCTCAGATGCACGGCCGAAGTTGCCCTCTCTCCGCGCGGTATCAAGCTCCACCTTTGCACGCTCCAAATCTGCCTTTGCCTCCTTAATGCTGTTTATCTGGAGTTTTTCACTCTCCCATACCTCAGTAAGCCTGTTCAACTCTTCTCTCTTCAATTCCAGTTGATCCTCCAGCTTCTCCTTTCTCGATAAACTGAGGGGGTCAGTCTCCTTGCGCAGAGACTCCAATTCAATCTGGATGGTAACGATGGCTCTGTCAAGCTCTTGAATAGCATCCGGCTTCGACTCATGCTGTAGACGAAGCGCAGAGCATGCCTCATCCACGAGGTCAATTGCCTTATCTGGCAAAAACCTGTCGGTGATGTATCTATTGCTGTACACAGCAGCAGTGACAAGTGCACTATCTGCGATTCTGACACCATGGTGCACTTCGTACTTTTCCTTTAGACCACGCAGTATGCTGATTGCATCACTAACCGAGGGCTCGTTTACCATCACCGACTGAAACCTACGTGCCAATGCAGCGTCCTTCTCAATGTACTTTCTGTATTCTTCGATCGTGGTGGCACCACAGCATTGCAGCTGTCCCCTGGCGAGTGCAGGCTTCAGCAGGTTAGAGGCATCAATGGAGCCATCTGCCTTGCCAAGACCCAACAAGATATGCAATTCATCGACAAACAGGATGATTTTGCCCTCTGCCTCGTCCAGTTCCTTCAAGACGCTCTTGAGTCTCTCTTCAAAATCACCTCTGAATTTGGCACCAGAGATGAGGGAGCCCAGATCAAGCGCAACCACATCTTTATTCTTCATGCTCTCTGGAACCTCACCCTGGATTATCCTCTGAGCCAGGCCCTCCATGATAGCCGTCTTACCGGTTCCTGCGTTACCTATGAGTGCAGGATTGTTCTTCGTCCGCCTGCTTAGGATCTGAATTGTCCTGCGGATTTCTTCGTCTCTTCCAATGACGGGGTCCAACTTGCCCTCCCTGGCCAGGTCTGTGAGGTTGACACCATATTTCTTGAGTGCGGGCTCGTTGTCTTCCGATTGGAAGCTCATCTGTGGACCACCTGGACCCATGCTTGCAAACCGCCTGGCCACGAACGGTGGAATCAGTCTGGAGGTGTTTGGAAATCTGTTGGGCTGTTGCTGTTTCATGCGTATTTCGGACGACAGAGATGAGTAAGCGCGAGCATTGGAAACAGAGACACGGCCATTGTTGGCTACTGCGGTGGGAGCACCTAAGGCAACCACAAGACGTGGTGTGGGTGAACTCAGTCCCCTTTGAGCCTTGATGACACTCAAGTTGGCGGCTCTTCTATTCAGCATTGTGTGAATGTTATGAATAACGCGATGAAAAATGAATCTGGAACAGTACAACTGATATCAATATGTCTGAGGATGAGTGGTCTATGTTGGTCCCGTACTTTTGAATGCTTCTCTCAAAACACTTCCGTGTCTGATACTCAAGCCTAACCAGAACTAGACTCAGTGCGCACTATCAAAACAAAAGATAGAAAACAAAAATTCGATGAAATGACAAGGTGTCCGCCAAACCACTACATATATCCAAGCACTTGAATATACAGCCACTTATATATATACATATCTATTGCGTGGTGTCACATTATCACGCATGCAGGGTAGCAATGCACACCAAGCCCATAATAAGGTGATGCTCATCACCGTCTCCCCACATTCGAGAAGATTCCAGAAATGACCATACAAATTAGTGTAGGAGGGACAGGGTAAGTTAAAGTGTGCAAAAATATTTGGTCTTTTAATGAGAAATTGTTTGAACTTATGAATTGGGGAAAATATACATATTGGAGAAACAGTTTGGCAAATATAATGTATGAACAATGGACAGGCTGCCTCTATGTGCTCCTTCTATGTGCTAAGCGCTCCCTCTAAGTACTGCATGTAGGGATGGAAACTTTAAGCGAGACTGCTAGGTACCAGGATGCCAGGAGACACTGAGACTGCTTGCAAAATATGTAAGGCGGTTGCGATAATAGCTATCTGGTAGGTGTCAAAAACCAAACATTTGGAGTATTTTTGTTTCAGTATGCATTTCTAATAATCTATGTATAAGTGCGTATGTGTGTGATATGTAGCAACAGTTATATGCACTGCGGAACCAATTGGCTTTTCAGTGCTTTCTCTTCTGAATGTTCATCCAATAAGTTTTTTGTTGTCTGGACCCAGGCGCTTGGCCTTCTTCTGCTTAAGGTGCTCCCTCCACTGTAGTTCAGCAGGATCCTGGTCAGGCTCTACCCATATGAATCCGTCGCCGCCTCCCATCCAGTATTGACGCAGCATGATCTCCTGCTCTGGCTCGTTCACCAGCATGTTTCTGTCCAGCACTTTCTGTACAATATCTTTGCTGGCAAAACCCTCTTGGCCGTTGAGCGCGGCATCCACCTCCACGACTTTGCTGGCCATCCTCATCTCGTCCACATGCTGAAACCAGTAGTTCTGCAGAGTCCCATTCTTCCAGCGCAAGGGGCCGTTCTCTGAGTTTTTGGAAGAAAATGCAATGGAGGCCAGGAACGAGGCATTGGCAATGTATGCGATGATCATGGCATAGATCCCACCCATTGAGATGCTGAGCGAAGTGAAAAGTGCCTTCACCGCAACGTCTATCCCGAGAATCAGTCCCAAAACAGACCCACCATAGATTCCCAAGAACTTTCTCATGTTGCTCCTTTGGAACTGGATATATCTGTCGGAGCCCGTCGTCAAGGAGATGATCTTCATGCACTGGTCCATCTCACCTTCATACAGGGCGTACCTGAACGGTATCAAGGCAATGTCCTTAGGAATGTGGCCTGTTGGGTTACGCTTGTAAAATAGCTCGATACTGGAGGCAAGAGCCTGTTGACTGGGCCTCATGAGGAAAAACTCTTTCAACAACGACTCGCTCAGCTTGACATTGGGAGAGGCCAGAATTCTCTCGATGAGGTTGTCAATCTTTGAGAAATCATCCCCTTCCACCCTCAACGATTCAGCACTAGCCACCATATCCTGTAAGTATTTGCATGCCTTGAGGGCCCCCAACGCAGCATCTTCATCAACGCTGAGTGGAGGCTTCTCAGACGAGAGGATATCTGATTCCACTAACTTTGACAGCGATTCCAAACGCAGAGTTTGGTTTCTTGTGGCATCGCTTTGAGTACTGGCAGATACAGACTGCCCCTTCTCGGAGTTCATGCTGATGCTCGTTGTGTGTATCGATCGGCTTATTCCGACGACATTGCATCTTATGGAGCGCTGAGGAACGATTCTTTGCATGGTGTGCCTGGACAGCACTGGCAGTGTATGCCTCACCGCCGACATCGAGAACGACCTTAATGTGGACATAATGGTATTCTGCCGAAAGCTAACAGCAAAAATAAAAGGCAAAGAAAAAATGCAATGGAGACTGAAGAACCCTTTAGATCCAGATACTGTGTAACCGAGACCCCCCCCTCAATGAGATGCCGTTCATATATCAAAAGAGCATACATATGTATTACATATGGTGTGTACTGATCAAACCCACTCTTCCATCCACCTATATTTTTCGGAGCTCACACTATGGATAACTTTGGCAGCAGCCCACTGGTTAGGCCTGCTTACCCTAATGGAGACCTAACTGCTGTAGCGGCAAGAATGGCAGGTAATGGCAGTGGTAATCAATGGGAGTGGTTATGTATGGCAGCGAGCGCACCAGGCATCGGGCCTCTTGGGCAATATGTGGAGAAGCCTCGAGAAGCGTCTCAGTGCTCCAAGCGATGAGTAGCGGCCCTATTAACGACATTTATAGAAGTGCCGATGATGGGGCCAGAAAGACTCACCACTGCAGTGTTGGATGGAGTTTGTAAAGATACAGTACTGAGACTGCAAAAAAGACAGGCAGTGTGTGACATCTCAAGATACCCATTGGAGTGACGCAATTAGTGAAAGGAAGTTTTCTAAAGGAAAAGATTGAACGTATCCGGGAACTATATATGATATGCAAGAGACCAGCTAAGAGGGTTTCACCAAAAAAATAAATCAAAAGCAGGAGCAATAGTATACAGTAGCACTGCTCACACACAGCATATCACATCATATACACCATGGGTCTTTATGTGCCGCCACAATCACAGGGCGGGGACGAGCACACCACCACCAGTTCCTGGCTACCGAGCTTTGCATCGACAGGCGACGGAGTGTCACTGAAGCTGTGGGGTCCACTGACTCCAGCTCACGATGCAACCTCTGCAAGATTACTTCTGACAGGCATTGAGTTTACAGGTGGAGTGTTGCTGTGGGCATCTGCGCGGAAGAAAGTGCCATTTCCAACGTTGCGCACGAGGCTAGCCAAGGTGTCGAAGTTTTTCATGGGGTCTTATTTGATCTTTGATGCGGGCTTGGAGTATGGCCTCAACAAAGTGGGTTACCACCCGTGGTATGTGGAGGCATCAATCGCAAGGAACGTGGCGGAGTCCCAGGGACAAGAGGTGAGCTACTGGACAGGGCCCGAGGGCCATAGGCCGATGTCCCTGAGAGACATGGTGGAACTGTTGAACTATCAGGCGATCCAGACCGAGAGATATGTGAACTTTAAGCACAGCCGAGAGTTCAGAATGCTCGTTGCCAGCATGCTAGAACAAAAGGCAGCGGAGGACGAAGTCATGAAGGTGTACCGCGGCGAGACCATGGTTGAACTACGCAAGGCACTGGCAGCAGGCGATATTTCCAGCTTTCAGATGCCATGGGTACAGCACACTGGTGGTGACCAGACTACAGGAGGCGAGCACTCGGGAATACCAATGCACCCTTTTGGCAGAGAGCACCTATTGCTAGGGTCTCAGCCACTGGATACCAACGATCAGCTGCTCGATGTCTGGGATGATAATGATCCCTGGTTACTTCTAAAGGATTCTGCATGTGTGAGTTTCCTGCTACTGCCTTCCTGGAGATTCATACCCCAGCAGTTACCAGCAGAACCGGCCGAGAAGGAGGCACTGGATCCAACACAGAAAGACCCAATCACAATAGTGACCGAGACTAATGAGAGCAGTGAGAGTAGTGACTGAGGTATTCTCTACAAATATAATAGATATGCATCCAAAATAGTTCTGCATTTAAAACCCTCATTCCTACTGACCAGAGTACCTAGACACTACTCACTATTGTAGCCCGTATAGATGTTTGGCTCTGCTCACTGGCATGGCCTGTAGTGTGCGTCCTGATTTATTATCCCGGTTAGTGTGCCCAGAGCCAAGGCCATACAAATAGTGGGACGCCCCGGGAAGCCCCACGTTATGGGGAAAATAGTGAGGGGCCATGAAAACCGGTGATCCACGACCCCATCAAGCGATAGATGTTGAAGGGTGTGGAAATGGAGCCAATTCTCAACGAGCAGCGGAGACTGAGGATTGAGGGGAGGCAATTGGTACATTTTCATTCGGAGAAAGATCTGTACAAATATCTCTCATCAGTCTAAGATATACTATATTTCTCTCTGCGGAATCGATACTTTGTATCTCCTCCCCTCATTGACATACATCACCACCTGACACTCCATTATGCATAGAGGTGCGGTGAGGCCAGGCCAAGGCAGCCGCTTTGGCACATCCTCTCCTGTGAGGGCAATTTGGCTGCTGCTGTCAGTGTTGATGTTCATCACCCCTATTCGATGTGTTTACGACGACGAGGTGTTCAAGGCAGACTGGCAGATCCCGCACATTGGCAACATCATCTCCAAACACCAGGTACTATTCCCCGGATACGAGATCGGCGAGCGGGATGTGGCCATTGTGGCTACCGAGAACGGTATAGTCGCTCACTTGGAAAAATCCACCGGAGACGTGGTGTTCAGGTACCAGGATGAACAATTCCAGCCGCCAAGCATCGTGCAGCTGTGGAACCAAACAACCGGAGTCGTCTTTAACTACCAAGATGAAGACGATGTTGCCACGGCTTCTGCCTACTCTAAATTGCTGCTGCTCGATGGAAAGTCGCTGATAAAGGAGATCTTCTTCACCCAGCACATTGCAGATGTCCATAGGGTTGGCAACAATGGCGCCCTGGTTGTGTTTGTTGATGGAACAGCCACGTTCATCGACAGAGTCCTTCTTCTGCTGCACAACGTTCCAGGAAACCTGGGAGGCTACGTGAAGCATTCGCAAATCTCGCTTCTCAATGATGGCTCAATTCTAGTGCTCCTGGATCTCGTTGGTGAGACTGACACCGTTACTGGTGTCACGCTGACTCTGTCCGGTGAGATTTTCACCAAGAGTGATGTATCTGCCAAGGCAAAGGGCGCCTTTTCTTCGATTTCTGGCATTTACGGGCCATACGTGCTCTTCGGAGAAACTGGCAGCGTGGTGAAATTCACAGACTCTGGCAAGGCCACATCCACCAGCTTCAAATACTCTGGCCCCGTTTCCGCGCTTGTTGACGAGCAGGTGTACGTTGTTGCGAAGGGCTCTTCAATCATCAAGGCTGATGATGGCACTAGCTTCAATCTCGACAACGAAGTGATAGGTTTGGAGTATGTCGATGGTGTTCTGGTGGCAATCACTGAAAATGAGGTGGCTCTGATCGATGTGGAGGCTGCTTTGGAGCCCACTCAGAGATACCCTCACGCCATTGACTTCTCCCAGGTGGTGCACTATTCCGTCAGCTCCTCTGCGTCTGGTGTGTCACTGCTCCTGCAATGCAATGACAACATCATCTCTTTTGTGTCGAATGGTGAACAGATCTGGGAGAGAGACGAGTCGCTGGCAGATGTCGTAGACTTTCTCATTGTCGACGAGAAGCAGTCCTCCCCGCTCTCTGTGGAGGAGATTATCGAGGAGGAATCGGTCAATCTGCTCCAAGCATATATTTCAAGAACTAAGAAAAATCTAGACAAGTTCTTGGGCAAGAGCGAGCGAGTGGCTCCATTGAATCCGGAGTCTCTTCTCAGCACTGCCGAGTCCCCTTCACGCCCCGAAACGGATGCAGACAACCATTACTTTGGTTTTGCAAAAATCCTCGTAGTGGCCACTAAGTCTGGGAAGATTTTTGGCTACAACACCAACAAGCTCAAGTTCTCGAATGACCAGTTGGCATGGAAGACCATCAGTGGTCTCGACAACATTGTCAAACTGGTTGATGTAAACGGCGATGCGGTTCTTGCCATCGGTGCTGACGGCACTGTTATTGGTATCAGCCCCCTCACCGGTCACCTCATTGATGACGTCACTACATTCTTATCCTCATTGACCAAGATCAGCAGCCCAGAAGGTAACGTGCAGTACTTACAGGCATCTGTGCACTCCACTGGTTCCGGTGTTTCAAACAGCTCCTCTCCACTCTACCTCGCCCAGGTTGACGCAGCAGGCAAGCGCATATTTGGATCCGAGTTATCATCCTCTTCTGGCAGCCAATCTCAGACAGAAACCTGGAGCTATACTCTTGCCGACGACGAGCAGGTTGTGGCTGTTGCTGCCAACCACATAGCCAGTGACGAAGTTGCATCTATAGGTGTTGTGTTGGGAGACCGCAAGGTGTTGTACAAGTACTTGGTGCCTAATCTGATGGCTGTGGCGGTTCAGGATGTTGCCAGTGCTTCGCTGAGAGTTGATCTCGTGAGCATTGTAACTGGCCAAGTGCTCTACAGCCATAAGCATCAAGGTGTGGTGGATAAAGTGTTGGGAGGTGTGAGTCTGGTGTACGACGAAAACTTTGTCATCTACAGCTACACGAGCACCGAAGCCATCAAGGAGAGCGAGATCGTTGTTCTTGACCTCTTTGAGTCGCTGACTCCCGATGTGAGGTACTCGTCAGAGATAGCTGAAGAGGAGGATGTGTCTCTGAACGGGAACGTGTTGGTGCCAGCGGTATCTTCGAAGACATTCGTCTCCCCTTACTCCATCAAGGAGCTGGCTGTTTCCAAAACCCGTTTCAACATTGCCTCTAAGTGGATTATCGCCACGCTGACCAACGGACAGATCGTTGCCATTCCCAAGCACGTCCTGAACAGTAGACGGATTTCCGGAAGGGATCTGACGGCTGATGAAAAACAAGAGTTCATGATGCAGCCATACGAGCCGGTCGTGAATATGCATGACAAGTTTTATTTGTCCCATTACAGATCCATTGCATCGTCTGGCAGGACGTCCAAGTTGCCATTTGGCGATTTGACCTCTTCCGCTGGCCACACTCTTCTCTCGGTTCCTACCAACTTGGAATCAACTTCAGTGGTGTGCTCTGTGGATCTGGATATCTTTTGCACAACCATTGCTCCCTCTAACACCTTTGACAGGTTGAACAACGGTTTTGACAGGCAGATGCTGGTATTAACCATCGTTGTGTTGTTGATTGCGGTTTTTATCACCAGGCCAATGGTACACCGTAAGAAGCTTAAATCAGTCTGGATTGCAGATTCTTGAATCGTGATAATAGATATTCCCCACATAGTGATAAATGTTTGTTGATGCCTCTTGGTAGTGATTTGTGGTGTGGTGAGTTATCATTCCTTTGAGCCTGCATGCACCTGCTGCATACCGTGCGGCTGATGTGCATAATGATTGTGCGTCGGATTTCGATGATTGCTATGTTTCCCACCCACCGAGTGGGCTATAATTCCAGCGTAATTAATAAACGATAAAATGGTGTTTTGGCTATTATTCACTAGTAGTGCAAAATTTGCATTTGGTGTCAGTAATATTTGTTTTCAGATTACTTCTTCTTATAGTCGCAGGGCAATCCAATGTGGACTTGGATAGCGAAGTTCGTACTGAAGAGGGTAAGTATGGTACTGATTGGGTAGACGAGTGATCATCTTTACTAACGACGTTTAATATTCAGGTGCTTGGAGGCAGCCACCTTGCACGATTGGGTGTAGAAGACCCATATTATGTGACGGAGGACAGAATCACCCCGGGTCCTAACGGTACAACTATCCACAACTTCAAGACCACACGGAGGATACGGCCGCTTCCTGTTGGAATCTCTGTAAATGACCAGCAGGTGTTTGGAAAGATCAGACAGAAGGCACACTATTTGGATTGCTGGTTTTCTTTCTGTGGGTTGAGAATCGGATGGAATGGAGTAGTTGGAGCTGTGCCCTTTGTGGGGACAGTGTGGTGCATATACAACTCCCTGATGATGTACCGATTGGTCTATTCGTTCGATGAAGGCTTGCCTCTCAGAATTCATGTGCTGCTCTTGGCAAATATTCTCATTGATTTCACCATAGGGCTGATACCGATAGTGGGTGATATCATCGAGATAGGCTATAAGGCAAATAGCAGGAACTCTCTGTTAGTGGAAAGATACCTGATTGACCTCGGCCAAATGAGGCTGTCACACTCGCACCCAAGTGACTCCAAGGATCGGCTGATTACTCCTCCGCAGACCCCTCAGTCATCAATTGGATCAGATGAAACATATAAGTACTCAACCCCTTGGAGTCATCAATCGCAGGCTCCCTCTCCGTCCCAAGGGGTATCTACAGTGGAGAATGCACCAGAAGAGGTCTCTATATCTGCAACGAGTGCCAGAAGAAATGGTGCAAGGGGAATAAGGGCAAGAAAGCGCACTATTGTTGAACATGATCCTCAGGAAGCGATTTACAAGCATGAATTGGGTGCCCGTCAAGAGTATGGCCAAGGAACATCTGCGTTGGGAGGTAGAGTGGGAAGGTGACCATGATTGATATGTGCATATACAGCAACTATCAGAGGGCGAAGAGAATCACATCATTCTCACTCAACTGTATAACTGTGAAATGACTCCACCAGTAATGAGCTCCATCTGTTACTGGTTCTACCTGTAATTAGTGCCCATCAGTAGAATATTTCATCAACCTCCTACCCCACACTATGGGCTCTCTTCCCAGGCTCTGATGTGTACTGACCAGAACCACGCAGGGCTACTCCGGTATAAAGTTGTGCCTTGCACTTCTCTAAACACAACGCATAGATGAATATATGACATTGATTATTAAACAGGAGGTCTGTATAGAACAGATGATCGGAAATATGAGAGTGTCTTTTTATTGAAGTATATAACCGAGTGTTTTAATCAGGAGAATAAGAGACGCAAATTAATTTAACCGCCACCCATATATACACTGAACACAAACGAATAGAGCAAGATGGATGCTGCAACGGTTTTGGAGCAACACACGCAGGACTTGTCCAATCTACCTGCGGAGTTGGCCCATCTATTGGAAGAGTTGAGGGAAAAGGACCTGAAATACTACGATATGCGCAAACGTATACAGCAGCGAGATGCGCAGATACACAAGTTCATCAGGCAGCACGGATCTCTGACGAAGAATCCAAAAGAGCAGCAGGTATACTCCAAGATCAACGAGGAGTTTGAGAAAGCGATGAAACTGCAGGAGGAGAAGTGTTTACTGGCGAACACCGCGCTGTTTTTGATAAGCAAGCATCTAACCAGATTGGATAAGGATATCGAGAGGCTAGAGAAAGAAGGACTGATAGCCCCGGCTGAGCTGATAGAGCAAGAGACAAGTCTATCGATGGCTCTTTCTTCATTGGGTGGCATGGGTTCTCCATTCGAGGGATCGCATGGCTCGTCAAGAGCAGATAGTGAGACGGTGCGTAGGGGCGGTGCAAGCTCTAGAGGCAGAGGCACCGCAAGCCGTGGTGCCACGCCAGATTCTGCGGGATTGGCCGGCAGCACCAATAGGGTGAAGAAGAAGATGAAGTTAGAGGAAGGTGGCGAAGATGCCGACCGTAAACGCGTGGGTATCCCAGGAGGTGTGGGAGGCCCCACCGGGCCCAAGGCCGGTGATGGTTTCAGCATTCATGCTACGGTTAGCATTCCGCAGATGGATGGAATGAACGGGAACGGCAACGAGGAGGATGACCTTTACTGTTTCTGTCAGCAGGTTTCGTATGGAAACATGATTGCATGCGATAATCCAAACTGCAAGTACGAGTGGTTTCACTATGGGTGTGTGGGATTGAAGGAGCCTCCTCAGGGCATTTGGTACTGCCCTGACTGTGTGATAATGGTGGAACAGAATAAGAAGGGCATGAAGAGGAGGCGGTGAATGGTGTCTATGGTGTATATATTTAATGACTTACGAGAACCAGCTGCTGGTGTGTATATGTAGACCTATTGTAATAGTAATTTTTTCATATCTTGCCATGAGTCTTTCCATCTTACAGACGATTCCACGTCCCACCTTCAATTATGCAGGCGATGAGCTCGACGCGCAGGCTCATCTCGAGAAGCGCGCATGAAGGTGAGTGAAATATCTGGAGTAGTAATTGATCTTGAGGGGGTTCTGAGTTATTGATTTTGATTGATTGATGCTCTTTGACTGAAACCTTTGGGTTGATCTTTGTTCGTTCTGACTTGACTTTTTATTGCAGTGCTTGGAGAGCCTCACTGTAATACACAGATCACTCCACACGATCCTCATGGCTCACTATCATTGAGCTACACCGACTCAGTGATTCAACAGCATTTATCTCACATATATCAAAATGTCAAATTCATTGCAATTATCGAATGAGGCCACAGAGAATCTGCACCTCCTGTTGGGTGCTGGTGTCGCGGCCACACAGAGTGATCAGGTTGAGAAGGTGTTTGATGCTGGGGTGAAAAGTCCGAATTCGGAGTTTGTTCATACACTGGTGACATATATACAATCTTCCACTGACAACCAGGCTTTGATGCTTGAATTGTTTTCCCAGTTATCAGACAGTACTCTACGCTCGGTTATAGGGCTGTTGTACAAGAAGGATTCAAGCGTGATACTCCACATGCTCACCGTGATGCGGCGGCACTTGAAGGAAGAGATCCGTCTGGATAGCACCGCAGATAAACCTTCGAAGGATGTTGGTTTCTATCTGAGATTCACCCTAGGTATTACGACCCTGCTGAGCAGCTCTTCCAACTGCCCGGAGATAATGGAGGCTCTGTTGTCGAACGTGAGCATAATGCTCTATTTGTTGAGATTCCAGTCACTCTTGCCAGTCATTTTGATGACCATCATCTCCATCTCACAACTAAGCACACAAAGATCCAATGAGATCGTGACAGATTTTGTGGACACTCTCATTAGTCTCAACACGTTCCAGTCGCGCCACCTATTGTTTGTCTCCATGGCCAAGTTGTTCCCTCTATTCCCCCATATCATGGGTGCTGTTTTCTCGTCCAACGCTGACTTTGCAGGGTTACTAGCCAATCAGATCACCTCACTGTTAAACTCCCACGCAGATGTGGCTGCCGAGCCCGCCCTGACTCTTTTGGAACTCTTCTCCTCTGCCGCGTTGGACGAGACTTGTCGCGCCACAATTGCAGAGAATTATCTCCAAACTCTCTTGGTCGGTGTTACTCTCACCAGTAGCAACACCGGCCAAGATTCGTCTGTCTTTGCATTGGTTCGTGTACTGGCTGCTCTGACCCTTGTTAAGGTGTGGAACAACATCCCGAAACAAAGAGTAGAAGAGAACCCAGATCAGTTATCGCTGAGCCTCTTGACCACTTTGTTCATAGATGCAATCAAGCACCAAGGAGGTGCTGATGACAAATGCCGGGTGGAGTCCATTGAAGGGTTGGCGTTTCTCTCTCTGAGGCCAGTTGCCAAGAGATTGATTCGCAAAGACCAAGTGTTGATCAAGCAATTGTTACAGCTGTTGAAACCGGGGAATTCTGAAGAGTCCGAATCTATTCAAACCTCTGAGATCTATGGAGTATTGGTGATTCTTTCAAACGCCACTATCTATAAGAAGATGGCCACTACAGAAAGGCAGAGGTTGCAATCGCTCAAAGACTACAACAAATCTGCCCAAGAAAGGGATGACGACAACGATGAGGAAGTTTCTAGCTTTATCGGGAGTTATCTCTCCTCCAACAAAATAGTAGATGTTGCATGCGGTCTTGGAAAGGATCTGAGAGTGTCCGCGTCTCCACGAATCCGAAATCAGATTGTGGTGCTTATCCATAACATATCCTTTGCCCCAAAGTTCAGAGGAGAAGTCATCAGGCAGGGTGGGCTCAACTACATTCTGCAGTATTTGGTGAATACATCCGAGGCCATAGCTTACAGGGATAGTGTTCCAAGTGTTGTGACGCCGGTCAAGGAATCCGAAATCCGGCTGTTGGCAATTCGGTGTCTTGCAAAATTGCTCATCAACAATGACCCAAATCTGATCTTTGGAAAATTCGATATGATAACGCCTGTACCGTTGCTCTGCGAGGTGTTGCAAAAGTATCACCTGGACAATAGCAGTGGCAGCGAGGGGGATAATGTACCTCTGGGTGAAGTGGAGGTAAACCAACTCGATGTGTTTGAGGTGCTGGTGGCAATCACCAACCTAGCATCAGTCCCCAAAATGGAGCTGCAAGAGGCTATTGTGCGGTTTTCATGGAGATATGTGGAGCAATTGCTTTTGGATGCAGAAGACAGGCTCCGTCGTTCTGCGCTTGAACTCATCTCAAATCTCATCGGTTGTCCTCTTTGCAGTGCGCATTTCTTCAATTGGGAGGAGACTTCTGCCTCTGCAGAAAACCCGAACTATAAGAACTTCCAACTTTTGGTGAAGATGATGGATTTAGTGGATCGACCTTCACAGATTGCAGTGATGAACATCTTTGCCAATGCAAGTGAATACGAGTTAATCGCTACGATGCTAGTGTCTAATGATGGCTTTGTCGGTGCAATCAGTTCCCTTATTAATGAGCAGAGCGATGACGGTGAGATTATGCTCAGAGCCATATACATCCTTCACAACTGCTGTCAATCAAGGCATGCTACTGGAATAAAGAAGCTCAGATCCCAGAAGCGTTTGAAGGAGGGACTAGTTAAGATTATCAGAGCCCTAAAAGATAAGGAGGTGATTGGTATGGCACTGGAAGTTTGTAAAATTGTAAAGTTTTAGTGATTTGGTGGGATTTATATTGCATGAAATTGATTGCGCATTTGAATTGATCTGTTAATAAGGATATATCAACGAATGTGATGTATTTTTGGCTCAAGACTTTTTTTGTTGAAATATTTTCTCTTAAAAGAAATTTGTTTTGAGATGTTTCAAAAAATCAAAAAATCAAAAAAATCAAAAGTATTTAAAGATCTCCCCAAAAGCAAAAAAAATAAAATAACTGACAACAAGTAATAAGTCAATTCTCACGCAAATGCATAGTGAAAGAACCACAGGTGTTAACTGCAGCACCAGGCAAGGAACACACACCCAAACTCCCTACTACACTATCACACTACACAACCCACATAGATACATTTCATCTAGCACGCTCATCTAAAAAAACACCCACAAACCATAGTATATCGCCTAAATCAAAAAAATGCAAATACCCACGCAATGGCTAATATTACCCCGATATTCTTGGTGTCTGTTTCATAGATCATTTACACCCAAGCATGCAGCATGCAATAGGTTTACTAGGCGCAGTAGTCGCAGTACGCCCTGTCACAAGTTAGGCGTGTGGTTTGCAACGGTTTCTCAGCTGCGCTCTCTCAGTACGGGCTGTGCTCTCTCAGTATGTGTGTTCTCTCCGTATGCACGATGACGATGCGACAGTTTATGGAAAGACATCAAGAGGAAGCGGCATAACGTGGGATAGGGATACTGCAATATAGGAGAGAGTCAGTTATATAGTATATAGGGGTTGAAAAGGTCTGGTTTCTTGCATTCAAGTGTATTGCCATCAGTTGTGTATCAATTGAGTATAAATTGTGCTATCAATTGTATCATCAATTGAAGGAAGCTCATTGAGGAGCCAGTTAGTCGTTTTCCAGATCGTTTCATATTTGTGGCTCTCACCACCACTGATACCACTTCCAGTAACACCAACACCAACGGTAACACCACAATAAATCATCGCTTTATGCCTTCACACACCGAGGATGGAGCAGAGCTCCAGACGCTACCCAGCAAGAGTGGCGAGGTTGACTCTGTGGATATAGACGAGTCTTCACTCACTAGTGTGACTGCAGTGAAAGAAATTGACTTTGATACCAAGAAGCCAACAAATGATGATGACGATAAGGCTGCCGAAGATCCACAGCATGGTGAGTTGGGGTTAGCTTCTGTTGTTCCTCCGTATATATATACTAACACGAATAGACCCCACAATCTTGAAGTACATTCAGGCGTCACAGCAGGGGAACCTGAAACTCATAACCGAGATGCTGGAGTCTGGTGAAGTAAATGTCAATGACCACCTTGATGACAACGTTTCTGCGCTCCACTGGGCCGCTATCAACAACAGGCTTTCTGTGGTGAAGTACCTCGTATCAAAGGGTGCAATAGTGGATTATCAAGGAGGCGATTTGAATGCCACACCACTACAATGGGCATGCAGGTACGGATTGGTGTACGTTGCAGACTACCTGATGACAGAGTGCAAGGCAGACCCACTGCTAGCCGATTCTCAAGGGTTCAATAGCTTGCACCTTGCAGTGCACTCTTCCAATGTGATGATGCTCATATACCTGCTGTACTTCTCCCAAATACCTGTCGACACACCCGACCCGAAGGGAAGAACCTCTCTACACTGGGCGGCCTACCAAGGGGATTCACTGTCTGTTGAGGTACTGTTGAAGGCAAAGGCCAATGTGCATGCTATCGATGAGACCGGGTTTACCCCGCTGCACTGGTCTTTGATCAGAGGTGTCAAGAGCATCATTCTTACACTCATCCGGGAAGGAAGCAATCCTTCGGCAAAGACAAGCGACGGCAAGACATGTGCAGATGTAGCAAAAGATATGAACTGCACAGAAAAGTTAAAGCAGGCATTATATGAAGCAGGCCGCACCGATACAGGTGAGCACATCCACTATTTCCTCAGCGAGCAGCACGCCAAACTCGCCACGTTTGGTCTGCCGTATCTAACGACCCCCATCATGTTATGGTGCCTAGAGTTTTCCAGAGACTATTCTGTACTATATCTTCTCTTCGGCTTTGCACTATGGGCTGCCCAGCACCAATTCCTCCTGCGGTACATCATACCCTGTTACATGAGAGATCCTAATCCACTGATGAAGACCCCTTTCTTGGCCGGGTTGTTCTCCGCCACTGCCGTGTGGGTGATCATATCATGGTTCTTCTATGTGTTACCATATACCTTCAAAGAAAAGAGTTTCACCAACTTTGTTTTCCTGCTCTTGGCATCGACCGTTGTGTTTTCGTTTCTCAAGACGATGATCATCGACCCAGGCTATATCCCTGAACCCACCAGCGTGGAAGAGATCCAGAGCACCATCAGGACACTGTTGACGCTTCGCAAACTGGACTCCTCCAACTACTGCATATACACCAACGTGAGGATCCCACTGCGCGCAAAGTACTCAAGATCGAAAAGAGCCATCCTTGCCAGGTTTGACCACTATTGTCCATGGGTCAACTCGGATATCGGCTGGAGAAATCACAAGCTGTTCATCACGTTCACCTTATCGCTACAAGTGGCGGTGATTTTGTTCTTTTACCTGGCCACCGAGTATTTTGACGAGTTGGAGGACAGCTTCAAGAACTACCATGACGAGGGTTTCAAATGCAGCATTCTCTCTGAAGATCTTTGCAATGGTTACCACCTTGCGCCCTTCACGTTTAACCTCCTCTGCTGGTGTTGCTTTCAGCTCGTGTGGATAGCGTGCCTTAATGTGGTGCAGGTTTTCCAGATTTGCAAGGGTATGACCACATATGAGGCCACAAAGATACACAGAGGCGAGGGTTTCGGCAACAGCGACCCCAACCCATTCTTCTCATCTGTGCCCGACGAAGCCGAGGAGGCGTCACATGTCATGCTCGGCAATGGTAGTGGAGGTTCTTCCAGGGCTACCGGTGAGATATCGTCCCAGAACCAACAGCACCATCACCACCACCATGGCAACGTGCCGTTTTTCATCAGATGTCTGATGATCCCCAGACTTTTGTGCTCGTCACGTTTGGCCGCAACGCTTGGCCTTGACCAGTTTGTAGCTACCTCACGTGACATCATCTCTCGTAAAAAGAGACACACCGTGTTTGATTTCGGAGTGGTGACAAACTGCTTGGACTTTTGGTTCCTCAAGAGAGATGGCGAAAACTATAGCATCAGGAACCTGGCCAAGTTGCCCATTGAAGGAGAGGGAAACCTCAACAGGAAAATGGTGGACTACTATAGACTGTGGGAGGCTCCTCAGAAGGTTACTGGAGCAGAGGCTGTTTGAGAGCCACCATCATTAACTCTAGCGCAAATAGGTGATGGTTGGAACAACCCGTATGCATTGCATTTTCAGGACCTTACTGGTGAAAGAGGAGTGTCAGTTGCCGTATAGTGATTGCCCATATTATTTATTATTTACCCATATCTAGTGGATTTCCAATCAAATACTTAGTGTGGTTACACCAACTGCCCCCACTGAAGCCCACATACTGAGCCCCATATGATCCACATAGTAGACGTACATAGTAGACGTACATAGTAAACGTACATAGTAACCTCATAGTAAACTGCTATGCTAAGCGAGTCTTCCTTAGTTAATGCACATGGTGCATATAGAGGAAAGATATGGGGAAGGTGCGACACATAACTTGATTATATTTGACTCTAGTATAAACAGTCGTTCACTTTAGTTTCAATTTTATTCTTTCATTGTTGTATTATTTTTTTGTTTTGTTACTAGGTGGTGTATATGTGTACTTCTGGCTCATTCTGAACGTGTTACACCGAGCATTCTGTGGCTTTGCTACCTGTGACTACCTAACGCTTGATCTACCAACGCTTCAATTCAGCCGAGAATATCCAAGCAAAGCAATCTGTGTATTTGCTTGTCTGCTTTTGAATAATGATAGCCCCAACACTCACAACGATAAACTAGTTCCACACAATCCCGTTCCTTCGTCCCAGATGTCTATGCAATGAGCGCACAACGACCCCGCAGAGTGCTAGGTAGCGGCACTAAACAGTTCCCACCACCTACGGACCAGCGGCGTGCCTCGTCACCTCCCATCTCCAAGCCGTCTGAATTGTTGCCACTATCCGGTGGAATGGCAGATGTGATCAACGAGCTCTCCATATCCGAGACCACCGCCAACTCTTCATCTTCTCTATCGTCCCTCAATGATGGGTCTGATTCGTTTGGCGTTGCGCGCGATCCCACACTCGAGATCACATGTCCGATTTGCAACGAGCAGATGGTGACATTAGCTCAGTTGAACCGTCACCTGGATGATGAGCATAAGACAGTGGAGCCCACCAATGACGAAGACCTCAAGACCTGGTTTAAGAAGAAGTTCGACAGGGCGAACGAGGTGCTCAATACCAACATCGGAGGTGTTGGGGGAGCGCACAAAAAATTGGTAAAGCTCGACCTATTTGATACGAGCGGTAACTTCACATTCAGTGAGAGCTCTTCGTCAGTGAATCTCACAGAATCAGATCCGGGAAACGCAAATAACACAACCACCACAGGAGGTGCTAGGCAACAGGTGCCGCAGGTGCATATACCGCGCACACACTGGAAGAAACCAACCGGTAGCGATATATGCCATCTAGCCGGTTGTTCGAAGCATCTCAACATCAAAAATGGGGCAGTCAACTGTAGGAAATGCGGTGACCTGTTTTGCAATAAGCATACATTCTACAGAGTGAAACTGAACGCTCGCCTCGAATATGATCCCATAAATGGTGTGTGGTGCAGGTGCTGCGAATCCTGTTTCATCAACAAGCCAGGGTATGCGTTTTCAGATGGTCTCTCGGTTGATTTGACCAGTTCCTTCCACAGAATAAGGAGCAAAAAGACACAAACTGAGCAGCTAGAGTCCATCAAGATGGAGAAGAGATTGTTCAAGTTTTATGACTACTACAGATCCACCGACATCACAGGCAAGGATCCTACCCCTTCCATACGCACATATGAACAGCAGGTAGTTGCATGGGAGCCAGATCAAAGGATAGATTCATGTCCTATTTGTAGCAGGAAGTTTTCAGCTATATTCCTCAGAAAGCACCATTGCAGGATATGTGGTCTTGTGCGATGCGGTGACGCAAGCACCGGCTGCACGATGGAGGTCGAGATCAACCTACTGGTTGAGCTTATGTCGGTTGATCCAGGCAGTGTGGGAACCACACTGGTGGGGCAATCAACGGTTGGTTCGTTTACTACAACCACACCACCGTTGTTCAAGAACGCAGATAAAAAGATCAGAATGTGCAGGCTGTGCAAGAATCAGTTGTTGAATAAACGGCTGTTTAATAGGGATTTGAACAAGCCCAAACCCGAGATTCTCCAGGTTTATGATAACATGCTGATCTTCAAGTATAAGATTGCAAGGCTGCTGCCTCTTTTCAAAGAAACGCTACAACATCTCCAGCAGTTGGAGGAGACAACATTGGTCACACCTGGGAACGGCCCCAACGCTACCACACACACACAGGCCATGAGTTCTTTGAATGCCAACCAGGAGGTTATACAGTCTGCCTCAAGGCAACGGATGAAGCTGATGGAGCTCTTTACCCGCTTTGACCAGATGACGAAGAGACTGGCGACTCATATTAAGCATGTTGAAGAGCAAAGGGCCCAAGGTGTTGCCATCTCCATCTCAGAGGATGAGGCGAAGCTCCAGCGTGCATTATACCAAGATGGAGTTCTATTTTTGCAAGAAAACATGCTTTCATTACAAAGTGTTCCTAAGATACTGGGTAAGAAACACAGTTCCAAGAACCAGCACCACGATCATGGTCATCATCATCTTCAACATGGAGACCCATCTCCAAGCACAGAGCACCGCGACGGCTCCACCCCACCCCATCAACTATCAGTGGTGGAGAGTGTGCCACCTCCCAAACTCACCAAGAAAGAAATCCGAGAGGCCAGGGAAAAGTTGATGGTGCTCAAAGAGCAGAGGTTCCTAGTCGAGGACATGGTTGAAGCGGCCAAGAAGAAGAGACGATTTGATGACCTGGCAGTTTTGGAGGGTAGCTTAAGAGAGCTGGATGCCGAGATCAGCGAGATAGATACGGCCTTGGGTGAGGAGTTTTCTTTTGACTGACATTATCGGTGTTTTCTCATCTATCCGATAACTGGTTCCCAAAGACACACACCACCCATATTTACTTAAGTGGTGGTGTCCACACGACCATCTGCACAACCGTCGTGATGTACACGACCACTGGTACCCAGCATATAGAGTTTGAGCCGTGCACTTACTTTCCTATACTGAACAGTAATTCTACTGTAGTACACTACAAACGGTGCTGTCGTGTCTTTTGACCAATAATCTTTGCCAGAAAATTCACTAAGGAGAGAAAGAAGCAGTGAGATAGAGAGAGGGAGTAAGACGCAGGAAGAATGAGAGGCAGTGAGAGACGAGGGTTAATTGAATATAGTTGGTAGAAAATAATCTTGAGCTGTGATTCGATTTATCATATACACATAGAAATATTCCAACGATGTCCACTTTCAACGTAAGTTAATTTTTCGCAACAATGGATTGATGCACATTGATCTGGATGACTGTTGATAGAGGTGTTCGGAGGAGCAGCATGAAGACCATTTATTTATAAGATGCAGCAGAGAACGCACTCTATTTAGTACAATTACATGACAGTGGTAAACCATGCGGTATCAAGAACCGAATAGATGTATAATAGGAGGACAGAGTTGCGGTCACCATTGTCAACTGAAGGTTCGTTCCATCATCAAAGAGCTCAACATCAAAAAGCTCAACATCAAAAGCTGGACATCAGCATGGAACAGCTTCTCTATATTTTAGATTTATTTATTTGTTGTTCTGTTTATCAATGACTTCATGCTGTTTGCACTATGTTCATCCAGAGCGAGGAACCCTTACCGAAGATTGCCCATACTAACTTCTCTCCAGGTATTCAGATGGAGTGCCCTCGCTGCTGGTCTCGTGTACGGTGCCTACCACACCGAGACCCTCAGATCTGCCGGTAAGGCCAAGACCGAGCAGGTGGAGTTTGAGCACAAGCAGAAGCTCATCAAGGAGGCCAAGGCCGAGTACGCCAAGCTCAACCCACCAAAGGCGGAAGCTGCTTCCTCCTCCACAGAGATCAATCTTGACGACCCTAACGTGGATTTCGCCAAGGTGATCTTGGGTGCTGTTGAGGGATTGAAGAACTAGAGATGACTGTTGAGGTTATTTTATAAAACTAAAATCGGGTTATTCATGTATGAAAAGAGTCTCCCAGAGGTATCTGTGGTACTCTCCTGGAGACGTGTTTGAGGTGTAATGCTTGTATATCTGAATATATGATGGTGCAATTTGAACGTGCCGTTACAGGTGACATTTGAACCTGCGGTTTAAGGCAAAAGATGTAGGCCGCAGACGCAGAAGATACGAGTAAACAACAACAGAGATCGTCATAATAACTTGACTTGAATCGTGTATAACAGGCAACCGTATCCAATCCCCAGAGGGGCATAAATGAGCAAATGAGGGGAAGCAGTATGATTCATACGGAAGCAGTGATTCATCCGGAAGCAGTGATTCATACGAGATGGGCCTAAAAGCGGGAAAGGCGGCACAGGTGCAAGCAAACAACACAGGCAAATAGTTTAACCGATCCCCACTCTACGATCTGCAACAATCCTTAGATATTCTAGAAAGTTATCAGCAGAAATCTCAGTAGCAATCTCATCCGCAGAAATCCAATCAGCAAGAATTTCTAAAGGCTCAGCAAATGTTCACGGAATTGGTATCCGCTCTAGTTCGCGCAAAAGACATGCACAGTTATCGTAAGGCTCCATCATAATAGCCCCACTATTATAGTCCCACCATAATGTCCCACCATAATAGTCCCACATAGTCACCAGAATGATACCCCAAGAAGTCTCTGCCTGCCAACAGCCGCAGGGTGCGGAAATTTTCGCCAGTGCGTGGAGCTCTTCCCCACATTCTAAGATGCGTGAGAGAGCTTGGCAACGTAGAGGGGAAAGAATATGATGGGATGCTGTAATCCTTGTTGACAGTGTTGTTGAAGGGCTCCTTTCTCATCAGTGACTCTTACAAAGGAGTACATATAAAGAAATATAGGGGCGACTGTTTGAGGTGAGGAGCCTGCTTTGCACAACTGATGGGGTGGACCAGAGCCATGCTCAGATCTCAGCTCGTGGCGAGAGGTATGTATTTGTGCTTTTATTTGTGTTCTAGTTGATTAGTTGATCAGTTGGTGTTCCATTGGTGGACTAGCTGATGTTCTACCTCAGTTGACCTCTAGTTTCAGTTTTGCTTGCGATCACTAACCATCAGCCAACAATGGGCTCATTGGCCTGCCAACTAGGCCACTACAATCTATGGCGTTATCAGCCAACACACCATTCAGCCAAGGGTATACGAGTAGAAGGAAAATGTCAGGCATGACATTCACGCACAATGCAGCCATGACATACACTCGGTTCCTCTCTGCACGATACAATATATTCTCACACCACCATCACCAGCAGCAGCCCTCGGTCAGCAAGGGCCTCTTCTCGCATAGGTCATCATACGACCCTCAGAGCAATGGATCGCTGATCAAAGTGATCCCTCAGAGGAGGTCATTCACAACAGGCAGCCATCACACTCCCCCTGGAGGTCGGTGTATGTCTGCAAGTGGTGAAGAGAGTCTCTTCACCTACACCATGTCAGTTGCATACCAGCCAAAGGAGAGAACTCCAGAAAGCGAGGCTGGCGAGGAAGAGGGAGAGTTGTTGAAGCAGAGGAAGAAGAAGCTGCTTGCAAATGTTTCAAAGTCACCCACCGGTGAAGACAACTACGTCTTTAGTGCAGCTTTCGACGACACTGTGGTGGTTGGCGTTGCTGATGGTGTTGGAGGTTGGAGTGACCATGGATACGACAGCTCTGCAATTAGCCGGGAGCTGTGCAGGAGTATCGAAGATTGCTATACTAGCCGCATTTGGGAGAAACAAAGCGTTGAAAATCTGGTGCAGGTGCTGGAATCTGCTTTCAATAAGGTCAAGAAAGAAGGAAAAGTGGAAGTGGGGTCCACCACCGTCTGCTTTGGCACTATCGATAGAGAGGGAAAGCTCAAGGCTCTCAACCTTGGAGATTCGTGGTTTGGTGTTTTCAGACAACAGGAGCAAGGAATTGCAGGCTCAAAGTTCATATGCCAGTACCAGTCTGAGGAGCAGGTGTACTACTTCAATGCGCCATATCAGCTGTCGATAATTCCAGATTCTATTCTGAATGCGGGCAAGGAGAGAAATGCCAACTTCCTGAGGAACGAGCCCAAGGATGCCGAGACATTTGAGTACCAGCTGCAAAAGGGGGACGTTGTGGTTTTTGCTACAGACGGTGTGATTGATAACGTGGCAATTGGAGATATTGAGATGTTTCTCACCGACGAGTTTGCAACGGTGTTCGATAAAGCTTCAGGGGATAAGTCGGAGGTGATTATCAGCCCAGAAATGTTGCAGGAGGTTAACACGAAATTCGTTGCTTCAGTGGAAACGCTCTCAAAGGATGTTGGATTCCCTAGTGTGTTTGCGCAGAGGTTGTCGCAGATCACCAAACAGCAATATGTGGGAGGCAAGCCTGATGATATTACTTCTGTGATGGTGTACATTGATTCTAATTAAATATGTTGCTTCCTTGTTACACTTATCTATTTATTGGTCTGTATTCTTATAGCTTAAGCACCCTCTGTGGAGTTCATAACGCTGTTCAACACATAACTTCTAATCTTCTCATTCTCCAGCCTTTGTCTCTCGTTTTCCCTGATCACGTTGGAGGCCAATTGGGCATTCGTGGGCAATGAAATTTTAGTTGCCACGTTCTTCTTACCATTCCGACTGACGAGTGTGAACATCACCCCTGACTTCTTCAAAACTGAAGGAGCACCATTTTCTTTACCCTCCTCCACCTCAGATAACAATCTTGACGGGGCGGGTGCCATGAAGGTTGTAGTTTTCTGTGTTTTGGTAGCCTCTAACCCATCATTTACAATGCTCTTGTACTGTTTCTCCAATTCCAAGTGGAATCTTTGCTCTTGCTGCTGCTCCCTTTCTTCGTTTAGCTGACGGTCATATTCTTCATAGTCAACTGCGGAGGATTTGGCCGATGGTTCGGCTTCCCCCTCCATCTCGTCACCGCTAGAAAGAGGTGAGCCTTCTCCGTCGTATTCATCATCCACCTGGTCTAGATCAACAACGTCATCATCATCATCGTCATCTTCATCATCGTCATCATCTTCATCGCTCTGCTGATCTTTGGCACTTTTTTCTGTGGCTTTTTCATTGACACGATTAGCTGCGATGATGCTCTGAAGCCGGGCAACCGCCTCCTCCCAACTATCGGACGTTGGCAATTCTGGTATCAACTCCCGGAGTCTCAACAGCTTGAAAGAGATATCTGTTGGAAGTGGTTGTTCCTTTGTATATATGTAGTAGTCAAAGAAATGGTAGAGCACCTCAAACTGGCCGCGAGTCTTTTTTGACAATAACCTGAAGGAATCGGGGGAAAGAACCTTAAGCGATGAGAGCATCGCCGCAACCATTTGGACACGGAAATACTGATCAGGAGGATCGAGTGGAGCGTAAACTCCCCTCGCTGGATTATTATTAGGATGGCCGAAGCAAACAATTCGGTATAATACAGCAACAATGGCCGATATAGGGATCAACGAGCGATTGGAGAGTTCGGCAATATACTTCACCTCAGCCATGCGGATAGTGTTATACCTATAATCACCAACCTCCAATCCCTGCTGGACTCTCTCCATAAGGCTATCGACAACGAAGGTGTGCAGGAACCTGCACTTTGGTGCAACGTGTTTGAGCATACTTGCCATGAGCGGGATATTCTCATAGTTCAGTTTGTGTGGTTTTGAGAGCAAAGTGCAAAGACTCCTCACCAGCCAGCTAGAGCGGTTGGAGATATCCTTATGTGTGTACAAACTCGTTGCGATTGTTTTCCAGTTGTGTGCGTTTAGTTCTCCACGAATCAGCTGACGCAGGGCCGCCTCCTCCGGGGTGAATACCCTATGGTAGTGGTTGACCTCCTTCAGAGACTGGGGCTCCAAAGAATTCAGAAATGAGTCTATGGAGATCCTCTGGGGTACTTGCAAAGTGGAGGCGTTGCGTTTCTCCTTCAGCTGACGGAGAAATTCCTCCGTGTGAGGCTTATACTCGGGGTCATGCAGAAGCAGCGTGCCACACACCTCGAAAAAAATCGCAAGTGTATCTATACTGGTGGAGTAAGCTGCGTTGGCAACCAGAAGACCAATCTTGTGAAACAGAACATGTGTGGGTACGAGCTTGAACTTAGCCAATTCTCCAAACAGGATGATATGCTTCAGACTCACCTTACGGTTATTGATCTGAGACCTGAGGCGTCTGTCTAGGAAATCCACCAGCTCAGCAGGAAGAGGTGACAGATAGCTTTTGTTGATGGCAATGAACCTCGCAAAGTTCTTGAAAGTTTCAACCTTCTGAGTCGAATCGAAATAGCGCATGAACCGTGCTCTAGAGGCATGATTGTTGAGCTGGTTCTTCATGAAAAAAACACTCACATCATCAATTTCTTTCGCTGTTGTTGCGGTTTCAAGCCGTACAAATACTTCAGACACCTTTGTACCTTGGGAAGAGTTGTCTTCAGCAGGTGGAATGCTCGTTTCTACTGCCGCATCAGTAGGCTCTACATCTCTCTCGTCTGGAGGATGCTCTACGGCATGGCTGGTTTCAGAGCTAGGAACATCCTCTGAAACGGTGAATGTATCTTCCAACAGCTTTGAATCCTCAGCATTCAATAATTCTGTTATGTCAGGGACCTCAGTGTAGAATTTCCGTTGCTCCTCAGTCCCCCATACAGTATCCTCTTCGGGGTCATTCTTGCCGGTGACAACCGCAGTAATGACACCACGGTCACCATCTTCAGCATAACCATTCTCCAAACTTGGAGCGTCCAGACCGTATAACCCACAGAAGTAAGGCATTGCCGTCTTGAACCTCTCGTAGGCCTTCTCATTCTCGATCTCTTCCTCTCGTAGCTCGACTTCTCTTCCCGTCTTGATTGCTACTTCTGAGTGATGGGCTCTGGTACGCTGAATGAGAGTGTGTAACTGCTTTGTGGTGGAGATCACATCGTGGGTGAAGTTATTGAACAGCTCCCGTACGTCTTCCTTCACGTCATGGAAGAAGAAGGCATTATTCTGATCATCATCATAGATATACCGGGAAAACCGTTTAAGAAAGGATGTAGCCATCAGGAGGTTGTTGCCCCTGCGGAACTCTGAACGCTGCTCCTTATCAGCGATTGAACTCATTGGAAAGAGTTCTTCAAGCACAATGTATACAAGATTTCTCTTCTCGGCTCCTCCAGCCTTCCTCCTGGCAAATCTGGGTAATAGATCTTTGGGGGCATCATCGATGCTTCTGAAGACACCCACCAGGAAGAACTCTGTGAAAATTCGCAGCAGAACTCTCTGCCTTGACCGTCTTGTAGTACCCTTCTCATCTGCTGGCAAAGTAGAGGGCCTTGAATACTGTAGGATCTGGAGAAACTCACATAGCAACAGCGAAGTGAACCGGGTGGTGAACCTCTGGTGGAGAGCACTGATGATTTCAACAGCAGCTACCACATCGTCTGTCTTTGTGCATTTCTGCAGACCCTCCATCGAGGCCGCAATCACCTCCGAAAGGTACTTGTCTATGGAAACTGACGACACATCCTCGATGATGTTACTCTGGTGCTCTTTATCGATTGATGCTCTCAGCTTGCGGATGAAGGCTGTGTTCTTTTTGAGACTGGAATCGAGACTCCTCAGTGACGGTACAAAGGAGCCTTCCCACGCACCCGTGTTGAGCTCCGCGAGCTCTTTTCGCCTTTCATCAAACTCCTGTACCGTTAGGATGAACACTTTATGGGTATAGTGTTAACCACTCTTTTTGTCTTTCTACTTACTTCTGACATGTACGCTTCACCAGTGTCACCAATCTCGATTGAGATATTAAGACAATGGATAGATGTAAATATTGAACACGTTGTGATAATGAAAACTTCGATCAAAAGCTCAATCAAAAAAGGTACAATATCGCTTTTCCTCAAATATTTCAATCATCTCCATATTGGATTTCGATCCATCTTTCGCATGCATAGGACGTGCATACAATACCATATTACTATGACGCAGTAGATGTTAGCCAAGGCATACAGCGAATAAGATGGGTTGGTACGAATTGAGAAGGTGTCTATGAAAATGAGATGAAATGGAGATATGCAACTGCTAATAGTAATCGACCATCATTTATTTTAGTCTAACTTGTCTATTTACATGATGAGATAACATCACCCCTGAAATACGTATACACAGCACACATTTCACCTTCTTACACGGTGGAAGATTCTACCCTTTGGCAGGCCGTACATCTCACGCACTCTGTTGACATTTCTGTCCCAGGTGGATCTCCACAAATGGCCACCAACGGCCTCGAGCTCATTCTCCTCGACAAACTTCCTAATGTTGAAGAACTCTCTCTTCACTTCACCCTTATTGGCGTTCTTAAGAGGCTGTCCATTTTGGCGGAACACCCACCCGGCAAGTCTATTAGTAGGAGCATTCTTCTCTGGAGTTGGGGCCAAGTACTCGCAGAACTCAAAGTTGTCGTTAGACAAGAGTTTCTTGGCATCAATTACTCTGTCCAAGTTGGAGAGTGGGACATCCTTCACACCCCAGTGCAAAGTCGTTGAGAATGTGTCTTTCTCAACGTATGGCGTATCTGGGTTCACTATCAGAACGGTGTAGAGCTCCTTCTCAACTTCCTCGAACTCAAACACTTCCAAGGTTGGTGGTTTGGCTGTCACGTTTGACGACAGAATCGTGCCTGGCACTATATGTGTATCTATGTTTGTATGTGGGAACTTCATCTTCACGTCAACCTGAGGCTCCAGAGTGGGCAGGGTGTCTGGTATCACATGCAAAGTCTCGAGTCTCTGCATCAGCAACATCTTGTCATGGCCCTCCCACTTCTCCTTCAGGTAGTGTCTGTATACCGGTTGCGACAGATCAAGCGAGTTGGTTTGGTAGTTAGAGTTGAACAAAACCTCTGGGTTAAACTTCTCAGCATCCACAAGCAACCGTTCTCTCTTTGCGCGCAATTCCTGGATCAAGGCCGAATCGCTGCTGGAGTTAAGCCCGGCAATTTCCTTCTCAAGAGACTCCACCTGAGTGTAGAAAGTTGCAGCCTGGGACTCAAGAACCTCATATGCGAGTGGATATATGTTGTCCAGACCAATTGGTGAGTCGTATTTGATTCTACTGGAACGCTTCTTGAGAGTTGCTGGACCCTCCGGCAGCGTTGGGCTCAAGAGAGCCTTCTGGATGGCTTTGCTCTTGACAGCAAGGGAGGGCGCCCTTCTGCCAAAATTTGACCAAATCCCCTTGCTCACCACAGAGGACATCTTTTTTTATACGCTTATATGGCTTGTTGGAGGAGATCACCTTGCAAATCCTCTGTAAACGTTTAAATGACCGTGATCTCAAACTAATATCTCTCCACGAATGCCTGCCAATCCTCTATGTATGTGAGATTTTTCACCTCATGTTTTCCAGCATAGGTGGGAGGCGCACTACCTTAGATTAGCTGCAGTGTGTAGGGAGTCCCAGAGAAAGAAGTGGTGCAGACACTACCACGTAGAGTCTCCACCAGACCTGCCCCACAACCCATTAAGAGAGCAGAAGGTACTTAGCAATGTACCCCTAAGACGGTGCAGTGGATATCATCATGTTGTTAACATTTTGAGTATACCCATATGTCTATATATTTTATCTATCCTTAATCCAGCAACCGTATGATCGTCATAAAAATAAAGTAAAAACAAGTGCAAGTTAATCGTAAAATCGTTCTGTGATGTGGTGGTGTCATTATAAATGACGATGGCGTGAGAAGATTATCATCTAAAAGCAGAGCCAAAGCTAGGAACTGTGAGCTTTCTTTTGAGCACATGGGGGTGTTGAATATCGTGAATGTGTTGTAGTGCGAATAGCTTGGTACCACCAATCTCAGTTAGGTGTGGTTGGATGTCATTTCAGTGTGAATGGGCTCTATTATCTTTGCTATTCCAGAGACGTAGTTCTCACTACTGGAATCAAATTGGGACATATCTATAGGCGGAAACAATTCGAAACCAGCTCCAGCCGTATCTTCCTTCCCCATGGTGGGTGTGAGTGTGTTGAATTGGGGGATATCTAATTGTGTTTCACCATTAAAATATGTGAATTCCAGGGGACTCACTGGAACTGTGAGATCGAGCTTGTTATGTGGCTGCGATTGTTCTGTATTGAGGTTTGCAATTGGTCTGCTCTGCCTTACAGCCGTATCTGAGCTTTCAGAAGGTATTGATATCTCTGTCACAGTATCTTCGTAGAGCAATTGCTTATACAGGAGATCGGCGTTATCCAGGATAGTCTCCTTGGTGCGATATTTGGTGAGTTCATTGTCGACAACTTCCTCTCCTTCCAATGTGCATGGCTGTGGTGTGTTATGTGATAGCTGAAATTTTATGAGCTTACTCCTCAACGATGACCAGAAAGAGGTATGTCTCGAAGGTCTGCTTCCGGCAGAGAGGATGGTTAAGGAGTGCTCCATATTTGGTGCTATGTTTTCCTGTTGCTTCAGTGTTTCTGCGTCTGACCTCCCACAACTCTGCGATTCTGCCCTGGGATAAGTGGTGCTCATATTGATGGCTGCAGCCAGAAGTTGGCATGTGAGAAATCTTCTGTCATATGAACGTCAGAGGTCCTTCAGGGACACTCTGCAGACAGTATAATTGAATGTTCCTGTGTCGCTTGAAGGTGAATCGAATGCGTAGATGTGTGTAACACGATTCCACAATGAAAAGATGTTCACACGCAAAACTCATCCACTACTAAGAAAAAGGCAAACAGTCCTCATAGAGCAAATAAAAATGAGCATACACTAGGAGAAGATGATCAGCCCCACAAAGCTCAAACACCTCGTAAGTAAGAAGGGCCCATGCATAGAGCGCATATAGATATGCCACACGATATCGATCACAGAGAGATAATAACCAATGACGTAAACGCAAGCAAACCAATCTGAATTATGCCACTTTAGCAGCTGGGCTCCAGAATGGAGTTTTCCTGAGGCATTTCCCACCCAAAGGCGTTGGGACAACCAAGCGACAAATGCCATAGCCCTCGTGGTGCTCTCGTCCTGTTCCTCTCTCTCTCCGCATCAATGTGTTGCGGCAGGGCCTGTGCTATGCACATGCAGCATAATCTCACCTCACTAGGGAGCGGCTTTTGACATGAAAGGCAATCCGCAGCCCATCCATGGCCTTGGGATATTATCTTCCCGGCAGCAAGGAGGAAGGTGCCTTATGTTTGGTAAATACCAGGAGCGTACGAAACCCCCAGGGTGTCTAAAAAAAAAGCCTGGTCCACTACTGCAAAATCATGCATGCATTATGCGAGGGTGCGTTTCGAACGGCAATACGGTAAAAAAAGAACGTTAGGCAGAGCGAGCACTGGAGGCATTAAGGGCAGCGGCACGCTCGGCGCGATTTCCCGCCCGATAGAGATGGCAACGAAGACAAGAAAGAAGACGCGAACAAATGCCATTGCTATGAGTGCACGGGATGTTGCGAGGTATAGTTAAGGGAGACACGGGCATGCAACAAAAGAGGAATCAACATATACAAGAGAGCCCCAAAAGTACAGGCCACTCCAGATTAGGAAAGGCTCGTTAACAACTGTCGGTTAAATGATGGTGGATACCAGTGGTCTAACAGTGCAGCATGGGTAAGGTGCTAATGCAGCCTCCCCTTTACTATGTCACTGTGCTTTCTCGCTACCCGTTTTAAGGTTCTCCTCCTAGAAGGCCAAGCACACTAAACTCCGGCATGATAAAATCACCCCCTGGCTTAGCCGCTCCTCATCGGTTACGAAATCGCCACAGGATGTTTTCATTTCATTATATTTGAAATAATTGTGGTGCGGCCAGCAATGCCGAACCGTCGACTGGCCTTGTTGTAGCTGGAGCCTCTCGTTAGCCGTGGGAGGTGAAAGCGAGCGTGGCTGCATCTCCATGCACGGCCAGCAGGTATTTATGTCCGCCTGTTATCGGATATACTGCGTGAAGGAGTTGATGATTATGTTCAAAACGTTTTATTTTCAGGACTCATCACCGACCTGGTGAGAGTGTACAATATACACTGGGGGCAGTGCGGGACTGGCCCCATAACAACAAAAAAAAGAAAAAAGCAGAAACCGTGACGTATTAAAAGCAAAGTGAAATCATGAAACCAAGTAGTATAAAAGCGAAAATCATAAAAAAAGTCAATGTATGTGCAAAGCAAATGCTAAGTCTGCTCGACCTTAAATGCATGGAGGCGGGGGAACTTCACATCCCTGACTTGGCCTTTGGCTTGTAGAATTCAATCTTGAGATTACTGGAGTTCATCCTTCCGTCGCCATTGGTACTAAAGACATTGCTGCCAGACTTGATGCTGTTCACCTGGACGGGGAACACTCCTGAAGTGCAAGACCCGATCACCGTGCTGTTAGGGGCAGATATCGAGCCCGAGTTCCCTCCAGAACCATTCGTGCTTCCATTTCTACCCAAAGAACGAATCTGACAGAGGTTCTGCGCACTCAATTCGTGGTTCAAGTTGGGGTAGTTTCTAGCCACCCTAGCTCCAGTTGTGGTTGAGGATGTCTCAAACGCAGAACGAGGCCCATTAGATCCTTGGAAGGCATCTGGGAAAACAGCCGTAGAAGATATAAAACTCGTAGCTGGAGAAGGTCTAGTAAAACGGGATTGGGACTGTTTAGCATCTTGCTCATGATACACCACGCCTCCCGGAGAGGATTGCATATGCTGTCTTTTAGCAAGGCTGAAGTGTGGTGGCAAGATACCGGAGGACGGAGTATATCCTGCTGAAGCCATCTGTGGGTTCTGTGTGGGTGGGTTTGGAATACCGAAACCAGCAGCAAGGTCATTTCCAAACTGGTCATTGCTGTGGCCCCCAAGCACCACGGGAAACGAATCGCCATTGACATATGGTTGTTGTTGCTGGTGTTGCTGTTCTTGTTGTAGGAATTGGAGCTGTCCATCGGTCATCACCTGCTGGTGTGGGAAAGAAATCATATTGTTTTGATCTAGCCGTTGCTGTTGGGCTTGAAGTTGCTGTTGTGCATACTCGTTGAAGATCTCAGTGTTGAACCGCAATTGTTGGGGTGCTTCTCTAGTTACAGCTGGAGCCGAATGAGGGTAACATCCCACAGCTTGTTGCTCTGACGCCTTTACGTCAATCGACAATTGAGGTTTGGACTTAGGAGGCTCCATCGTTACTACCGAGTTTCTATTATGAGATGCTGCAAACGGCAGAGGTGTCGAGACATCCTGAGGCCCTTGCTGATACAATGGTGAATCAAAGCCTGCTGGTGAAGTGTTTGATGAGTGTGGAAGGAATATGCTTTCGGTACTCTTGCGATGAAGTGTCTGGTCTACAGCACTGAACTGAGAGAGACTCGCACTCTTATGCGGCATCTTCGGTCTGATAGCAATAGTGTCGGAGGCTATGTTGAACTGCTGCGGTTGCAGTGAAGAGGCACTAATAGACTGCCTTGAGACCTGCTTGACCCCAGGCATGTCGTACAGAGCATTGAAGGACTTTGATCTTGTGCGTTTATGTCCCCTTACGGAAACTGCATCGCTGATCGTAGCTGAAGTGCTTGGAACGCTGTTCAAACTGGTGATGCTGGCCATGCTGGCCATACGAGATAGTGCAGCATCAGCAATGGACTGAGCAGCATTCACCTGGTACATACGTGGGAGCCCATTCTGAGCTACATGCTCGTTTAAAAACCCTAGACCACTAACATTACCCGAGGAGTTCGCATCTGCAGGAGTTTGACCGACATCCAATGGACCAGCCATTTGAGATGATGTCTCTTCTGACATTTCAGCTATGCCTGAGAGGGCATTAACATCCGACTGAATACAAGTTTTCTCCTTACCAAACTGGCCAAACACGGGAGGAGAACACTTGGAAATGTCTGAAAAGACGGAGTCCATCGACTCCAGCGTTGATAGCGCAAGACTCTCATCAACACGGATGATTTGGCATTCTACATTGGGGAAGCCATTTCCCTTGTTGTTCACATAGAATTCCCAGAGGATAGTTGCAATTGGTACATCTTTTCCTGCGGTGCGCTTATTATTGCGGAGATCATCATCCAAATAGAGGGTATTTGTGATCACTGTGTTTTGGATCTTGGAGTTATCGACATAACCATTCTGATATCCATTGAAAAGCCCTGACCAGTACTTTGCACTTAGCGGCAAGGTGATGTTGACCTTCTCCGAGAGGCCCAAACGCGACTCAGACATAGCAGCGTGGTCCAGAGAATCATCGATTTCAGTGTTGCTCTCGACAAAATAGCCTGAGATGGGTTCGGTCTTCATTGAGAGTAGAACGTTCCCATCGTATATCTTCGTCACAGATTTAAGCGTAACCATTTTTGAGAAGCTATGAGTGGGAGATTGTAGATTTCCCGAAACTGGTGTTGGTGGAACACTAACGAACTCGGAGAGGTCAACGGTCACTTCGCAGAAACTGACGAATTTCCCCTTATCCAACTCGATATGCTGATCGTTAAACAAATTGATACCAACTTTGGTGTGCATCAAGCGGGTGTGTTCATTCAACCCATTCACAATATCATCGATAGGTTTCTTGAGATGAGTACGGGTCTTCTTCAACGAACGCAATAGATGCATACTCCTGACATTTGTTGTAGCATTGCTCTCAGCTCCGTTGAAGTCCACTGCCTGAAAACTTCTGCTCTGGTTGTCAAAGGCATTAAATGCCATCTTGAGTCTTCCCAAGGAAATCTTTTTGCTAAGGCTCTGGGGGTCCTCAAAGATATATGGCATGCGAGAGCCTGAGGATGAAAGTGTCTGTGCTGGTACTACTTGGCCCACAGAGTTATGACGGGCCCCTGTTTCTCTCATCAATGCTGTTGCGGAAGTATCCATGGTGGCAGGCGTTGGCATTCCAGAAGACATGTCACGGTCAACAAGAGATACACCCTCCATATCGCCGCGAATGAGACTATCAATCTGCTCATTAAACTGGCGAGTATGGTAAGAGTAGTCGTCGTCGTTCGTCGGAGACACGGTACAAGGGTCGGTATCTGTGGACAACGTTTCCTCGTTGGAGTCACAACGTTGAGACTCCTCGACAGGCATTGAAAGAGACGAGCCGCGTTGTTGGTCATTTATCAGTCTGTTGTAAACCCTTCTCAGGTCATGTGCCCGTCGTATGAGCAGACGAAACTCCTCGAGAGAAGGAACACTCTTGGCCTTCTCGACACCAGCCAAGTGGTTCTTGACAAACTTGGCATCACATGCAAAGAAACCCTTAGCCTGAACAAAATCCAGCAAGAATCTGTTTCTTGGTCTGACCCTGTTAATCTTGGTATTTCTGCTGGTTCTAGAGTTGGATATGGCATGAGACAGCTGGGCAATATATGCCGCTAGTCCTTCTATGAGTACCTTATCGATATTAGACTTTGGAACTGTTGCCAGAGAACCGCTGCCGGAGTGGGAGTTCTTTTTCCTAAGAGGAATGGCAGCCGGCAGCTTGAAATCAACGGGGGAGACGATATCTACCGACTTTGAACTGACGCTATTTGACAACAACGAGGTGCTTGGGGTAGGCTGTTGTGTAGCGATTGTATTGATGCTGTCAGATGCTAGAAGAATGTTTGAGGATGACGATGATGATGATGCAGATGATGATGATGATGCTTGTGGTGGTAGGGATGTAATCAGGTGGGATGCGCCCTCGCCGTTAATCTCTGTGTGGAGATGCTGATTAACCTGCAAGGGATCATGGTAGATATCTATGTGGGGGGGGTGAGTTTGATCCATGGGGTAGGTACTGCTGAATACCGACATCGGTTCAGCCCCAGAAAGGTCCTCGTTGGTGTGCCCGGTAAGGAAATCACCGATGAACGCATCGGAGGTATCTGGGACGGTGTCCGATGTCAACAGTGCCTCCAGGTCATCATCTACAGGCTGTGAGAATTTAATTTGAGAAAGATACTCCCCACTAGGGGAGAGATTCTCCTTATTGCTCACGTCGCCGAGCGCGTCTATCTGTTGCGGAGCATGCATATTATGTATACCAAAGTCCATGACTGACATGGGATGTCTATTGGATGAATCTGGTGGTGTGTATGTCTCGACGAGCGGTGAAAAGTCCTTATGGAACCCTGAACTGTGTGTCCGGCCCTGCGCTATGTTGTCGAACGAAATCTGCAGTCCTCCTTTGGCAATGGGTGTGACCGGAGTTCCAAGAGGGTTCATGATATGGTGGTGGTGTGTCTAAGTTTGGATAAAATGCATGAGTTGTAAAGGGTAATGTGGGCACCCGAATCCAGTTCGGGAGTTGTATGTATCAGTTATGTGTATCCGTTAGATGTGGCCCTTTTAGATGGATCAACAACAGTCTTCGAATCTCCAGCACGAACTCGTGTAGATTTCACTGCGTGTTCACTGGGGATATTTGGATGATTCCAGATCAAACAAAGAGTCCCTCAGTTGAGGTTCAAAAAAAAGAAAAAAAAGCAGACGAAAGATATAGCAACACGATTAGCTATGTGTTGCAGTAATGAACTGGAACAAACTCAACAGTAAGCAACCACTCAACAGTTGACGAACACGACAAGATAGTCAAGAGCTACGATGAAATAAGAGATACCACGAGAGCTCAAGATCAATGTCAGAGGTTATTTTATCACTAGCATTTGGCTGTCTACCCCTACAGGTTCCGATCACCCTATGCTACACCACCCACACCACACACAGTGTGTTTCTATCTCTATGTGTGTCTCTCCCTCTCACTCTCTATGTGTGTCTATCCACTGATTAGCCTTATGCATCATCGCGGCCAGGAGATGCGTCTGAGCGTGTTAGCAGTGGCAGCATCAACAAAAGGAGTGCCTGGGACACGCGTTGTTTACACTCATTACGTGAGCTTATCACGGTCCTGTTGCAACGTGTGCTGCGGCAGGCGCGCTGCGGGAAGGGCCCATGCGTGGTGGCAGAGAGCGTTGGTGGGGATAGAGGTACAGGTATATGAGAGGATATGCCTGAGGTGCATGAAACGAGTGGGGGTGCTAGAAAGGAACAGCTTTTAAGAAATAGCTTTTCAGCCGGAGGAAAGTTGTGTTAAACGGATCAGGTACAGCAGCACAAGGGGAGGAGAAGTGCGGGGGTCGACGGTGTTGGCGGAGTGATAGCTGATTTTGCGCTTAAATTTATATAAAGCACTGACACGGTGGAGTTGTATTCGTAGAGAGGACTCAGGTAGCTCCTACTGCAGTCGCAAGGCACTCGTAAGATACTCGTAAGGCACTGGTAAGGCGCTCGTAAGGCACTCGTAAAGCACTCGTAAAGGGTCCGAAGGTTCCTCCCGCAGGCTCAGTCGCCCCTTGGAGAGCGGGGCAGAAGCAGTAAGGAAGCGTGCAGGCAGGCAGGAAGCGTACAGGCAGGCACCTGCACGCGCAGGAAGGGCCGGAGAGGAAGGCATACTAACAGGTGAACAGCACGGCACTAACATGAGTGGCCTGGACACGTATGAATTAAGTAATTATATATTGGTCCAACTATGAATAAAACACTTTAGTAAAGTTCATTTCACCTATGAGTGGCGCTGTCAGGCTTTTCCGTTCTTGCCTTGATTGTTCTTTCTCCCTTTTGTTCTCACTTTTTATATAAACCTCTTCCATCTCTCCTTATCCAAGACGCTGCCAACCACTCTCTTAAATAGTGCATACACAATGTCTGCATCACTGACAGGGTCTTGAAGGGCCGAGTCTCGAGTGGTTTTCTGAAAATGCTCAAAAACGGTCTCGCCTCTTGCATCATATGTACCGTCGCTTCTCAATTGCGACATGCCCGTCAGTGGTGTGGTAGTTCCTAAGTCATCGCTGAATAGCTGTACCAGTTTTGATAAAACCAATACCGTCGCCATCAGCCAAAATTGGACAACTCTCTCAAATATGTGGTAGTTTCTGTTAATAGATGTGATCTGGGTCCACATATAGACGAACAAAGGATTTAGCGCTGTAAACAGTCTCAGACCTAATCCAAACACTAGTGAAATGGTGAGATCCAGTACAGAGACCATCAGTTGCTCTATTCGGGGTATGGAAGAGCCTCGCAGTTGATTTTCCACATTCGTAAGGTGGGCTTCAACAATGTCGAAACCACTCCTCGGCTTCAGAGAAGGAGAACTCAAAGGGGAGCTCGTCTCTAACGGTGACTCTATAGCTCTTATTCTGCCGTTTTGGTTCTCGGGTTCCGAACACTCCGCAGTCGTGTCCTCTGGCCTGTATAATGTTTTGAATTCACTTACCAGTTGATGGTCGTCCAGATACAGTTTCAATGCTTCGTATTTAAGCCTCTGGTCAAGATTATCAAATACCAATCGCACAAGATTGTGAGAGTTAAGTGGTGATGTTTCGGCCTCGCCCTTTCCAGCCCCATTCAAAAGGCAGGCCAACGCATGGCCATAGAACCTCTCGAATAATATTGGTTCGCTGAGTATCTGTCGTTCATTAAAGGCCCGGCTAAGTAAAACAAGCCCATTTGACGTTCGGTTGTAATCCAATAGCAGCAGCCTGGGATCCTTTGAACCTCCTGTGTGTGCCGCACCCACACTGTCGGAGGAGGTAGATCTTGGCCAACCCGGCAAACTGATCTCGATTGTTAAGTCATATGACCTGTCTATGGTTGTGGTTTCGTCGTAATCATTTTCCTGATTGGAATCCTTGTTCCCCAACTTCTCGTATTGATCTCGCTCCTGCTGTATGTACTCTTGCAATGCTGGCCGATCTCGCATCCTGGAGTATGACAGGCTCATCATCTACACCCAGCAAAGGGCTAATGTCCTCGAGCTTGTAGTTGAAAGGTAAATGATTGTTGGTGAGCCGAATGATGCGGCTCAAGATTCCGATATCCATCCTGGTGTAGAAGTGTCCCTCACTCACTTCTTCAATCTTGAGGCTGCAGATGGCTCTTAATGCACAGAACAATTGGTTTCAACCGGGGAGGTACACTGTCAAAGCGTTGTCCCGATTTTATTGACTAAATTCCAATTATATATGCCTCTCAAGAGGTGATAATCGTTACCAAAAGAATACGAACTCCTTGAAATATTCGCCAATATATATCAATAGGCTGCCCTCTTTATTTGATTGCTCGGATGATATGACTTGCGTCGCATGCATGTGCATGTGCATGTGCATAACCAAATTTCCTATACGTGGTGAGTCTTCGGAAAACGCAAAGTTGGAGATCGTGATTCATTAAGTCCTTTATGTATATATATATATATCAATGCTGTTGAGGGTCGCTCTGTGTAAGGACATACTTCCACTTCTCGTTATCATCATCAGCTATCCAGTGGGAGCCTTCCTCCTCCTTGTCTGTGAACAGTGTTGGCGAGTCGAATTTTGCCCAATGGAACCCGGGGCAGTCTTGATTCTTGTAGGAAGCGCTGCATATCCAGAAATATTTCCCTCTTGACTTCACTTCCCTGAACATCCTTCTCAAGATCATGCCAGCGTCACACTTGGGACACTTGGGAATCTTTGCGTAGAACTCAGGGTTGTAGTATCTGTAGGTTAGGTTGAAGCGGGTTTCTCCAGCGAGGGGATGGGGGTCAATAGGTGATTGGGAGGCTGTTACGCAGTGCTTGTACTCCTCCTGACAGCCGGCATGCATGACGATAAGTGTATTATGGGGTAGAGATATGCTCAGAATGGGGTTTGTGTTCTTGGTCGCGGGGTATGTTTTTCTGAGCTTGAACTCCCTGGTGGCTCCAAAGGAGAGTGAGGCAATGATGGGGTGCGGGCCCATGAATGTGAGTTTATCCGAGTGCCAATCTAAGTTACTCTTGCGATTCTCATAGAGGTTGCCAACCACAAGGTCACCCTGCCAGCGACTGGTGGTTTCAAAGGGCAGCCTCTCCCGTTGCGCCCGCAGAGTCTCCACATGATCTTCAACCAACAGTTGCACTATCTTCAATTCATCCCCAAACATACCCTGGTCCTTGCCGGTCGCATAGGTGTTATCATAACCTTCCTTGCGGAAATCGGGGTTGGACGACATCAACACCGTCTTATGATTGGAGGTGCACTCATTGCCTGCAACGTAGAACACATTGGGTGTGAACTGTGCCTTCCTGCTGAGCAAGAATTTCAGCGTGGCATCAGCCAATTCCTGTGGCAAAAAGTTCTTGTGGAACGATATATATGGCATGGAACTTTCCACCTCCTCCTTAGTATACAAGTGAATCGTTCTTGACTTGGTGGGCACAGGTGACGGCAGATGCATCGAGCGGTAAGCGATGGCTCCTGCAGTGTGGCCTTTGCCCTGCGGCTGCCCAGGCTTGACAAAGTGCCTCAGTGAACTTTGATATTTGGCATGTTTGGTGGTTGTTTTTTCTTCCAACTCATCGGAGTGTGTTCTCTTTATGGCGAAGTGATGTGGTGTAGTGTTTCCTCGCCCACACCCTGCCTGCTCCTTGAGCAACTCCATCGTCTGCCTTAGGGATCCATTGCATGAGATGAGGATCTCCAGCAAGGCAGACTCCTCTACAGTAGGGAACCTCAGCCTCAGGGAAGAAAGTTTATCTTCAGTGTCCATATCGACATATCAGTAAGTGCATAAAATGATTTTCCTCGATTTTCCAAGTACCCTGTGTTAGGGTAGCCCTCTATTTACCTTTGAATCCTACATGGTCTTATATTTGAGAGCGATGAGATGAGCCGCTTACCGCTTTCGCCACGCAGCGCGTGCGCACCTCACGTGTCACGTGTCACGCGTAGCTAGTGAGTGGGTCGAGGTGGGTATAATGAGTTTTGGAGAAGACGAAATATTCCAATATGCTTAAATTTGAATTTATTTCCAACTGAATAATTCGTAAAGTATTCCTGAAGACAACAGTAACATTTCGTTAAACTTCAGAAACATAACATGTTTTAGATAATGGAGATATTGATTAGATGAAAAATCAGTTAGGTGCGTTGACAAAATTGAAAGTCAAGTCAAACAAAAACAAAAACCCAGCAGAAAAAAAAAGAGTTCTCAATTATTAAAATATTTATTTTTCTGGATTATGCCTGGTATATAATATACATGAATGTTAATGCGTGTAAATGCATGTCAGCCTCTGTAAATGAAGCTCTCTAATGTGAGTCTGGGTCTAACTGGTGTCGCTCCAGATGTTCTCGTGCTAAATGACTGTGTCTTTGCTGTGGAAGTTTGAAGGCTCACTGTTGTTTCTTCAACACAAGACTCCCTCTTTGAGGACTTGCTAACAGTTCTATTGCTGGTGGTGAGAGGTCTACGGAAGCTGCTCCTTGAAGGGGTCACAGTAATGGCAGGTCCCGAGGCATTCTCGTTGTACTCAAACTGCTTTCTCCAATTGCTAATCGTGGAGCTCATGTGAACGTGAGGGTAGATCCTATCAGTATCTAAAGGGGTATGTATGCCTGCATCCACTTCTTCCTCGGTAGTATCGGCAATGAGATCAGATACATCACAGATGCTGTCGATCTCCTCGTCGGGCTTGCTGTCAAGGGAGTCTTCATCAGGGATTTGGTTCTCCTTATCACCCTGAGGATCATCCTCCATCAATGAGCTACGGCCTAGAGTCATGGAATCCTGTTGAGTTCCTTCTTCAACAGCCCGAGGCTCATCTTCGTCCTCCCCATTATCATCAGGATCAGTCAGGACAAAATCACTAGAGTTTGGATCCACAACTGCTGTAGTCTTGGATGAGTGCTCTTTCGATGTGATTGCTAGCAGCTGCTCGCTCATGGATTTCTTTGAAAAGAACTTACTGGAGCTACTGCTGTCGTGCTGCCCATCCATCTCACCAAAGAGTAGCTTTGTGCGCTTAGAGACAGGCGAAAGATGCTCGTTCTTTTTGGGGCTCAATTTCCTTCTACGTTCAACCACAGGGGTTGCTGCCATTAGCAATTTGGATGGAGTGGATTTTTCCACTGGCGAAAAGAAACGATCGATGGAGGAACGACTGGCAGGGACAGAGTATGCTCTGGAGGCTGAGACCGGAGTTTGTTGCTTGCTAGCAGCTGGGACAAAAGGAAGTGTCCTTCCATTGAAGCTGCGCGAGTGGTTACCCTTCTGCCATACGAGCAGCTCTCTCGAGATGAGAGTCTCTTTGCTGATAGGATCGAGAAATCCCTCGGCAATCTTTCTGTGTGTTTCAGGTGTCCATTTGGTGCCAGTACATGAAATCAGATACTCAGATCCTGCAAGTTCTGCATCGCTTCCCGTAAGTGGATTTAGATGGATGGCATCCTTGCTCTCCGAATCGTACACGAGCTGGAACTGAAATGCAAGGTTTGCGCGTTTGTACTCATCTTCAAACTGAGGTGGAATTGTGAATTTCCCCTCCATCCTCATTGCTGCTAGTAGACGGTCCATGTTATTATGCTTTTTTACCAAATTGAACGCCTTGGAGACGCCAATACCGTTGATCCCCTTGGAGTAATCGCACCCGCTAATGATGGCCACCATTCGTAGCTGGTGCGGCGAGAAAGTGTTGATTGCAATCTGTTTGCAGTTTGCGAAATTTGCCTGTGAGACCTCTATGCATTGTCCACTATCGTTCAGTTTGGTAATAAGGCATTTGCAACCGAACACCAGCAGATCCGAGTCTTCGCTGATGATGCCTTGGACCCTACCAGTCTTCTCCAAAAAGACCATTTGTGCGTCAGCTTCGTAAGGCGCAACCACGTACTTGATGCCCTGTTGTTTGAGCACGTCTATGAGGGCCTTTGCCATGGAGGGTGTAATGTCACACGCCTTCTGGAAGTGCGAGTAGGCATTCTTTTGGTCACCTCTCTTGAGGTATGCTTGGGCCATCTGCTTATACTCGAATCTTTTCCTCTCTCTCTCCTTCTCTGTGGCAGCCTTGGACGGCAGATAGTCTCCATCAAACACCATATAGGGCTCCACGCCGAAATGGCGAAGCATTGAGATCTTTTTCATGACATAGTTGATGTAGTTGTTGGTAGGAAGGTCTTGTCCGATCTGCATGGAACATGAGAACACAGCCTTGTGAAGCCACGCATAAGTATCAACAGCCAAAGTTAGCCCTGAATATTTGCTCAGCGTTGTTGGTTCCTGTGCAGGCTTTAAGATGGGGAGCAAACCGGTGACACCCATTTTGAAATTATGCCCCTAACCTAGGGGGAGTTCTCTGATGGCAATGGGTGGTTGAGCTCATAGATGTCACGGTAGAGTACTAGAGAAGCACTAGAGAAGTGAATACCAAAACCAAGATATGCACAATACTACACTAACACTAACAGAACAATGCTAATAGCACTAAAATCGTCATGTTAGCACTACATCACCTATAGTACAATGCTAACACTACTAGTACTGTAATAGTCATAGGGATAGCAACAACTCTCACACTATTAGTGCGTTGACAATAGCATGTACATACATCAGCAGCATATTCTTCAGATGCATCCCAGGCGCGTCCCTGTACGGCCCAGGTTGTTTACACTTCCTGACGCGGACGCGACTTGCTGCACTACTCAGCGATGCCTTCCAGCACAGACCATCGGGCAGGGCCCCAGGCCAAAAGGAAACTTGCCCAGCTGACTGCAAGGAGAAAGAGCCCACCAAGCGTGGACAGGGGAGCAGGTGGACATGGGAGCAGGTGGACAGGGGAGCAGGTGGACAGGGGAGCAGGTGGACAGGGGAGCAGGTGGACAGGGGAGCAGGTGGACAGGGGAGCAGGTGGACAGGGGAGCAGGTGGACAGGGGAGCAGGTTCACAGAATACAAATACTGTGAGACGGCCATATCCAGCAGGATGAAAAATGGCAGTAAATGCAAAGCGAAACAACAGGGAGTGAATGCCAGGAGAGGAGTGGAGAGGAAATAGGCCGATGAGTTCCCTTCGAGATCGAGACGCAGCCCAGGATCCAGCCCAGGATCAATAACAGCCAGCAGGCCACGACGTCGCGGCACGTACGTGCAGCGTCCAGTATCGACGAAGGTCTCATATTAATCAGGCTGTCGTTAACGAGGCCGATGCGAGAGAGACGTGGGTCGGTGTAGTGGGTTGGTGGAGACCGATTGATCTCTAGTGACCAGACGCACCGTTTAGTATATTTTTAGATTATTCTTTTTAGACTAGTATTAGAAGAGTCGATTTTTTCTTAGATTATCTTTTTTTAGCTTGCCTTTTTGAGGTATCCTTTTTTCTCATTTATTTTTTTGTGGTTTTCGTTTGCGTTCCCTTTAGAAACAGTGTACTTCATCCCGAGGTGATCTCTCCCTTTGTAGTGATCTCTCTTTACAGTGGTTAGAATCACCGCTGCTACTTAGCCGGCCACCATCGATACTTCTGTACGGTTCCAGAGCAAAGTGCTCGAATTTGCATTGGTGTTTTAAAATTGCATTGCTTTAGATCTAGGCAAAGCACAACATGTCATACAATCAAGGAGTCCAACAGCAGGATCTCCAACATCTGGCCTCTGGTCTACAGAACGTGAGCCTCAACGAGCAGCCTCGTGCTGCTGGAAAGAAGAAGAGAACTGCTCATGCTTTCCACTCCTTGGCTCCACCACCTAGCCAGACACCAGTAGAGCCTCCTGCTGTCAATGCTGGGCCAACAGGATTTCCTCCCACCGGATTTCCTTCTGCAGGGGGCCAACCAACCAACGGCAATCCAGGATACCCACTTCAGTCCAACGGTGCGAGTTTCCAGCCTGTGCAGCCTTCGCAGCCTCCTATTTCAAGTAACCCGAGCTTCTCGGGCCCACCTGGTGCACAACAACCACAGCCAGGCACAACTGCTGATATCACTTCGCCAGTTGCTGGGGGCAACTTGACTGTCAGTGCACAGAGGTACGAGGCAGATGAGTTTTATCGCACAAACAAGTTCCTCACTTTCCAGAATGCGTGTCCTCCTCCAGCAGGTACGCAGTACAGCGTGGTTGACCAGGGCAACGCCTCACCAAAGTTCATCCGTATGAGCATGTATAACCTGCCAAGCAACGACCAACTCAAGCAAGCGTCCAAGCTGCCTCTTGGTCTATTGGTAAGACCATTTGCCCCCACAGAGGCTGGCGATACGCCTGTTCCAGTGGTTGATTTGCGTGACATTGGTGGCCCCCCACGTTGCAGGCGATGCAGGGCATATGTCAATCCAGCCATGCAGCACACCAGTGACTACACCATGGTGTGCAACCTCTGTCACTTCAAGAGCCCCGTTCCCGGTGAATATGCCTCGCCTCTGGATGCCAGGGGCGTCCGCAGCGACTTTGCTCAAAGACCAGAGCTCCACAGCGGAGTGGTGGATTTCTTAGCTCCGCCTGGTCTCAACGCTAGTGAGGAGTTCCCTCCTGTGCCGCTTCATCACGTGTTTCTGATCGACGTGAGCGATACTGCGGTGAGAGCCGAGCTTCACAAGGTTGCTGTAAGCGCCATTCAAATGTTGTTGGGTGGCGGAAGTCTTCCCGAGGGATCCAAGGTGTGTATCATTGCCTTTGACCGTCGCATCCACTTCTTCAACCTCTCCCCACACCTTGCACAGGCCAATGTCTCCACCATGAGCGATCTCAAGGATCCATTCTTGCCGTTGCATGATGGGCTCTTTGCCGATCCAACAGAGTCTGAGGCTATCATCGATGCCACTTTGAACACGATTGAAAACTGGGGCCAGTACGCGGTGCCCGAACCGGCCTATGGTGCTGCACTATCTTGCGCATTGCAGACTCTAGCTGGTGTGGGTGGAGGCAAAGTCACTGCTATTCTATCGTGCTTGCCATCATGGGGCACTGGTGCTCTCAAACTTAAAACCGAGCACAGCCCTCAGAGTACGGAATACGAGAAGGACATCATCGGTGCTGAGAACCCTCATTACACCGCTCTGTTGAAAGATTATATCAACAGCAACGTGGGCCTTGACCTATTGGTTGTTTCTTCAACCACTGTTGATCTGAGCAATGCTTCGTTGGTGGCAAGGAAGACCGGAGGCAGTGTTAGATCTTTCCCTAATTTCGTCATTGACAGGGATGAGCGTACCTTTATCCATTCCTTTAGAGACTCGGTCTTGCACACTTCGGCGTACCAAACACAGTTCAAGATCAGGTGCTCCACTGGATTGCAGGTTCAGACTTATCATGGCGGCTTCTCCACGTCGGGCACTGCAACCGATCCGCTAATCCCCACTGTCAACTCCGACACCAGCATTGCGTGCGAGTTTGCGTATGACGGAAAGCTCAATACAAAGACAGACGCACACTTCCAGGCGGCTCTCCTGTACACCTCCCCAGATGGTGTGCGCAAGATCCGTGTGATCAACTCCATAGTGGCGGTCACGGAGCGCATTGGCGATGTGTTCTCGTTTGCAGACCAGGATGCAGTCTTGAACCTTTTGCTGCGTGCCAATACCAGCAAGATGCCTGGCATGAACCTCATCACATTGCGCAACAACCTTGATCTCCAGCTCGTGGATATCAACGCCCAGTACAGAGCGCTCGTTGCGCGCCACTCTTCTCTTCCTGGTCAGTTGGTGTTCCCCAACGGGCTGCGTACTCTGCCACAGTTCTTCTTGGCATTACAGAAGACCAGGGCCATCCGTGCGGCCTGGGGTAAGAATCCAGACTTGAGGCTGCAGTCGCTGTACGATATCACCACGTTGAACGCGGCCAGAATCTCGGTTTACTTACAGCCTCTCCTGATCGACATCCGTGTGCTGAATGACGACGAGTGTATTCCTGACCCTGAAACCTCGTTCCTCAAGCTGCCAAAGTCCTTGCCTCTCTCACAGGAGTCACTGGAGTTTGGTGGAGCCTACCTGATGTTCAATGGGTTCAACGCATTGCTGTGGTTGCACACCGATGTGAGTCCCTTGCTTCTCCACGATCTCTTTGGAGAGCACGTCAACTCTCTGGCAGAGTTGGACCCCAACATGGATGAGCTACCCGTATTGGATACCCAAATCTCGGTTCAGCTCCGTAATCTGGTGTCTTTCTGGGCTAAGCACTATCTCTCCTCCGGGTTTGTGCCGGTGAACCTCTGCCGATTCCGCCAGGATGGTTCTGAGATGGAGTTTGTAGAGATGCTCTATGATGATACTACTCCAGACAAAGTGTGGTCGTATGGGGACTACTTGAAACATCTCCATAAGAGAATCTCTGCGAAGCTGGAGACCGACAAGCCGGCTACGTCTAAATGGAGCGGTGAGGATAACTCTCTTTCTTTGGCCCAAAAATTTGGTCATTTCTGAGCAATTATTCTTCCACATTGCTTACTCCCCGTTATATAGTGTAATTATTTCCTGCATAATGTAATATAGATGGTTGGAATTCCTATCTTTACGCATACTATCAGAGCCTTAATATCAAACTTTGATTTAAACATACACAACTTAAAATGAAACAACAAAAAAAGGACAAAGAAGACACGGGAGAAACTGGAGAATGTAGTTTGTATCCCGTACACCTTTGAAAAGAGTCTAAAAAAGTAGATTTTTGCAACAAATCATGAAATACACTATAAAGTCAACTTATCTCTTCTAGATGTTTGTTACCACTGGTAACAGCAGTCAGATGCAAGATCAACAGAACCATCTCCGGAAACAAAGACAATTCGTCAATCGTTATATATTTTGAACTCACAACACCTTGCCTGCACTTGGATTATCAGAAACATGCTTGTCCTTTTCATCCACCTTCCTCAGAGCCTTGCCCATGTTTATCTCTCCCAGGAGGGCTCCAAGGTTTGGAACTGCTGGAGCACCGGCTGGTGGTGGTGGAGGAGGAGGTGGTGCAGGAGGTGCACCATTGTCTGGGACGTCAGGAGCAGCCATGGGAGGAAGTGGAGGTGGAGGAGGAGCAGCAAAGGCTGGAGCAGATGGTGCAGAAGGAGGAGGTGGTGGGGGGGGAGGAGCCTGTGGAGCTGAAGAATCATTTCCAGGTCCATCAATTGGGGTGGGAAGCCATGGCACAGGAGGAGCATCTGGGATTGTAGGGATCTCCTGTGGAAATGCAGTGGTCTCTGTAATTGGAGGAGCCTCTGGAATCGGAGGAGCCTCTGGAATTGGAGGAGCCTCTGGTGATTCGGCAGCAGATTCATATGGAGAGTCTGATGATTCCTCCGAACCTAGTGGAACAGAAGCAATTCCAGCTGGAATAGGTGGGATGCCTGCAGGAACTTGTGGAGGAGGGGGAGGAGGTGCAGCAGCTTCTGTTGTAGCAGAAGTTTCAACAGGCGCCTGAGGGACGGGCTGCTCAACTGGCGCTGTTGCAGGCACTACAGGGACAGGTGGAGGTGCCTGCGCAGTAGGAGTAGAAACTGCCGGTGTTGATGGTACAGGGGTTGCTGCTTCTGAGGTTGGAGTGGACTGGCTCCTCATGGGAGGTGCCATTCCTCCAAACAGGAGGTTGGCCAGTTTTGCGGGACCGGAATTCCTCGTTGGGGCCTCGTCATCGCTCGAGTCTTCATCATCCTTGTCTGAATTTCCCCAGTCGTCGTCATCTTCGATACCCCTCTGTGCATTTCTCTGTGACGCAGCGGCCTTAGCATCAAAGGATGGAGTGTTCTGGGGCTTGAAAAATGGGTTGTTGGAGCCACCAGATGGAGCAGCCGCAGTGGTGGAAGCAGTAGGAGCCGATGGAGTGGCCGGGGCTGCTGGAGCTGTTGGAGCTGCTGGCTCTGCTGTAGCCACCACTTGTTCCTTCTTGGCCATCTTGGCAAATGGGTTGTTGTCATGAATGACAGGAGGGCTTGAGACGGTTGGTTCAGCTGGTGCGGCCTTCTTCTGGGTGTCATCATCACTCCAGTCACTATCCTCTTCATCCTTCATCTTCTCCATCTCCTTGCGCAATTCAGCGAGCTTCTTTTCTCTTTCCTCCTTCTTCTTCCTCTTACGCTCCTCTAGCTGCTGTTTCTGCTTCATCAGAGCAGCAACCTCTTCGTCAGAGTCATCAGAGTCCTCAAAGGAGGGTTCTGCAGTAGGCTGTGCGGGAGCAGTTGGCTCGGGGCGCTTCGCACGTGCAGCTGGGACTGGAGGTGGTGGGGCTCTACTTGGGGATGTGATGGATGGCGACACAGCCGCTGGGGCAGGAGAAGCCGGCGTAACTGCGGCTGCAGCAACCACTGCAGGGGCTGGAGATGCAGGGGCAGCAGCCGCAGAAGCAGTTGCTGATGGAGGCTCCACAGGGGCACCGCTCGCAGTCTTCCTGGTAATGCCAAGACGGGCCAGCCTCTCATTCATCCTCTTCTCAGCTTGCTCCTTGATCCTGCGTGCTCTATCATCGCCGGTGGGGGCAGTTGCAGCTGGGGTGGACACACTGCCCGGGGTGTGAGGAGCTGCCGATGGGGATGACATGGCTGGAACAGCGGTATATGGAGATCCCAAACCGCCAGAGCTGACAGCAGTGAAGGAATCTGCCACATTACCGCTAGAGCCATTGCCGAGGGCGCTGCCATTCGTAGCACCTGCAGCAGGAGCAGGAGTTGATGCAGCATGGCTAGGCTTTGAACTATTGAGAACCTCGATGAGCTCAACCACTGCTTTGGAGGTGACACCAACGCCCTTCTCCCACTTGTCAAAGCCAACCTCTGATGCATTGGTAACGTTCAACTGGGCAGAAGCACTCTTAACAAGGTCGCTGATGGAGAGCTCAATGTCCTTTATCAAGCCTTGCTCCTTCTCGGAATCTGCGGACAAACGCTTGATCTCCTCACTGATCTTGGCCTCATTTTGCTCAAAGGCATCCATGTTGGGTGCTGGTTTGCCCGTGAGAGACGACATACGTGCCTGGAGGGTGGCTCTGCTACGTGCGATCCGCTTGTCCATCTCCGTGATAGTGCCGTTGGGGCCAGTGCCTTGGATATCGATTCCCGATGGGTTCTGGCGCTCGATTTCGGCCTTAAAGGCTACGATCTGGGCCTCCCTGATCTGGGCCTCCACCTTGCCGATCTGGCTCACCAGCTGGGGAACCGCATCGGTAAGAGCGGTAAGCTTCTTGGAGAGCTGTTCCTTCTCCTCAAAGGAAACCGAGCCAGAAGATGTAGCCTTCTCGTTCAAAGACCTCTGAGTGGACCTGATTCTTGTCTTGAGCGTTTCAATCTCGTTCAAAGTGCTCTGGTTTGCAAAGTCATCTCCAACAACAGCGTTATCCTCATCACGGGCATCAATTGCATCCAGAAGAATCTGCTTCTCTCTGATCAACTTCTTCAGGTCATCAATGGAAAGTTCTTTCTTGGTGCTATCCACAGAGCTGGAGTTGCCGTTGGAAGAAGCACCCTTAGAGCTTCTATGCCTGCTGCTGCTCACATAGGCCACCTCAGTGTCGTCATTCTTGAAACGTGCGGCATCCCGCTTGGTGTTGTCGGCGTGGAACCCTCCTCTATCTCTGCGGTTGGACCTGTTAGCAAGGCCTGCGCCGCCCGTTGGGTCACTCTTGAGCATTCCCTTCAAGTCATCCATGCTCTCCTTCAGCAGCTTGGAGGAAGGGGGGATAAGCTCAGGTGGCAGGTAGGAAGGAATTTCAAATCCATTCAGACGCCTGTAGATGAGATGCATCGCAACAGAGAACTCATCCTTATTGAGCTTTCCCCTGTTGGCCTGGTCGGCAAGCGTCCAGATCTGTTCGAGATCCGGTCTGGCCAGACCAGACTTGGTGAAAATGGAAATCGCAGATGGGCCGTCAATGTACCCCTTCCTGGAAGTGTCCCATTGCTTAAAGATGCCATCGTAGATCACCTTCTCGTTCTTGGAGATAGCCCATGGAACGTTGGTGGAAGAGGCTCCACCCATCATGGACTGCAACTGGGAGCTCTGTGAAGCAGCGTTGGGCATGAAATGCGATTGCATCATATCGAGACCAGGAAGACCACCGGTGGGCATCGAAACGAACCCCCACTGTCCGGGCCGTCCTGTTGGCATGGGGACCAAGCCAGTTGGTTGAGGAACAAGACCCGTTGGCTGGGGCACAAGACCCGTTGGCTGTGGAGCGAGAGATGGGGCAGGCTGATAACCCGTGGCCTGTGGTTGGAGCAGAGCGTTGCCGGTTCTCTGGGGCGCAAAAGGTTGCGTCTGAGGCTGAAAGCCGGTGGGCTGGGATTGGAATCCTGTCTGCTGGGGTTGGAAGCTAGTTTGTTGAGGCTGAAATCCAGTCTGCTGAGGCAAAAATGAAGGCCGGGATGCCCCCTCAGATAACAACTGCAAGTTGGAAGGGCCAGAAGGAGGGTGTGTGCTGGATGCATTCTGAATGTCCTGGCTGAAAGGAGTGTTTGCAGGAGGGGCGGAAGCACTGGAAGTCTGTCCCTGAGTGTCATCCACAGAGAAGGAGATGACATCGACAAACGAGCTCACCTCCGCTTTCATCTTGGAGGGCAACTCAAATGGCAGGTTCTCTCCTCTGATGGCGACGTTACACAGGTGCAATGCAAGCGCAAACTCGGGGAACAACAACTTGCCAGCCTTAGTTGTGTCAGAGAGCTGCCAAATCTGTGCAAGTTCGCTTGGAGGCAGACGAGACTTGAGCATCACGTCTCTAGCAGCTGCACCATCGATGGTGTTTTCACCAACAGGAACGTTTGCACGGAACAGCTGCTCAAACTTATCCTGGTCCTGCGAGGTTATGAAGGAAAGACGGATGTTCGGAATCTTGAGTTGTTTGTTCTGGAGATGTTTTGTTGCGTTTACCGCTGCTGTAAAACCAGTGGGCTGTGCAACAAGCGGCTGTGGTGCCGCTTGTGTTGCCTGTGGCTGGATGGGCTGTGGCTGCTGCTGCTGTTGTGGTTGTTGCTGTTGGAACTGGTATCCGGTTGGCTGCTGTTGCAACATCTGTTGGCCGAATGATGATTGCGGCTGGTAACCTGTTGGTTGGCTTTGCAGAAAGCTTGTTGCAGGAGGAGCAGGAGGTTGTTGTTGCTGCTGCTGCTGCTGCTGCTGCTGCGGGACAAACCCGGTAGGCTGGCTCTGCAATTGAGATTGAGAGTTGAATCCAAATGAGGTCTGCTGCTGAGGCTGTTGCTGGAAGCCAAAACCAGTGGGTTGTCCCTGCAGAGGCTGCTGGAATTGTGACTGAGGTTGAAAACCAGTGGGTTGGGTCTGCAGTGTCTGCTGTTGGAACCCTTGGTTGGAGCCAGCGTAGTTGGCACCCGTGGACCAATTTATGCCTTGGCTACCATTGCCCTGCGATGATTGCATTGGTTGCATGGGGTTGGAGCCAAAGGCATTGCCATTAGGATAGCCCGTTTGTTGGGGCATGATACCACCAGCACCACCACCATAACCCGTGGGCTGTGGTTGGGAGAACCCATAGCCTTGCTGCTGTTGATTCCCGTATGGATTGTACATGGTCGATACTGTGACAACTACCAAAACGAATTCTTGTATGTGTGAAAGGGGGCCACAAACGACAGCAAAGCAAGAAAAAAAATTACTTCCTTCGTGAAAGTTCAATCACCACCTGTTCAGCACCGTGTGTTAAGCTGCGTGTTACCGATGCCGCCTTTCCGATCAGCACCAATAGGGTCACCGGAAGAAGAGTGCCACCACAGTAATCAAACACACACAATCAAATGTCGTATCAAGTTAATATGCACCTCACAACCACCAATTGCAAAATATACAATCGGAAATGAAAATCAATGCTAACTTTTTCAAACACAAAAACTACCCGCTCCACCCCCTCGGCTCCAATAAATGTTTATCGAGACTCCCCTTATCCAGTTAGCGATCGCTCCCCCATCCATGGCTTCGCCAGGCATCATCCCCCACCTCCCCCCCACTAATCTGCCACCGTTACGTGTGGGAAGGGGAACAGACAGAGGTTGGCCAGTGGAGGCAGCCAGATCGTGCAGGGCAGCACTGCCATTCTGCCTTAGGGGGCTCGTCCATGGAGTAGAGCGGCAGGGCCAGGGGGCAGGGTGAAAGTGGCAGGGCCAGAGTGGCAGCAGGGGCCGTAGTAGGATGGACTGCCTTACAGGGGAACTTCGCAGGCGTGCACCCCTCGGGTAGTGTAAGGGTGAGAAAGACGTGGTGGAGGGTTTAGAGAATAAGGTGAACGTCTTATGGGAGGTTGAGCATAGGGAGTTGGATATGTGAGGTGAGGTGTGAGAGCGTGAGCGCACAACTAAGAGCTATAAGTTGTTAGTCAATCTCATGGCTTTTTCTAGATGGCACTTTATCCAAGCTGGAGATGCTGATCTACGATGCGATCTAGGTTGGATATGAATAGCTATTATATATCTTGAAAGGAATATTGTATTCTCCATATTGGTTGCTACTGCCTAGCACTCATTGTGGGAGATGGAGTTGTGCAAAAAGCCCTGCTTATAACCTTGTAGTAGCTGATATATATATGTATATATATAACCGGATGGACACCTCCATTGGCCAAATAATAGAAGGGAAGAAAAAAAAGGAAGAAAAAATTTGAAACAAACAGAAATAAACTCATAGAATCCAACCTGATCAATTCGATCTCTAAAACCCATCCTAGAAGTAACACGGCATCACTTTAAAATCCACTCAGAGCATAAAGACGCTTGACAACCCTCCCAAGCATAAAGTCTCTTAGCTTCTCCAGATTTTCAACGCTCTTGGCATCCTCGGTGTCGGAGATCACAGACATCTGTCCGCTACGAGACCCAAGATATATCCTGAGGTTTGCAAGAATGTGCAGCACCTTGTAGTTGAACTTAGAAATGCAGGGCTCCACTTGACCCGTCTTCAAGGACACCTTGTGGGTGGTGGTCTCAACAGCATCATCGCTTTCATCGTCTGAGATATTCTCCTCCTCCTCGTCAGACATGCCAGAGAGACCTGAGCTGCTGGCGACACTGGACACCTCCTCTTCTTCCTCCTTCTGCTCCTCTTCAGGATTAGCGTCACGAGAAACAGAAACCGCCCTCTGCGAACGCTTTCCCCTGTTAGTCTTCTGTACCAATTCATCAGGTATCAACTCCACCACTGCAAGCAAAGCCGCAAACAAAAGGTAATCCATCTTGCCCTTCTTGAAATCCTTGGTGTAGTCTGGAATTGACAGGTTCTCAATCCACTTGACAGCGTTCTCTTCGTCACCGTTGAGCAGCTGGCTCTTGATAACAACACATCTGAGAGTCAAGTTGAGAGACGAATCCAAGCTGGAAGCAGATCTCTCCTTCAAAATACGGAAACAGTCCTGGATGTTTTCGGTGTTGGTGTTGAGGAGAGCCTGGACAATGCCATACCTCAGCTGCTGCTGGGGCGAGGCATCATTCGACAGCGCTATGCTCTCGTTGATATATGAGGTGATGAGCTCGCGAAGTGTGGAGATTCTCTTTTCAATATCCACATTCTCCATCTCGATAGATGCAACCTCGGTCGAAAGATGTCCTCTTCTCTGTAGAATCTCCAACTCTACCAAATACCTCACAGATTGGCGCAGCTTCTTCTCAGAGAGAATGTTGGCCAGCTTGCTGTAAATAGATTCTGATGGTTTTAGGAGCTCCAGCTGCGCAAGGGCTGAGGCCACCTCAGGAAAGGAAAAGTTTTCAACCAATGACTTCACGTTGCCAGGAAGGCTCGATGCATCCATAGATTTGGCACGGCTCCAGCACATGCTACCAGTAGCAGAGAAAAGCACAGAGAGAGGCAATCCAAGGTTCTGGCTTATCCTGTGGCATAACAGAGATCTCAGAATCAGATTTTGGATCGTGTTTGGCTCGCAAGACAGCTTGAGCAGATTAGAGATAAGAATTCCTGAAGAGGTTGCCGACACAAGAGACGAAGCTACATCTTCCTGGGAAATGGAAAAGAGCTCTTTTCTGGGGTTCGTGATGACTCTCATCGAATTCAACATCACATTGGATCTGTACTCCTGCAGTGTAGCCACAAGAGAAGCCTGCTGCTCGCCCTTCTTCTTGTCTTTGGATAAGTGAATCAAAGGAGCAAAGAGTCCGTAGAAGATATAGGCCACCAAGAACACCTTGAAGAACCCGAAAAGTGGTCTAAACAACTCAGAAGCTGGAGAGGAGACAGTGTTTCCCATGCTGAAAATAGGAAGTGCAAACAGGGCTCTTCTGTTGCCGCCGTTGAAATCATCCATAGTGGATGCACCAACAAGACATGCCATTCCACCAACCAGCATCTTGTTTGCCAATGACTGTTGCTGTGGCTGTGGCTGGAAGTGTGGGCTGCTATGCGTGGATGAAGACTGGCTAGAGTCAGTGTAGAAGAGCGGCTGGTGGGTAGGTTGTTGTTGCTGCTGCTGCTGCTGTTGTTGTTGTTGCAAATACATCTGATTCTGCAGGCTACTGTTGGTGTTCTCCATTGGGCAGTTGCCTATGAGCATATCTCTCAGCTTCTGGTTCTCCTCCATGAGGTTCTCATTCTTCCATTCCAGATGTTTTATGTACTCCGAAGCCTTAGCAAGGATGGTTGCCTTGTTTAGTTTCTTGGCTGGTGTCAGTCCATCCAGCTTCTCCTCATCATCTGTATATCCATTACCCTCATAGTCATCGTCATACTCCTCATCCACAGATGACGATACTGAGTTTGTCCTATGGTTGTGGCTCTTTGAGATCAAGATACGCAGCGCTGGAACACAGTTTCTGAGCTCCACGATCTTGGAGTTGATATTGGTTCTGTACTTCTTCTCAATCAAGTTATGCGAAGATTTGATCTTCCTTCCGGGCTTTGTAACACCCGATCCATACGTGGCATTACTGGTTGAACTGCTGCTCCTGTTTGAAATCACAGATATACTTGGACGGGTGGGTAGTTTTTCTTCAGTCTTAATTGGAGCTCTAGAGGTTGCCATGTCTGGTGCACTATTGCGCTGCTTGATTGGTGCCGTAGGCGAGATACTCTTCTCTTCCTCAACCACTCCCAAGCCGGTTGTGGGGAATCCATAGGGTGCGTTATTTCTGTCACTAGAGTTCATCATAGTATTCACCTGAGCAGGCGTGGGGTTTGGATTGCCAAAACCTGAAAATCCCATAGCAGCTACATCATTCATCATGGCAAAATCTTTTCCTGAGAGAAGCTCCTCGGGAGAGGAGCCACTGGAGTAGGGTGACAGCGAGCCAGAATTGTAACTGAAGGTCGAGATACGTGGTTCATCCTCGTAGTTGAACTGTTGGTCAAGCCTTGGGTTCAAGTCACTCATGGCCACCGTTGCCTGAGGCTTGAAAAAGGGGTTGAAGCTGAACCCATCTATCAAGTCGGATTCATGTTTGATGTTGTCTGTCTCTTCTGGCCCTGCTTGCAAAGACGACAGAATAGAATCGTAGTCATCAAAGTCTAGTGTGGCCATTTTTGTTTTTCGAACTAATGGTAAGTTATTGTCGTGGGGTATATGTTGTTATGTTCCACGGTGTTGCCGTTTGATCAGGCTCACGCAATAGGGGGGGCTGGGAATCGACAGCTGTTCTCAAGGCCAAAGGTCAAACCGAACGTTGAATGATTATTATTTTCGCTTAGTCTCACAACGCCTGTGTCAACTTTAAGTGCTCTGCGCCTCCAGATGATCACAAAAGAATTAACCTGGAATAAATAATAAAAAAAACTTTCTTAAGCCATTCAAGGAGTAGACAATGTTGCCAAAGTCATCCATTATAATATCTTTTGTGACACTGGGAAACCTCAGAGGTGACAATGCATGACGGGTTATGTGCGGCTCATCATGCATATGCATGGGTGAAAATCGTACGATTTGCATGGTGTAGAAACCCATGGCTGAATGGGTTCTCCACGACTGAACGGGCAACTGATCCGCAATAGCGTATGCGTGGGCAACGTTCCGAGCGTCTCTCTCTCTCCAGGTATATGTGCGTGTGTCTGCCTTCCACCCCCCCCCCCCCCTCCAATGCGGCACACGGGATAGAAGCTAATATGTGCATGCGTAATAAAGGATGATTCTTGGGAGGAAGCGCTGTAATATCGGGGATGGATGTGAGTGCCGTTCCGTATGCTCTTCGATAAAGAGAGCAGTGGGCCTAAGCGAAGCTACTGCAAGGTGGCTTAAATGTTTGCCTTAGCTAGCTATACCATAGTAAGGTGCGTTATGGATCGTATGAGGAAGGAGTGCTGGGCTGCTGGTTTAGGCAGGAAGTATGCTCGCAAGATGCCGGGAGGCCATCTGATGTCTGCAACGGTAAAAACGACAGCCCATCAAGTATGGTTTGAACACATAGAGAATTGTATGTTGCCGGAAAGAAGGAAGAGCACAATGGTGTTGTGGAATGAGGTTTCATCTTGGGAGTTGCGGGGTCACAAACAAAAGCTTAAGGTGTTCAAGATTCTGGAGCGGCCGTCCTATGTCCTCCAAGGCCCCGCTCGCATTTATTATGATCACCTCGGAGTTCATCTGTGTTGGCCTCTTCATACTGGTTATTTCCTTATCCAAGTCCCCCTCACTGTGCGGAATATTCCGGGAACTTGTGTGCAAGGCGCTATCAAGGACGGAGTTACAGATGCTCAACATCTACATGCGCGCGCAAGGGACGGAAAGCCCGTAAGAGGGAAGTCATTCCAAGCCCCTCCCACCAAATACACACAACTGGGATTGTAAGGGTCATTTACCCCATAGCCCAAGAAGGAACTGGAAATTCCAGATGCACCCATAGGTAAAACCTCTATTACTTAGACAACGCTCGAGAAAGAAAACCTCACCCAGGCAACCAAATTCTCTCGGTATCCTGGATCCTTGGCACGGAGACGACACCTCCACACACTGTTGCTAAAAGTGGTGTGCTTTTCTTTGAATAGCACCCAGCAGATGCGCTATCTGCATAATATCGCCTGTCGGGCATGCATATTCCTGCAGCAAAATCTTTTGATGCTCATGCTTAGCTCCCAAAGCATCTCTGTATAGTGGGAGCGAGGGTGCAACCTCCTCGGTGCCTTTTCTCTTGTAATGCAATATGGGCTTGTTGATCATGGCTAATCATTTTGATGCCGAGACGTCAGTCCTCGATAGGTGCATCATATTGCCGAACGTTGACTCTCGGAGTACATGCCTCAAGCATCCGAGGGTAAACGGCAATTTTGCCCCGGATGATAGCTATTAATCCCAGAATGGAAGTGTTTATTCAGGTCATCCAGTATGGGTCTATTGGAGCATCACTCTTCTACCTTAGCACATGGCTGAAATGAATTACAAAATCAGTAGTGTCCGGTTAAATGACTGTTGATTTACTTCGAAAGAGTTCGATGGGTTGTAAGGGGACATTATTAGCCTGATTCGAACTTGTGTCTTCAACTATAGGGATGTACACTTCTTCAACGCCGAAACTGGACCGTACGAGCTTGAACACCTGATGATGTAAAACTGTAACCATAATTTACGAGAAAAAAAGGCACTAATAATTTTATACACTTTAAAAAATTGACATTTCTTCTGAGGGATTTGTTTTTTTTTTTTGGTTTGCAGGTTTGCAGGTTTGCAGGTTTAATCAGCTGAAAATGAAACCATCAATTACGAATTGTATTGAAACCTTGCTTAACATTTTCATCCCTACAAATCAAAAAAAGTTCCAGGCCTCTCGTTCTCGTTCCACATGATGATACTGCTTTTGGCTATGGAATTAATTAAAAAAAGGAAAAAACGGTTGTTTCTTCTGTAATACTCAATATCTTTGCAGGAATATATACGTCTGCTGACGGTTGTTCCCTCCAGCTCATCGTGATGCAAGTTACCACATGAACCTTACGACCCAAACATGCAGCCTGCCTGCAAGTTGTACATGGACCAATCCATTTTGGGTTCCTGTCAAACCGAGTGTGGGGCTAATTTGCAGCTGAGTCAAACGGTACAGACATCATTACACAGAATGCAAAAGTAATCACTTTATATTTGGTTGTTTTACACACAGATAGGTTGCAGCGTGTTGCTGAGTGAAAAAGATGTATGATACCCGCAAGGTCTGGGCAAGGTCAGGGTGATATCGGCACTGCTACTATCCAGATGTGGTGGTTGGCTACTCCACCAAGCACAGTGCCAAGGCGTGTGAGCTTTCACAAGGAACAAACCATCTTATTCTATCAGTGCCAAGTCCAAGAGTTTATTAGCGATTGCACACTTTCAGATGATTCACAGCACGCCTATCGTCTCTTGCCGTACAACCAATAGACCGCCCTTCTTCGCCCTCTCCCATACAAAGGTAGAGCTGAAGAACTGACACGGGATCTGCGTTAAGTAGCCATTTGAACGTTGGAAAGCCCCACTTGCGCGTGTTCCACAACATTATAGCCAGCACAATATATATACAAAATAGCATACTTCTAAAACTAATATTTAGAATCCTGTTATTTCGAACAGTGGTATTTCCAACTCTGATATTGCTGACACTCTTCCCAAAACATCACATACTTAGTGACTCCTAACGGTGTATATACTGCCGTCCCATCTGCTCCCCCGTCTGAACACCCTCCCCCCCTCTCTGTGTGGTCGTTTTAGGCAACTGCCTGCAGACCAAGCTACGAGATTAGCGTCATCGGTGATCTTCACGCATGGGCTCTCATTCCATCCAGCCTCACCGCGTTTTGAGAAGAGAAGAGACATCACGATAGGAATTGGGGTCCCGTATAATACGTGCTAGTGTTTTTTTTCTGGGTCATCTGTACGCGTTACATATGGCCAGAATTGCCATTCGCATTACGATTTGATTTTGTTCCTCGTTTGCCTCAGTTTCCACCCTGTTGTCTCCTTACTCTGAAAAACACATGCATCCAGTGGAACATACTTCAGATCAGCCGTCAGAAGTGCCGAGCACCATGACTGACAGGTTTCATAAAAAAACAGGCTCATTGTCGTTGCAGCGAACGGCAGATGCCACTCAGCCCAGAAGAGTCTCGGCAATAGCACCGGAATCCACCCAATACAATGGAGCCAGGAGCATGTCTAACGGAGATTCGACACTGGCTAGTAACCACATCAACGGTAGCAACAAAAACAACAGCAGCAATAGTAACACCCACATTCGCCCAGACGTTTTGAGTCGCGAGGATTCTGATGACAACACCAACAACTTCCCTCGTCGGGGTTCCCCCTCATTCACATCCAATCCCAGGGGTTATGGTCACTCTGTTTCTCCTGGCGACTTCTCCCTCCAATCCCTCCAATCAATGCAAAAGCAGTTCCCCAACATGGTGGTGACAGCCTTCTCCATCCTATCGTGGTATATATTCTCACTGTCCATCTCGCTATATAATAAGTGGATGTTTGGCCCGCACCTTAATTTTCAGTTCCCCATCTTGGTCACCAGCTGTCACCAGCTGATTCTCTTTTGCCTTAGCTCTTTGTGCCTGCTTCTGTGGCCAAAGTTCAGGCTCAATCATTATGACACCCTGAAACATGCTGCCACACCCAACCTAAGCGATGACCACTCCTTTGATAGCACCAACAACAATGTCTCTTCCAGAGTGCATGATAAAGTTGAAGTTGTCAGCTACTGGATGGATAGCAGACAGTTCTTAACCAAGATCTTACCGTGTGCAATTGCATCTGCAGGTGACATTGGGCTGGGCAACACCTCCTTCAAGTTCATCACACTGTCTCTTTATACGATGGTCAAGTCGTCAGCCCTTATATTTGTGCTTTTGTGGGGGGTGTTGTTCAAGTTGGAGAGGTTGAGCTTGAGGCTCACAACGATTGTCCTGATAATGACCCTGGGTGTGGTGATGATGGTTTGGGGCCAGGACACACAGGAGAGTGGTGGAGGAGGCAGCAGCAGTTCAGGCTCGTCAGGAAACGGTGGATACTATGACGGTGACCTCTCTCCGGATGAGGACTTGCTTGATGTAATAAGGTTTGTAGTCAAGAGATACGACGTCAGAGATATCATCACCTCCAGCGGGACGATATTCCTTGGATGTGTGCTGGTGCTTATGTCTGCTTGCATGTCGGGGCTCAGGTGGGCACTGACGCAGATCCTTCTGAGGAGAAACAAGTACACGAGAAACCCCATTCTCACCATTTTCTACCTGTCCCCCTCGATGTTCATAACGCTCTTTGCTACTGGGGCTTTTGTGGAAGGTTTTGGCAAGTTTGTGGGATCAGAGATTTGGGTCGAGAAAGGTGTCCCAACTACGTTGATGCTGCTGGTGATACCGGGATTATTGGCGTTTGCCATGACATTGTCTGAGTTTGTGCTCTTGTCCTACGCTTCGTTGTTAACTCTGTCAATTGCCGGTATTTTCAAGGAATTGCTCACGATACTAATGGGCTTCATGGTGTTTGGAGACACATTGAGCTTCACCAACGGGGTGGGTCTGGTGATCACGCTGTGTGATATTATGTGGTACAACTACTACCGTTTCCAAGAGAGCAAGAGTGCCGTTGGCAGTGACTACACGGGTGTTGGAATGGAGAGACAAGGCAGCTTTGAGCATGGGAACGAGATGGAGAGCCTGGTATCGGAAAGGCCACCCACTAACCTCCACAGTCTGAGGGCAGAAAACTTTGAAATGGGCAACATGTCAGTTGAGCAGATCGGCTGACTGCCCAGATGATAGATAGATAGATAGATAGAGAGATAGAGAGAGATTTAATGTTGCATATATCGAGATACGCGATCTAGTGAGTTAAGTCAGTTACATATAAACGTGTTGATAAGTACGATGCTGAGCTCAGCCGGAGAAACTCATGCAGAGAAACTCAGGCAAAGATACAACCGGGGAGTTTGTTAAAGGAACACCACCGGCTATGTGCCAAGTTCTCCACACTTTAATGCTAGACCCTCGAGCCAAACACCCCCCCAAGGTGTTTCACCCTTTATTGTTGAAATACCCTCCAATTCTCCACCCAGTTCATCTCTCTTCTCACTCCCTACATTTTCCCTTGACATCCCCCACTTTCCCCCCCCCCACATTTTTCGGCCCCCCCACCCCCCCCCCCCCCCCCCCCCCCCCCCCCCCCCCCCCCCCCCCCCCCCCCCCCCC